>CM045498.1:23823835-24533835 GCA_024704745.1 Rosa lucieae
TGAGTCTTTTACAGAAGGCAATGAAATGAATACTTCCTAATAATACCAACCTATCTTTGCTAAAATAAAATAATAATAATACCAACCTTCAAGAAAAGCACATAAAATGCACCCTAGACGAACGTGCTGTTTTGACAAGTAGAGTCTACAATTTAGTGATAACCCCAAAATTATTATTACCTGAAACCAAAAAAGGCCAAGGCACATTGCAATATTTCGGTATTGGACCATGTAGCCTGTTTTAGTTCCTATTTTCTTTCTTGATTTTTGCTTTTATAGAAAAATAGAAAATATAATAGAAATACAATTGTAACTATTCATTGCGTATAAGCTAGTTAATATTTCCTCATTCATTTGGATGCATCAGAATCAGTCCTCGTTATTCCTCTTTTTCCAGCCCTATTCTTGAATTTTGTTTGTGTCTAATACGTGGAGATAAAACCTGGTATAATTGCTTCAAAGCGAAGATAGAATAGCGTGCATGTGAGTTGGTGGCGGTTCCACCGCCTCGATATAAAGGGCCGATTCGATCTCCACCGTTTGACAGATCATGTTTGATTAATACAGGGCGGCGCCGCTTGTAATTACCATAAGAAAAAAGACCGGAAAACAGAATAGAACTTTGTGGATTCAATTGAACCGGATAAGAGAAACATTGTGGCAGCTTATCATTCTCGACGCAATGCATGCTCACCACGTACCTGTTCACGTGTCTGTTTCATTGTTTACCTTCATGAATATCTGTCTCTCTCCTTTTGGTATTTAAGATCAATATTTTAGTTCAAACTGAACCTGGATATACGTAGGCATAATTGGAGGGCATAGCGTTTGGAATTCATATAGCAAGTACCAAATCCTAGTCTTGTAGCGTGTGTTTGACCAGTGTCTGATTGATATGCAGTCTGCAGAGGAGAAGATCAGTAACTTGGCCAGTGCTGCCAAGGAGAAAGTAGAGACTCACAAAGCCAAAACGGAAGAGAAGGTTGCTGCTTTAATTTATTCAATTACATATCCAATAAGAGAAGAAGAATTCAGTACATTAATAGTTGTTTATATTGATTGTAGGTTGAGAAGATGACAGCGAGGACAGAGGAAGAGAAGAGAATAGCGGAGGAGAAGAGAAGAGCTAAAGAGGCAGAAGCGAAGATGAAGCTGCATGAGTCCAAAGCCAAGCATGAAGCCGATAAACTGACTACTGGTGCTCCTGCAACTGATGCCGGTGCTCCGATGGGTAGGACCGCAGTTCCATCGTATCCCCTGGGAGGTTACAGCACCCGAAAACTGCCCTAGTCATATATAGCTAGTATTAGTTGGTAGTCTAGAATGAGCTAGCTATAGCTTCTCATGCCGTCATGCCCTCGTATTAAATGTATCTTTAGCTTAGGCCTTATGGTTTCATCTTGCAAGTCAGGCTTAGGGCTGCTGTTCAGTTTGCTGTTTTTCCTGGAGTACCACAAATTAGCTGGACGTTATTAGGGTTCATCCTTGCAAGTTAGTAAGGTAGTGTCAACTCAATTTTAAGTAATGTCTGTTCATATTTTTGTTGTTGAAATGATAATATGGTGGCGAGTCAAGCTATAAGAGGTGAACACTTTTCACATATGTTCCATCTCGCGTAATATTTTTCACTTTAGAGCGAGCGTCACAACTAAAACAGTGATCGAGACACCGGTTAATTAGTGTGAATGACGTATTTGAGCAATATCAGCAGTTCACGTAGGGTGATTGCAGTGGTATCTTTATCTAGAATTACTGTTTCGTCAAGCTAATGAAAGTTAATGAGATTGCAGTGGTATCTTTATCTAGAATTGCATTTTTGTCAAGCTGATGAAAGTTTATATCATAAGTTATCATTAGTAATATCAAGGGAAGAATGTTGAAAGTTTATTAGCATAAGTTATCGTTAGTAATATCAAAGGGAAGAATGCAAATATATTGACGGATGGTTACATCAAATACACTCAAATACACTTTTTGATCATTAAAAAAAGAAGTTAATTATAAAGAAAAGTTAATTATAAATATGAAGGTTTGAAATTATCTTTTTGGTTATTAAAAAAAAAGTTAATTATAAAGAAAAGTTAATTATAAATATCAAGGTTTGAAATTATTTTATAGGAGCCGTGACCACTTACCCAATTTTAACTTAAAAAATGTCCACTTGCTCCACTAAGAGTTTTTTTTGACCCCATTTACCCAATTTAATCGCAAATGACATTTTCACCCTCAATCAAGTTATTAAACTACAAAATTCTCTCTCTCTTGCTATCGGACTCTCTCTCTCTCTCTCTCTCTCTCTCTCTCACCTCCTCCTCCTCGTTGGAGCGTCGGAGCCCAAGAATCCGATCCAGGGTGGTGAAGACTTCACTGCAGAAGTCGTCACCCGGCAAGCCGATGAAGGTGACGAAACCTTTCCGGCGGATTTTGGGACAACTCAGATCTGTTTCTCGATCCGAATCTTGGCCGGGTCTTCCTTGGGTAACCCGACGGCGACGAAGACTCAAGGTGGTTGAGGTTGAGGTTGGCGATGGTGAGGTGGAGGAAGAAGCCGCGGGAGACGAGCTTGTCGGCCCAAAGCTTGAAGACCTGCCTGTCCGATATCGAGTTCAAGGTCTGCCGGTCCGATTCGTCCCCAGTCATTCTGATCTGGTGCCCAGATCAATTTTTTTTTTTTTTTTTTTACAGTGTGAACTCCGAGAATGGTGAAGGAAAAAAAAGTTAACGTGTACAATTGAACATATAAATGGATCAATTGTGTTTTTAGTGTATTCATTTTGGTTCACTTGAGGGTAAATAATATGATTACTAGGAGGCAATACTATGCGTATTGGGGGCCAATAATATGATTACTGGGGGGCAATAATATGATCAATTGTGTCTGTAGTGTATTCATTTTGGTTTTGGGAGTTTATACAATTCACTGGACGAAAATAATATGACTATTGGAGGCAATAATCAGATTATTAGGAGGCAATACTATGCGTATTGGGGGGCAATAATATGATTACTGGGGGGCAATAATATGATCAATTGTGTCTGTAATGTATCAATTTTGGTTTTGGGAGTTTATACAATTCACTAGACGGAAATAATATGATTATTGGAGGCAACAATATGATTTTTGGGAGGCAATAATATGAGTATTGGGGGGCAATAATAACATTACTGGGGGACAATAATATGATTACTGGGGGCAATAATATGGTTACTGGATATTATTAGGGACCGGTCGCCAGATTCCGGTCACGGTCACCAGATTCTGGTCACCGTTCGCCGGATTCCGGTCACCGGTCGCCGGCGCCCTGCCACTGGTCACCGGAGGCCGGCAAGGTGGAGGATGACTTCTCCCTCTAAGTGAATAAGAAGGAGAGGGCAAAAAAGTCTCAAAAAAAATAAAAAAGAATTAATTGGGTAAAGGGGAAATAATCCCTTAGAGTATTTTGGGTAAATGGAGTTAAAAAACAGTTGGTGGAGCACGTGGGCAATTTTTAGCCTAAAATCGGAGAAATGATCATATTCCCTATTTTATCTTGTATCACTTTTACGTACGTAATGTCTGTTTATATCTACATTGTTGAAATGACAACATGGTAGCGAGTCAAGCTATAGGAGGTGAACATTTTTCATATATCGTGTAATATTTTTCACTTCGGAGCGGGCGTCACAACTAAAACAGTGATTAAGAAATAGTTTCGTTTGTTTGTGTAAATGACGTATTTGAGCAATATCAGCTTCACGTAGGGTGATTGCAGTGGTATCTTTATCTGGAATTACTTTTTCTGTCAAGCTAATGAAAGTCAATTAGCACCTAGTTATCATTACTTCAGAGAGGAAAGTAATATCATGGGAGAAAATTTAAAGCACCGACGGTGCAAGACGGTCTTCTAGTAACATCAGATTAATTAAGTAACCGTATGTGCATAGAAGAATTTTCAGATGCAATTAGTAGATTATCAATCATGCATGCTAAGTTGCTAACCAGTGAACGCCCACTCCTCTCCCATCAAGTGATCCAGCTGATCTAGTTTAGTGGTGATAAAAATGGATAGTTCTTTGTTTTACTCCCAAAAAAAAAAAAAAAAACGTTGAATGAATCGCAGAGATTCCTAGCTAATGCATAAGACTTTATCAGAATTTGGTGTTAGGCCAAAGTAATTGAGGATGGCACGGAAGGAAGGTTTAGCTGGTAGTGCGCGCTATTAAACTGAGATTTCTAGCAACTGAAAAAGTTTATAAAGTCCGCTCAGAAATCTGGTTAATTAGAGAAGTTTCTTCTTTTATAAGATATGGATCGACGTCACTGCAGTAAGCGCCAGAAACATACATAAGATTTTGAAGAAAGAGAAAGCCAGAAGGATTATCTCACAACGTGGAAGAATCACAGAGGAAGGGCATGCATGCTCGCCATGTATTGCTAACGTGGCGTATCAGCAGTAAACTGAGAAACCCAGATTGTTGGAGCTAAAGTATTGCATAGTTAAGCTTCTTACCCTTGAGTTCTTAAATCCTTCTCATCCTTCTCCCTACATATACACATCTACTAGAGTATTAGTCATCTTGGGTCCGTTTGGGAATAAGACCAAATCAATGTCCTGGAAACAAAGTCTTAGGAGTGCTCAACCCTTGGTGAAACAAAGTTACAAGCTTCATAGCAAAGTGCGAAAATTCTTCTGGAGATTTCTGGTGTGTAAGAGTGCAACAAGATATGCAGGCCGCAAAGGAAAAGCTTAGCAATCTGGCCAGCTCGGCCAAGGAGCACGTCAATATCTACAAAGCCAAAGTAGAAGAAAAGGTAGTCTATCATCATCTTCCATCTATCACTAGGTCACTACCAATATGATTGCGGTTTACCTTATCACTTGTATTGTATGTGTTTCTTGAAGTTAATGAATAGTTGCTGTATTACAGTTGGAGAGAGCAAAAGCTAGGAATAAGGAAGAGAAGAAGACGGCGAGAGAGCGTCGGAAAGTGAAGGAGGCCAGTGCAAAGATGGAGCTGCATAAAGCTAAAGCCAGGCATGCACAGAAGAAATTAGGTGCCAAACTATCTCATGGGCATGGGATATTCAACTATCACCACCCACCACCAGCACCACTTCATAATCATCAACATCAACATGGGCACTAGCATCTGGGAACAACTAATATGATCCCAGCTTCAAATCCGCATGTGTAGCTAGAGTTCTGGTTCTTCAATATTAATAATGTCTAGCTGCAGCTTGTGATATGCAGATATGCATTTGCCATATGTTATAACAAAGAAGTGGAATTTGAGGTGTACATTATGTATTCTGACACATTCTGCTGAATAAATCACGGATACATTAGCAAGTGGAATAATTTCTATTTATCGATTCTGAAGTTGCTCATTGGCCGGGTGCTTTCGATTTGCGAGGCGGATTCGGATAAGTCGATGTGTATGTATGATTTCATCAGGTCGAGTTACTCTGCCTGATGATTTTGGGCACCATGTCAAATGTTGAAAATGTTCCCCAATCGTCGAAGCTACACTAATCCTGCATAATGCTATTATGTTTAACCTAATAATAGTCGAGAACATAGATATTAGACACTACAGTGGAGTTGAAAAATGAAAAAGAGGCCGTGAGTACTAATCCCTTGGAAGGAGATCTTCTACAAACTCATGTTCCTAGTTTGTTAGCATCAGAAAAGCAGGCAACACTTAACAGATCATGCAACACACTGGAGAAGTGAAAAATAAGTTTAGGCTTTTCGTAAGGATTGCCACATTCTCGCATATGGTTTGAATCTCTCCATGACCCTCAGTCCTAAATCATCTCCAGAAATGAGTTCAAACAATCTCACAACATATACAAGCTTATCATAGAAACCGCAGGAACACATAGAAAACCAGTTGAAGCCATCAATCAAACAACTACCGGTGTATATTAATGACTATATCAAATGTCTACATTCAACTCCTACAGGCAAGTTACATCCAACTCCTACATGCAAGTGCATGACCACAGTTAGTTCCAGGCTTCCAGCAATACAACCCAGACCCTTGAAGCAAACAATTTTCAGAAAACCCACGCCTGTTATGTATTAATATAATGGGCTCCTGTGTTCCACACTTCTTATCAGCACTAGCGTACTAGGATGACAAATCCACTCCAAAAAAACAATAGACCACAAAAGGAAAGAGACCTGATAAGCTTCTCCAAGGAATCATCATATCCACAGAGATCTACCTCGGTATTCCACACACTGTTGGATTCTTCCATCCTGTGATAAGGCCTGACTCTTCACTTTAGCTGGCCTCGTACTGGATTTCACTTCAAACCTTCTGTTTTCCCTGCTGGCAGACATATCTGGGAAGACCTCATCCAGGAACTGATCTGCTACATCTCCATCTTCATCCATCCTTTGTCGCCTTGCATGCCATCTTAGACCCTAGATGGAGAAAAAATAAGAGATCAAAAACTTTACCTAATTCGCTTTAGCTGTGAGGAGAATATAATCCAAGAAATACGATTAGCAGGACAAAGAGTTCACAAGTTGGCATCTGGACTATTACCTATCCACTGGTTGTGTATTATATTTTCATCTCTCCACTCTCATCATTAGACTCTCAGATAATATAACACGAGAAATAGCAAGGCATCCTAATCATTACATTTAAATAACCACTCTCCGGTCAACCCCAACTACAGAATATGAAAGGGTCAACCAACCAACATAAAAGATTAACTCATTCAAGTCCCATATGTGAATACTCTTTTTCAAGTAAGTGCGATATGTAAATCTACCACTATCAAATTGCCATTGTTTCAGGTCCTTATGTGATCAAACTTATCTGGATTAACGAATAAAACAAAGACCATAAATCCTCAGAGTGAATAAGGACAAAATATGACATCCTACCCTGCTTGCCAAAGGCACTAACTCCTACAAAGTAAATTCTCCCCAAGGTCTTCAGTACTTTTAAGGTTGAAAGGCAATTATAAGCTGAACACCATTTAAAACCCCATGTGTGAATGAGGCAATTATAAGACAATAACATTCAACTACCCTCTCAGAAGAAGCACAGAAAATAGCATCCTACCCTTCTTACCAGAAGGAAGTACCTCCTACGAAGTGCATTCCCTGGACTTTAATCATAAAAGACCAAAAGATGTAAAACATACACCACTGGAAACCCTGTGTGAATGAGGATTATAAAACAAAGATAATTTAAAAAAATGTATGAATGAGACCAGAATACAACATCCTGCCAATTCTTCCTAAAGTCACTAACTCTTGAAAAGGAAATCGCTCAAAGAAAAGAGAAATGTCTTCCTCAAACTTTAACATGTAAGAAAAGGCAATGACAGCATAGAGCAAACATCATTTTAAACTTGGTGAATGTGGAAAGTAAGACGGACCATATAAAGCTCCTTGTGTGAATATAGAAGGCACTAATCCTACAGATTTCATTCCCCGAAAGGAGAGATACACTTCTTGAGCTTTTTTACTTAAAGTGCAAAACACTATAAGCATCTATGTCACAATGGTTGATAACTTAATAACAGTTAAATTCTGATCAATAAATCAATAGAAGAATTAATATGTAAAGCCTTTCCAGTACCGTAAGGCTCAAAAGAACCATGGTCATAAGAGAAACAATGACAAAGGGAGAGGCAAGACATTTGCCTCTGTACATTTCGTAAGAAATTACGATTGTTGATTCATGAAACTAAACACAAAACCAGTACAGACAAGGAAAAGATGCAATCTACATTATCACGGACATAGTGACACACTGACGCGATGTAAATCGACAAGAAAAATTTCTAAAAAGTTGGACTGGACGGCAATTAAGATAACAATAAAACACAAAAATAGAGCAAAAGTTCATGTTAAACGTTCATCTTCTGATTCTATCATATTCATACCACACTAAACAAAACACAGACAATCATATCAATTCTTCATAGGAAACAAAACAATCAGACATGAAACAAAACACAGAAGATTTGAACACCAAAATACAAAACCTATATCTCAACCCAGTCTGCTCCAGGAAAATATGCTTCTTTAAAAAAAAAAATTAAAAAAAATAATAAAATTCAAAAATATCCGAGAACATGTCAAAGGTGTGTTGCATCCGTGTCCAAAGTGCCCCAAACACCTGTCAGATAGTGTCAGACAGTGCCTGTGCTACAGAGGATACAAGATTCCAGGTTTTCCATCCTAATCCTTCAGAGACAAACAATCTTATTTCTTCAAAACTGAAAAGTAGCTTTCTTTTAACTGTCCTCGTGCTTTCTTCATTTCATGTCAGCGGGAGAACAGTGAGGCAATCAGTAATACTAACTTCTTATTCAAGGGACGCATACCCTCTAATGCAAGTTACAGACAGAAAGAGTTGTTCAAGTACACCCAATCAAATGGGATACGGGCATTGCTAAATGTGGGACTTAAAACAGGAAACGAAAGATAAGTCGGACAATCAATGAAACGAAGACAAAAGGTCCACTATGCTCCCAACCCTTGTTGACAATATTTGATTGAAGCCAATACCTACCCACTACACTCTACTCCTTCAGGTGCTATCCAACAACTGATTTGCTCTCTACTCAGCTAAGCATGCCATTTGCTCACAGCTGATTCCCACATTTTACTTGACAAAATAGGCAGGAAACAGCTCACAGTTGATGCCAACTAACACTACAGAGATCAATACAACGCAGCGAACTTTGCGTAATTTCCCCAAACAAAATCATGCATTAATCTTCAGTTTCCAATTGCTAGTCAAGGCTACAGGTAAAACACCTTTACTCTACAAAAGCCTACATTCTTCACTTTTCACTTTTCAGATTATAAGTTAAATTCGCCGATTCATAGACTTTTTAGTTCTAAAATTGATCCAATTATGGAAATGAAGGTAAAACAGAGAGAGAGATGATGATGGACCTGAACACCGCCGTCGCCGGAGCGACAAGGAATGAGAATTGGGCCGGGGGGAGGACGGTCAACGGCGACTTGAACAGGGACACTGAAGCCTCTACGGGGAAGGCCGGTGCCTTGGAAATGGGCCTGATTACGGGGCTGACTATCGTCCTCATCCTCCTCTTTGTCTTTGACTTCGTGGTCATCGTCTTTGGAAAACCCTAGAAACAGCGATAGCTTCTTAAGCAGCCCCATCTACTCCCGACGACGTCGTAGCGGGGACGGCGACGGCGAAGACGGATTAGGGTTAGATGGTGCTGAATTGTATGATGGGTTGTGATGGAGATTTTGGGTTTGAGTTGAGGAGGAAGAGGAGAAAAGATTAGGACTTGGTTGGGCGACTGAGACTCAAATAAAACTCCCCTAAAGTTCGTAATATGCAACTCTCATCATGTCCCTTTTCTATAATGGATCCAAAGTGCTTTGTGTATTTTTATTCCTTTTTTTTTTTTTATTGTATAAAAAGAAATCTGTGATAAAATGAGATAATTTCCTTGCCAGAAAGTAAAGTATATGTAGAGAGTGGGAGAAAGTATTGTGTGTATTCCATTCTTCACTAGCCCATTTATATAGGGTTGAATGACTTGATGACCACTCTCAAGTTACTTGGTGATCACTCTCAAGCTTTCTTGATATTACATCATGAAGGTACTAGCTAGTGAATATTACAAACTGACCCCAAAATAATTATGTGGATAGCCACACAATAATAATATTTACAACACTCCCCCTTGGATGTCTATCAATTAATTTTGGTGTTGGACGCGCTTATTGTTGCCTCGTTAAAACCTTGCCAAGTAACAAAAACCTAATGGGAAAAAATAACACTGGTCGAAGGAAAAAGAGTACAACGCGCATATGTCCTGTTGAGAATGATTTTGGGTGCTCCCCCTAAGAGATTCCTCCCCCTGATCACAACATGCATCTTCTGGTAGTTTGGAAAGTCGACGCATTCCGATACCTTTCACTAACTTCTAAAAGGTACATTTTGGTAGAGATTTGGTGAAGAGATCCGCCAAGTTGACATCTGATCGAATTTTTCTAACTTCAACTTCTTGATGCTTCTGAAGGCTCATGAGTGTAGAAGAGCTTTGGTGCAATGTGTTTTGTTCTATCTCATTTGATGAAACCTCCTTGAATTTGAGCTAAACACGCTGCATTATCTTCGTGTAAGATTGTAGGAGTGTCTGTCACTAATGATAGACTGCATGTGCTTCGAATATGGCGAATCATTGATCTCAACCAAACGCATTCTCGACCAGCTTCGTGAAGTGCAAGAATTTCTGAGTGATTAGAAGAAGTAGCCACTAATGATTGCTTCGTCGACCGCCATGAAATTGCTATATCTCCACAAGTAAAAACGTAACCTGTTTGAGAACGACCTTTGTGTGGATCAGAGAGAAATCCAGCATCTGCATATCCAACAATACTCGAACTATTGGTGGATTTACATGTATAAAATAAACCCATGTCCGTTGTACCACGAAGGTAGCACAAAATATGTTTTACACCATTCCAATGGCGCAACGTTGGAGCAAAGCTGTATCTTGCTGATAAATTGACTGCAAATGCAATATCCGGTCTAGTGCACTGTGCCAAATAAAGTGGGGCACCTATAGCACTAAGATATGGTACTTCTAGACCAAGGATAATTTCACCTTCTTGTCTTGGACGAAATGGATATTTCTCAACGTCAAGACATCAAACGACCATTGGGATGCTTAGTGGATAGGTTCTGTCCATGCCAAATCTTTTCAAAACTTTTTCAGCATAAGCTGATTGATGGACAAGAATCCACTAGTAAAATTAATGCTCGATCTGCAAACCTGGCAAAATTTTGTTTTCCCAAGGTTTTTCATTTCAAATTCTTTCTTCAAATATTCTGCAGTCTTTCTGAGCTCTTCGGGGCTCCCAATTAAATTCACGTCATCAACACAGACTGCCACTATTGCTAAACCATAATTTGATTTCTTGATAAACACGCAAGGACATATAGGATTATTAACATATCCCTCCTTAATCAAGTACTCACTGAGACGGATGTACCACATTCGTCCAGATTGTTTCAATTCATATAATGATCGTCTTAATTTAATTGAGTACATGTTGCGTGATTTTGTAGTTACTTCAGGCAACTTAAGTCCTTCTAGGACTTTCATATATATATATTGGTATCTAACTCCCCGTATAGATATGCGGTAACAACATCCATAGGTCGCATATCAAGTTTCTCTGAAACTACTAAACTTATTAGATACGAGAATGTAATGACATCCATAACGGGGGAATAAGTTTCATCATAATCAATCCCAGGCTTTTGTGAAAAACCTTGTGCAACAAGGCGTGCTTTATATCTTGCAATCTCATTTTTCTCATTAAGCTTTCTTGTAAATACTCATTTGTAACCGACAGGGTTCATATTGGGTGGTGTTTGGACTACAGGTCCAAAAACACTAGGCTTTTTCAGAGAATCTACTTCTGCTTGGGTTGCATCTTTCCATTTGAGCCAATCATATCTCTGTCTACAATCATCGACAGAGCGAGATTCAAAGTCATCACTTTTTACGATCTCAGTAGCTACTGCGAATGAAAATACATCGTCGACGATCGTTTCTCTTCGATCCCACAATTCTTTATTGTGATTTCCTTATTATCAGATAGGATCCTTCGCACTTCATTTTCACTTTGTGCAGTGTGAGGAACAAAATGAGACATAGTGGGTACATCCCACGATAATTCACGACGTTCTTCAAGAACAGTCGTTTCTCCCCTTAACGGTGGGAATAATGTCTCATCAAAGTGACAATCTGCAAATCGTGCAGTAAAGATATCACCTGTCAAAGGTTCCAGATATCTAATGATAGATGGTGAATCGAAACCAACATAGATTCCCAATCTCCGTTAAGGACCCATTTTAGTACGTTGTGGCGGTGCAATAGTCACATAAGTAGCACAACCAAAGATTCTTAGATGGGAGATATTGGGCTGATTCCCAAAAACAAGCTGTAATGGGGAATATTGGTGGTTGGCTATGGGCCTCAACCTAATTAAGATGCCGCATGCAAAATGGCATGTCCCCATGTAGAAGTTGGCAATTTTGTTCTCATTAGTAAAGGGCGCACTATTATCTGCAGGCGCTTAATAAGAGCTTCTGCCAAGCCATTTTGTGTATGAACATGAGGGACTGGATGCTCAACCTCAATTCCCAAAGACATGCAATAATCATCAAATGCTTGGGATGTAAATTCACCAGCATTATCTAATCGAATTGATTTGATAGAATGATATTGGAATGATGCTCGTAATTTAATTATTTGAGCAAGAAGCTTGGCAAATGCCATATTACATGTTGACAAGAGACAAACATGCAACAATCTTGTAGAGGCATCAATCAAGACCATAAAATATCAAAATGGTCTGTAAGATGGTTGTATAGGCCCACAAATGTCCCCTTGAATTCTTTGTAAAAATGATGGGGAATTAATATCAATCTCTACAAAAGATGGCTTAATGATCAACTTTCCTTGTGAGTATGCTTTACAAGGATTATTGCTTGGCAAAATAATATTCTTATTCAACAATAGGTATCCATTGGAATTTGAGATGATCCTATGCATCATGATGGATCTGGGGTGACCCAAATGGTCATGTCAAAGCATAAATGTATGTTGATCAGTGAACTTCTGGTTCATGACATGGTATGCCTCAATTGACTTAATGGTTGTATAATACAAACTAGATGAGAGGGCAACCAATCTTTCCAATATACGCCTTTGGCTGTAATTATTGGAAGTAATGCAAAGATATTCCACATTGTTCTCATTTGTGGTTTCTATGTGGTACCCATTCAAGGGTATATCTTTAAAACTCAACAGATTCCTTCTAGATCTGGAGGAGTATAATGCCTTTTGAATGGATAATTGAGTACCACTTGGCAACCGAATATGGGATCTTCCGGAGCCTTCAATTAGGTCTACAGAACCTGAAATGGTTGTCACTTTTTCTCTTGTCAAACTTAAATTGGAGAAATATTTTTGATCTCGAAAGATCGTGTGCGTCGTCGCACTGTCTGCAAGACATATGTTTTCTCCATCTTTCTTGAGTTGAGAGCATCCATTTTTCATATTCATGCTTGAATATGAATAAGCCATGTACTTGAAGCTTCAGGTTTGAGACTTTATTATTAGAACTTCAATTTGGTTTTGAATTTTGGTGGTTTGAACTTCGGGTCAAACACTTAGTACTCAAAACTTCAGGTTCGAGACAAACCAACTAGGAATTTCGTGTTCTAACTTTTGGTGGTTTGAGCATGGGGTTCAAACGCTTAGCACTCGAAACTTCAGATTCGAGATAGACCAATTAGGAACTTTGTGTTCTAAATTTTGGTGGTTTGAACTTGGGGTTCAAACGCTTAGTACTCGAAACTTCAGGTTCGAGATAGACCAATTAGGAACTTTGTGTTCTAAATTTTGGTGGTTTGAACTTGGGGTTCAAACGCTTAGTACTCGAATCTTCGGGTTCGAGATAGACCAATTAGGAACTTTGTGTTCTAAATTTTAGTGGTTTGAACTTGGGGTTCAAACACTTAGTACTCGAATCTTTGGGTTCGAGATATACCAATTAGGAACTTCCGGTTTCTTTAAATCAATAAGGATATAAATGTAGTATAAACAAACACAAGGATGGTAATGAGTGTGTACTTACCTTATTGATATGTGTGTTTAGCAAGATGCCTAGAACAACTTGAATATTGATGCCCACTCGCACAATGAATGCTGTAGATGCGATTGCATTATTCAAATTGTGCATATCCTCGTGGTTAACATAATAAATATTGGAGAATACCATATGAACAAAGAGCAAGCAAGTTAAACTCTAGACCAAGAGCATTACCCGGAATGAAGTTGCTCCATATGACTCTTGAAACTCCGGGAGCTTATTCAAAAGACTATCGTGCTGATAACGTGTTATAAAATGAGATAACTTGCTTGCTAGAAAGTAGACTATGAAGAGAGAAGAATAGATGGGGAAAAGTGGTGTGTGTATTCCATTCTTCACTAGCCCCTTTATATAGGGTTGAATGACTTGATGATCACTCTCAAGTTACTTGGTGATCACCTGAAGGTACTAACTAGTGAATATTACAAAGTGACCCCAAAATAATTATGTGGACAGCCACACAATAATAGTATTTACAACAAAATCGAAATTTTAAATTTTGTTTTTTTGTTTGAAGTTGAAATCTTAGCCATAACTGAATCAGGATCCCAAGCAAACCACCACCACACTTCCTCCTTACATCTAGTACCAATTTCTACTACGAAATGTCATGAGTGCCCATGTACCGAAGTCAAAAGGAAGAAACAAAGACACAGGAAGTGTATCAAACTATCAATTGCTAAGACCTTGAGCCGTAGTAAAAAAAGCCTCAAATCATTGTATAGCTGAAGAACTTGAATGCCATACACCCATACTTTATCAACACAAAGCTCGAAGAAGAAACTCCACATAAGCCAAGGTGTAGCCGTGTGTTTATACCCAAAAAATCAATATTCATGCACAATAAAAACCAAGGCCCAGCATAAAAGTAGAGATGACATTGATATGCAAACCTACACATTATGGGTTTTAATAGCTTAAAGCCCATTATTCTAGAAAGAATTCCCATTCGCGTATTTAACCTTTAGTTCTTCTTACCAAGCGTAATACCATGTTCGTGGACCCAAGCCACAATCATGTTTTTGGGGCTTATAAGATTGGGTGTAGTGTGCGAGGTTACAGAAATATATGAGGCCCATTATGGATTCCGATTGTTGGAGGTTTTGGACTTGGGACCAAAATCCAGTCCCGACAATCTAAATCCTTACATGGGCATACAAAGATGAGAGAATCCAAACCCATAAGTTTAAATACAATTATCTGCCCTAACCATAAAACCATTAGCTTTTCCAGCTACATAAAAAATAGTACTTGCTTTTATCCCGCAATAACTCATCTTCTTCTACGCCAAATGCAAAGCCTTAATCAAATATCTTCTTTTATTTATTTTCAGTTCTAGCTTGCTACAAGCTATTCCAATGGTAACGTGCAGCTCTTCCCAATAAGATATATCACCTCTTCTGACTTCTCCTCTATCAATCCAACTTAGACTATAACCACAACAGCTATTCTCTAGAAGTTTGCAACTCCAATTCCTTACTTCCTGCAAAATAGTACAACAGACACCTCCTCTAAGTAATTTAGTTATTGCCTTCTTCTCTAGATTTAACTTTAATATTGTAATTCTCTTTCAAGTCCAATAGTTTCATCCCATGAACCGATAGCTTGGCCTCACCTGGCCTCCTACAGCCTATAAATTAAGACTTCTGGTTGCTGTAAAGGCAGAACACAACCTCCAACCAACAGAACATACAAGCTCAAAGCAATACACCCCACAAGCAAACCTCAAGCAACAAATCAAGCATTCTCAACCTCCAATCCAAAACTAGTTCAAGCCTTAAATGACCTTAAACCTATAAGCCATCCCCAAAAATTCATTCCTTCTTCACTGCAATAGACGACACCGTAGCAAACCTCTCATCACAGCAAATCTCTCATCTTTTGCAACTCATGTGCTTCTAGCTCCCACGCCACATGCCTTCTTGCAAGCCTTTTCATGTACTTTTGTTCAATCAAAGCTATATAGAGAGTCTGCCTACATATCACCAGAAGCATGCCACTGCAGCAGGCCAACATTACTGCAGGGGATCTTTAGGGAAGATGCTACAAAACTTCTTGAAGCTTTAGGCCCAGTTCTTGAACTCAGAATGGGTAAATATAGGAGATCAAGCCAATCAAGTAATCCTAGAAGCCTCTATACAAATCAATACCAACATAAATGGCGACTCTGCTGGGGACTGGGTTTAGATTCCTTATTGCCTCTCACCATCACTTTTAGTAATGTTCTTGGCTTCCAAAAAATATTCAAGCAAATCTAAACAAGCTAAAACATGCTTTCTCTACCTGCCAAAACCTTCAATGTGCCACATCCTCACCTGCCATAGCCGAATCACCTTATTTCAAGATAAATTCATGTTTCAAGCAGATTCACAAAAATCAAAGCCAAACTACTATATATAGTTTTGCTATCCAATATCCACTTAACACCATAATTCAATTTCAGACCATATATTTCACTCCACTAGTGCTGTAGCAAAATACCAGATCTCTTATGATAAACAACCCTTCTTTATTCTCATGCTACAGTATCAATCTCATGCTGACAAATCTAATAAAAACAATCATGCTCCATGATAAACCTGATGCTATTTAATCCAACAAAGTGTAACCTTTCCTCATCACTCTACTATTCTTCCGGATCTGAACCTTCTTACTTTTAGGAGCATCACTTGTTTGTTTGATGCTTTGGCAACTAAAGAAGCTGCATCTTTATGTTGGAGACCACCAAATCTATGCTGCTATGAATTGCAAGTGGATTGTGATCTATGAAAATGATATCAGCTTCATAGATCACTGCTGCGAGAGAAGAATAATACAAATTATTCTGGCAAAAAAAAAAAAAAAAACAACTCACAGCAAGAAATTTAAGCATCATGCACTTAAAGCCTTATTCACACCAAGCAATTCAAGCATTCCAAGCTCTATTCTTGTTACTGCTATGAGCATTTAAAAAAAAAATGCACTTCAATATAGGTACAAGCACCCCTCTTACACAATATGCAAGTACTCTTTTACACAGCAGTCATATACGTGACTCTAAAATGTCAATATTGCAACAGTAGAAAGGCACTTGCTCAACAAACTAGACCTACCCTATCATGCTAAGCTTTATTGTCCTAGAAGCTAAAACAAAATTTTAGCCAAGCATACAAATTCCAACACCATACTTTGACCCAACTTTTCACGTGTACCAAATCAAGCTGGTATCCCTCATAAGCACATTGTGAGCTGCAGTGGGCTTTTCTCAACTTAGTGTAATACAAGTTTATCCATTCAAGCCATCAAGTCAAAAAGAAAAATCCAAACTTATGGATAAACAGCTAGCCAAGCCGTTCGTGCTCTTTCCCAAAGCTCACTACCTCAACCATGATGATTTGAAATACTAAACACATTTTGAAGGAAATAGTTAGGACAAGTAATCACAACTTAATCAAGCAGTAAGCAATACTCAGTCAAGCCAAAACCATTAGGATATGCAAACAATATTCGATCAAGCAGCAAGCAATAGTCAATCAAGCTAAAACCATTAGAACAAGCAGTCAATACTCAATCAAGTTAAAACCATTTAGAAGAAGCAATTAATACTTAATCAAGCCAAAAGCATTAGAGTAAGCAATCAATATTCGATCAAGCCAACACTAAGTAAAAGGCATTATTCATCATCACACTCGAAAACAATCAGTATCTCAGAATAATATGCTATGACACTTGGGGGCTAACTAATGGCGATCTTGTTCAAGCTTACTGTGAAGTTTTAATTTAGTCCCCAATATATTCATGTGATCATCGTATATTATAGTTCAAGCACATATCTTTCAAAATTCCCTTCTCTCGTGTGTCAACAAGCCAATATCTCTCCCAAGCCTTTGCGTCAGCCATAATCATAGATATCTATGGTCAATGTTTTCCACCATTGCCAAGTGATCCTAATGTCAAGATGACATTTGTATTCCAGACTTTCCCTAAGCCAAATAACCAATGCTAGTCTTAATACCATGATTTTTTATTCTGGATTATTCTTTCTCCTCGCAACTCCCAGTCATGTCTCAGGTCTTCATTACCACAATAGAAGGCTTTTTGCCAGCCAAAGCTTCCACTGCAGTAGCCATTCTACTATAGAATCTAAACCTTAACATTGATCACAACACTCAACTCTACACCTATACATACCTTCACTAAAATGGAGGATTTACTACATCAACAAGCATAAGTAACACCCTCTGTGGGGGCCCACAAGCCATGGTAGGGCCCAACCGAGACATGCATCCCGTAGCCCTATGTTCAAGCTACGCTACAGTATCCGGAAGTGGCAAATACGTCGCCGGGAAGCCACCTTTCCGGCCTTGCCAAGTTGCCCTCACAACATAGTTTTTCTATACTAGAATAGTAGTATTTGAGTCCCACATCGGAAACCATGTAAAGGAGATGGCTTCCTTCACCTATAAAAGGAATGCCTCCTCCCACAACTTAATCCATCCCATTACACACTTTGTAATCCCCTTGGGCCGTAAGGCCCAAACACACATAGTACAATATTCAAGTGGACGTGTGTGTGTGTGTGTCTCTCTCTCTCTCTCTCTCTTTATTTATCGTTAATTAGATCCTCACGGATCCAAACATTAACATTGGCACCGTTTATGGGAAGCCGATACAATGGATTCGTCACTTACCATGCGTTAAGTCCGCTTAACGGAGCTCAAAGAAATTTTTTTACTTCTTCTTTGAGTTATGTTAATCTCACTGGGCACACACACATTTTTCTTTAATCATCATTCTTGAATCATCATTGGCTCCCAGCGAGTGCAAATTTGAGTTGATGCTTCTTGGCGGGAACTTATGCCTAACTATGATCAACATAACCCCAGCGGTTAAGCAAAAAAAAAAGAAGAAAAAAAGGTGTGCTGCTCTAGTGCCACCGCCAACACAACCTAGCTGTAGAACAAAAACAAAAAAATTTTGGCATCAAGGTTAACTTGAGCTCAGTGCTTGTAAAAATTCCAAGTCAAGGCCTAGTCAACGCCAACAACTCTAGTCAATGCCAGCTCAAAAAGGTCTCCGCTGAGCACAAAAAAAAAAAAAAAAAATTTGGTGTCAATTTACTTTGGACACCCAGAAGCTTTGAGCACCCGGCCTCCTCTTGGCTAATTGCACCACCACGAGCCTCCGCCAAAGCTTTCATTCCTCTTGATTAGCCAAGGGTAAACCGCTAGCGCAATTAAAACACTGCCAGCATTGACACATCAATGACGAGCTCCGTCAAAACAATCGACCAACGACGTTCAATCAGCGTCAACTGCCTTTGCTTAATGTTAATGCTTGGATCCGTGGGGATCTAATTAACGATAAGTAAAGAGAGAGAGAGAGAGAGAGAGAGATTGACACAAGATGTATAGTGGTTCGCCTCCGCATGAGCGGGAGACTACGTCCACTTGAAAGCTATACTAGTGTGTCGAGCCTTGCGGCCTAACAAGATTACAAGAGATGTAATGAATGTGTTGGGTTGTGGGAGGAGGCATTCCTTTTATAGATGAAGGAATGCTTCTCATTTACTTGTTCTTCGATGTGGGACAAGCAAAGTTACTATTCTAGTCTATTTAACATGTAGAAAGCTATGTTATGGGGGCATCTTGGCAAGGGCGGAAAGGTGGCTTCCCGGTGGCGGATTTGCGACTTCCGGATACCGCCGCGTAGCCTGAACATAGGGCTACACGATGCATGTCTCGGTTAGGCCTTGCCATGTCTTGTGGATGTCCCAAAGTAGGTGTTACTTATGCTTGGTGATGTAGTAAATACTCCATATTATTGGAGGTATGTACACTTAATTAGCATCAAAGCAACATCAGCGGCAACCTAGCACGGCCAGGCTTCTTCTTCCAAGAACCATCAGCGGCAACCGCTAAAGAAAGCTACGCCAAGAGCACCATTCTCCAACAAACAAGCTCTGTTGAGCGTCTCTGCTGAACAACCAACTGCTGGCAAACATCCGCCAAGCTTCCTCCGCTGGCCACCACCGCTGGCTCTGCCACCGCTGGCCAGAGTCCCACCAATCACTGGCCAAAGCTCCACCTTAGCTAACAAGCTTCTCTTCCGCTGACAAGCTCCGCTTCCGCTGATAAGCAACGCTCCGCCAGCTCTGCTTTTCCTTCTCAACCCAACCTGCTGGCTAGCGCTCCGCCAACCCAGCCCCACAGTGCCAGTCCAAGCAACGCAACACCAGCTATGCTTTTTCTTCTTGGCCGGATGCAAATCCGGAATCACGACGCAGCCTTAACGCACTCTCATGGCATACCGTCTTGCACCGTCAGCTCACACCTTCACGACACTCCCGAGCTTCCCGCTCATGCCTTCCAGGAAACCCTCGAGCTTCCAACTCAAGACTCCCCGGCAACCCCTAAGCTTCCCGCTCATGCCTTCCCGGCAACCCTTGAGCTTCCCGCTCATGCCTGTCCAGCAACCCTCGAGCTTCCCGCTCATGCCTTCCCTACAACCCCCGAGTTTTCACTCTCTTGCCTTCTGGCATTCCCAAGTTTTACACTCATATCCCCTCGACATAATACACATTAATGGAACATTAAATTCTTCTACCATTTTTCGTTTGCAACAAATCGAATTCTTTTCGCGTTCCATTAATACTAGCGAAAACAAAACAAACACAAGTGTTCACGTATTCATCGTTCACTAATTACAAACGCTTGCCTTCATGGTACTTATGCAACTTACACTGAACGTAACCTCGTCAACTCAACCATGTTTGTTCTCTTGCGAGCACCACACACATCATATGCAATCTGTATACTCATTCTTAGTATGCTCAAAAAACCATATGCGTTCTCGAGCCTATACGTCATATACGATCATACTCGACCACATTCTCATGTATACATCAATATGTATCATGCTCCTCATACATTCATATATGTCAATGCATATCAATGCAACTCACATACGTTGCCTAATACAATAAGCATCCTACATATGCGTGCTTTTTCTTTGTTGTGCAGGTTAATGAGTCCCTTCTTGCTAACTGAGTTTGGGGACTTGCAGGGGCTAGGCGATTCTCAGACGTCACTTCATGTTTATAACTCCCCAACCAAGAAGCTCCTCTTACTTGGGGACTTCAGGGACTTGTACATACCTCTACTAATATGGAGGATTTACTACATCAACAAGCATAAGTAACACCCTCTTTGGGAGCCCCACAAGCCATGGTAGGGCCCAACCGAGACATGCATCCCGTAGCCCTATATTCAAGCTACGCTACGGTATTCGGAAGTGGCAAATACGTCGCCGGGAAGCCACATTTCCGGCCTTGCCAAGTTGCCCTCACAACATAGCTTTTCTATACTAGAATAGTGGTATTTGAGTCCCACATCGGAAACCATGAAAAGGAGATGGCTTCCTTCACCTATAAAAGGAATGCCTCTTCCCACAACTCAATCCATCCTATTACACACTTTGTAATCCCCTTGGGCCGCAAGGCCCAAACACACATAGTACAATATTCAAGTGGACGTAGTCTCCTGCTAAGGTGGAGACGAACCGCTATACTTCTCGTGTGTGTGTGTGTGTGTCTGTCTCTCTCTCTTTATTTATCGTTAATTAGATCCCCACGGATCCAAACATTAACAACACCAAACCAAGCCTGTTGTCAAACCAAGATCATTATTGCAAGTCTTTCTCAAACTAAAATAATTAGTACTATACCCAAAGTTTTACTACTGCAGCAAGCAAAACCGCCTATACACAAATTCTATATTATACTAGTGTTTATGTGTGAGAATATGGGACCTAAAGTAAGAAGCATGATGGAGAGAGAGAGATGACACACGCATGTATAGTGGTTCACCTTGCCCTTGAGGCAAGACTACGTTCACTTAGAGATTCCACTAGTAGTGAGGCCAAGTAGCCTTTGTAACGATACAAGTGTGGGGATCATGGATCTCATCCTCTTCTAAGAAGGGGTGGACTCCCTTTTATAGCTAAATGAGTCCCCTTCCATTTACATATTCTCGATGTGGGACAATATGTGTCTATTGCTTCTCTTGAAACCTTTTGGAGAGCATGGGAGAGTAGCCTCCCGACTAGATATCAACCGGCCTCCACCATAGTAAGGTAACTCGGGTGTCGGTCTACCAGAGGTATGTTGTAGGTGAGACTAACCATGTCGCAGGGGCCACCTACGAGGTTGTTGCTTATGCTTGGCGGTATGTAAGATAGGCGGTATGTACAAGTCCTCCAAGTCCCCGAGTAAGAGGCGCTTTTTGGTTGGGGAGTTTAAATATGTTGCCACCAAGTATGAGTGACGACCTCGTAGAACGCCATACCCATACCAGTCCCCCAACTCCATAAGCAAGAAGGGACTCTTCGGGTCTTGTAAAATATTCCATGGCAGGTTGGTCTCACGGGGGCTCATTATCAAGCTAGTACCTGAAAATAAGATAAAAAGTATACAAAATAGCATATTGATTGCACTAGGGCAATCTAAGTGACGTTTGAGTCAAAAGCATCGAGGTGCATAAATGTTTGTATGAGATGCATGTTATACATTGCATGGATGCTTATATTTGTCGAGTGTTAATAAGTCTGAAATGTATGTGATAGCATACAAAGTGCATAAAATGCCAAGATGTGTGATGAACTTGATGACACATAATGATATGTGAATGTTGTATGCCTGTGATGCACATGTGTTAGGATCAGGAGTGTTGTTACTCGTCGAGTCCTCCAAGTCAAGTAGTTAGTAAAACTGGAATTCAGACTTAGATTATGTTCGACGATGCCGGTGAGGCTAAGAATGAAGCTCTGGTATCGAAGTTACTTGTCATACTAGCGAGACTATGGCAAGACCATGATAGTCCCCCAAGTATGAGTGTGTAAGAATTGCGCTCGCTCATATTGAGCAAGTGATAGGTTGTGAGAGTTCTATCCTATGGTCTTATTAATGGGATGTAAAAGAATTTAATTGTTGCGATCAACAATAGGCGAAAAATTTCAATATTTCCATTAATAGACCATAGCATGAAAAGTATGAGCATGAAGCTCAATGATAGTCCCAGTCGGGTACTACCTCCACTTGTGATAAGTCATATAAAGCTGAGGAGCTTATGGTCAGCGGTGGAGTCAACTAACTGATCTATTTTGGGCAGGGGAAAACTGTCTTTTGGGCAACCCCTGTTTAAGTTGGTGTAGTCGACACACATGAGCTATTTGCTGTTGGGCTTCTTGACTATGACAACATTGGAAAACCATGTTGGGTAGGAGACTTCCCTGACAAAGCCCATGTCCTGGAGTTTCTTGACTTCGGCCTGGATGGCTTTGTATTTTTCTTCCGTGAAGGCCCTTCTTTCATCTGGTGAGATGGTGAGTTTATGGGTCAGCAAGTCAGGTGATATCCCAGGCATGTTGGCATAGGACCATGCAAAGACCTCTTATCGGGTCTTGAGGAAGGCAATCAGCTTCGCCTGGAATTGCAGGTCTATTTTAGACCCAATCTTGACCTTTCTTTCTGGGTGCGTATCAGATATGGAGACCCATATGAGGTCTTCTAAAGTGTTTGGTCTCGGGAGCTTGAGTTTGCGCTTGTCATCCTTCCTTTTGCATCATGTATCGCGGGCTTCTCGGGTCTCGGGGTCTTCCTTTGGGTCGTCTGGCTTGTCAGAGGGAGAGGGCAGGTCTGAAGTTAAGAGTACCTCGCGTCGGCCATGTCCCCTCGCGATAGTCAAGGAGTACGTTACATTATCTCGCGAGCTTTTGATCGCCTTGAATAGTGAGCATACCGGCCGGGGTAGGTATCTTCATTATTAGCATGTGTCTTTCCACGAAGCATTGGAGTCCCCAGATGGCGTCTCGCCCCAGGATGACGTTGTAGGAGGAGGGGCAGTCGACAACGATAAAATGGGTTGTCATAGTGGCAATAGTGCTGCTTTCCCCGAGCGTAGTCCATAGGTTGTCGGATCCCAAGGGTTGTGTCATCTCTCCTGCAAAGCTAATCAAGGGCTCATGATCTTGACTCAGTTTCTTCTTATCTCGGTTGAGGCCTTCGTAATAGCTGTCGAACATGACACTGACCGCTGCATAGCTGTCGACCAAGACTCGGTGGCATTGATAGTGGTCGATAACCATGGTGATAAGGAACTGGTCATTATGGTACTTCTTGATGGTGTCTTTGCAGAAACTAAAGGTGACCGAGACCCACTCCACTTGTGGGGTGTGGCAATCGTGGCTAAGTCCCAACACTTCCTGGCCCCTAGGGTAGTGGCGCTTCTGAGCATGGTGAGTTTCGGGTGCACATGGGGCACCGCTGGTACGTCTAAAAGATGTACAACTTAAACCTTGCACTCAAATATCATCATTGGTAATATAGTGATCAAGCAAGGGTCATTACCCGCTGAAGATTGTTCCTAAACTACTAAACAAATGTCACAAACTACTCTAAACCATGCTACTGAACAGTTAACGAAAATAAATTATTTAACTAACCTAGACTTGATGTAATTTTCTAAAAATTTTACAGGACTCTAAAGACACATTGAATAACACATATACAAAATTTCAGAACAATTGGAATTGATTTGATAATTTAAATAATTCACGTAAAACTGAACACAGTAAGATAACAAAGCAGAAACAGATTTTATAACTTTAAACAATTGACAGAAACAAAGCTGCGGACTCATTGTCCACCACCAAACACACTTAATCATATCAAATCTCAGTTATGGAATCTTAATTCTCAATTGAATTTACCCGAAGTTAACTCAGAAGCTCGAATTAACCCATTACCCTTTCTTAGTTCCTCGTTAAGTGAATACAAGCTCACCACTTAATCTATTTCCGATTATGCAACCTAGACACAAGCTCCCTAAGTTTAACATATCAAAATCATTAAACAAGAAAAGGGTTTGGATAAATCTAAGGTCACAAGTACATTGGTAGTCTTGCTAAACCTAGGGTTTGAGTCACATGTAATTCAAGAAAACATTTTGCTACTCAATTGGAATCAACACACGACATATACGAATCTAGTGTTACTCCTAGCATTAGAACCCTAACCTATTCATTTAGTTGCGCACCTAAACAAACAAGCAAAGATTCATCTTGTAGACACGGTGAAACAAACACTCAATTGATAATATAGAAAACCAAAAACTGAATTGTCATCAATATGAATTGAACATGTTTAGGGCTTTGAAATCGCCCCTAACTACAAAATTATTTAGCTAGACATAGTCATGAACAAAACAAAAACTAGAAGAAAGGAAGAGGAAGAGATGGCGGCTAGTTGATGGCAGACGATGTCGTTCTTTCTTTCTCTTGTGCGGCCCTCCCCGTCCAAACTGATCACGTCCCTCTTTTATTGCTTACGTCAAGCGATTTTCATTTCTTTTCCTTTTAGGATTCAAGTAGCTTCTCCTCTAAGATTTCTAATAATTTTCACCCATAAAAAATATGTCATATATCTCTAATAAATAGAGATATTCAGTTAATACTCGTCGGTGGGCTTCTAAAAGGAATTTGGGCCTCAAATCGTGGATTTCCGTCAAAGTGTCAGATTCTCGGACTGCCCGACCTTCCTATACTAAATTGGCCATAACTTCTTCTAGAAAAATGATATGAATGAACCGTTAAAAGTTCTAGAAACTAGACATCCAAGGATTTCCAAGCATATAAAGTTCACTGTCTAGTTCGTTCTGAGCTGCTCTCAGTTTCGTGTCGAAGTTGACTGATCTGCATAGGCAGATTTATTGATTTAGCTTCCTTTCTTCTACTTTGCTCTATAACACCTACAAAACATAAAAATAAAGTAAATGACTCAAATAGATAGAAAACTAGCTAAGAAAACATGAAGAAATCAACACAAAATCATGTACATTTATGAGCTTATCAACCGCCATGTATCGAGGATCTGTCCATAGACTTTGATGGAATTGGCTTCCGTACCCGGGGTGCGATATTACGAAAGCTGGCCACTTTGAATGAGGTGTTCGATAGCGTTCTTTAGTGCCCAGCAGATATTGGTGGGGTGGCCGGGCTCTTCATGGTACATGCAATATTTACCATTGTCCCTTGGCTTGGACTGACCGGGCTTGCGTTTTGGTGGGTGCTGGATGATGTACTTGTGGTTGTTCCAGATGTCTTCATAAGAGGCAGTGAGTGTGGTATAAATCTCGTATCGGGGTGCCTCAAATCGCTGGTCCCTGTGTCGGGTACTACCGTACAGTGCATCACGATACCGGCCACTTGATGAATTGTACTTTGGTTTCTCAGGGCTCTTGCCTTATTGCTTGTCCCTCTTATCATTGTAGCCTTGTCGCTCTTGTGAGGTTCTGTCGTTCGGCTAGGCAAGTTTGTCTCGACTAGTGTCTTTGTTCCTGTTATCAGAGTTCCCGGCGGGGTTGCTCACTTGAGGTATGGTCACCCAGTGCGCATTGGCGTTGGTATCGCTACCAAATGTGTCGTACTCAGCATGTGCGAAAGCGGTAGCAGCATCGAGGAGGTCATCATATGATGCAGGGGGTTGGTGTTAATTTGCAATAGGAAGTATCCTGGTTAGAGTGCCTGTTTGAATGCCGATGCCGCTAGGACCTAGTCGAGGGAACGACATTGCGTGGCCTAATTTTGCCATCGAAGGATGAAGTCGTGCAAGCGCTTGTTTAGCCGTTGCTTGAGCCGAAATAAGTCAGGTGTTGTGCGATACCCACTGCCACACAAGATAAATTGACGCAGGAATCTGTCCCCGAGCTCTTGGAAACTATCAATGGAGTTGGTAGGTAGGTTAAGAAACTAGCGCAAGGTCTCTTCGAACGCGTGGCAGGCCATGGCATCTGTGTATCGAGTTCCATGGATGAGGGATTAGACGACTTCTAGGTGGTGGTATGGGTCTCTGGTGCCATTATACTTCTCGATCTTACAGGGTTTGGCCTCTGGTGGGCGCTTCTCAGCTTGTATCTGAGCAGTGAATGGTCCCATCTTTCCCTGAAAGTATGCCTTGATTGGTTGCCAGCCAGTCCTGTGCTCTGCAATTTCAATCAGTGCTTGCAGGGAGGCAATGGCCTCACTCATTTGGAGTAATAGCCGAGTATTGGGTGGGGGTAGGTTAGTAGCCGTAGCGGTGTTTGTACCCGATGACCCTGTCGCGCCAGCAGTCGGCTGGGGAGCCGGTGCTGCGCCAAGTTGGCCTAGAAGGATGGGGAGTTCAGGTAGATCACCTGAGGCCATGTACTGGTGCTGTTAGACGTGGGGCTAGAGGAAGTTAATGGTGAGACTTAATGGAAGTTACAAAAATGTGAATGATGGGTTGTGATGAAGTTTTTGGTTTGAGTCAGGGAGGAGAAAAGATTAGAACTTGGTTCGGTGAGTGATACTCTGAAAATAAAACTCCCTACAATTAAAAACAGTGTACGTAGCTCTCATTATGCCATTTTGTATCCTCTTCCTAAAATGGATCTAATCTTTGTTTACTTTTATTGCTCTTTTTTTTTTCTTAACTTGAAATTGTTGTAGGAAATCAATATTTCAGATAGAATTTACTGTGCTTTCATTGATAATAGGGGCTTCTTTATATAGAGGATTACAAGCATAGAATCAGAGTTGTACATGGAAACATAATCGTACAATGATTGGATATCTACGAATATCTCCGAAAATATCTCTAACATGAACCCTATTACAACTTGTACAAGTAACCTAGAGTTTGGGCCAGACACATATTCTGGATTTACTTGAACACTCCCCCTTGTGTCGCCCAAACGTGGTGCTCTACTCGTTGCCTCATTAAAAACTGTGTCGAGTAACAAAAATCATGTGGGACAAAAATAACCTCGGTCGAAGGGAAAAAAGAGCACAACACACCCTTCACGTTTCGAGATCAACATGTAGACATCTCCCCTTGATGTCTGCGTCCCCCCCTGATGACTAGGATCATAAGAGTTCGGATAATTTTTGCAAACCAATGCTTGCAACATGTTTCTCGAAAGTAAATTTGGGCAATGACTTAGTAAATGAGTTTACAACATTGTCCTCAGATCAAACTTGGTTCACTCTTATCTTGAGGATCTGCTGTTATTGATTATACAAGAACTTGGGCAATATGTGCTTGGTATTGCCGTCTTTGATGTAGCCTTGCTTCATTTGTTCAATACAAGCAGCAATCCTCATAAATGCTGGTAGGCACATTTTGTGGTAAACTTTAAACCATAATTTCTTCGAACATGCTTAACTATAGATCTAAGCCATATACATTCAGGAACCGCTTCGTGAAATGCAATAATCTCTGCATGGTTCGAAGAACTAACAACCAGGGTCTATTTTGTAGACCTCCAAGATATTGCAATCTTACCCATGGTGAACACGTAATTAGTTTGGGTTGGGAACAACCTTTGTGTGGGTTAGAGAGGTACCCAACATCAGCAAAACCTTAAAAAACACTTATGTCTTTTTGGGATGGGGGGAGAGAACGCATACCATTGTCTTTTTATAGGGATAGAACAAGCCCATATCAATCGTACCACTTAGGTATTGAAAGATATCTTTAACACCAGTCCAATGGCATTGTGTTAGCGCAAAGTTATGTCTAGCTAACAAGTTTATGGAAAATGAGATGTCCGATCTTGCGCATTGAACTAAGTACAATAATGCGCCTATTGCACTTAGGTAGGGCACTTCTACCTCTAGTACATCTTCATCATCATCTTTTAAATGGAATAGATCATTCTTTGGATCAAGACTACGGACGACTATTGGGGTGCTTGAAGGATTAATTTTGTCAGTATTAAAACGCCTAAGCATCTTTTGGGTATAAGCTGATTGATGAATCAGGATACTATCTTCATGGTGCTCAAGTTTCAAACCAAGGCAAAACCGTGTTCTCCCTTGGTCTTTCATCTCAAACTCGGATTTCATGTGTTCAGCGCTTTCACTTAACTCTTTAAGGGTGCCAATTATGTTCATGTCATCAATATAAATCGCTACTATTGCAAATCTGGAACTTGTTCTCTTTATAAACACATATGGGCATAGTTCATTGTTAACATATCATTTCCCAATCAAGTAGGCACTTAGACGTTATAACACATTCGTCTGGATTGCTTCAATCTATATAGTGAGTGTTTCAATCTTATTGCAAATGCGCTATGTGGTTTAGAGCCACTTGCTTTGGGTAACTGAAATCCATCCGGGACCTTCATGTATATCTTTGTATCTAGATCTCCATACATATATGCAGTTACCACATCCATGTGCTGCATGTTTAGTTTTTAAGAAACTATCAAACTGACAAGATTGTGGAACGTAATGACGTCCACTATGGGAGAATAGCTCTCCTTGTAGTAAATTCTAGGGCGTTGTGAGAAGCCTTGCACCACAAGGCGAGCTTTGTACCTTACAATCTCGTTTCTCTCATTACGCTTTCTAACGAATACTCATTTATGACCAACTAGTTTGGTGTTGGACGGTATTGGCACAACTTGCCCAAATACCTTTCTTTTCGCTAGAGAATCAAGTTCTGCTTGGATTGCTTCTTTCCATTTTGGCCAATCAACTCTACATTGGCATTCATTAATAGAGCATGGTTCGATGTCATCGGTCTCAATAATCTCACGCGCTACTAAATACGCAAATACTTCATCCATGGCGATGGAGCTTCTTTCCCATGTCCCATGTACACTAGTGTAATTCACAGAGATCTCTATGTTCTCAGGGATAGGTTTTGACATTGAGGCGTCCCCAAAGATGTCTCTTGGACATAACCATAACCATAATCTAGACCATTCTCATGGGATGGATTTTTGAGTATCGATGATCAAAGGATTTGTTTGTGCCTTATTCGCTCTTTTTCTAGGGCGAGTATTCTTCAAACCAACCGGTCTACCGCGCTTCCTCGCGGGACCTGTAGCCATAAATGCTACATCACTGCCTATATGGGCAGTGACGCCACCTCCTAGTACTTTAGGAGCGACGTTATGTCTAGTATTTGGGACGTCAATCCTTGCAGGCATATTTATAGCGGTATATGTGATCTAGTCACTTTAGCAGTAATCAGAAAACACATTAGGCAAAGTATCTGCTACTCTCTGAAGCTCGATGATTCTTCACACTTCAAGTTCGGACTATGCAGTACGGGGATCGAGATGAGACATAATAGGGACAAACCATGACAATTCATGTTGTTCTTACTGAACATCTGTGTTCTTATCTCCCCCTAACGACGGGAAGACTGTCTCATCAAAGTGACAATCCACAAATCTAGCATTAAAGGGATCACCTGTCAAGCAGTGTTCTAAAACGCGGCCTCCCAGCCCGCCCAAGCGGCACCTCTCCTCCTCGAGTAATGCATAATCAGAGCTTCTGGGCGCTGGGATTTTAGGCTGGCGCCTAGGCGGATTGGGCGTCTGGCTGGGAATTTTCCTTTTTTTTTTTTATTCGAGATACAAGACGTCAATACCCAATTATATATCAGTTTCCGTACTCTCCCAGTATCAACTCTTCCTCCACCATCTCAACCGGCAGCTGCTTCAGCTTCTTCACCCCTGCGCTCCACATCTCCTCCCTTAGCTTCTCCACGGTAAGTTCTGAGAAATTGATAATCTGGAAAAGTATTCATCTTTGCTTGAATTGATAATCTGGAATTGATAATCCAGTGGAGGCAAGAACGGCCTGAAGGTTGATGGCCATGGTGGTCGAGATTGACGGAATCAAATCAAAGATGAAAGAAAGAGAATGAATAGGTCTTGGTCGTTGTTTGGGAGCAAGAATGAATCTGGTGGTGTAGACATGTAGTTGAGGGTGAGGTGAGTAAAAGAGGCGGTGGTTTAGATAAGAATGAATTGAAAAAGGAAAAATTGTTGGGTGGTGTGTTGGGTTTGCATTGAATATGTCAATATGGATTAATCAAGACACATTGATCAAGATGTTAGGGGCTAGCTCATTACCACAGGTGTGGCAAGTAGTAACTTGAGAACATAAATATATATAATATTATAATACATTAGTTATATGGAGACCGGAACTGGAATCTATTGATATAAAATATATATTTTTTAGAATATCTTTATTTATACCTTTTTTTAATTGAAATATTTATATTATAAACTTATATATCTTTTTACATGCTATATAAATAAATAAATAATTAAAAAAACTAAAAACAGCCTAGGCACCTGGACGCTCATCCCCAGCCCACCGCTCGACTAGTGCCTAGCGATTTTTCGAACCTTGCTGTCAAGGGTTCCATGTAGAGAATAATAGTTGGAGCTTCATATCCAACATATATGTCCATTCGTCTTTGTAGACCCATCTTTGTATGTTGTGGAAGGGTTATAGGCACATAAATGGCACACCTAAAAATGCATAAGTGCGAGATATCAGGCTCGTACCCAGTCACTAGCTGTAACGTAGAATAAGGTTGGGTGGTAGTGGGTCATAGATGAATTAGTGTCGCTACATGTAGTATTGCATAGTCCTAAGCGGAAATAGGGAGATTGGTGCGCATAACCATTGTCCGAGCTATCATTTGTAGTCGCTTAATGGCGGCTTCCGCGAGACAATTTTGGGAATGCACATGAGGAACTGGATGCTCAACATCATTCCTCAGTGACATGCAATAGTCATCGAATGTTTTCGATGTAAACTCCCCAGCATTATCAAGTTAAATTGACTTAATGGGATACTCCGAGTAGTGAGCCCATAGATGGACAATCTAGGCAAAGAGTTTAGAATGTGCAGCATTTCAAGTGGACAACACCGCGATATGCAACCAGCATGTCGACGCATCAACCAACACCATAAAGTATTTAAAAGGTCCACAAGGTGGTTGAATCGGTCCACAGATATCCCCTTGGATTCTCTATAAGAATAGAATGAGTATTTTTGGATCATTTGCGTAGAATGGAACAAGCTTTGCAAAATGAGCGAGGGGATTTAGAAGCAACAAATGAGGATTTTGGTTGGGCCTGATCATCTGAAGCGCTATTTGAAGCAAAATTGGTGACTACAACACCCATCATGGCGTTGGGACCATGGAAAGTGGCATCCATGGCACTATGGCCATGGGGATAAGCATCCATGGCATCATGGCCATGGGTGACGCCATCTATGGCGTTGTCAAGGGGGACAGTGGTGGTCCTACGCTAGCGGTGGATGGTGACGGCACCAGAAGCGGCTACGACGGCAGTCACACTAAGTCCGGTAATCAATCTTTGATTCTTGCTTCATTTCACTCGAAAGGATGAATGTCAGTGTGAAGTCTTTAGTATACGGATCATCATATCACGACCAATATGTCCTAGTAAGTCATGCCAAAGCCAATATGTGTCTGAATCCAAGAGATCTTCTCTTATCACATTATTGGATTCAATAGGTTGAATTGTAGTGACATAAAACCACTAGATTGACACATAAGCTTCTCTAAGATGCACTTTCGTCTGCAATCATTAGAGGTAATGCAAAAGAACTCTTTTCTGTTCTCAATATGAGTTTCCACATGGAATCTGTTAGCTCGGATATCTTTAAAGCACAATAAGGTTTGATTTTCCTTAAGAGCGTAGAGAGCTTCTGCGACATTTATCAAGGTGCCATTTGGCAAGAGGAATTGGGTCATTCTATGTCCTTGAACCAATCTTGATGGCAGTCATAGAGGAATATGTAGGCAACATCTCCAAGAATAATTACTTATAACGAAGAATGGTGTGCGTAGTTTTACTATCCGCAAGACATTGCAGTGCTCCAGAATCCATTCCTAAAAGAAAACGCTCATAATTAAAAACGAGTCATAATGAAAAGAACTCAACTTTTATTAATAAGCCAAACGGAATTACATCATTGTCTCTTTAGCCAAAGAAAATCTAATCCAGTGAACTAGCTAATGCAAAACAATGGTAGTTGCTTAACTTCTTTCGGTAACTCCAAAATAAATGTGACCAGGTGAGTAGAGAGATGTCAGTAGAGCAAAGCTCGCTTAAGTACCACTTGTCTCAAAACCTTCATAGACATCACACTTATTTTGGATGAGCCTAGTTTAAAGAAAGACTAAACCATTGGCATTTACTATAAAAATAATATGGCAATTGCCTACATCTCTTGGAAAATATAGAAGACTTAAACAAAATCGTTAGTTTCTTGATCTTGGCCTTTGAAGTCTTCCACCCTTAGATCGAGATCACCATCTTGATCTTTTTACTCCATGTAACTTGCTTCCCTTGCTTCACGATACATCTTGTACGCGTTTGCAACATTCAGGGATGCTTTACACGTTTTGGCCCAATGTCCGGGTGCTCCATAAAGAAGACAAGCATTTTTATTGTTAGGCACTCTTGATCGAGGCGCGTTGGGGACAGCTATCCTCTTTTCAGGCACCACCACCATAGCCGAAGGCACTGCTTCTCTCTCTCTCCTCACACAGTGACCTCCACGGTTTCGTGCAGGCTTATCTTGGAGGTTTCCTTCCTCTTTGAGGTGAGAATATGGACCAGAATGTCCATAAATATCCATTTCCTTAGAGTTTTGCTTCTTGCGCCCTCTCTTAGGGGTGCAACTATAGTTAGACTCTGGAATAGACTTGGTTCCACTAGTCTAGAGTTATAGTTCTTCACAAGTATGTTGTCATGCATTTCAGCTACGTTCATGGCTCCAATAAGCTCATGAAACCTTGTGATGAGTCCGGCATTGACATCAATCTGATAATTCTTAGCAATCATCAATGCAGAGATGGGGAATGTAGAAAGAGTCTTCTCGATTAACATCGTATCAATGATGTTCTTTCCATAGAACTCCATCAAAGATTTTATACAAAGGGCTTCCGAGTTATAGTCAAGTACAGACTTAAATTTACAGAAGCCGAGGCTACGCCTTCTCACTTCTAAATCAGGAATCAGGGAGTCAAGAACGTTGCCAAATCGCTGCTCGAGTTCTACCCATAGCTTTCTAGGGTCCTCTTCATTGAGGTACTCATTGGAGTGTGTCATTCATGTGCCTTGACATGAGAATGATGGATTTATCTTGGTTTGCCTCCCTAGTAGCTATATTCGCTTCCAAAGCAGCAGCTTGTTAAGGAGTAAGCACATTCTGACTTGGCTCTAAGATCGTATCCAGAATCCCTTCAGCCTTAAGATGTTGGCGCACATCATGAACCCAGTTATGGTATCCTACGCCTGCTGTCTCCAGTGGAGCAAAGTCCAACTTGTTTAGGGTACTCATCCTGAAAAACAACAAGAAATTAGGGTTAGTTTCTGAGCAAAAAAGGTTACCACGAAAACAATAAAAAAATTTGAGAGTAACCACTCCCAAGAAATTATGAATTTCCTAGTGTAATCGCTTCCATGAAATTAGGAATTTCTGAACGTAGTCACTCCCAAAAAATTTGATTCCAAGAGGTATTGGATTAGATCAAAACAAGGATGTTTTTGTGATCGATCATAAGTTCTCAACAAACTCTAAATTTAGAGGACTCTACAAGCTCCAAGCTTGGAGTGAGCACGAACCCCCAATTCAACTTTTGGTCTCCGCTATGAAGAAGAAAGAGGGGCAGAAGAATGGAGGTTGCAAGTCCCTAAGAAAAAGAATAAAAACTTCAAAAATAGGAACTTTTAGTAAAAAATACCTTGAAATAGGTCGCCGAAAAATTTGGCCTGAACTTAGTCGCCGGAAAAAGGTCTGGTCACGGTGGTCACAGCATGGTAGGAGGCTAGCCAGAGTTGGTTGGGCTTGTCTGGCAGTGAGGCTAACCCTAGGAGATGGCTGCGCAGGGGCTGTGCAGCAGCTGCAGCTAGCGAGGCTAACCCTAGGTGAGGGCTGCGCGCTGAGCTTGCTGCGCGTGGGCTAGGGTTATCGGCAGATGTTGGTAGAGGCCTGCGCGAGCGTCGGCAGATGCTAGCAGGTGCTTGCTGAGGCTTGCGAGGCGTGTGAGAGGGTCTACAGGGCTGGTGCGCAAGCTATCGAAGGGGCTGTCGACAACTAGCGTGTGTGGAGTCTATCAACATAAGGCGAGCAAGCGTGCGCAAAGCAGGCACAGGGGTGCGCGCGGAGACTGGGCGTGGCTAACAGGGCCTGTTCAAGACTTCCGGTGGTCGGTTCGGGGCTTTTCAAGCCGGTTCTGGTGGTTTCGCCGCCGGTTCTGGGTTTTGGGATCAAGGCTTTTGATATATGTTGCAATGGTGGCTAGGGTTTGAAGGCTACAAAATTAGGGTTTTAGGGTTAGGGCTTCGTGCTAATAACTTGCTTTAGGAAATCGATATTTGGGAGAGAATTTACTGTGCTTTTATTGATAATAAGGATCTCTTTAAATAGAGAACTACAAGCATAGAATCAGAGTTGTACATGGAAACATAATCGTATAATGATTGGATATCTACAAATATCTCTAAGAATATCTCTAACATAAACCCCATTACAACTTGCATAAGTAACCTAGAGTTTGGGCCAGGCACATATTCTGAATTTACTTGAACAGAAATCTATTTAAGTATGATTTTTTTAATTCTAAGTTTTTAGAGAAAGAAAAAATTTGACATTTTTGATCCTTTCTAACCATCATGAGTAGGACCAAATCTCGAATAGAGTTTCAGGCCCATTACATCTAAATATGATTGAAGACGAACTTTGAAGCTATTGCCTGTCAAGGACATGAAACACAAGTACTATCCACAAACACACAGTCATAAGATTGGTCTTTGGCCATAATTGGATCGGGATCCCAAATAAACCGCCCTCAACCTTCCTCTTCACATTCAATACACAATTTCTGTTAAGAAACATCATGAGTACCCATGTACCGAAGTCGAAAGGAGTAACAAAGTTATAAGTGTATCAAACTATCACCGTCATCTACAAACAGCATATGTACTAAGTCCAATTGCTAAGACCTAGGGTCGTAGTTAAAAAGCCTCAAATTGTTGTCTAGTTGAGGAACTCTGATGTCATACACCCATTACTTATCCACAGAAAAGCCTAATGAAGAAACCCCACATAAGCCAAGGTCTATACGTGCTAGGTAGTATCGAGGAGAAGAATCACCAACGCTAGTTTCATGATGTCCATACAGAAAGTGCTATTTCTATTGGAAATTATTTGTTAAGTATTTTATTATTATTATATTATTATTACTACAACTACTACTACGTCGAACTCATGACCTCCAAATTACAAATAAGAGACTAAGAGCAACTCCAACAGTTCCCCTATTTTGATTAGCCTCTTTTACTCTAATAGATTCCCTAAAGCTATCCCTATTTTAGAGATAAAAAGGAAAGAGAAAATCAAATTCCCTAAATTTATAGCAATCTCTAAAATTTAAGGAAGAATTATGGAGAGTTCAGAGATTGCTGTAAAATAGGGAATCTGTTGGAGTTGGAGGAAAAAAAAAAGGCTAAATCTTTGATTTTTGCTTCCCTATAATACAGAAATGATAGGAAGTTGTTGGAGTTGCTCTAATGCCATGCATGTTTGTAATACTACTACTACTATTAGTTCTAGTACTTGCTACTGCTGCTGCTACTATTACGTCGAATACTTTCTTTTTTCAGACAAATAAATACATAAACAATTGAGAATTAAACATATTGAGACAAATTACAAGAATCATGTTGTGGAAAATAGAAAATACAGTAAACTAAACTAGTAAACTCGAGCTAGCGCTATAGTTTCAAGCAGAAGGTGACGCTTTGTCCAACCTTGTTCGGCATCTGTCATGGGCAGGTGCAGCGTTGTTCTTAGGCGTGAAGAATGAGAGAACGAAGTCGAGCTCGTCAGGGAGGCGGGTTTGCATATAGGAGTCGATTGTCGCGTTGATCAGAGTTGGATCAAATTTCTTGATATGTGAAGGCTGGGTCTGGCTGATTGGCGCTTGCCACTGTTGTAGGCGTTTGATGTGGTTTTGTGTGGTTGTTTTGCTATGATTTTGATCAGTTGCAAAAGAAGGCATGCAGTCTGTAGTTTTGATCGACGGTCGTCGACGCTGGCGACTATAAATTTGTGGCAGGAGATGCAATTTTGCCCTCCTAGTAGCCTTGCTTGGGCTTGGGACTTTTAGGCCTCTGGGCTTGGGCTTGGGCTTGAGCTTTTCCTGCCTGTTGTTGGGGCTCGCAAGGAGGGTGCCTTGCCAGCCTTATTTCTTAATTAGTGCTTGGGCTGACCTAGCCCGAAATTGAACCTACTTGGGCAGGTTGGGCCTCTCGGTGGTCTTCAAGTGCTAGTCTATTTGAATCATGATTTCTACGAGAGTTGGTAACTATTTTGAATGTGACTGACGTTTTTTTCCAAGTCTCTATGTGTGTAGGGATTGCTTCTAGGAGCTTCGTGAGATGTTTTTATGTTTCATTTGTACTACAATTGAGTTTAAGCAGGTGAGACATAGATGATTGATGTTTTCTAAGAAGGTGAGGATATTTATCTATGTACTAGACTTGCTTTTAAGCCAGCATTATTGGACAGTAATGAGTTGTGGTACATGAGCGATTATTATTCACTCATTACCGGAACAAAAGCTTACAAAACAACAAGATTAATTTCATGTTCTCTTATCAATACGTTTTCTTTACAAAAAAAAAAAATCAATACGTTTTATTATTAATTATAATTATAATTACTGTTGTTGTTGTTGCATTATTGCCTTTTCAAATCTTACGCACACTCACAGACACAACATCCATTAAAACACTTAATACCTTTAAGAGGTTTTCCTCCACTACATTTACAGCTTGGAAAACAATCTTTCGCACCCCTGCATTTTATCCCCGTACCTGAAGGAGGACATTCATAAAGTCCAGCTTCTGAAGCCACACTAGGACTTGGTGTAGGAACAAGAATCTCAGTTAACTCTGCAATACACAAAAGAGAGGAGGCAAAAGAAAAGAAATTTTTTTTAGCCCATATGTAGTTTGAAAATATATGAAGACAACTACTGGTCTTGCAGTTTTAAATGAAATTAACACTTTTAACTACCTATTAATATATGTATATACACACACACTGCGAAATGCAGTTGAGGAAGTCCTAATTTTACAAAACTCTATTGAGGAGACAAATGCTAACTAGTTCTATTGGTTTGAAGACAAGCCATTGATTCAAAAATGGTGGTAGAGAGATATTTACCGATGCATTGAGCAAATAAAATAAAAGAAACCAAGACAAGTGTGACGATTGGAAACTTGAACATTGTCATGATTTCTTTTTTCTTGGAATCCTACAAAATGTATGTGATCTTGTATGGTGAAAAAGTGAGTGAAAACATGCACTTATATACTGATCATGGAGATCATGGTACTGAAGAGAGACGTAAAAGAATTCGTAAATTCTCAATGAGGCCTAAGATTTGTGGTCTCAAATCCTAGGTATCATGCCATGTAAGTAAATAAAAATTTATTTCCAATTCCATATAATATATCTTGCCACATCATACTATTTCAACACCTACTTTATCATTTTACATTTCCTTTTAGATGTTAGGAGGTGAATCAATTACATTAATGAATTTAATTAGGTGAACAAAAAATATCAGCTATTAATTATGTATTAATATAAGGGATATGTCTAGAGATTCTTTGATTAATATTTTTCTTCATTTAATTAAATTTTTTCCTTTAATTTTTCTTCCCAAATGGCATTAATATATTGAATTATGTGTACGTCAAGAAATAGACGTTAACTTTTCTTTTCAAATATTGATTAATTTCATCCACAAAAATATAGCATTAGTAAATTAAATTTGGGAAATACTTATGTCTAAATTAAGAGGTAAGAAAAAATTACACGTTAGCAACCATTAATTAACATCTACAATCTAAATATAAGGGAAAGACAAACAAAAAATAATAAATTCAAATCTAACTTTTAAACCCTATCTACATAAAGAGAAAACAATGAACAAAAGAATAAATACAATTATATGAATATGTATTTTTCACATTATATTTTCAAAATTTGCAGGAACCCAACAAAGGTTGAATTCATATACATGTGTTATACAAATCTGTTAATCGAATGTATGTGCAAATCTATTGACTAAATTTCATATGAAATTTTTCTACTCTTGATTGAAGAAAAAAAATTGTTATTTAAATATAAGCATGAGTGTAATGAAAAAGAAATGAAAGAAAGCCATTTTTTTTTTAGAAGAAAGCCAAAATAATTTTTGAGGTAGAAAACCAAAATAATTTAGAGTCATTAGATTTTGGAAGGATAAGATGGTCTTTTTCTCAAGAATTACGTGGCATGATTTGACAAATAGATGATTTATGTAGATGACATGGCATGACACCTAAGATTGATGCCACAAATCTTAGGCCTCATTGAGGCCACAAATCATTTTCCTATCCAAAATACCAATTCAGATACAGATTCAATGTATTCTCAAAAAAATCATAATAATAATAATTAATTAATTAATTAATTAATTTTCTAGTCTTATTTAGAAGAGGAGATGCAAAATTAACATTCATTTACAAATATTTAGTCATTTATACAATCTAAGAATGAATATAGAATTTCGTCAAATATGTAGACCCATGCATAGAGCTTGCATCTTTCTACTTTAGCAAAAGAAATGTATCTCATGAAATGAAACTAACTGGGAAAATATATGAACCCCATAACATTCCTTTAATTGGTTATCTCATTCATAATTACATATTCATACTTTAGCAAATAAAGGGTGCAGTTATTGTCACCCTACCATTTTCTTTGTTCACCCTACTTACTCATTACACCCTACATTTTAATTTTAATTATTAAATTTACTTATTTAATCCATTTCTCTTTCCAAGAATATCTTTATATGACATATCCAATTAAAAAATAAATATTTTTAGCGAAAATCTCTCATTTAATTTATACTCATAAAAAAATTTATTAAAATTTCCTAATAAAATCATAATATGATTTACTCCCATTTTTTTAATGTTTTCTTTCAATTTCAATATTCTCTATTTCAATCTATGTAAAAAGATTAGTAAATTTACAACTATGATTAATGAAGAAGAGATTGATTTTTTTTTCTTCGTATTTAAAATTTTTACTTTCGGTGTTCACAGAATATTGCAAAGATTTTGATGAAGTTAAAGGTAATGGTTTTGTGAATTGAATAATGAATTAACGATGAGGAGGCAACAAAAAAATAAAAAATAGTAATACATTCAAATTTGGGTTGAGAAGATAAAGATTAATGTTATCTAATGAGAAATTAAGTAATATTTGTATTTAATTAATTACTTATATATTTATTTTTTCTTACATATTTGGATTTTAGAAAATCAATGTACTTTTTAGTCATTTTGCACTTGGGTAATATAGTCTTTCAATAATTCAAATGTTTGTAGGGTGAACTAAGAAAATTGTAGGGTGGTAATAGCCGCACTCGCAAAGAAATTTATCTCGTTAAACTAATTTTGGCCATATACATGAACATATGACATTCCTTTGGTCGTCTCGTTCATAGTTATGAGGAGAGTCCAATGCACCTTTAACTACTTCGTCTCAATGTACCTAATTTATAACCCTAATTTTTGACCCCTTTAGAAGGCAACTATATTATATTCTCCCATTCACCATACTCGTGTCATTTCCCAACGGTGTATTTATTGCATCGATCTAAGAGTTTTTCACCCAATTCCATAAGATTCAAATTTGCTCACCATTATTTATTTTTTTGTTACAAGGGAGCCTAAAAAGACCCGGCAAAAGAGCAAAGCAAAACAAACTAATCTATTGGCCTACCATGCCATTAGGCCTAGCAGAGGATCTTCTAATTCTAAAAGTTTCCTCAAGGTCTTCAAGAGAAGCACTAGCAGCATGAATAGGAGGAAGGTCGAAACTACCAAACCATATTCATGATTAATGCTATTTTTGGCCAAAGAATCAGCTACCATATTAGATTCCCTGTAGATATGCTTCAAAGTGAGAGATTGGAATTTTTCCATAAGGGCTTTGCAGCAATTAAGTAAAGAGCCAAGAGGATGATAATCAAGATTGTAATCCTGCATCAACTTTACTAGAATGGCAGAATCAGTTTCAATTTCCACATTATTTATCTGACAATCAGCAGCAAGTTTGAGACCATAGCACACTCCCCAGGCTAGAAGCATTCAAGATGCCTCCAATGCCAAGATTAATTTGGAATCCTTTGATTCAATCACCTGTAAAATTTCTTATAATACTGCCAGCACCAATCTTCCCATAAATACCACTTCTTGTGCCATCAACATTTAACTTGTAAACACCATGAGGAGGTTTACTCCAATTGAGCATGTTAAGACAGTAATATCTGTTCTTCAAATTATTTATCTGGACTCTACCCCACTCCTTCACAACAGACCAAATAATCACCTGAGGCATACTAGGATAATTGAAATTTGGTTCAAAGATGTGTTCCAGATGAACCAGCAAATAAAAGTAAAAAGAGTAGCCCACTGAGTACTGGATTCCACATAACTAGAACAATGAAGGTGAGCAAAAAGCCACTCCTTCTAGTTCATAGCAAAGGTATTAGCAACGGAAATAGGAATAGAGAAAGCATTCCAAATAAATTTCACACCAGGACAATCTCGAAACAAATGAGTTAAAGATTCCCTACCTCGCTAGATTGGACTTGAATCATCTTGTGTGATGCCCCTACGCATCTGGTGAACATTAGTTAGCAATTTTCCATGACTGAGCACCCAAATGAAAGTTTTCAATTTAGGAGAGATTTGAAGCTTCCAAATATGCCTCCAGGGAGAATTATTTGTACAGTAAGAGTCAAAAAATATGCTATAAGCATATTTAACAGTGAACAATCCATTAGAAGTGTGCCTCCAAATTTGAATATCATTATCACAACCATCAAAGCCAGAGAAAACATTCGGAATTTGATCAATAATATTTTGGGGCAACCAAGTAAGTAATAGATCAACATTCCAACCATGAGTATCCCAGAAATCACATACCAAGGCATTAGTGTCAACAACAACATTAGAAGTAACATGTGTAATAAGGGGAACAGGAGGCAGCCACACATCGGTCCAAAATTTAATTGTTCTCCCATTACCAACTCTCCATATCAGACCTTGTTTTAGCAAATTCGCTTCATGAACAACACTTCTCTAAGTACTCGGACAATCTTTAGGAGTTTGATACTCCAAATTAGTCAAATTTTCATGTCGTAGATACTTCTCCCTAAAATTGCAGCCCAAAGACCAAGATCGTTATGGTACAGTCTCTCAGCAGTATCACCCCATAAAAAATTCCTATTGAGTCGATCAAGGTCATCACAGATACTCATAGGGAGCTTATTAACAGTTTGCATAGCATATGTAGGTATGGTGCTCACCATTATTCTTTAGGTAGTGATACCACCACTCAATAATAAGTTGTCTTGTGTGATAACTCATAACCATAGTTTAGCCATGGTTAACTTAATCTATTTATTAATTAATAATAATTATTAATTGCCCTAACGCTGGTCATTATTAATTACCTCACATTATATTTAAGAATATAATTTTGGCAATTTTGTTTTTCTTAATTTACATGATACAGTATTAAAAATTAACTAATTATTTTAGGAATCAAAACCCAGAGTCATAATTTCCAGATCTGTTCTTCAGCAAGCATCTTCTGCTTCATTGTCATCAATTCCCAGATCAATAGGAAAAAGTCATACTCCTAAGGAAGTGGCTGGCTATCTCTGTAAAGGAATATTGAAGAAACCAAAATTATGAATTGGAGCAGAGAATTAAAATTGATATTAAGAGAAAGAAAACCCAGATCAAGAATGTTATACCAATTTATCAACGAGAGACTGATGAGAATTACCTGTTTTTATTGCGCGAACTCTTAAAAGGAACATGAGGATCTGAAGAAGGCAGTATCACCGAAGATCTGAAAATAGCCAAACCACCGCATATATAGAACAAAGGATTTGAGAGTGAAGATGGAAGTCCATCCTTTTGCTAGCTGTGTTTCTTTGAATTCAAAACAAGAAGGAAGGAGCAGATCTGGAGAGACTTTGCTGGCTGATAGTTTTCGAAGGAGTAACTACCTAAATTCCCGGATGACAAGTAGAGTACTCGAGAGGGGTTTGTGCAATTCTCGTTGAAGAGATTATATATCATAGCTTAAGTGATCCAAACAAACTTAAAACTCACAAGAATCTGCAACGGGAAAGGATAAGATATTAGAGATCTCGAGAGAGAGAAGCATTATCTCTTGACCGAGATAATCGTTTGATTTATTGGGTGTGTAGAAATATATAATGTGAGGTAATTAATAATGACCAGCTTTATGGCAATTAATAATAATTATTAATTAGTTAACTATAATTAGTCATGAACTCATCATAATGAATTATCACAAATGACAGCTTCTTATTTAATGGTGGTATCACCACCTAAGAAATAGTGGTGAGCAAATGTGAATCAAATTCCGTATCAATATGTACATATTACCTTATCATAGAATTATATTAGGTGAATTACTATTTTGGATACCCTAAAAAGTGAACCACCTTATCATTGTCATATTAGGGTTTGGGTTGGAAAGGCTGAAGAACAACGACATGGACGTGGACGTGGAGGCCAAGGGCAAAATCTACGAAGGTGCTGATAACCTTATTAACTACATTGTTTCTTGATTCTTAGTTTTCTGCACAACTAAAGTATCAATTTCTGGTACAAGTTTCTTGTTCTTTAATGTCACATTTCCAAATTTAGTTTTGATTGTTAACTTGCTGACTTTTCATCATTGACAATGAGTTTGGATTTGTTATTTGTAAGTAGCTATGTAAACCCTAATCGGCAGATGAAAACTCCAGGAGAGCCGTCCTCCCTGTAACAAATTTTGTAAAGTGGGTTAACACCATGGCACTACTTTCTGATTCAACTGTACCCATTCGAGTACATAAATCCAAGACGTCAGGGTGCACGTCTTTTCGAACACCTACTTATAAGCTCACTTCATACTTACAACCTATGAATTCGAAGCAGAAAACCTAATTGGCTCTGATAAGTCTAGCTCCATCTTTGCTAATGCATATATGGTAGGGCCGTAGGGGACATCTGTCATTCTTGGCTGGTGTGCCTCACACCTAGTAGTGGAATTTGAAATTCGTCCTCTACGCTTCATGAGAAATGAATCGACTATGGAATTCAATGTTGATCATCGTACTATACATTATTGATTTCTAGTATGGGAAAATTTAACTTAAGCAATAAGCAGTTATAGCTTTTAGTTTATGAAAATTGCATCTTACTAACTTCTATAAGTTGTTGTTGTTGTAAAATGAACATAAAAGTGTTTCAGAAAATGGAGAGAGCTTTTGCTTCATAGAACTTGAGAGAAAGAGAGTTTAGATACAGAGGAGTGTAGTATGTTCTGTTTTTATCTTTTCAACATGGATGAGAAATGGACTACATATAGTGGAAGGTAAGGAACATGTAGCCTAAAGTCCTCCATAAAACAAGGACCCTTAAAGTCCTCCTTAAAACATGAAACCCTTAAAACTAGGAAGAGAAAAGCATCTTCTAATATATATCTATTTACATGATATAGCCATAATAATTTACAATAGTTGTCAAATTGTACGCAACTTTTGAAATAACTTGTTTTTAAAGTTTTACCAAATACATTTTTCTATATAACTTTTTTAAATAATTTAAGCTACCACGAACATGAAGTGCTTTGTTTCATTGTTGGCTGAGCATGTAATCCTACAGGTACATCTTTTGTATTCGAACTTGAGATCGGATCTCTGTCAATATTCATCCATTCAACTAAGATTTTTTTTTATTTTAATTTTTTTGGTGGAAAAAAAAAAAGAACTTTTGACTTTTTTTTATCATCGATGATCATCACAAGTAGGACCAAATTACGGATAAAATTTTAACAAATCATTAAACTCGCGATTACAACTAAATAAAAAAATTGAGAAAACAAACCTCGAAGCCCTGATAGACATGAAAAGAAAGCATTCACAAACATACGGTCATATGACCAATTTTTAGCTATAACTGGATCGGGATTCTAAGCAAAACCACCCCCAACCTTCCTCACTTATGGCGCGTTTACTTGGAATGGAAAATAATCATGAATCAGAGACAACTAGAATGGGAGAAGAAAGGAATCAGTATTGATTCCAGATGAGTTGATTCCTAAACCCATCTCCCCCCCTTCGTAATCAATTTTCTGAGTATTCAAGAATTGATTCCTTATAAGGAGGTGAGACCTACACCGATTCCAATTCGTTCATGTGTTAGTAAACGCATGAAGACTTTTATCCGGAATCATTCCGATTCCTTTATATGTTAGTAAGCGTAGGAATAGTTTTACTCTGTAATCATTCCTTCCCATTCTAAATAAGTAAACGTGCCCTTAAACTCAGTACACAATCCCAGCTAAGAAACTCATGGAGAGCCCACGTACCGAAGTACAAGGAAGTGTATCGAACAATCGAAGTATCACGGTCATCTACAACTAGTGCATGTACCGAGTTCAATTGCTAAGATCTAGAGTCATAGTCAAAAGCCTCTAATCGTTGTCCAATTGAGGAACTTGGATGCCATACGCCCATACTTTATCCACATAAAAGCCCAACAAAGAAACCTGACATAAGCCCAGGTCTATGCATGTTGGGTAGTATTGAGGAGAAGCATCGCCACCGTTATTTTCATGATCTTCGTATAGAACGTGTTTTTTCATTAAAATTTAGTTTTTGTTTAAAGAAAACTGAATTGGGAGAGAATTGAGTCTTCACTTCATTGATAATAGGGGTCTCTTTATATAGAGGATTACAATCATAGAGATAAAGTTGTACATGGAAACATAATCGTACATTGATTGAATATCTCCTAAGATTCTCCTAGAATATCTCTAATATAAACCTTATTTCAACTAGAGCAAGTAACATCGAGTTTGGGCCATACACATATTATGGATTTACTTGAACACTCCCCTTTGTGTGGCCCAAACGTGGTGCTCCTCTCGTTGCCTCGTTAAAAACCTTGCCGAGTAACAAAAACCCAGTGAGACAAAAATAACCTCGGACAAAGTGGAAAAAGAGCACAATACACCTTTCACGTTTCAAGACCATACATATAGACCCTTCCCCCTGATGTCTGCATCTCCCCCTAACGACTACGGTCATTGGAGTTCGGATAACTTCAGCAAATGATGCTACCAACATGTTTCTTGAAAGTGGAATTTAGGCAATGACTTAGTGAGCAAGCCTGCCGCACTATCCTCAGATTGAACCTAGTTCACTTTGATCTTGAGGAGAGTTTGTTGTTGATGATTATGCTTGGTGTTGTCGCTTTTGATGTAGCCTTCGCTTTATTCAAAACAAGCAGCATTATCTTAAATGCTCGTAGGCTCATCTATGGTAAACTTCAAACCACAATTATTTCGAAACATGCGTAATTATGGATCCAATCCATATACATTCACGAACCACTTTGTGAAGAGCAATAATATCTGCATTATTCAAAGATATAGCGACTAGGGTATGTTCTGTAGACCTCCAAGATATCACGGTCTTTACCCATGGTGAACACTTAACCAGTTTGCGAATGACCTTTATGTGGGTCAGAGAGATACCCAACATCAGCAGAACCTTCCAAAACACATGTCATTTTGGGATGGGGATAGTGGACGCAGGCCAATGTTGGCGGTGTTCCTGGTGTGTGATGGGTCCGAATCCATCATCTCTTTGTAGGGATAGAACGAGCTCATATCAATCATACATCTCTCAAGTATCGAAATATATCTCTTACACCAATCCAATGGCATCGCATTGGTGCAAAGCTATATCCAGCTAACAAGTTCATGTCAAATGAGATGTCCGGTCTTGTGCATTGAGCTAAGTAGAATAATGCGCCTATTGTACTTAACTAGGACATTTCTGCCCCTAGCGCATCTTCGTCATCATCCTTGGAACGAAGATGATCCTTTTTAGGATCAAGAATACGGACGATCATGGGGGTGCTTGAAGGCTTGACCTTGTCAAAATATCTAAGCATCTATCAACACGATGCTCAAGTTCCAAACTGATACATAATCGTGTTCTCCCAAAATCCTTCATCTCAAACTCAGATTTCAAGTGTTTAGCGGTTTTCCCTTAACTCTTTAAGGGCTTCCAATGAAGATCATGTCCAACATGAACTGCGATAAAATTCGAAACTTGTTATGGAAACGGGTAGGCATATCATTTCCCAATCAAGTAGTCACTTTAGTGAGCGTTTCAACCTTTTTGTAAACGCGCTCCGTGGTCTAGAGCCACTTGACTTAGGTAAATGAAGTTCACCATGAACCTTCTTGTATGTTCCGTATCTAGATCCCTATAGAGATACATAGTAACCACATTCGTAAGCTGCAAGTTCAGTTATTCGGAAACTACCAAACTGACAGGGTAGTGAAGTGCAATGACACCTATTACGAGAGAATATGTCTCATCGTAGTCGATTCCAGGGCATTTTGTGAGAAGTCTTGCGCCATAAGGCGAGATTACCATCTCTTTTTTCTCATCACGCTTTCTGACGAAGACCCATTAGTCAATAGGTTTTATGTTTAGGAAGTGTTGGCATCATCAGCTCAAAAAACCTTCCTCTTCGTTAGAGAATTCAACTTAACCTGGATCGCATCTTTCCATTTAGGCCAAATTTCTCTACATAGGCATTCATTCATCAATGGAGCGTGGTTCTATATCATTGGACTCAACAAACTCATGCGCAACGAAATGTGCAACTACATCATCAATTATGATGGAGTTTCTATCCCACGTCTCATGTACACTAGTGTAATTTTCATAGAGCTCTATATTCTCAGGAATAGGTTTTGACGTTGAGGCGTCCCCCAACGATAATCATAACCCGGAAGATTCTTATGAGACGGATTTTGAGTGTCGATGATCAAAGGATTGGAGTATGCCAAAGTATCCTTCGAACTCACGGGCCTCCCACGCATCCTAGCTGGGGCCATGGCCTGTAATACCAGAGTGCCACTGTCTTTGGTGTTGGCGCCATGTCTACCTCCGTGTAGGGTGGCGCTACATCCTCTCGTAGGAACGTCCTTCCTTGCAGGCATGTTTGCAGCATATTTGTGTGATCTCATCACTTTAGTATGGATTGAGATGAGACATAGTGGGGACAGGCCACGACAATTCCTGTCATTCCTACTGAACATCCGTGTTCTTATCTCCCCCTAACGACGGGAAGACTGTCTCATCAAAGTGACAACCTGCAAGTCTAGCTGTAAGGAAATCGCCTAGCAAGGGCATTAAGGGTCGGACGATTGTTGGAGTCTCAAATCCAACGTAGTTGCCCATTCGTCTGTACAGACCCATCATAGAGCGTTGTGGTGGCGCAATTGGCATATAAATAGCACACTCAAATATGCGTAAGTACGATACTTGTACCCAGTCACTAGCTGTAACGTAGAGGTAGATTGAGTGGCGGTGGGTCATAGAAGAATTAGCATAGCTGCATGCGATATTGCATCACCCCAAGCGGATATAAGGAGATTGGTGCGCATTACCAATGTCTGGACTACCATCGTAGACATTTTCACTAGACCATTTGGGTATGTTCATGGGAATATGATGTCCAACATCAGTCCCAATGCAATAACCATCGAAAGTCTCTAGCATCGTCAAGTCCAATTAAGGGAATTAGGATGATCTGGGAAGTGAGCCCGTTGTCATATGATATTTGCTAGGAGTGTAGCATAAGCAACATTTACAAGTGGACAATGACACAACACGTGACCAGCGTGTTTTCGTGTCAACCAACATGAGATATTTAAATGTCCACAAGTTTGTTGAACTAGTCCACAGATTCTATGTAAGAACATAATGAGTATTTTTATATCATTTGCATAGGATGGTCTCAGTCTTAATTTCCCTAAGGAACGAGCTTTGTAAAACTAGCGAGAGGCTTTAGAACCAACCAATGAGAATTTTGGTTGGGCCTGAGTGTCTGAAACTCTATTTGAAGCAAGTTGATGATTGCAGCATCACCTAAGGCACCATCACCATGATGGACGCTATCCATGGCATTATGGATAGGGACTACGCCAGCCCTAGGCTGGTGGTGGACGGAGGTGGTGCCCTAGGCAGCTGCATCGGTCACACTTAGTCCAGAAATCAACTTTTGATTCATGCTTCGTTTCGCTCGAAAGAAATGATGTCCATGTGAAGTCTTTAGTAGATGGATCATCATATCATGACTAGGATGATCTATCCGGTCGTGACAAAGTCAATATGTGTCTAAATTCAAGAGATCTTCTCTCATAACTTTATTGGATTAATAGCTCGAATAGTGACATAGAATCCACTAGAGAGACACATAAACTTCTCTAAGATGCGCATTTGTTCGCAATTATTAGAGGTCTTGCAAAGCAACTCATTTCCGTTCTCTACATGCGTCTTCGCATGGAATCCGTTGGCTATTCATAGGTGCGATTGGCCCTAGGAGTGTAGAGAGTTTCTGTGACAGTAATTAAGGTGCCATTTGGTAAGTGGAACTTGGGCTATTCCATGTCCTTGAATTAATACTGATGGCCCAGCCATCATAGTCATAAAAGTCATATACTCAGAATCAAAATGGAGTCATAAAGAACTCAAAATTTTATTCGTAAGCCAACGGAGTTACATCATTGTCTCTTTGACTAAACAAAATCTAATTCAAAATGATAGCTAATGAAAAACAATGGTAGTCGTCTAACTACTTTCGGTAATTCCAAAATAAATGTGACCATGTGAGTAGAGAGATGTCGGTGGAGCAAGGCTCGCTTAAGTACCACTAATCTCATAACCTTCCTAGACATCACACTTACTTTGAGTGAGCCTACTTTGAAGAAAAACTAAACCATCGGCATTTACTATAAAAATATATGGCAATTGCCTATTACATCTCTTGGAAAAATAAAGACTTAAACAGATTTAGCGATCTATTGATCCCAGCCAGATTTGTAGTCTTCAACACTTCACTCTAGATCATCTTCTTGTTCCATATAGTGAGCTTCTCTTGCTTCACAATATGCTTTGTAAGCGGTGACAATTTCTTCACGAGCTCTACAAATGTGCGCCCAATGATCAGACACTCCACATCGAGAACATACATCTCTTTGCTCAAACTCCATTGATCGAGGCGCTTTGAAAGCGTCATTTAAATGGCTCTTAGTGTTGGTGGCACCACCAACATGGCCAGAGGCGTTGCCTCCCTCTCTCTTTCCACGTTTACCTCTTCGGTTCCGTGTTCACCTATTTTGGCGGTTACCTTCCCAAGTAGAGCGATTATATGGACCAGAACGTCCAGAAGTATCCCTAAGATTAGGGTTTCACCCTTGGCGCCTTCTCTTAGGGGCGCGACTATAATTGGATTTCGGAATATGCTCTATTTCCACGGATCTCGAATTATAGTTCTTCACAAGGATGTTGTCATGCTTTTCAGTGACATTCATAGCTCCAATAAGCTCATGAAACCTTGTGATCCATCCTGCAACAACATCGATTCGATAGTTCTTAGCAACCATCAATGCAGAAACGAGGAAGGTACAGAGAGTCTTCTCAATCAACATCGCTTCTGTGATCTCTTTACCATAAAATTTCATTAAGGATTTAATGTGAAGTGCTTCCAAGTTATAGTCAAGAACTGACTTGAAATCACAGAAGCGGAGGCTATGTCATCTCGCTTCTAGGTCAGGAAGTAGGGAGTCACGAATGTTGCCAAATCTATCTTCAAGTGAGACCCACAACTTTCTAGGGTGTTCTTCATTCATACATTAGTATTGGAGCGAATCATCCATATGACGAGTCATTAGAATGATGGCTTTCGCCTTATTTGCCTCTAAGGCTGCTCTATTTGCTTCCAAAGCTTGAGCTTGCCCAACAGTTAGCACGTCCTGGCTAGGCTCGAGAATCATATCCAAGATTCCATCGGCCTTGAGATGCTGGCGGATATCACGAACCCACCTGTGATATTCAGAGCCAGTTGTTCCCAATGGAGCAAAGTCCAATTTGTTCAGGTTATTCATCCTGAAAGAGAACAAGAAATTAGGGTTAGTTTCGGAGCGAAAAAGGCTGCCACGAAAACAAATAAAATTTCTGAGCGTAGTCGCTTCCAAGAAATTAGGAATTTCCGAGCGTAGTCGCTTCCAAGAAATTCGATTCCAAGAGGGGTTGGATTAGATCGAAACAATGATTTTTGCGGTCGATCATTTTACCTCAACAAACTCTAAGTTTGGAGGACTCTACAAGCTCCAAACTTGGAGTGAGCACGAACCCCTACAGTTCGGCTTTTAGTCTCCCCTATGAAGAAGAAAGGGGGGTAGAAGAAGAGAGGTTGCAAGTCCGCGAGAAAAAGAAGAGAAAAACAATAAATAAAAACTTCAAAAAGGGGAACTAAAAGAACCTTTAAAACATACCTTGAAAAGTGTAAAAAATTGTCGGAAAAATTCGCAGGAATTTGGTTGCCGGAGGTGGCTGGAAATTGGCAGTGACTGGAGGTGGTCGGCGGTGGCTGGAGTTGGCTGGGGGCTGGTAGCCTTTTTTTTTTTTTTCTCTTCCGGCAATGGGCTATAGGGCTTCTTCTTCTTTTTTTTTTCTTCGGCTGCAGCCCACCCTTTTTTTCTCTTTCTTATCTTCTTCTTCTACTACCTCACGTGGGCTTCCCTTTTTTTTTTTCTTTCTCTTGCTTTTCTGGCAGTGGACCCGTGCTCTTTTTTCTTTCTTTCTTTCTTTCTTCCTTTGTCCGAGCCTTCTTCCTCCTTTGTGGGCTGCTCCCTCTTTTGGGCTCGTCTGGGTCTAGGCTGACTGGAACAGAAGAATTATTAAGGTTGGCGGTTCAAGGTGCATGCAGCAGCCGTTCCGGTGGTCGGTTCACCTGTTTTTAGGCCGGTTCCAGGAAAAATATTTCTGGTTCCCGTATCCTTGGGTAGAGGCACTTCTGATGGCAAAAGTTGTGACGTGGAGGCAGAAAAGGCTTCAAGGTTTTGTATTCGAATTTAGGATTTTAGCTTCTTGAATTAGGGTTTGGCTATTTGTTTCAGGGTTAGAGTTTCGTGCTGATAACTTGTTTGAGGAATACTGAATTAGGAGAGAATTGAATCATCATTTCATTGATAATAGGGGTCTCTTTATGTAGAGGATTACAAGTATAGAAATAGAGTTGTACATGGAAACATAATCGTACATTGATTGGATATCTCCTAAGATTCTCCGAGAGTATCTCTAATATAAACCTTATTTCAACTAGAGCAAGTACCCTCGAGTTTGGGCCAGACACATATTCTGAATTTACTTGAACAGTTATTAGATAAGTTTAGTGTTTTTTTTTTGTTAATTACATCAACAAATGAGAAATTGAGAATTACAACAATTAGTCATATGTGAATCGAACTCATAATCTCTCACTTACAAAGAGGAAACTACTGCCAGGTTTATAATTTTTTTTTTTCTTTGAGACAAATATTGTTGTGGTTAGATAAATAGGTGAGAAACGGATTGAGACAAAGCTCAAGTAAGCCATAATAATTATTGTTGTTGTTGCACTATTGCGATCTCGAATCTTACACACAATTACAGACGCAACATCTGTTAATACACTTAACACCTTTAAGAGGTCTTCTTCCACAATTACATCTTGAAAGGCTTCGAATACATTGTCTAATATCAGTGCATTGGGGAGGAGAACATACATTATCACCACCTCCTGCTGCTTCCGCACTAGGTTCTGTGGTCGGAAAAAGAACCTCACTTATCTCTGCATTACATGCATATAAAGAGAAGGAAAAAAACAAACAAAAGTAATTGTTAGTGTATGTACAGTTTGAAAATATATAAAGACCACTACTGGTCTTGCATTTTTAAAGTGAAACCAATGCATTGAGCAAATAAAATAAAATAAATCAAAACCAGCGTGATGATTGGAAATTAACTTGGACATTGTCATGATTTCTTTTGTCTTAGATTAATCCAACAAAATGTACGTACTGTGATCTTGTAGGATGAAAAAGTGATTGAAAATATGCACTCATATACTGACCATGAAGATGATGGTAATGCAGAGAGACTTAAGAAGTTAAGAGGCAACTACTCCCCTAAAAAAAAAAGGCAACTACTCTGCCATCACAACGGTGGATCTGCCGCTGCATCTGAGAGCGTTTCCCCAAACTCCGGATCTCTTGGTACATATTATCATATTATGAAGCTGCCCACTGTACTAAGACTTGAGTTGGCAAGGCTGAAGAACGAGGACATGGAGGAGGCCAAGAGGCCGCGATCGTCAAACCGGTAAATTTTTTTCTTAATTGCTGCTAAGTTTTGTGTACAGCCAGAGTTTCAATTTCTGATACAAGTTTCTTGTTCCTCTGGATTTGTTGTCTGTAAGTAGCTATGTAAAATGTAAACCACTAATCGGCAGATAAAAACTCAAGGAGACCCCTCAATAGTCCTCCGATTAACAAATTTTCTGAAGTACGTAGATTAAGAACACTACTTTCTGATTCAAGTACAAATAAATCCAAGACGTCAGAGTGCACATCATCATTTTGAAACACCTACTTACACGCTCATGTCATACTTACAACCTATGAATTCGAAGCAGAAAGCCGGCTCTGATAAGTTTAGCTCCATCTTTGCTCATATATGGTAGCGGGCATCTGTCATTCTTAGCCGGTGTACCACGTACGCACCTGTTTGTGGAATTGAATGTACAAGGAAACAATTTTTACTCGCGTTGAAATTCGTCCTTTACGATATTGGGGAATGAATCGACTATGGAATTCAATAATGCTCATCATCGTACCGCACATTGTTATGAAGCTTTGGATTAGTTTGGGAAAACTTAAGTAATAACTAGTAGTAATGTACTATATATAAGCTGCTGTCATAACTCTGAAATAATTTGACCTCCCAGTTGAAACCCTCACCAATCACCATCTTGGCACAAGGTTTCGATGCAAGTGACAAGTTGATAAACATCTCTCTTCCCATCGCAACTCTTACCTCCTTGGCGTCGAGTTTTGATACGATTGATACGTTTTGCAAGTTGTTGATCATCATCTTGATTTCCTCCATGTTGTTGCTATCACGACCCTCCATTCGAGTACCTTCCCAATCAAGCCTGCTTCAAGCCATGAAATCCACCATGCTCTCACTAGATCTCTTATACCAAATTGATGGGGGGCGAGTCCTAAAACATAGGATTAGATGTAATAGCACACGTCACCAAAAATAAGAAGAACACAACTCATTATAAGCAGCTGAAAAGCGATTGTATTTTATAATGTCAAAAAAGCTCCCTTACAAAAATGACAAACTCTTGCTTAAAATAGCATAAGAGTCTAATCAAAATTAGGAAAAATAGTTAATGGAAAATTACAAAATAAATATCAAATCTATCCAATTAATAATAAAAATACCACTAAATTTATGCAATTACAAATCAAGATATGAGGAAGAAATCAACATTCATTTGTTGCCATGCTCATTGCTGCCTTAACTTTATTAAAGCGACTTAATTGACCAATATGCTCCTGCATCATCTTAGTAGGAGAATGACCTAATTTTACTAGGAGAAGGACTGTCTTTCGTCTGATAAGGAAAATCCCCTATAAAAAAGAACCTCAAAGCCTTTTCAGTTTACAAAAAGAACTTTTTCTTTCTGCAATTTCTCAATTTATTTGGAGTAATGGCGAACCGCACTGACCCGCTGGTGTCTGGTGAAGAGCATACATGCATGGAACAAAGCCAGAGAACCTGTTGCCAAATATCTTCCGGACCAAGATACAAGATATGAGATACTGGAAGGAGCATTGCTTCGGGTTGACGGCCGAAACCCTACTGGATAAAGCCATAGAACTGGATCGCATAGGTGGGACATTCGGAGGTAACCGAAAGCCCACACCCTTCTTGTGCCTGGTATTGAAGATGCTTCAGATCCAACTGAGAAGGAACTCGTGCTAGAGATCATCAAGAACGAGCCCTTCAAATACGTCCAGGTACTCGGAGCATTTTACTGGAGGCTCACGGCTACAGAGATTGATGTCTACCGATACCTGGAGCCCTTGTACAATGACTATCGAAAGCTGAGGAGGAAATTGGCCGATGGAGGCTTTTCTTTGACACATGTGGAGATGAGGTTGTGGAGGAGCTTCTGACGAGTGAATACTGGTGTGACATTGTCTTGCCGAGGATTAAGAAGAGAGAGACTACGTGGTTGCTTGGTTTGTTGGAACCTAGAAAAAGTACTTTGGAGGACGAAGGCTTGGAGGAGGAGACTCAGGAGAGGGTGTTGAACGAATATTATCAAACTAGGAGGAGGAGGAGGAGGATGAGGGGTACGAGTAGGGAAAGAGATGAGGCTAGGCGCCATGAACGGGTCCGGGAAAGAGACAACTATCACCGTCTACTTCGTCAAAATAGAGACCTTCCCAGCTTTAGGAGGGGATGTCAACTTCCTAGTCCAGGTAGGAATCACGAGAATCATTGTGAGGATGGGATAGACATTGCTGCATCCAACAGGATCCGGGCAGCTCTTGGGATGAACCCCCTCGAGGTGTAGACATTGCTCCGGCTGGTTAATTAGCTGCCTAGTTCATCATGTTAAATACAAATGTCTTTCAGTATCTTATGTATGACCTTGAATATTGCTTATCACCCTATCTATATTTTGCTATGCCTCCCTACCTTTACTATGCATTACATTTAATTAGTCGATATTGAGAATAAATTGCAACACAGGGTGGTGGTTTTTTTTGTTTGTTATATATGCTATCAGAGGAAAAGATCTAACAACTCTAGCTTATATACATATAGTCAGACCAGTTATTTTACTAGTACTAAAACGTCCAGAGTGAAGGTTCAATTAATTGCTGCCTGCATGACCACATTGTAAATCTTGCATCCTATTAGGAGCAAATTTAGCTCCACTGGTATGTGCTGTAAAGTCCTTCCTTGTTAACAATTGGAACATCCCTCATCGCTAATTGCTATCCAGGGTGTTTCCTGTCGTATGATTTTGTCCCATAACTCCAATATCATAGATTGCTTTCACTTTCTAAGATGAGTTCAAACAACCACACAAATTTAGACGCAGCTTCTGCAAGTACCTTTTGAGATGTGGAAAGGCCAAAGCACCAAGTCAAAAGGACTTTGAGTTGTTTCAGAGGATACCTAGCTAGCTTGTTGTCTCAAGGGACTTCATCTGCATTTTAAATAACTTAAGCTACCCAGGGCCTTAGTTTATTAATAAAAATATTAATTATAAATATCAAGGGTTGAGATCATCTTATAAATGTTGGGTCATTTGCACCGTCGGTGCATAGAATAATTTCTATTGAGAACTTGATCACAACATCACTACTCTCCATTCTCCAACAAGGCGGATTTCGATTTCATATTTCCAAGTCTTTACCCATTTCGCTCAGTTACCGAAGAAAGATTCAGTCCATAAGTTTCTGCCAAGGCTATCTATTCTTGACCTGGAAAGATTGGATGTTGAATTGAGCTCACCAGATTTGACTAACTTCTGAGATAAGTTAATTGCATTGTCAAATGTTTACCTTTGCTAAGCTATGGATCTTATTCTTTCGGGGGAAAAATGCATTTTGGTACCTTCCTTCTTCTGAATCATCAGATGGTGCTTTGGTTCTTATACAGAACTGCAATGCATGCCCCCCCGCAAAAAATAAAGGCTATGTCACGCTTATTTGTCTCTAACAGATGCAATAATTTGTTGAGCAAAATGCCTGCAGATCACAAAAGGGTATTGGAGTAGAATCCAAGAAAATGCAGGATATACAATTATATATACACACACAGAAAAGGGGCATAATTACCACAGAAAAAGGTCTGCCATTTCCTGGTTAGACAGAAAAAGGAAAGCTAAAATAAAGCTATTGCTTAAGAGTTAAGACCACCAATATGCATCCATTTTATTAAAGAATACGAGTTGTACAACAACACAAACACGAACAAAATGTTCGCTGCCAATACCAGGTAAGAGATGATATTCTGTTAAAAAGAATGAGCACCTCTACCATTTCTAGATATATCATATATGTATATGTGAAATTGTTGGCATTTAAGTTAATGCCAAGAATCTACAGCAGCCCTAGTCTCGCCCGCCAGTGTAATATGAGGTCTCAATACATGTTATCCGATCTGGTGAATAGTTGAAATTGCACGTTGCTCAGCAGCAGCGGACACAAAGGGCTCCAAAAAATATCCCTTACAAGCAACAGTAAGGTTGATGCTTTCTTCATCAGTACTCTTCAAATTGGCTAGTAGAACTGTGGGCGCATCTTCTCCCACTGCTGGGAAAAATTCCAGGATTGCCTTGCGTTTTCCAGATGTGCTTGTGGTATTAAACAAATTCAGGGTCCGGAAACCAGCTTCTCTGAGCACTAGGTTGAGATTCTACATAGAGGTTTTGAACAGTGAAAAAGCTACTGATTTGCTGCATGTAGAAGGATTCTGCATCCTTGTTGACAGAAGGTAGGACAAAAGAACTTTTGCCGTGGTAGATAGAGTTGTTGAGGACACCCTTTCTTCTTGAACATAAGCATAAAGATCATGAATGTTTGGAACTGGAGTCCGGCACATTGGACATGTAGGGTTACCATTCACATACACCAATGTCCAGATACACTGAAAGCAAAAAAGTGAGCACAGTGAGGAGCGACAGATTACATAATCTTCAGCTTCCAACATCTTCTCTAGTTCAGGTTTCTTTGACACATTTGTTTAGTCACGGGAAGATTTTATTAGATCCGGTACTTACAATAACGTCATTGAACTAGCAAATCAGTTATGTGAACCTATGCTGCATATATAGACTAACAATTATAGTCCTACCCATTCAGACAGTTTACTCATTGTCTTCAAATAGTTACCACTACACTTTCAATGTAAATAGGAAAGTAAAAGAATAATTCATCATTTTAGTACCTTTAACACATTTAGAGGGCAGACCATATGATAGGAGCATTATATGCGACGCTTTAAATGTTTATCTTCTCACATTTTGCTAAGTTATTCTCACATTATCATTTCTAACTTAGTTTAGTGTCTTTAGGTACATTTGAGTTACAAACGAAGAAAATGAGCTATAGAAAGCAAGAAATGAAAGAATTGAAGGCAAGGAGGAAATGAGGTGCATAAATGATCAAGAAATGAAGAAATAGAGTTTTCCGGATCCTATTAGGAAAATGAATCCCAGTTGAAGTAGGAATCCTGCGGCATGAGGAGTCCTAATGATACTAGGAAACCTGAGGGCACTAGGAGACAATGTGGCTTCATAATGACTCTAGAAGATAAAAGATATTTTGGCAAAATATCTCTACAAGATAAGAGATATTTTGGCAATAAAAGAGTTCTAATTCAATTTGGCTTTTACAATCTAGAAGAGATATTTTGACAAAAGATGGAGTCCTAATTCAATTTAGCTTCTACAACGTAGAAAAGATATTTTGGAGAAGGAATAGTCCTAATTCAATTTGATTTCTACTTACTTTTGGAGGATTTCTATTGGTAGAAGAAGTAGAGAAATATCATGACACCAAGGCTATGTTGAACAATATAAACAGGAGAGAGTTAGACATCAAAAATCATATTTCAAATCCTGAATCAATTTCGCAACTCTCTCCCTTTTCTCTCTCAAAGTTTCGGCCTTCTTCCTTTGAAACGGTGAAGCAAGCTCTATCATCTCCATCACATCCTTACCGTAGCCTCCATCCTCTTGAAGTTCATCTTGCGTTCTTGAAGTTTTTCAAAAGTGTATCCATTTTCATCTTTATTTTGCTTTCGGTTTCCTATGTTTGTAATTTAGAACATCTTCTTGTTTTGTTTTGTTGGATTCGAAACTTTGTAAGATTAAAGCTTATATAGTTGAATTTAGTTTTTGAACCATGAAGCATGTGTTAATGTTTTAGATTACAAATTGCGATTTCAAGGTATGTCTATGAATGATTGTTGGCTTTGTGCTTCAATTTGTCCTTTATGTGTTTTTTGTTCTTTGGTTACAAACTTAGAATTAAATGCATGTAATTGTTTCTAGATTAAGATAATAGCGTTCTAGGTCTTAATTCACAGGTAGAAAACTTATTAACTCAAGTAAATCAATGATGAGTTTTGCATACTTGTATGGCATTCCAACTTGTGTGTTTTGCTTAAATCAATCACACTTCCACAATTGCTTAATGCTTTATATGTGTTATTGTTAGTGTGTAGCATTCTATGAATAGCAATGCACGTTTAATAGGCTTAGTAATGGTGCGTTCATCTTGCTAAGTACTTAACAGAAGTAATAAGAACTTTGTATGCGTTCATCTCTGTTCTTGATTGATTTTTTTCTATGACATATTTTGATTCGTGATTTGTGTTTGATAACTTGTTTAACATGTTAATGGTTATTAATTAATTAAATCTCTACTATCTCTATTCACCCATTTCTATGTTGATTCTTGTTTTGATTGATCAATTAGATTAGATTCTAATTCAAATACCTTAAAACCCCCATATATATATATATTATTTTCGTAAATATTTGTGTACATAAATTTATATTTCATTGTATTCTTTGATTTTAATTTCGTCTATTTTGTTTATAATACCCATTTGTTTGACGTAAATTTACAGGAGTACCCTCAATCTCCGGATAGAACGATCCATACTTGCATTATACTAACAATTGACAACAGGGTTAATTTTGAGAACTCAATCCGAGCGCATCACCATACAAGCAAGAGGAATCTGAACAAGTCTCGCGAAGCTTATAGGAAAACTTTGCATATGCTTCAGAATCAGGCTGATGAGCATTTAGTTGAAACTGTAAACAATCATGACATTCACTCTCCTCAGGAGTCAACAAAATAGTCCTGGATTGTTTTGGGTGGTAATAAAAGCACATCCTTTTCTCTGCACAAACCAATTGATACCACTATTGCCTGAAACATTAGCAAAATTGTACACATTGAGATACTAACACACTGAAAGCATCAACTCAATTTATTCTTATAAATAGAAGCTTCATAGAAACTGTCAACCATTTGACAGAGCTACAACAGACCAAAAGAAGATACAAAATAGGTAACAAGTTGTTACCTGCAAATGTAACAGCCCTCAATCACGTGGCTTTCTAGTTCTCTCACCAGGAATATCAAGCCACTTTAGCCATTTGGATTTAGATGCAAGTGGCTTAATGTCAAGGAATCTCATGAAAGACAATAGTTTATATTCGCCATTGTTGATTGGCTTTCCAGAAACAAGCCATGTTCTTCTAGCCCAACTAAATGAATGGTTTAGCCTCTTCTCTCATGTTGCTAAAATGATCCGCATCATCTAATATCACTCGCCACCATCCAGTTCTTTTTAGGGGGCACGCTAGCTTAGAGATGTTTTTATACGTAGCCAATACCACATCATATTCATCAAAAATGTCAACCGCCTCCGCCTCGTTATATTGGTACACATTTAATGACCCTTTCTTACTTCTTTTTTGCATCTATAATATCCAATCTGAGATGACAGAGCTAGAACAGACAACTAGAGTCATCTTCCTACATTCTTTCCCTACCTTCCAATTTATGTTGCCCGATATATCAGTGCCCACGTCATGACAAATCAAAGCGATAAGGTATAATGTTTTACCCAGTCCAATAGAATCGAAGAATATACTTTCTAGCAGCTTTGAGCACACATCTACAGTTAGGTCCGTGATATTGATACAAACGCCACGCCTTCGTTCCCACAGGGAAGGCAAATGCTCACGATTCTCTCTGTTGATTAGTCATCCTAAAGCTTCCTTCTGATGGGCATAGAGTTGCAAAATGATTGAAATTGATGGTTCTACTTGATTCAAGTAAGATCTGTTTATCTCATAATTTCGAGCTAAATTTCTCTCAACCTCAGCCTCCATCTAGCTGAACTAAACACTGCTTCCCGGCAAGAAGGATCCAAAGAACCAATTTTTTTTTCCTCTTCAAACCCACTATATCATATAATGCATAAAACACCCAAAATCAAATTCAATCATGAATCCTTGACAAGAAAAAACAACCCCAAATCAAATTCAAACAAACTACTTATCTTTGGGGTTCGTAAAATGGGTTCAAAAAATGAAAGTTGTTTTCTGGGAGAATCAAAAGGGAATTCAACTACGGATAACCCCAATTTAGGTTTAATAGTACATCCCAATAGGGGGCGGCCATACTTGTTCAATTTATCTCTTTCAACTTGGATCCCATGAGGCGGGCCTTGGAAAGTTTTAACATAAGCAGTAGGGATTCGTATGGTAGTACACACTAGCTAACAGCCCGCCTGGTGCTACATCATAAGCACATTGGGAACGTAGATAATTGTAACCATATACATATAAAATGACGGCAATCGAATGCCAATCCTCGGGCTTTATTTGTAAAGTTTCTATTCCTTGGTAATCGAAACCCAAAGATCTATGAACTAACCCATGTTTGACTAACCAAGCAGACAAACGACCCTGCATCTTTTTTATCTCTCCCAGATTTTTATTTGTATTAAGTATTTTACATTTAAGCCAAAACAGGTGAGGTGAATAGGGTCCCAACCAAAATAACAAGAGATATGTAAAAAGCAGGTCTGATTACGCCTATTCCTAATCCTAAATGGAGTGTAATGACATAGACCAGTCGATCATAGAAGAAAAATTCTGACTCATTTCATTTTGATTAAGCTTCCTTCTGCTATGTTCAACTCTATTTATTCCTCTATCCGTAAAGTACATTGAATGTACAGAAATGGCAACTAATTGCAGAGTTGATCATTTGGACCTTTCAAGATAGAGTATCGCAAACCCTCCCAAATGTGGACTTACAAAATCTATATTAACACTCAGAATACGAAAATTGAATCTCCTTAAGTTAAAGAAACTCACCGAGATGAAGCGAGGAGCTTATTCTTCTTCAGGAAATGTTGATGACCGTTGTAATGTGAAATGAGAGTAGCGGGCCAAACAACATCTGAATTTCAGCCCACAATACTAAAATACTCGTTTTCTTTTTATCTTTTTTGCAATAAGTCTTTTTTCTTTTCCTTTTTTTATAAGAACGAGAGATTACAACTTGAAACCCCTAGAACAACCTAAACTAAATTGATCGAAATTGAAGGCGCTAAGTAGAGGTGGCAAACGGGCCGGCCCGGCCCATTTTAAGCGGGCCTAGTCGTGCTTCGTGCCGTGCTTGGGCCGGCCCATTTATTATCGTGCCGGGCTCGTGCCGGCCCATTTACTTAAACATTAAGCCAGGCCCGGCCCATGGCCCGAGCCCATATCGTGTCGGACCGTGCTCGTGCCGGGTCAATAATGGGCCGTGCTCGTGCTTACCCACTATAAAACACGATTTTAAGTCTTAATTTGAACAAATAAAAATTAATTTTATTTAACTATTTAGAAAATTAAAATAAATTAAGTTCTACAACGTTTTTCTTAATCTTAGCTTTTTAAGATTAGATTTCTAATCATTTTTATATGCCACTATAAGAAAGAAAGGAAAAAAAACTCAAAATATATTGTTTTTAGTATATTATTGTGAGATTAATCTTTATTAATATACTAAATCATCTATAATTCTTTCCTTCATTCTATAGTTTTTCTTTTTCTTTTTCTTTTTTTCCCTTCATTCTATAGTTGTATTATTATGTGATTAGTTTTTATTAATAAACATATATTTAATATTTAGAAAAAATACTTATGTCAAAACAATGATATAATGTTTTGTTTCATTATTTTGACAATATAAAAGAAAGCATTGGTGGAATTGTCATGAAATTTTAAATAAAAATGTTTCATATTCAAATCTCATCATTGTAGTTTTTAAATATTTTTAAAAACAAAATGAAATTTTGTGTTTGTAACGGGCCAGCTCACAATATATCATGCTTGGGCCGTGCCGGGCCCATTACGGGCTCTGGCCGGGCCTGGCCAATAGGCCAATATTCTTAGGCCCAGCCCGACCCGTTATTCTAACGTGCTCGGGTCTTGCCGGGCCACTAACGGGCTTAGGCCATGCCGGGCGGCTTTTAAGCGTGCCATGCTCGTGCTTAGTGGCCCGTTTGCCACCTTTAGCGCTAAGCGCGGACATTGGCGACTTCTTGACCCAAATAGTCAGATTAGTAGCATTGTGTCCAAGGCTTGTTATTGCATCTGCCACAAAGTTTGCTTCACTAGGAACAAAGTTGGGCGCCATGATGTGGACATCCTTGAAGAGAATTCAAAGCCTCTGGGGGGGAGGGGTGTAAACTTTGTTGATTGAGTCGATAACCAGCTTGGAATCTCCTTTAACAAAGTTTTTTTTTTTTTACACTCATTACACATGGCATGATAAAGACCTTCTCTTACGGTGCTGCATTCAGCAACAGGTACAGAGGAGAAACTAATTTTTCTAGTCCCAGCCATAATAGGAAGGCCTTCATGATCTCTAATGATAAAACCCGCAGCAGCTTTCTTTGGAGCCATTAAAGTTTAATTTATCAAAATGGCGAGGGGGAGGAAGCCATCTAATAACTGCAACATGTTCCGGCCGGACAGTTGTTGATATCAGTAGAAGACCTAACATGGTTGCTTGGATTATGCCTTCTGTAATTGTCATCAATGGAGGCTGCAGCATGAACAATTAAGGCTGGAAGAGTGGGAGCTCTTCTGAAAATAAGTTTATTTCGAGCTTCCTAGATTTTCCAACACAGAAGGATGTGATTTTCAGTGCTGGATTTTTGAGTTTCCTTCCTAAACAAGGAAAGAAACCAATCATCAGAAGTATGTAAATCATTAGCATTAATAAAAGGGGTGTGAAATTTGCACACCCTAAATTACAATTTGCACTCCCACTATCAATTTTAATATTTTTATATGTACTCTTGATACGTCTTTCCGATATTACCCTTACTATGACAACATTTTTCTTCACTCTCTCTCTCTCTCTCTCTCTCTCTCTCTCTCTCTCTCTCTCTCTCTCTCTCTCTCTCTCTCATCCTCTATTGCTTTCAGAGCAAAGAATCGTAGTAAAGCTGGAGATATGAATTTACCGTAGTGAGCAGGGCGACTCAAAGCAGAAGCCGCTGCCATGGAGGTAGAGGAGGAGGGAGAGCTTTCGGGTCGGATCTGCAGATTTGGGTAGGAATATGTCGGCCGAGATGGGTGGGTCAATGAATGGTGCCGTATTTGTGGATGCGGAAGAAGAGGAACTCGTGTTAGACATCGGAGTGATCAGCGACGGTGGCCATTGGTGAAATGGTAGAGTAGTGTTTGTGGTGAATGATTGAGAAGGTTTAATTGGGTGAGTTGATCAAGTTATGGGATGTGGGAATATGTTATATTTGCAGGGGGGGTTCTCTTCTGCCTTCAAGGTCAATAAAACATCTAAAATGAAGTTGATCGAGGAGTAATGGTTCCTTTGTGAATGGTAGTTTGGATAATGGAGAATATGCATCCAATCGAGAAATTAGAAGGCATTTATCCAATTTGAATAAGAACTCTATGGATTCAGATAGTGAAACCTCTTATCTTGATAGGTCGATCATTTGAAGAAGCAAGAGCAATAATGAGAGTATACTGCCTCAAATACAAAAAGTGATTTGGAATCTGGGCCACAGAGTCAACTTGGCAATCAACAGCAGATGGATGCTTAACTCTGAGGTTTAGATTACGTAACTGATGATCATGAGTGGGTTTGTTTTCTGTTGCTTTCTCCAAATCAAATTTGAAAGATTTCACGATCATCACAAATCTTTCTAGGTTTTGCTTTCTCATAATCAAAATCAGTCACAAAATCTTTCTAGGTTTTGATTTCGTGAAAGATTTGTGTTTCAAATAAGGGTAGAATTTTGATATCAATTTAGTAGATTTGTGTGTTAAAACTGGGCATCAATTTTGGTATAATCATACTTCATTGTATTCATTGGGCAATGAATCTGGGCGCCCAGTTTAATACTTTTTTTCTGTTTTGGAGAGGATGATGATCGATAACAACTTGATACAGCAGCTTCGTATATCTAAACCAATAATTGATATAAAAGATATTGTCAATTTGGTTTTGCTTCTTGATTTTTTTTTTTTCAATTTCAGCTATAGAAGAGAGATGAAAGAAAACTAAAAGAAAGAGTGAAAAGGTCAGAGAGACAAGAGTGTTTTGGAAGATGAGAATAAGGGCAAATGTGGAATAGTATGAAGAAAAGGTAGACATGCAAGTAAAAAATATTAAACAAATAAAAGGGGTGTGCAGAATGCAATTTAGGGAGTGCAAATTTCACTCCCCTAATAGAATCAGTTAAATTCCAATTATCCATAGCAAAGCTGGTGAAGAAAAGATGATTAATATCTTCTACCCCTGAATTGCAAAAAGCACAATTAGGATCAATAGTTCTGGAACTTTTCTCATTCTGATTTATATTACTAACTTATTACTTTTGGTGAAAATCACTTAGTTGAGGTTGATGAAATAATTCTTTTAAGGGGAATTATAGTTTTATTAATCATATCAAATGGTTAATGGTCTATAATCTTTAGCTTGGTTTTGAGAGTAATGAGAATGAAAAATTATTGGGCGAAAGAAATTATATTGGAAAATGATTGAACTAAAGTAATGAGACACTGTTGAGAAATTTTATTGGGCCAAGATAATTCTGAATATCTTACTTCTTATATGTGACCGGGTTTGAATGTTCGGTGGCAAATTTTATAATTTTATGAAACTTTAATGTTTATTCTAGAAACGTCATGTTAATTAATGGTCTGCACGTGGTAGTGACTTTGTGCATGGCTCTTGGACCAGTGGACTTTACCTTATTGGTCATTACCTCTAAAAAATTTCCCTCTTTTCGTTTCTACAATTTATATCCAATAATGGCGAAGAGCATACATGGAACAAAACCAGAGAAACTGGTGCCGAAAATTGTTCGGACCAAGATACGCGTGATTAGTTATTGGAAGGAGCATTCCTTGTGACAGCCGAAACCCAACTGGATAAAGCCACACAGGTGGGACATTTGGATGAAAGGCGTAGCTACACAAAGGCTCCGGTGGGCTACAGCCCACCCCAAATTTTGAAAAAACTTTAATTTGTAGCTTAATTTTAGTTTAAAAAATTAAATATTAAAAAGTAACCCACCCCAAATTTCTAATCTTAGCCCATATATTAGTTTTTTTTTTTGTCATATATATGTTATCTCTTTGCTTGAAGTATTTTATTGTATTTTTTTTTCTATTCTGCTTTAAGAGGGATACTCACATCAAAAGCTTGCTTTTTTTAGGTAAATTAGGTCAGAAAAAGAGTTGGTTGAAATTATGATACAGATTCAATAATTAAAGATACCAATGCTTGGTGGTTCAAGTGGTAAGGAGCTTGTTCCCCTTAAGAAAGGTCTCGAGTTCGAGCCTTGTGAATGGAGCAGCCAGTATTGGGAGAGCTTCCCCCCTAAATGGGGTCCGACCCGGCTCGAGAGGGATTAGTCCTTACCTACAGGTGGGGGATACCTTGGTTTAACCAAAAAAAAAAAGATGAATAGAGCGCATGATAAAATATGAATAGGTATGTTTTTTTGTCTTAGACTTTTGTTATCGAAATTCTATCAAATGTTTTAATGTTGATTTTTTTGATCAGTTAGCTATTTGATTATTTGATATGTATTTAATATATAGGATAAAGCTATGATATGTTAACATTTCTTATACATCAACTATTTTTACCACTATGAAGACTCATTCCACATTGTAGAATTTCCATAATAGGATAAAGCTATGATATGTTAACATTTCTTATACATCAACTATTTTTACCACTATGAAGACTCATTCCACATTGTAGAATTTCCATAATAGGATAAAGCTATGATATGTTAACCTTTCTTATAAATCAACTATTTTTACCACTATGAAGACTCATTGTACCATTTTAAAGACTCATTTTACCACTTGAGAATTCATGTGCTAACTAAGAAAATTTACCACTTTAAAGATTCATGTTACCACACTGAGGACTAATATTATTATTTTGAGGACTCATTTTATGCCTTTAAGGTAAATTATATGTATGTCATACATGCATTAACACATTGTAGAATTTCCATAATATATGATGAGGTTTAATTTAACTATTTAAGGAGGAAATCAAACATGTTACTTGTAAAAGTTAAAAAAAGAATTTAAGCATTAATAAACTTTTATTAAATTTTTTTTTTAGCCCACCCCATTTCAAAATCCTACATCCGCCATTGATTCGGATGTAACGGAAAGTCCACACCCTTCCTGTGCCTGGTATTGAAGATGCTTCAGCTTCAACCTGAGAAGGCGATCGTGCTAGAGTTCATCAACAACGAGCCCTTCAAGTACGTCAGGGTACGTACTCGCAGCATTTTACTTGCGGCTCACGGCTACAGAGATTGATGTTTACCAACGCCTGGAGCCCTTGATCAATGATTGTCGAAAGCTGATCGAGGAGGAAATTGGCTGATGGAGCCTTTGCTTTGACACATGTGGACGAGGTTGTGGAGGAGCTTCTGACGAGTGAGTACTGGTGTGACATTTTCTTGCCGAGGAATAAGAAGAGAGAGACTATGTGGTTGGCTGGTTGCTTGGTTTGTTGGAACCTAGGAAAAGTACTTTGGAGGACGAAGGCTTGGAGGAGGAGAGGGTGTTGAACGAATATTATCAAACTAGGAGGAGGAGGAGTACGCGTACGGGTAGGGAAAGAGCTGAGGCTAGGCGCCAAGAACGGGACCAGAAAAGAGACGACTATCACCGTTTAGTTCATCAAAATAGAGACCTAGGAGGGGATGTCATCAATGGTTTCCTAGTCCAGGTAGAAATCACTGAGAATCATCAAAAGGATGGGATAGACAGCCAAACATTGCTGCTTCCAACAGGATCCGGGCAGCTTTTGGGATGAACCCCCTCGAGGTGTATGTAGTCATTGCTTCGGCTGGTTAATTAGTTGCCTAGTTCACCATGTTAAATACACGTCTTTCAGTATCTTATCTATGACCTTAATCCTTAAATATTGCTTATCACTCTCTCTATATTTTGCTACGCCTCCCTACCTTTACTATGCAGTATGCACTACATTTAATTCTTCGATTTTGAGAATAAATTGCAACACAAGATGGCGTTTTTTTGTTTGTTATATATGCTATCAGAGGAAAAGATCTAACAACTCTAGCTTATATATATAGTCAGTCCAGTTAGTGTACTACAGTACTAGTACTAATACGTCCAGAGTGAAGGTTCATTCGTTGCCTTCTCATCCAAATTGTAAATCTTGCATTCTGTTAGGAGCAGATTTAGCTCCACTGGTTTTAAATTATCTGCTGTAAATTCCTTCCTTGTTAACAATTGGAACATCCGTCATTGCTAATTGCTATTCGGGGTGTTTCCTTCATTGGTCGTATGATCATGTCCCATAACTCCAATATCTTAGATTGCTTTAACTTTTTAAGATGAGTTCAAACAACCAAACAAATTCAGACGCAGCTTCTGCAAGGACCTTTTGAGATGTGGAAAGGCCAAGGTCAAGCACAAGTCAAAAGAACTTTGAGTTGTTTCAGAGGATACCTAGCTAGCTGGTTGTCTCGAGGGGCGGCGCTGAATAAACACTCGAGACTAGATGCTAGCATTTTGGGAGCGACCTCCAAATACAACTAACAATTCACAAAGAATGATGTGAGCAGAATAAAAACTGTTGAGCAGTCAGCAGAGAAGACCATCCTGAAGAATGAAGTTTCTGTGGAGGTATCTTTTGCTCTCACCATACTGACCAAGCTCTTGCTGATAGTACTGTTTCTATTTGTGGTTCTCCCTTAACTGACTGTAACTGAAGAGTAACAATCTTTTGGTTCCCAGATCCTTCGCATTGGTAACTGGAGAATTGGGTTTGGGCAGCACAAATTTTCTGGAAACATGATCTGATTTGAGGTGCTTCCTTAGTTTTCAGCTACGTTTCCATTAGATCATGATATCCTTGACAGAAACTGGGTGCAGGGTGGAATGACTTGTTTAATGTCTACCTATGGACATTCTGAATAAATTTGCACTTGGGCTTAGTGTGTTACCAATGCATGTAACTTCACGACCTCAGCTTACATGTATGTTTGAGATTCATGAATGTATTGATCATTTGCTCAAGTGTTCGAAATAGCGATTTTCCTATTAGTCTTTATCAAGGCATAACTAGACAAGGTCTTCTTTGCCCTCTATAATGTTCTGTTGCTGCTGCAAATCGATGTGGAGCTTGATTTTGTCTCAAGGGTATTGATTTTCCTCTTCAGCTGTATTCCTACTTCAAGTTTAATGTCAATATTAAGGCCATCTATTAAGATGGGTAGGCAACGGTTTACCTCATAGGTTCTTCCTCCTACTGGTTGGTGTAAAATGGTTCCGGGTCTCAAACAAGGTGCTTCACTAACAGCTGCAAAAACTATGCTGCTGGCTATCTGGCTAGTTTGAGGTTTCCAACTCCATGATTTCCCCTCTTTTTTCGGTCTCACAATTTCCCCCTACTGACCTAGCTTGACAAAGGCTAGGAATCTTCTCATGTCATGTTCTTGAGGAGCTTAAACCCGCAAATAAAAAAACAAAACAGAAAAAAAAAAAAAAAAAAAACACACACACACAAAATTGGTAGATACAATGTAAACCCTTAACATACAACACATTCCTAACATTCACCAGTTTATTTTAATCGACTCATCAAACAATACATCTCGCTTACAATCTCATGATTTCAATAAATGAAAATTGTGCCAAACGCAACAAATTTGTCATAGAAAAAAAAGTAGGAAAAAAAAAATGAAGGCTCAATGTACCAGTTCTAGAGTAAACTAGCATTTACAACAGGATATCGGACAAATTCGCCATATTCATATTGACACAATGACACAAATCAATAAAAATCCCTATGATTTATCCTTGTAATACAAACTCTTGAATAATTTCTTATCACTCAACTCAATTAAAAATATTCCTGCATCCACCGTAAAATCATCCCAAAAGTCTTCACAGCAGCAATCCCGTCTCTCCCTCTAGCACCTAATCTCATATGAACCAGCTTTGGTGATATAGCGAACCCACTCAACAGTATTGTAACCACTTTTCTCCCATACCTGCAAAATAAAAATCCATGAATAAATGCAACATTTTCAAGGGAAGGCATAATAACAGTGCTATGAGTCCAGACATTACCTTGAGAAAACGTACACGTAAACCAGATGCTGTAAACATTGGAACCTGTATAAACAATTTCCCAATAAATCACTTCTTTAAAGGGGATGCTGAGGAGAAGACAAATTGAATACCATAAATGTAGAAATACATGAAAATGAGGTACTAGTTCAGGAAATGGCCCTCATCAATCAAGTCAATCTCTCTCATGTAATTACTGTATTATTACAATTATTAAACTATTATACTTCGAACCTCATCTACGATATTCTCTCTCATGTAATTAATCTAACTGATTAAAATCCTGAAGAAACAAACAAGCAAACACCATTTCCTTTTCTAGAATATGAATCAATATCCTAGTTAGGGACAACAATTTTTAGTATAAAATTTGCTTAAATGAGACACTACATAGGAGGTTATAAGACCTGAGATTATCAAGTGAAAATGTGTACCTCAAAAAAAAAAAAAAAACCTCAGTTATTTGAATTAGTATTCATAATTAATCAGGCACCTGGAACTCCATCTGAATTGGCGGTCTTGTCCAAGACTTCTTTTCTGTCATCGTGGAAATCAGCTCAACTTCCGCACTCAAAGTTGGCTCAGTTTGTCCCGGAAACTTTCTTATCCTACATAGTTGAATAAAAGTTAAGAGCAATGGAGTGAAAGAAAAAGGCCCACACAATCATATAACTCAGACATAAAAAAATTTCAGGCAGGCTGAAGGCTCCTCTATCAAATATGCCACAGATACCATTCTATGAGCCTAGAATGGTAAATTTAATCTCATCCTCTAGTCACCTATGCAAATCTACAAGGGATAATGTTATTGTACACTCTTCTTAATAGAAATGGGATTGCAACTCTTAGAGAAATTAAATAGTCCACAAATTTAGGATGTCACAACTCACAAAACATACTAAAACACTCACTTCCAAACCAAGCAATCAATAGCAGCATTGTACTTCGCTCGACCAGAGGTCACTTGAAAACTTGTTTTTGCCGTTTGTTTTGGCACAGGAATTTTGATGACAACCCCAAGCGCAAACATCTTGGCACCAAAAACACTCTTTACCTGAAGAGCACAAGGTGCGTATAAGCTATTTCACACCATAAACTTTCAAAATAGCAACCTTCAACATGTGAACAAGCATACTTACCTTAACATTTACTTCAATGCGAGTTCTACCTAGTTCCTTAATTGTGGGCAATACACGGAACGGAAGATTCACACCCTCAGTTATACGGTACCTGTATCACATATAACCAACTACTTAGAGAACTACTAGTCCGAATTATTAGATAGACAGCCCTACTAAGCATGTTAGGCGATTTGTATCATACTACAAGACAATCTACATGGGAAAAAAAGGAAGTATAATGATGAAATCATGAAATCAGTCAATCATGCATTATGTAGGCCGCTAATTGCAGGATTGGTAGCATGTAAAAGGCTTCTTTTTTTTTTTTCTTTCTGAAATATATATGCATAACAGCTGTTCAGGGCTTCTGTTCTATCTCACAAAATAGTATAGAAGATGTGACTCAGAACACCAGCTGATACAAAAAGTACATAATGGACTCCATGCACAAAGTTTAAATGCTTACAACTATGCTTAATGAAGGACACTATTGAGTAATGAGCTTAGCACTAAGAAACAATTTTAGCGTATTAACTTACTTCATCAATTCGAATTCACCATCAGGTGGCACAAAACTAACTGTCTTCTCTGAGTTAAACCTCGTCAAATTTACACATTGATGGAAAGTAACATCATCGAGCTCAATAGTTTTTCCACTGCAAAATAATAGTGAGGGTCAAGAAAGAAAATAAAATGAATAAACCATGAGCTTTGAGTGTGTTTTGGCATCACTATAGAGAACTGAGATCAGAGAAGGGAGATTATTTCAGTGCGTCTTCTTCTACTTTTAGTGGTAAAATGTTCACTTACAATTTTAACATGAAATATACCTTTTGGTAGGACGAGATTTAATTTGTGACTCTTTCTCAAGGCCAATCTTATCATTCAACCCTAACTTCAAATCAGGCATTCCAGAGAGAAAGCACTTCATAAGAATCTTCCCAGTTACATCGCAGCGTAGAACACTACCTATAGTCACCAAAATTGCTTATGAGTAGACCAATCAGAAATTGTTTGTGCAGAGAACATCAGAAACACTAGCCCACCTTTGGAAGACATCAAAAGATTTACACTTTCCACAATATCCAAGAAAACCTGCATTAATCAAATGTTAGAAATCTAGTTGAATGCTGAATAATGAATGAAGAAAAGATGTCTGGAAAAAGAAAATTTGTCACCTCATTCTTTTTATAAACAAGGCCCTCTCTCCGCCAACCGACAGCACCTGTAACTTGCAGAGTTGCATTAGGGACAGGTTTATCTGTAGGCTTTTTTTTTTCCAGCACACGATTGACAAGAAGAAAATGTCAGGAACTAATATCATGATATCAATATGATAGAATAACTAGAAGCTTCTATCTATTATTCTAATCTACAGAACAAATATCCTACAAGATTGCATATGCAATTTCCCTACCCTCAAACATTAAAGTATCTTACCTTAGAAGAGAATGGCGAACGCACTCCTTCCTGGGTGATGTAAAGCTTTAAAATTTCTGGAGAGAGATTCTGGGGATAACCAAAATCCATAATTTCTGCAATTTAAAGGTCGACATAAAAGTTATATTTGACCTTTTATTTATTAACTAAAGATAAATTAAAAATACGCATATCTGCAGAAATATCCATGGTCAATCTGCACTGCAGAACATGAACTTTACAGATCACAGCAAAGAAGCAATGCACAGCTGACATAATGTTACTCATTTCAACATCATCATATTCAAAAAAAGCTTAATTCAATTATCAGTATCACAAACTTCCATAGTATTCTTTATCCAAGATATCAAGCATGAAGTCCAGGAATGAAGGCATCTTGGGAAGGTACTAAGTACTAACAAACAGTCTTTGCACAAAGCCATGTGTGCAAAACCACAGTCAACTATTATGTGCTGCCATGTTAACAGTATCAAATCTTGTTAGAGAGGATGTGTTGTGCATACAACTGAGAAATATGGTAAGTACTTGTGCGCAACAGTTACCAATAGTGGTCTCTTATATCATGAGGTTTTGCTTGGTTTTGTTTTGTAGTTACACCCTAGTCTGCTAGAATATGAATATTCAGCAACTAAAATTCATCCTTTTACACAAGATTCATTTCCAGTTACTTTTTAGCTTTCTTCACTATTGTATGAGGTAAATTCTAAATTGTAAGGCATGAGTATGGGAAAAGGTTTGTATCATAAACATAACTCTTATAGGAAATGAAATGAGTTTATAAATACTTACCGTCCAACAGCTCATAAATCAAAACAAAATTATTACGAATTGCATCTTCATCAAAAGCCCCACCAAAATAGGATTTGAACAGCGCAACGGCCTGCAAGCAGAAAAGAGTACCAGAATCATCACCATTATTAAAGTTCATTATTTGCAGGTTCACAGACAGTAAAAATCGAATATAGATCCATGCCCTTAACTAAATACAAAGTACAAGTTTGAACTTTTCTGAATAAAATCTAAGATAATAAAGGGCAAACAAGATTACCAAAAAAAAATAAAAACTTTACTTAGGATTGAAGAAATGACTTAATTAGCTATTTGTCGTTGTATAAAAGACGGCAACAATTCAAGATATTGACTAATTGAGTAGAAGAAGTTTCCAGTTCAAAAACTAGCCATGGTCATAAACAGCAGAGACCATCTTGAATTCTTATTTACACAGTGCTCGAATCTGCATAAAATTTGGGTAACAACATCATCATTACCTCGACCACAAACTTGAAGGCACAAGCTACATTCGCATTGCTGCTGACTACAATCACAATGTAAACATTGCTGATTCTCATGTAAAAGAAAGAGCATCCACCAATCTGCCGCACAGGACATGTACCAAGCTCTTTTGTTTGCATTATATGCATTCGGAAAGCATCCACCATATTTCCACTGAAAGAATAAATAAACAGTTGTTACACACACTACTGCACAATTTAAAGTTGTTGGATGAATTTTGATGACATAAATATTTAGCCAACAACAGAATAAAGAACACAAAGATATGCATACAAAGCAAAGACCTGACAATGAAGAATTTCCACAACATGGCAAGAAGGCCTAAGAGGGTGCCCTTCATATCCTGACAACATTTTTTTATTATTTTATGTGAGCCTGAAGTCTATGACACACGTGCTTCTTGCCTTCTCAGGACAATATTTCAAATAATACCTTTCTACACATGCTTAAATGAAATTACATTTCCAAATTACCATCACACTAAAGTAAATTCCTGTCAACAAAAGGGTAGCTCACTATTGGAACCACCACTACAAAGAAGCTCTTAATTTTCATTATCTGACATATGTTTATGCTTCTTTTTCTTCTCTTAGTTCAAATTACATTATGAACTTTCCATGACACTAAAGTAGAATTCTAGCAACAAATGGGTTAGTCACTATGGGAACCGCCAGTACAACTACCTCTTAATTTTCAAAATCAGCCATGTGTTCACTCTTCCCTTTTTCCTTTGTTATTCAATATGCCATAGTTAACTTTAAACGTTAGGGCACATGGATTAGATATAAACAGAAGAATCAATGCAAGTGCCTCGGCTAACTGTAATGTAATAGCTTAGCCCTCGGTTTCGTCCTACATCAGTTTCACTAATTGACTGGACCTCATCCCTATCCTGCACCCTAGTTCATGCACCTAAAATCTTCAGAGAAACCTATTAAACTCAAAAAGTGAATGTTCTAACAAAATCCTGAAAACATAAAAATGTCAGTATCGATGAAACAACTTTACTTCATCCATCACATTTAGTTACCACAGCATCTACCTAAAGCTTCGACACCACTAGTTTTGTAAAAACTTCACTATACCAAAAAAAAGTACTTTATCAAGCTTCAGACCTCATCACTTAGGAATGTCTCATACCAAAAGCCAATTAGGAACATTACACGCTGACACTTAGCCGAACTCACAGCACCATTTCAGTGCACAAAATTGAGTACAGCATTTCCCACTTTCGATCTAAATTTGAATTCCCTACACTCTAAACAATGACATAAGCAGAGTGTCCCCCCATATAAATTTCAAAAATTTCGATTCGAACCCATATACAGTTAAGCACAAACAGATACACCCATTGACCGAAAACCTCAACACAAAACACGAATGCATCTCTGCCCAGAAACAATTGACAATTCTACACACTAGTATCCCAACACAGTAACACAAAGATACATGCATAGAGGCCATTTCTGAATCAAATTGAATGAACAAAATTCGAACCCAAAAGCTGTGAGATAGAGAGAAAGAGGGGGGGAAGTTACCCGACGTCATCACGGTAGAGACGGTTGATGAGGACATCTCCGCGGAGGTTCAAGAAGTAAACGGCGGAAGCAGCCACCGGCATGTCTGATCCAGACCCAAATTAACGGCGACGGAGACTGGGTCAGCTAATCAGATCTGCGAGATTTGGAAAATGAATCGCCAGACTAATAATGAAGGGCGTGGGCGTCTGCTGGAGCTTGGCTTCAGAAAGCTTTGAGCTTTGGTGAAGAGCAATGTGTGGAGAATCGCAGAGAAGGGAAGCAAGAAAGGTCTCAAGTTTGAAGAACAAGTCGCGGAAGAGTTGCAGTCAGAGAAGTTGATCTCTCTCTCTCTCTCTCTCCACGGGTGCCTGCCAGCTACTCTCTCTCTTAAGAGAAAGAACCCAAAAAAATATTAGAATTTTACTTAAGAACGAGATTAGATACTATTTTTATTTTATTTTTTTCAAAGAGAATGCTTTATTTCTTATAAGAGTATTATTGGCATTGGTCTTAGGAGTATATTCGGGTATTTCGGTAATTTTGGTTGTAGAAAAGCTGATATGAAAAGAAAAGCTGAAATATAAGTTCATGTAAAATTGTAATTGAGGATCATCTTAGTAACAATGTAGTCTCAAATTTCTATCTGCTTTCTTCTTTGTTTTCTTCTCCTTGTTTTCTTTGTTTTTCATTTTCAATAAACCAAGAATGTTTTCATGGTATTAGAGCCGCAGCTCTTGATCCTGTGGACTTTTTCATGCTTGTAGATGCTTTCGTTCTACCTCTAGCTTCCGCATTTATCAGCTTCATTAGATTTCAATTCAGTGTATTCCCAATTTCAAACCCTAACCCCCGAAATTCAATTTCACCTGATTCTTGAAGCTTCTACATTGGATTCTCGCTCAAAGCATGAGCTCTCATTATCCGTTATCTATGATTCGAAGTTTTATTGTTGTAGTGTGTACCGTTTGCATCCAGTTTGCTTCGTCGGGAGTCCAGTATGTGCTTGGTTCACTCATTGGACACCGGGGACTTGCCTTTTTCGCTGTGATTGAATTGAGATTGCTTCGGTCATTCACTCAGAATACAAAATCACTCTCTCATCTCAGTGAACATTTCATCGAATACCTGGCGTGCATTCTCTCATCTAAGTGTCATTTTTTTTAGAATGCTTTATTTCTTTAGAAAATTACATGTAAGTGTCATTTTGAGACTTATATTAGTCATAAGGCCACTTGCATTTTTTTTGTACAAATAACGCCACCTGCACCCACAAATTATTTCTCTCGTGACGATTTTACCCTTGTACCTGATAAACCCAATTCTATCCTTATGATCGATTTGTAATCACTCTCTCTCTCTCTCTCTCTTCGATCATAGGTCTTCACGTCCTGGTCTCCGCCTCTGATTCCGGCGACCACGGGCACGGTACACTCTCTCTCTCTCCCTCCCTCTCCATCTCTCTCCTCGATCACAGTTCTTCACATCTTAGTCTCCGACTCCAATTCCGGATAGCACCGACACGGTGCTCTATCTCCTCTATCACATACAGATCTTCATGACACTGGTTCACTTTAATTCCACCGCCTTATTTCGGTTGATGACTGGGAGGTTGCAGCTCCGGCGACCGGAATTAGATTGGGGAGTTTGAACAATTCGGCCGGAAGGACCCCGTTCTACCTTTTTTGTTCGATCTGAAGCTCTTCGATCTTCGTCAAATTCAAATCTATGAGATTTTGTATAATTTTTTTATTTGAATTCCCCTGAATTTCAGGTCATGCAGAAGACGACTGCGACGAATAAGCTCCGATTGGAGCTACCTTACTAGAGGCGAACTCAGATCTCTCTGATTCCCTACTCTACTCATATCTCTCCTATCGGAAAGTTGCAAGAGGTCCTTGCACTTAATTCCGGCGTGCACTTGTGCTCGAAAGAAGTGAGATTGTTGGAGAAGGAGACTGATAGTGAAAGACGACGGTAACAAAGCACCAATTTCAGAATTACGATTTTAGTAGGCGTTTGATTTGTGCATTTGTTCTCTTATATATGTCTAGAATTACTAGTTAACTTTGTGATTTCTATTAGTTAGTTTCTTAAGTTCGGCGATGAGGTGGAACAGAGTTATCAAATGCTATTTGACATCATTTTGAGCAATTGAGAGTTTGTAATATGATGCTACTTGATTAGTATACAAGTACAGTACCATTTCAAATCATGTTGAGCAACTGAGAGTTTGTAATATGATGCTACTGTAAACTTAATTCAGAGTTTTGTCAGACTTCTTATATGCTGTGGATGAAATTGGATCTTAATTTTAGGCCTCATTGTTCAATTTTGATGTTATGGTATCTATATTTTTGTTGGTGTTTTATTCTGGTTTGTGTCTTTGTTTTGTAGTTAAATTTCGGCAATATTTGTCTTGCACTTGCATCATTTTAGAAAGAGAGCAAGTAAAGCGGTTTTTAATACTGGTGAGAATAGCTTTTGAAGTTGGTGAGAGTAGCTTTTGGTTTTGGTGAAAGTAGTTTTTTGTTGTTGGTGAGAAGAGTTTTTTATGTTGATGAGAGTATCTTTTGTTGTTGGTGAAAGTAACTTTTGGTGGTGATGATTGTAGATTTTTGTGGTGGTGATAGTAGTTTTTGACATTGGTGGGAGTAACTTTTGTTAGCGGTGAAGGTAGTTTTTTGCAATTGTGATAGTAGCTTTTGTTGATGGTTAGAGTAGCTTTTGTTGATGGTTAGAGTAGTTTTTGTTGTTGGTAAGAGTAGTTTTTTGTGTTGGTGAGAGCAGCTTTTGCTGATGGTGAGAGTAATTTTATGTTGCTTGTGAAAGTAACGTTTGTTGCTGGTGATAGTAGCTTTTGGTGTTGGTGACAGTAGATTTTGTTGGTAGGAATAATAGCTTTTGGTTTTGGGGAGCATAGGTTTTTTTGGTAAGGAGTAGCTTTTGTCACTAGTGATAGTAACTTTTGTCATCTCGTCGAAGGTTGTCGGAAATCTCACCAGAGTAGTTTTTGTTGGTGACAGTAGTTTTCGTTGCTGGTGACAGTAGCTTTTGTGACCTCGTCGGAGGTTGCCGGAAATCTCACCTGAGTAGCTTTTGTTGCTAGCGACAGTAACTTTTATTGTTAGTGACAGTAGTTTTTGTGGTTTCCGGAGTTCGCCTGAAGTTGGCCGGAGAGGAGAGAGAGGATGATTGTTGATTTTTTACTTTAGTGGCATTTATGTAAATATGTTGGTTTTTATATCTAAAATTTAACACATTTTTTAATCTAGTGGCCTTATGAGGGGAAAAAATAGTTTGTGGCCTTATGGCTAAAAAAACATTCAAATATGCACTTATATGTAATTAACCCTTATTTCTTATAAAAGTATTATTGGCATTGGTCTTTGTTAGGAGTATATTCGGGTATTTCGGTAATTTTGGTTGTAGAAAAGCCAATATATAAGTCCATGTAAAACTGTAATTGAGGATCATCTTAGTAACAATGTAGTCTCAAATTTCTATATGCTTTCTTCTTCGTTTTCTTCTCCTTGTTTTCTTTGTTTTTCCTTTTCAATAAACCACGAATGTTATCATGGTATCAGAGCCACGGCTCTTGATCCTGTGGACTTTTTCATGCTTGTAGATGCTTTCGTTCTACCTCTAGCTTCCACATTTATCAGCTTCATTAGATTTCAATTCGGTGTATTCCCAATTTCAAACCCTAACCCCCGAAATTCAATTTCACCTGATTCTTGAAGCTTCTGCATTGGATTCTCGCTCAAAGCATAAGCTCTCATTATCCGTTATCTATGATTCGAAGTTTTATTACTGTAGTGTGTACCGTTTGCATCCAGTTTGCTTCGTCGAGAGTCCAGTATGTGCTTGGTTCACTCATCGGACACTGGGGACTTGCCTTTTCGCTATGATTGAATTGAGATTGCTTCGGTTATTCACTCGAAATACAAAATCACTCTCTCATCTCAGTGAACATTTCGTCGAATACATGGCGTGTATTCTCTCATCTAAGTCTCGATGGAATTTGGTAATTCTAAATCGTTTTCACTGCACTTAGTGGATATGATTTACTATTCATGGTATTATTCCTGTGTTGATATGGACAAATTGATGGAATTGACTGTCATGTAATGATAATTGTTGCTATCTGGTTATTCGGTGAGGGTTGTGTGCTGAACATGATGATGAATATGGATATTTGAGAGTTCTCTATTATCTTGTATTTTGGATGATTTAGCTTATGTTCAAAACTGCAAATCAAACTTTGGTATTATATGGCTGGGAGGTTCTCATATCACTAGGCTCTGATATGGTAAATTTGAGGAGGAAGATGTCTAGTTCTCTGTTATGCTGCTTCCTATAACATCTTGTGCTCTTTTTGGCGATTCTGAATTGTCTCATCAGCTTGTATTCTTGCCACATTATGCTGCTAAGTGATCAATATTTTGATGTCATAACTAATATGTTGTTGTTTAGTGTTTTTCCTACCTCTAAGTATGTTGACTTACGTATAACAAAACCTTGGAGGTGTATTGTCCTCCGTATAACAAAATTTTGGAGATGACTTTTGTATAACATAACTTTTGGAGGTGTCTTGTCCTCCGTATAACATAACTTTGAAGGTGTCATGTCCTCCGTATAACAAAACTTTGATGATGTTTTGTTCTCTTAAAAAAAATTCTTGCAGTGAGTCATAATCCAAATTGGGTAGTGGATGGAAACACATTAGGCAGCAGCTTAGAAATTTATGCAGTATATGTTGGGGTAATGCAGAAGAGTTAGAGGCCAAATTATATTATGTGAATAGAGCCATGTTGAAGAATTGTGGGTTTGTTATGCACCAGGCTTTGAAGATGAGGATTACAGTGTTCACTACCTTCAGCAATGTTGTTGTTCTACTCTTGGTTTTAATTTTGGAAGACAATAGTTGTAGTGAATAACTTGAATATCAGGTTTGTTTATCTATGGCTTGCAAGAGGTGACAAAGGTGTCTCTGCTTCATAATATAAAACTTGGTTATTTGAAGTAATTTGCTAGTAACTTGACCTCAGGAGGTGCAATTGGTGCTTCTTCTCTTTTCTTTGTCTACTCTTTGGATTATGCCCTTGCCCAATTGACTAATGGATCTAAGGCTGCAAAGATGGGAGGAGAAAGATAATTCAATGGTCTGATTGATGTCTACAAGAAGACACTGAAATCTGATGGTTTTGCTGGTCTATACTGTGGATTCAATATATCATGTGTTGGTATCATTATTTTGGACTGTATAATTCACACAAGTCTGTGGTCCTAACTGGAGGTTTGCAGAATAGTTTCTTTGCTAGCTTTTCTCTTGGATGGGTCGTCACCAATGATGCTGGTCTTGCTTCCTACCCAATTGACACTGTTCGTAGAAGAATGATAATGACTTGATTCAAAAAGTAACTGATTCAAAGAGTTGTTTATAATATCAAGGCCAATATTGCACCTTGGCACGGGTTGGAGCTATACCCTACATTGATAGAAGCTTGTGAGTACAAGTGGCTGGCTTATCATCTTTCTTTTGTCATCTCGTTAAAGGAATACGGTCTTGGCTCTGGAATTTCTCTTTTGATTAAGGTGAAGTTGGTTTTCTAATTGGTTCCTGAGTCTTCTTTGAAGCTGTTGTCACTTCAAGCATAGTATTCTCAGATCAAAAGTGGCATGTCATGTTCTGAGCATTTGCTGCCCTTGCTTCCCTTATTTTTGGAGTTGCTTACCGTCCTTGTTCTGAAGCAGAGGCACCAGTTCCTCCATCATTTGGTTATGGGGTTTTACTTTTTACATTTTCTCCAACCATATGCTTGTACCCAGGCCTATGGTTGAGGGGGGATGTTAGGAGTATATTCGGGTATTTCGGTAATTTTGGTTGTAGAAAAGCTGATATATAAATCCATGTAAAACTGTAATTGGGGATCATCTTAGTAACAATGTAGTCTCAAATTTCTATCTGCTTTCTTCTTCGTTTTCTTCTCCTTGTTTTCTTTGTTTTTCGTTTTCAATAAACCACGAATGTTATCAGTCTTCTACCTAGGAGATCTGAGTTTGACTTACATACTAGTTATAGAGATTTTTTTTTTTCATTGTTATGTGATAAAAACAACAACAAATATTGTTCACTAAAAGAATGTATAATCGAAGAGTAAATAGTACACTGATTAAATTCTATTGTGACGAGAGAGAGAGTATAACACTCCGTTTTAGAAAACTTAAAAAGAATATAAAGATATTGTGGCTTTACTCTTTTTCCACACAATGGATGGCCTAATTACATACTTTAGAGACATAACTACAAGATTTAATCATAAAAAACCGCACATTCAAGATTAAAGTTTCTTCACTGACATTTAAAGCAACAATAACATTTTAGGTTATGGACTTTGGCATGTATCTTGGTTCTAATGTTGCAATCGGAGCTCCATTGATGCAAGGGTGGTCATGGGCTTCTATAGATTGGAGCAAGGATTGTGGAGTTGTGTATGACCCATTTGAGTTGTGTGCGCCCAATCCTATAAGGAATGTCATTTTAAATAATTATAATGGTTCATTAGTTTCAATGAAATTTAGATTTCTAAAAAAAAAAAAAAAATCAACTTAAGAGACTAGCAAAGTACTTGATTAGTGAAACTAATTTGATAGGCAATACACATCAAGGAATAGACTTTTCACTTGACTAGGGAATGAAACTAACGAGGTATGATGTACAAAAGCATGATTATGAATTCTTAAAATTAAGATTGTTAACTCACAACTCGTATAAACAGATAGACGCTTAATTAGAAAATGTTGACACTAACAATACTTCATTTCACCTTAACTTTGCAGGAAGAATAACATTATGACTGAATTAGAAAAACCTATTTAATTATAAAAAGATGGAGAATTGATTTCTGTATTATAGGACAAGATATCTTTTACTACTTTAAAGATGGGAAATGAAGTCTACATATCCTATCTATATATATATAGATAAAAAAATTGCTACTTTAATTTGTTTTCAATTCACAATTCAAAACTTGTTCCTAAGAGGTGTTGGCAGTGCAAGAGAAAGAGAGAGTTCAATATCTTTTTCATTGTTGTTCTTGTCATCTGTCACCAATTGCAAAGGAAATTTTGATCCTTTTTACATTCAGAACCAAGAAAAGGTGTCCCCAATGATGGCTCAAGACCTTCAATCTCAGTCGAACACCTCCTGGCCCTCTTCTGATCATGGTCTTTATGAAACCTCAACTCTTGATCCTCTCATCTTTTACTACCTTGAACACAAGATATGAGGTCCAAATCTTGCCTCTGCTGAGGTTATCCTCTCTACAAGACAAAAAACAGATATTGATGCTTATTTGTAGAAACTTCATATACTTTCATATCTAACCGAACTTACCAAATATATGAATGAAAATCAATAATCGTTTAGGGTATATATGTCAATACTCGATATGCCAAGTTGCCAAATCAAGACCTTCAATGCACCAGAGTTTGGTTTTTGTTTTTAACGAGTTCTACCCATTATATTAAATATGTAATTGCAAAGTGATACCAATCTTAAAAGCTCTAGAGTTAATTTAATCTAAGTCCAAAACTCACTCCGTATTAGATGTAGTCTGGATGAATTTTTTTTGTCAATCGTGGTCCTAGGATTCAGCTGCCACATTGGACTTATTTTACTCTTTATCTTGCTGACTCAACACCTAAATTTTTCATTCCTAACATACCCTTATTTAATATATTTTGCACAATAAATAGTAAAAATATATATATTAATTGTAATCCTAAATTATTGCAATCTTGTTATTATGAAATTAGCAAATTTAATATGTTGACTTTAATTTATATTATTAGTTTCTTTGTTGAATTCAAAAGAGAAATCTATATATATTAAGACATTATTTTTCCTTGATCTTGCCGATTACAGACTCTTTCTTCTTCTTCTTCTTCTTTTTCTTTTCTACTGAATCATCTCTTTTTCCTCTCCTTCTTCCATGCATATCTTCTTTCCAACACATACTTCTCATTTCGATCTTTGTTTCTTTTTCTCTCATATTAGTATTTTTTGTGTGGTTTCTCCCTTCTTAATTCGTTTTTAGATCTTATTAACGTGACTTCTTCAATTCACAGCTGCATTATTATAGATTCGATAAGAAGTTTTTGCTTACCTTTGATATAAAATCGATTATGGTGTTATAGACTTATAGGTAAGATTTGTCCTACAATTTGATTAGATATTTTTATTTCACATTTACATGCCTTATTTATAGTTAAGATTTCACAAGTTTAAAAAAAATTCATGTTTCTTTATATCTCTATGTCTAAAATTCTCTCATTATCTCCCACTTTTTCTTGCATACTTTTTGTCTTTTAATTAGGTATAGATTCTATATGTACATATTTGTACATTTTGATTAGATTGGTAATATATTCTATATTTTTTTTCCTGCTTCGCATGTACATCTAGGTATGTCAAATCTCTACAATATAACTTTAAATACCTACTATCACTATGCCAAAATCTGTATCAGACTACACTTTTTAGACGACAAAAAAAAATTTGTTGTTGTGTGTTGATTGAAACTGCTTCATACAACAGGTTTAGTGAGATTCGGTTGTATAAAGACGTCTAAAATCAGAATTTTTTTGGTGCAAGATTATTGTACAACAATTATAAGGATTTATCTGTTGTCTGAATGAAAAAAAAAAATTCCCTCCCACCTTGCTCAAATTTGGGTCGAAATTTTGACTCACCTTGTACAACAGTACTATAGTTGTTTATGTTGTATGAGCCAAATATCATACAACACATTTTTTTGTTGTGTTGTGCTAGTTTGGAAGAAAATTAGATGTTCCCAAAATGAGTCTTTAGAGCCAAAATGGCCAAGTTTTAGGTAAAATGCAGGTACATGATTGTATGATCCTACAACGAAATTGTCTATTTTCGTTTGTGAATTGAGTTTGTGATTCGCACTAGGCGGGTGATTTACTTGCTAGGTTCATAAGCTGATGTTTCAAGTGTAGACTATCAGAAAACCAAAATTATTTATGCGTTGTCTGAATTGATTATACAAAATAAAAAATTAGACTTAATGCACATTATCTCACACTTAGCAGTTTTCAACACTTGGATAGTCTTCGAGAAAAACAGCAAAACCCATGTTCTTCTTCTCAAAACAGAACTCGTCTTCTTCTCTTAAAGAATTGAACCCATCTTCTTCTCGTGAAGAATTGAACCCATCTTATTCTCAAAACTCATCTTCTCCAAACACCATCTTCTAAAAACACTCGATTGGGCTTCGATCTACTCAATCAGGGTTTTCAATTTGGAGATTTGAAAGAGAAGAATGAGGGGTGGTCTCTCCGATACATTAATTAATAAATCTGGTGAGTCAATTTTGATGTTTTAGATTAGGGTTGGTTCGATTTGTCTTGTCCATTGGTGCCTTCACCCCCCTTTTATTACTCTAATTTCAATTTGATTAGTCACACGCAACGAAGCTCTACAGGAACAAAGAACTCTGGGATTTCGAGCAACAAATCCTGGTTTCCGACACTACCCATGATGTTATTCTCAGGTTGGATGGTGATTGCCTCAAACATGGTGTCTTGCGCCTCCCGTATCATTTTCTCTAACGGCGCCCAAACTGAGGTTGGTGATGACGACTAGCGGATGAAAGACTCAAGCTTTTCCGTCTCCAAAATCTCTTTCTCAATGACGGCGCATCGTGGAGTGAGGGAAAGGGTGTTCGTCATCATCGGTGACAAGTCATGTGACCAGGTACTCTACTCTCTTCAGTTTATTTAGCCTCGTTCTTGTTTAAGACTCGTAATGCTATACAGGAAGTTATGCTCACACACAAGCTCTAAATTTCCTTAATTTTGATTTCTCTGGTTACTAATTAGAAACTATTTTTGGTATGTTAAATCAGGATACTAGATAAGACTATTTCAAATTTAGAGATGGAATTAGCTACTGCAAGGGCAACACAAGAGTCTATACGTAGTGGCTCCTTCATCAGGTGACTCGAAAACTAACTCATATACAGAACTGCACCTTTCTATATCATCTTAAATCTCTCTTTTATGTAGTCTTACTTTGGGTTGTGGGACTTAATCTGCAATTGAATATGACAGAGTAATAGTAGGACCTGGTGTGGAAGTCCATGGTTAGATAATCTCAAAATTGTAAACATGATCATGAACCCTTCTCAATAAGTACGTTGTTTATGCTTCCCTCTCCCGCCAAACCAAATGTTCTGTTGTCTAAGAGTTTCTAAGTTGTACACCTTTACATGAGTATCCTCACAAAGCTAGCCCTTTTACATTGTCCAAACCCACACAAAGACAAAAAGCATATAGGAATTGGAAATTTATATATCATAATACTGAATATATTAACTTACATTTAACTTTTTCATTTTACTTGTCTGTCGAAACTGTAACTTTTTGTTTTTGTTTGTGTAGTTTATGTGTGGTTGGGTTATATTTGCTGAATATGCAAGGTAGAGATGATTCTAATCTGAGAACCAACAGTTGGAAAACATATATATTAAGATTGTCTGTATTTAAGAGAACATGAAAGAACCCTTTCATTTAGTGGAACATGAACAACTTGTACTGATCTATTCTTAATTTATTCCAACTTTCCCATATTTTGTTCCTATTATCTTAAAAAAAAAAAAAAAATAGGCAATTGCATTTTTATGGCTCAGGATATGAAATTAGCGTCTTACCTTGTTATTTGGGTCTAATCTTTGTCAACGATTTTTATTGAAAACTTATATTACTGATGAATGGATACTTTCAAGAGTGATTCTCTAAATATCCTTCAGTTCATGTTGATAATTTGTATTTCTTCTCACCACAGTTAATATAGCTCATTACACACTATTTGAAGCTATATAACTTGTCTTGCCTCCAGACAATCTCTGAGTTTGATTTCTCGTCTACATAACTCATCTTTAGCCAATTTGCACTCGCTTCCTATAGTGTAAGACTGAATATGCATTTAGAGTTTGAGAATCTTAGTCTAAATAGCTCTAAATTTGCTTTTGAGTGTGCCAACCTAGTTGTACTCTTACACAATATTCTTTACATCAAAAGGCTAGCGTGAACATATATTCAAGAGCATCGGCTGAAGGAAAACGCGTTCAGGTTAGTCAGCTTCGTTTCTTAAGAGCAAAGCAGTGGCCTTCATTTTTTTTGCAACTGTTGAATGTGAACTGACAATAATTGTGTGTTTAGATTGCATCTTTGTATCTCTCTATTCTTTCAGCAAGCTTTTAAATTTGGGAAATCTGTTCTTCATTGCTTATAAGCTTACTACAATTGTGTGTTTAGATTGGAGGGCGCCAATACATTGATATACCTGGACGATATATCTATACACAACACCTCAAAGGAGCCAAGGTCAATGATAAGGTATTATTTTCTTCTTCGTGTAAGTAGTGTTCAAATGAAGGTCCTTGTGTTTAAAGTAGAGTATTGTATATGTCTTCCTTGCTAACTGAAAATTCCACCTAGTCTAGGATGTACTACTAAGAATACAACTAAATTGTTGAAGTTTAGACGTTAAAATATGATAAAATGGAAAATATGTGGAGATGTGATGCTATTACACATTTCCCTCACTGCAATTTATCTGTTACCAAGTCAGTATACTGCGAGATATTTTTTTCTATTTTCAATGCTTGATTTAGTGTTTTATTCTTGCATCTTTTCTGATAATATGTTTCGACAGTTATGTTGATCTGAAGAACAACAGTTATGCTTATTTTGACAGGTATTGATTTGGATTCCTTCTTATCAGTATTCAAGATTTCAGGACTTCACGAAAAATACTATCATAACAGTACGAGTCAATCAGATTCTTTTAGTGCTTTTGTTCTATATTGATTTGTATTTGATTAAATCAAGCATCTTCATAGTTTGATATACCCGTAAAAAATAACTTTATAGCTGGTCACCTATCTAGTGGAGGGGATACTTTTGTTGATGGAGCTGTCATTGCAGCAGCAAGAGCATTGCCTACTTGGTCAGATGGGGATATGTCTCCAATCCAAGCATGGAAAGACGAGAGACAAAGGAATTATAGGAAGAATGTCAATAAATGCTTGCTGCAATCCTAACAACTCTAAGGAATTCAAAAATATCTTTGGTAAGCCTGCTACACAGATCCTCATTTATGGGAAAGTTGTTTTAATTGGATTGGAAACTCATTTTTGTGGTACACACTTCATTAGTTTATGATCTGTCCAATTCACCATATCATTATTCTTTTGGATAAGAATGCACACATCGTGATATGAAGGGTTTTGCTAATACTTGATATCTCTAATTGATATTGTTGGTTGTTTCATGTTTTTTTTCTTTGCCTGGGCTTTTTGTTAAATATGGGGACTGGAGAAGTATGACATGACAAAGTTATTTACTGGTGTATTTGCTTCACTTCCAATGATGTGAAACTTGACAACATACTCAATGAGAAGATGGCTTTAGTTCAACAATTCATTCGACCAGCTTTACTCTGAAAGCATGGATAAATGAATGGCTTCAGTGGTGTGATATTATGTGTTACAGATTTCATTTTGTACTCATCTCATAGAGTTAATTCGAAGAGATATGTAGTGACATCTATTAGGGATGAAGATTTTATGAAATTTTTATGAAGTGTTAGTTCTTATGAAATGAGGGTAATAAGAATATATGACAATTGAGCAAAATTTTTTTTTCTTTGAGAAGACCTCATTTACGGCGCACACCGTGCTCCTTAACTCCGAGTTCAGTCACTCATTTACGACATGCAGTGTATGCCTTAAGTATGAGGGTTTTTACGGCGTGCAATGTGGGCCGTAAATGACCAAAACGACATTTGCGGAACCACTTTTATGGAGTGTTAATTGTTCTTTTACAACGCATTTTTGCACATATGTCTTTTACTGCGCGAGCTTTTACAGCTTGTTTTTGTGCGCCATAAATATGTTTTTACGGCGCACATGGTGGGCCGTAAAAGACCAATTTTGGTGTAATGAATACAATAAAAAGAAAGTATACATACTAAATCCTGCTCCATATATATCTGATCCACCATTGGAGTTAACAGGTTGAGACTAGAAAAAAAAACTAAATGTTCCTTAACTAATGCATCACATTTCCCATCAATAAACGATGAACTTGGTTAAATTTGGAAGGAAAAAGGTAATGAAAACAAGATTTTATATTGTTGGCCTTGCCCTCTTGAGTTTGTGAGGGTTGGTAAAAGATACAACAGCTTTGAAAAGTGCAACATGAGGTAGTATGTGGATTCGAAGAAAAAATTGAAAAATTCAAATCATGGATTAGCTTACATATTATGTGTAGAAACTAGAGAGCTCAATAAAGTCATGTCATTTATTAGAACCTTATAAGTGGCTAAAGGCAAAAGATCCATCATGAAATGAAACCTCAACTAAAACCCAAGAAGTTGAAATAAAAATAACATTATTATTATTGATCTTGCAGTCAACTTCGGCTCTGTTTGGTATTGCGTTATCAAGCATTAAACAGCTTATTTTTAAATGTTTTAGCTTATAACCTATTTGGTAAAACTCATAAACATGCTTATCGGGGCCGCAATGGGTCAATAAACGCTACTTTATGAAAGCAGGAGGAGGGGTGCTTTCTTAAAACCACGTTTATAGAACATAGAAAGATCAAGTCCTTGGTTAAATGAATTTGGAGAAATACTTGTATTGTCCTCATCTTGTTCAACCGTATCCGTTAAGTATCCTACCTCTGCATTGTTTTCTCTCTCCTTTTCTCTAGACTCCAGTCCATATCACAATTTCATCCACTCCTTCTCTGAGTTCAATCTTCTCATTCACTCATTACCACCAAGGCTAATTTCACATCGTTTATTTTTATACTCCTATATTTTCAAGGCTAATTGTTATGTTTTTTTCCCCTTGCTCGTTGTTTCCTTTCTCTCTCACAACCCATTGCAAGTTAATCATCTGAATCTTTGAATATGGAACCTACATGAATTTCCCAAGCGCTGGGCTAAACTCTAATGAATTTAATAAAGAAGGAAAATTATGTAATTTTCGTCATGATTCTGCGGCAAATTAGGCTCGACTCCGATGCTTCTTCTCTCACCAGTAGGACCGCTGATCGACTGACACTAATCCACAACTAATTCTCAACCACCGTCTGTGGAGTGGAGCGGCGCGCCACTCGATGCACCACCCACCACCACAGTTGTACAAAACACAACCACACCTTCTCCTCAAGCCTCGAGAGAGAGAGAAACTCCCTCAGATCTGCCGCCCAATTGCCAACTACACAATCCCATACGAAACAAATTGATTTTCTCCTCAACCCTCAAAGCAAAACAACGCTGGACAGTGATGAACATCATGTCTATTCAAGTCATATCATATAATCATAATATTTTTACATTATATTTACCAAACACGTTGATATAACTTTTTTTATCACAATATTTTTAAACACAGAATTACCAAACACTGAGCTGAGTTTTTACACCACTGATTATTTTTAAAATTGAGTTTTTACACTGCTGATTATTCTTACATCAATACCAAACTAAGCCTTAGTCTTATGAGAATAAATGGTAAAAGACATCAATTTTGGACACTAAGATTTGAGAATAATACAGATATCAAGATAAATTTATAAAACGTTTAATTTATCCCAAATCAGACCGCATATTGAACCGCCAGTAGTGAGTTTGATAAGCAGTGTTGCTTATTTATCAACAAAGTCACACACCCAGATGGAATGAAATTAAAAATGCTGCATTTATGAAGTTAAATAGAAGTAATTTCATACATAGCTTGTCGGTGTTTTGTGTATAGGTGCTTTATTTTGCTTGCAACTCTATACGCATACACTAAATTGATAACAAATGAATAACTGAAAATTGTATGCTCCTTCATAAAGCCAGCTAATACCAATCCTATCTACAGTGAATGATAAATACTTACGTGAAAACAAGAAGACATCATCTATATATGATTGATCACTTACAACAATGAAAGAGCAAGATCTGTTTCAAAACATATTGTCCAATGAAGTAAAAATCTTTTAGTTTAATTTATTCCTCTTATTTTAAAATCTATTTCAAAGAAAACTCTAAACCCTAAGGTCAAAATCGCTTACCTGCTTATGAATATCTATCCTCTTTGACAAAGCAAGGTAATAGAGATCAAAAAGAAAAAAGCTCTTTAAAATCCTGAAAATTATTATATATACCTAGTTTAAGTAACTAGCATTACCCAGTGAAGTTATTTTTTGTGGTTACACCTGATGACTTATACAATAAATAAAATTGAACAGACAACAAATGAAGCAAAACAATACAATATGCAATATATATATATATATATATATATATATATATATTAGTATAGTTTTTCAAAGTTTCTCACTCACTAGTACAAAATCGAAAATAGATAACGGTTCCGCACCGTTGTCTGAAAAAATATTTTTTCGTTGTCTAGGTGAGTGTTGTCTTTTAACACTTCACTCTACAACGGTACTTCACCGATGTTGAACTTAATAAAGTACAACGGCTTTTATTCAAAAATCGTTGTAGATATACTTAGCACATACCGTTAGCACTAAATAAACCGTTGTATATTTAATCATTCAATAACTGTTTTCACTCAGATACCGATGCGGTAATATAATTAACACATCACTTTTGGCCTTCAACAACTTTCATACACAACGGTTGTTACCAAAAAATGTTGACTTTGAGGATTGTATAAATCGGTTTTTAGTTGAAAAATATTTTCCAACTTTATTAGACAACAGTTTCTCGTCAAAAACGTTGATGTTGAGAAATTGTTACATCGGTTTCTAAATTGACAACGTTGTTGGTGATGATGAAGATAGTAAATTACAACGATTTCTAGAATAAATCTATTGTCTACTAGCCAGAGAGACGACGATTTTTTTCAACCATGATCTAGTGCATCAATTCAGGAAATTGAAATGAAATTGCAATATATTAATATATAGAGAAGTACTTCAAGTAATCACATTTACAATGCTTTCTCAGTTGAAATTTTTTGACTGAAGTTTGCAAAAAGTAAAAGAAACCTAAATAGTACTAGCTGTCATAAAGGTACTTAGCTCTCATATAAAGGAAAAGATAAATTTTGCAACAAATTAAAGAAGTTTCACCAGGTATGTAGTTAAACCATAGAACTAAGGAGTCTAAAGATACTTGTCGCTAACGAATTCTGCCCACTCATCACGAACTTCATCGATTTCTTCTTGAAGGTATGTGGTCTTCATAGTTCCTTCCCACTACGAAGAAAAAAGAAAAAGAAAATTATTAAACATTGGAGCATAAAACCATATGCAATTAGTCACCAGTATGCTAAATAAATAAAAAAGTATTGTAAAATTCAATTGTGAATGCACACATCGGTCATGTAATTCACTAAAAATTGAATAGAAGGAACCTGTTCACATGCTAAATATAATGAATTACTTCTGAATATATAAATGAAACATAATGCAAAATACTCACACAAGATGCATTAATCATGCAATGGTTATCTAAAAAAACAATCAAGTCATGCCAGAAGTTACAATCTCAAACTGAAAACCTTGAAGCTAAACTAAATTTCTTTTAAAGACATAATGTAGCAAGATGAAGTACCAATCCAGGCCAAGCAACTAATTGAAGCTACCAAATGATCATGCCAGCAAATGCTGAATAACTTAAATAATGAATATACCTTAGCTAGTACACCTTGATATCTTCAAGTTTGAAGCTGACTTGGAAGGCTCTCCGTGCCATATTATCATCCATATGCACCGAGTCAGAGTCAATCACAGGTTCATATTCATCTACACTATCAGCTTCAGGTTCATGTGTATTACCAGGTCCACGTTTATGTGTACTATCAGCACGAGAGTCCAAGTTTGAAGTTGACTTGGAAGGTTATCCGTGCCATATCCAATTCTGATAGTTTGGTGTAATACCATAGCTAAACAAATGACCTTTGATAATTCCAACGCCAAAGTCTTTTGTATTTCCACACTCCCAGCAAGGATAAGGAATTCTATTTTCATTTCTAGCATTTTCTACTGCGAACTTTAAGAATGCTTCAACCCCTAGTTCATACGCCCGTGATCTTCTACCCTCAAGCATCCATGACTTATCCATCTTAAAATTATTACAGAAGAACAAGAGGTCCATTTACAAAACAATACTTCATCTTAAGCAAGAATAAACAACTAAATAGATGGATAGAAAAGTGTTACTCCTAACATATATAGATCAGCATGTAGAGAAATCACATCATCGATCAGTTTCTTTAATGATTTATGTCAATAAAGCAGAAGAGTCACATATTTGGACAAATACATATCAACATACATATCAGGCATAATTAAACAAACATATCGGGATAATTAAACACATATCAACATACATAGCAACAAACATATCAGGCATATTTAGATTTTACTACACAAACAGAAGGAAAAAGTCAACACTAAAGGTAATTTTGTTAGATGTCTTAAGAACAAGACATTGTATTAAGTTGGACATAGATATACATATATGACTGGTATGGAATCCGATTATAAAAATTGAGGTTGCAGACTTGATTAAATCATATTAGTCCACCTCATTAGTCTGTTTTGATTTCAAAATCAAATATATATGGTTATTAGGATAAATCTGATTAGGACAAATTTGAAAAAGCAGTTAGAATGGCATGACAGTTTCTTGATGGAAGAAACTGTCATGCATGGCTAAGCTTCATATATAATCAGGTTTTGGTCCCTGCTGATACACGTCCCATATTCTCATTCATAAATAGTCCCATCCACTTATAAGAGAATTATAAAGGTGTAATCAGGAGAAGATCAAAATGAATGAATCAAGTTCTTCAAGTAAGTATGAAATTTTCCAGTTTCAATATTTCTGGAAAACTGGGATTGCTGATACTGTATCAATCCTAGTTCTATTTTGTACATAAATGTCTGTTTACATGTATTCATTACGAATGTAGATTATGTATATTTCTTTTATAGATTTAACAAATTTTACCTGAAGCAGAATCGAAGTAATCCAAATCTTTTTACCAACCAAGTAGCATCCCCAAATAGCAAACCCAGCAGATTAAGAAATTGTACCTACCCATGACGAAGTGAACTGATCAATTCCAAGAAAAAAAAAACAAATAATCTATTTCAATCTATGAAAACATTAAAGAAGAGTTTGTGGGCTGGCCATTAGAATTATTAGAGAGGTGTTTGATGCTTGCATTGCTATAGAAGTGTATTGAAAAAATAAAGGATTCGAATTAGAAGGAGCACAGAAAACAATCAAAGTAACACAAAGCTCTAGCTAGCTACTGTAGATTTAATATATGCAGCAGTTCCAAAAGTACAATATATATGGAGTTCTGGTTTCAGTTAAGATTAAAGAAAAATAACAACTCGATCAAACAAGAAAAGAAACATATCATAACAAACAAATAAAGACAACAAAATTAGCACATGCCAAAAGACTAGAAAAATCTCCACTAACAACATACCAGCAGTAGCAGGTGGTATAAGCCTCTCACTCTAGCAAGCAAGGTAAAATAAAGCTGACGAAAGTCTTGACTCAAGCCTCTACCACAAAATAAAAATTGGAATACGACAGCAACAATTATCCGAGGACTATTGCTCTTATACCATTTGTAAAATCCCAGACCCAAAAAAGACCAAGTTCAGTACAAAAGTCAAGTCAGTTATTACAAAAAGAACAACGAAAAGTAAAGAACAGAAGCACACAGTCCAAACCCTTCTAAACTCTCTCAAGGATCTGCAAATCAACCAAAATGGGTGATGAGCAAAACAAAAGCTCAGTGAGTAACTAAAAAGGTTTTTAAAAAAAAAAGTCAAGTAAATCTGAATTTCAATTTACAAATGTACAAAAATTCAAGAATGCAACATATTGCTTTTCCAAGTATAAACACACGAATTCCTCAAACAAGATCAACATGATGATTAAAAAAATTGTAGCAATAAGCTGCCACTGAAATTGAGGCTTTCACAAATGAATCAAATACTCGATGACCAGTCTACTACAAATTCTCAGAAGAATAAAACTTTAAAAAATGAACAGAAAAAATACAGCTTTACAGAAACAATCGATATACAAAAGAAGAAGCACCAAAAGCTTATTTAAATTTTCAAAAATAAAATCCCCAAGAAAAATAAACTGTACATGATTAAGGACTACAAGAACTACTAACATGAGATTCATAGCTGGAAACCTTGAAAACTAAATGAAACTAAAACTAAATAAGATCCATAATTATTGAAGATATTGGAACAGAAACCTTTTAAGCGATTGCAGAAATCATTGGGTTTAAGCTGTATATTTATATGCACAAATCTTAAGTGTTAAGGGAAAGGGCGATCGCAGCCTAATGCAATGAACAAAGGAAATTTCTACTACATAGCTACCTATACTGCTAATGCTTTGCGAAACCCAGACCAGCTAATGTCATTGAAACTTGATGTCATTAGCAGTTACTACTCCAGCAAGGTCATTTTTGCTCAAATACGATGGACAGGCTACCCAATGAATGAGATGGTACTACATGATGTTCACATGATGAAGCTACAAAGAATCATGATTCTAATTTCATAAGCCTGGTACTTTGTAGATAAACAATGTGTACTTTGAATTCAGGCAGATAGCCATAGGTTATTACTGATAATCTAAAACCAAGGAATAGGAAAACACGATCTGTAAAACAATTTACTTCAAAGACCACTTATAAGACTTGAATAAACACTGTTACTTCAACCACATGGATTGCTATTCCATTCTACTAAAACAGAGGTTACAACAACTAAATTAAGTAATGCAATAAACCCTAAAATAATTGCACAGATGGTGATCAAGAGATCCTTCTTTCAGCATAAGAGAAGAATGCACCAAGAATGAAAAACACAATCTGTAGACAATTCAAAACGACAGAAGTTCTTGAATAAATTCAAAGTTTCGAGTTTAGTTTTGTTCCCTCAATCTATCACATTTCGTTTATCGTCAATGCAAAGTGGTTGAAAAAAGAAAGATTAAACCTGAATCTACATAGCCTAAGCAACTTATCTGTGTAATGCATATGATCAAGCAGCAAATAAAGTCTAAATGATGCTGCTGTCCTTTTAAATTTTGCATGCCTCCTGCACCACATCCATCCCATTACAACCATTAGAACTGTAAATCATGTATAAATGAGCATAGGATATAGGAATTAAATTCATGACACAACACAAGAAGGCAGTGTAGTTGACCATCCATGATCTACTGCTAGTATATTAGTTCACAATCATGACTACATTACCTTCATTATTACATATCGGTATTACTGATAAGCTATTACACTTTTCCCTCTGAATTTGCTTCTTTGTTGACTCTTATTCTAGGATTACAAGCAGCAAATTGGATCTTTATACACATACCAATAATTGGACATAAAAAACAAAGACATCAACTACTATTTACATCATTTCTAAGGGCCATTTCCAAAACATTCAGCATGCTCAGTGGAAGATCAACATCAAGAATAGACACGACTTAGGTCAAACAACTAAATTTTAATGTTTTTATTCAGAAGCTTTATAAACTAAAACAAAGGAATACCTTCTTTTATCAACAAGTAGGGGACTTCTGTTCTACCAAAAAATTAAAAGTAGAGGACTTGAAATTGATATATGATCTTAATAACAAGGACATGTAATAGGATATGGAAAACCCTACCAAAAGAGAATTTCAGAAACAGATATTGAATAGATGTCAATAAACTTTTCTTTTCCTTGTTTTTGCCTAACAATTAAGTCACTGCAACTAACTTGTATGATACATATATAGTCAAAATAAGTGATTCCAGAATCCTAAACTAACCCATTGGCCTCCCCAAATCGTAAACCCACAAAGAATAAACTACATTAGGATATCAAGACACGGACAAAAGCCCATGGTAGCTAACATGATACCACTATTGCACTCAAGGCCAAACTTAATGTCCCAAGAACTCATTTCAGCTTAGTAGTCCAAAACCCAAGTTAAACTTACTATACATACTAAGACCTGCCCCAACCAAGAGGACAATCAATCTCTACAAAATTCCAAGAACCAATAAAGTTCATTCTTTATGAACTTATATAACTTTTATCATGGCCAAGAAATATTCATCTATATATACACTATGACAGACAATATTCCTCAAGCAATGACAATGCAGTATTCAATTTTACATTAACAGTCATATCATGGTGGCATTTCAACAATCTCTCAGTACAGCAGTACAGCAAGATAAGCCTGTAGTTATAGACAAAAATAAATTATGCCTAAAAGAAATTCTCTACAGCAACAAGCATATATATATATATATTATCTGCAATTTGGTCTGATAAGTATCATACATATGACTTATGAGGGAAGTCAATTACCTGAAAATTAAGATAATCATTGCAAGAACAGAAACTATTGAGTTTAAAATATCAAGTTATCAACTCCTCTTTTACAGTACTCATAATACACAGTCACACACAACTTTTTTTTCGTTTTTTTAAAACCTTGGTACTAGTACAATCCAGCAAGAAAGCAGAGTATTATTAACTACAAACTCTGACGGGCAGAGCTGAACTATTACCCTATACCCTAAAGGTACTGCTTTTGCTTAATATTACTGCAAAAACAGTAGCAGCACCCGAACACTTCAACATGCTACAGGACAGTCAAAATCAATGCCAATTATTTCAGGAAACAGAAGACTAATTTCCAATTCTAACATAGAACTTGAACAACAACATATATCAAAAACTGCCCTAACAACAAAAGAACAATTACAGTCCCACATCCCCCAATCCTAACCAAGCAAATATCAAATGAGAAGTCCCTGGTAGACTAGGCCCAAATCTTACTTCTGATATGAAATTTATGAAGTGCAAACCTCAAGCAAGCCAATATAGCATCTTACAAACACACAACCAAAGAACACAAGGACAATAAAAAATCCGAAAGCAATTGCAACAATTCAAGAAAATATGTCCAGACACAATGCCTAAGGCTAAGAAACAATCAAAAGAAAAACTTATGAAAAAGAAAAAACAGTAAACAGTCATCAAAGCATCAAAATTGAATTACAAACTCTAAACATACATACCCAATCCCAGATTAGCCTTCAATTGAAACACAATTACCTGGGAGAACATTTTGATTTAGACGAGAGGAAATATTTTTTCCCCCTAACTGACAGACAAGAGGGGCATAAAGAGTAGTGTGTTTAATCGTGTTTAGAAACGGGGAACGGAAAAAAAGGGAGGGAAAATTTCAGAATATATATATATATATATATATATTCGATCACAACAAGTCTATATATATAAGTTTGCCTCCCATTTCATCAGAAACCAATTGACCCAAAAAAAAAATTGAGAAACCAAATTTTTTTTACCACAATTAGGGAGGTCTTGCAGGCCAGTGGCTGACCTTCCATGGCCATTCCTCGAACATTAGATAACGAATTCCCAATCTCAACCATGAACCCATCCTTCTCCTTAATGACGTCGTCCAATTGATTCTTCATCTCATCCTTCTACTGCAAATCCTCGTTTTTGCTCTATTAGCTTCGGCCAATTTCGCCGCGACATCTCAATAATTGGCTTTGGAAAGCTCTTCCTTCTCAGGCAAAGCCTTGTCTCTATGCCTCCCGCACTCGTCGCTCTTCTTAATCTGAACTTGCAGTTCCATATTAAATTCTTACACCTCTTTTGTAACTATTTGCCACCGCGCCTAAGCTACAGTAAGGCTGCCAGGCAGCAACTAAACTACTAAAGCATAATAATTAATTATGCCTATCTTTCTTCTTAAGTGGCTGGATGAATAAGGCCTAGCTAAAGCATAATTAAACGCAACAGTATGGGTTTTTTATTTTTACTTTTTTTAATTTTTTTATGACAGGTTAGGATCGATCTTGTTGGCATCTTGTTTCTCACTTCCTCGATTTGATGAATTAGAATAAAATTCTTTAAATAAATAAATTTTTAATGGTGGATCAACACTTTTAATATTTACAAATTGATGACGGTTTTGACCGTACCGTTGTATAAGTTAAATTAACGTTTTTAACCAAGGGACCAACACTTTTAATATTTTTATATCGATAACGGTTTTGACAGTACCGTTGTATAAGTTCAATTCACAAATTTCTACCAAGGGGCCAACACTTTATTACTATCTATAGATAACGGTTTCGACCACACCGTTGTACAAGTAAAATGAGAAAATTTCTAACCGAGGGACCAACACTTTTTCAATATCTATAGATAACGGTTTTGACTATACCGTTGTAAAAAAAAATACCACAACGTTTTTTATTAAACCGTTATCTAGGTAACGTTGTCTATTTTCGATTTTGTACTAGTGACTATTTCCAAATGACTGTCCACTTCATTCTCTACCCTTGGACAATCACTCTCTGAAAGGAAAAATTAACATTAATAATTGTCGAATGCAAGCTACTATTGAAATAATTAATATCAAAGTGCAACTACAGGTTATCCACAACATGTAGAAGACAATGGTGCTGGTGAAAGACTAAAGGTGGTGAAGGACTAAAGGTAGCAAATCAAAGTACAAACATATTGAGAAACGTGTGCATGATCAATTCAAGAAGAAAAAACTAACTGATGGTGATTATCTGAATTTCCATTGCTTCCTTAGAAGCAAATGTGAAGAAGACAACAACAAAAAACATAATGATTTCCTAAGTTTGTAACAACCAAACCTTAAGTATATGAATTGATCAACACATATTACTTGGTAGAATAAGCAAATGGTAAAACCATTCAATAAAGTCACCAACTCACCATACAACTCCTAACCTAACCTCAATCACAAGAACCCCATAACCCCAGGAACCCTAGAAAAGCAAAAATGTGAAGTATCTATACAAAAATCAGATAAATTTCTATCCCCTTAACAATAAAGAAACTCATGTAGCCACTAAAACTTAAATACCAACAAAACAAAATGAACTTTCAACCTAAAGGGCCACCATCAAACCCTGAATTCCACAAAAAATGATCAAAACTTGCCTCAATAGTTGCATAAATTTCCTGAAGACTCCTATGAGTAATATATTGCTTAACCATTCTGATATCCGCAAATTAACAACACAAATATTAACAAGAGAAAAACACAAAAGAACAAGAACCAATTAAGCAGTATATATAGGAATAGCAAAATGTACAAAAAGGACATACACACACTAGTCCTTGCTGGTTCAGTTTTGCTAGCTATTTCCTTGTATGACCAATGTTTTTCCAATGGTTTAAAAGGGGGGTGTATTGTATATGGAATTAGTGGAACTTTTTAAGAAATCTATGGAATCTAAAAATCTGGGTGTATTCAATATAGACTTTCAGCAGTCTATGAAAGTCTTGGGGTATTCGATTAGGATTTTTAAAGACTTTTATTCAATTAAGACTTTTAAAAATGAATAAAAGTTCAGAGGTATTCAAAATTTCATTCATACTTATGGAATTAGAAAATCAAGGATAATCATGGACTTTGTAGTGTTAACTATACATACCAAATTTCAATAATTTTCTAGCCACAAGACCAAAGATTTGAAAAAGTCTATCAAAGACTTTTTTTTTTTTTTTAAATCTATCAAAGTTTTCTCTCTGCGCGCAAAGAGGTTGGTTATCTATTGTCTCTCTTTCTTGTTTCTTCTTATCTTTTCTCTAATCTTTCATGATATCAATTTTTTTTTATTCCTAATATGTTCATTGTAGTTGTTGAATGTGATTTTTTTTTGTTCAATTGTGATACTTGGAACCCTAATAGCAATAAAAAATGATTTATGAAACCCTAAGACCCAAATATTGTGGTCTACCCCTAAAACCTTGAATAGTGTTGCTATGAAATACTAGGTTTTGTCTTATTAATTAATTATTCTCATTGATTTGAATTTATATCATTGTTCAAGTTCTACTAGAAGATACTCAACCATTGAATAGGCAACGAGTTATTATCTTGCTTTGCATTTGGATTGCATTGGTTGTGTTCTTTGTTTTTTATTTTTATTTACTAGAAAATCTATAGAAGTCATTCATAATAAAGTATATGGATTTTCAAGAATGAATAAAAAGTCTGTTGCTAAAATCAATGGTTTTAAGAAATCAATAGCAGTCTATCAACTTTTTAAAGAGTCTGTAGACTTTTCAAAAAGTCTGTCAATTAAAAAAAATCTGCACAAATCCAAATACAATACACCCCCCCCCCTTAGTCTTCCCTCTATTAGAGGCAAACTGTAATTTATTAGAGATTCTCTTTAAAATTTAAAGAAGGAAAGTTAAATAAACTTGTGAAATGAATTTTAACAGGTACATGAACCTTGTTTTGTTGGACCAATAAATGACGATGTTTTAGGAAAAGTACAACCGAGGTTGGCACGATTGAAAAAGTCGACCCACTAAGAAATGAGAGAGAGTAATGTGGAAAATTAAATAAACTTGTGAAATGAATCTTAATAGGTACGTGAACCTTGTTTTGTTGGACCAATAAATGACGACGCTTTAGAAAAAGTACAATTTAGGTTGGGACGACTGGTAAGTCGACCCACTAAGAAATGAGAGGTAGTCATGTGGAATGTTTCCTCTCATGCACTGAATTTTTTTTTTGTTATCTTGATTCAAAGCAAAAAATACTAACTGTGCTTTTACTTACTATATTTAAATGCCAGAATTTAATTAAATTCTATTCCTATAATTTACTTGCATGGAAATCACATGTCATTTCTTTTGCATACCTTTTTATTTCTAGATGGGATAAGTTTGAGGTCATATAAAAGCAAAGCACATTTAAGGTTTGCTTAGAGTTTACGGTTTAGAGATAGTAAATGACTAAAGTCATACATATATTTAGTAAATGAGTTGGGACCAAGTCTTTTAGGCTGTTACTAATTACAAGTTCAATTTGAGCTCGTTAAAAAAGTAAACTTTGACATTTCTCGAAAAACCTCTTTTTTATAAGTCTTGTTTTCGTGCGTATAACATATACGTCTTTTGGTCTATGGATTGGGTTGCACAAGTCATATCTAGAACATTCAATCTTCTTATTGCAAGTTTCATGAAAAACCCACAACAAAAGATCTACCACTTATTATCCTGCCGTCCCATAAATAACAAAAGATCTCCTATAAACTAGGGTTAGATCAACCTCTCACCAAGTATACATCGGTGCTTTAAATCTTTTTTGATATTTAAATTATGCAACGAACGGAGAAACAAATAATTAAGGATGATGTGTACACATTATCTCCACGCGGCAACTGCCCATACACGGACGGGATATTCCCCCATATCTAAATGCGCGCTCCCTCGTGCCCACTATAAAATCACCTGTGGGCGCTCCCTGTCTCCACCGTCCGATCTGGCAATCCGACGGTCCGATCCGCCTACAACAAAACCACGCCCAGACAATTCAAAAGTTTGACTATATATCTCCTCCGCGAAACTCAAACCAGAGCCAGACAATTAGCAATAGAGCTGAAGTATGCTCGATGAAGACGACGAAGACTTCGTGATTTCTGTGCTCGTCTCTCGCAATGGAGCTTCCGCTCATATCGCTAGCCGCTACTACTAGTACTTCCACGGCGTCGTTTGGCAGCAAGCTCGGGCTGTGCGATTTTCCGGTGACGAGAAGGAGGCGGACGGGTTTGTTCGACGGAGGTAGGGTTTCTGTGAGGCAGGTGGTCAGGGCTTCGGCGGAGCAGAGGAGTAGCGACGGTATTAATGGAAGTGAGGCCGAGACTGGAGGACGGCGGTTCACCAGTCCTGCCATGGAGGTCACCACATTGAATCCGAGCTTCAACAACGAAGCTGAGTATCCTGTTTGGGAGAAGATTGGTGCTGTTGTTAGACTTAGTTATGGAATTGGTGAGCTCTTTTTTTTTTTCTTTTTTTTTTTTTTTTGATTCGAAGCAAAATTTTAATTTGAAGAAATGATAGCTTTGATTATGATATTTCTGCCTATTATTTCACCAAAAAGAGATTTAATTTTGTTTTGGTGTTTTGTTGAAATATGACCAAGAGATGTTAAGATAAAATCTGTGTGCTGATTTTCAATTTTTCATGAACAGGTATATATGGTGCAATGGCTTTAGCGGGTAGATTTATATGCTCAATGATGGGTATCGATATCGTGGGAGGTTTCGAGTTAAATTTAGATGCAATTGTACAAGGCCTTGGATATGCAGCTCCACCAATCATGGCGCTTCTTTTTATACTCGATGTAAGTGAGATACTTGTTGAGACTTGAGAATGAGCAACTACTATTCCAAGGAAGTGGAATAGATTATCCACGTCTTCATTATAGATTGTCCCCACTGCTCACTTGACCTAATCTTCTTTGTTCTGAGGTCCTGGCTTACATATGAAGTAGGAGAAATGGAAATTATTATCATTATGCCCGGAAACAATATGGGGTTTAATAGGTGTCAAATTAGAAAATAACAGATGATACAGCCTCATAATGTTTCAAGGCATAATGTTATTATTTAATAATCTATGCATAGGATTGTGTTCTAACTTTCATCTTCAAATGGTTATAGGATGAAGTTGTAAAGTTATCACCTCATGCACGTGCAATTAGAGACGTAGAGGATGAGGAGCTGCGCAGTTTCTTTTATGGAATGTCACCGTTGCAGGTATGCCATCTTAAATTGACCTCATTGTAAAGCATTTTATGGTTTCTGCTTGAATAAGCAAGAAACAAATGATATGCATGTGCCTTCAATGTTGCAGTTCATACTAATTGTTACTGCAAGCTCTTTGGGAGAGGAACTTTTCTACAGGGCTGCTGTTCAGGTATGCTATTGTTGTTCTCTGTTTTGGCCCTGAAAGTTTGCTGTTATTGTAAATTAGACCCACAAACACACACAGTACACACACACACACATAAATTGAATCATCAATATGAAGCTGAAGATTAACCGTTCTGCGGGTTAGTAATACTTGTGATTGATTTCCTCTCATTTGTGTCTTTAAAGGGATCATTAGCCGAGATATTTTTGAAGGGAACAGATCTGGTGACAGACATTCGAGGAATGGCATCTCTGGTATTGCAGTTTTTCTTGGACGTTTCTTTCATCTCATCAGTAACAATGAACATTTTCTGATAACAGTATTCCCTTTATTTGTAGTCTGGGGTTCTACCCCCATTTGTCCCATTTGCTCAGGCATTTGCAGCAGTGATCACAGCTGCTCTTACAGGTTCTTTGTACTATGTGGCTGCCTCTCCAAAAGGTTGATTTCTCAAAGACATTTTAAGTAACTTCTGTGAAAACATTACTTGTGCAATTGTGATGATCAATTGCTTGATCCTTCTTGCAGATCCTGCCTATGTAGTTGCACCAGTTTTACAATCTCGCTCTGGTCGTGAAGATCTGAAAAAGCTGTTTGCAGGTTCAATCCCTTGCCCCAGCATAAATTTCATTGCATCCATTTTGTTTCACATAATATTTTGAGATAAGCTAGTTTCATGTTTGTATTAGATGGTTAGAATGTGAAACATATGACTGGTATTTGCAATCATGGACATTGCTACCTTTAGTTTGGCTAATTCATGCTTGGAGCATGTTGAACTGATTCAAATTCTCCATAACTCAAAGCACCTAGTAATTTGACTTAAGAAGTCCATAATAAGTACTTTTGGTTGCCAAAAGAGATGGAGTCAAGAAACCGATATGTTTATAATTGTTCATTTTACCATAGCATGCACATCTGAGTTATGAATTTACTGTTGTTTTCTGGTGGACATCCTGCAGCTTGGTATCAGAGAAGGCAAATGAAGAAGATCTACTCTCCCCTTCTTGAAGGACTTTTGGCCCTCTATCTCGGTTTTGAGTGGAACCAGGTATTTTTGATTCTTGGTTACAAATTTTGCTTTTCAGTAGTTCACTGCCCATTATTCTTTGAAGACTATGAAGCTTAGTAATTGACTTTCTCGATGTTTTCATGTGGCAGACGAATAATCTTCTTGCACCTATGATCACCCACGGCATATATTCTGCTGTGATATTGGGTCATGGCCTTTGGAAGATACATGATCATCGGAGACGACTACATCAGAGAATCGAGCAGCTTAAAGAAGAAAGTAGAGTAGAATAGAATCATGAAGGAGCTTTACAGTGTGGAATCACCATATGTGGTGAAAAACTGTAAATTACATAGCAGAGCAAATGTTAGTTGTGTTAACTTAAAAAATTCAGGTATATATGCACGCTTTATATCAGTGTAATACATAGACGGTTGGTTCTTGTATACAGATCCCTGATACAATTATAGTTTCTGGAAAACCACGTCATATTGAAATGCAGGACCTCTTAGAAAGAAATCGTTGTTATGAACTAAGGTGGATGTCATTAATTAACTTTATATCACATAGTAGCCAACACTAGGCACACAGTACAAATTGAGATATCCTATGTTGTCAACTTAAAATCGTACTTCCCAAATCGTCTGCCTCTGTGTTACACTGATGGAGGGTCTACGAGCTCGGCTTAATGTGTTCTTGTAGTCGTGCTACCTTAATCCAGAATTGTACGAGTAACAGTCTTTCAGTTCTCTCAAATTTCAAGCTTCTAGGTTTAACGAAACCCACTACTTCCGGTGGTGTCTTAATGTGCATGTATATATGCCCGGTGAACCAACATTGTTACTTGACTTCTAGTAATGGTCACTGATTCTTCACCGAGATTAGGATGAATGGCTGGGGACATTTATAAGGTGAATTGGAGAACGATTTAAACAAACAAAACCATAAACACCAGCTACAAGATTGTTGAAAACTCGGTAAGAGAGCAGAGAAACCTATGATGGAGGGAGAGCTGTGATGGTGTCGTTTACAGTGGAAATCCGACCAAGAGGGAAAGTGAGAGACGGCCACGACCCACGAGGAGAGAGATAAGGTCGAGAACGAGTAAAGAGAAATGGCCCCAGGTATTTGATTTTGAGTTTTTGATCACAAAAAGAAAAATCAATTACAATTTTTTAGGCGCTTTTTTCAGAAACACTGGTTGCATCTGAACCAAGGAGTTCTAGGTAAAGGTGCAGGACCCAGTCTCACATTCAAGCTTCAAAAAACATGTCCGTGTACAACTGAATTTTAGATCCATTGATAGGTGACAATTGATTCCAAGTGCATACTAGAGAATAAATCTCCGAATGCATTCAAGGGTGTGCTTGGCCAGATGAGATAAGAGAAATGAAAGAAACTCGGTACAAAAAATTATAACTCTTAGTAAGACAAGTTTAAACACCGATCACTAAGCTGAAAGTAAGGTCATATTCTTCACCAAGCCACATTGAATAAGACAATTGATCCTGTCCCCTTATACACCTTTTCCTATGGTATATGTGAAGGAAGCTACTGCAATTAAACAAGGACAGGACATGCAGTTTAATTGCAGTAACTTGTCACATTGGAACTAAAAAAGGAAAAAATGCAGTATTCATTCAAAGCATGATTTGGCAGTACCATTCCCCACTTGCAGCTTCCCTCATTATTCCAAATCTTTAAAAGTTTTGGTACTTTCTTTCTTTGCTGATCCTCAATCTTCTAGTTGGGAGATAACACTTGCAAACACCCGGTAGCCTTCCGCCATATCAGAAAAGAGGCAGTACTCGTTCTTGGCATGGTATGTGGACATCAAGCCTGAGCATGCAAGTGAGAGGACAACGAATGAGAACTTAATCATCATACTTAAAGGAAAGTCTATGTTTATACTTGCAGGTTAAACTAATTCACCATGACAACAAGATGATGTTATCAGGGTTGTTAAGTCATTTTAAGTTTCTACAAGTTTTTGAGTTAAACCAACATGCCAAAACAAGTAGTCTCATACCATATCCAGAAGTTTGAACATCGAATCCTTCATCCTAGCAGAACATAAAATGAGATATAAATAAAAAGAATAGATATTCAAAGGGGGGAGAGAGGGAAGGAAAGAAGACAACAAAAAATAATATAAAGGGAAGTCTTACCTGCAGCTCTCTAATGAGAGGCAAAGTTCCAGTAATTGAATAAGGCTTCACATGGCCAACAATCTCTTCAGTAGCTTTGCATAATACATGAAAGCCGCGAGACTCCAGGTCACAAGCAACTCCAGATGATGTCTCATCGAAGCTTATTGTAAGTCTGAGGATTGAAAAAAAAAATTAATAATAATAATAATAAAAGATAAAGCATTTCTAAAATAATCAAGATGCCCAACTTCTTCAATAGGTTCTTCTTCAATAGGTTTATAAGATAAATGCCACAAGATATTAGATGACAACTGCAGATATTGTCTCCTTAGCATAGGTAACGATGAAGAGGTTAAAATGGAAAACTACTTTCTTTTATACATAACCAAAATGCTTTGGATGTAGCTTTTGCCACCTTACTAACTGCTTCCAACTTTCCAGGTTTAGCCCTAAATAATTCCATATTATTAAATTTGTATAAGGGAACTGGGAACCTATTCAACATGCAGAGCTACAAAATATCATCCGAGAGAGAGAGAGAGAGAGAGAGAGAGCACCTTCCCTGTAAGTTTTCATCAGGCAGGACATACTTTGAAACTGGACCTCGTGAGTCTAGCTTGGTTATGTTTTCATTAATGTCATCCACATATTCTTGAAGCTTTTTCATCACATCCGTAACGCTGTAACAGTAATTTATTCAAGTTAGAAACTGAACCCAGATGCAATATTTAACATGAACATACAAGAGATGGAAGTTGGCAAATGGAGCAGGCTGCTTACTTGTAGAATGGAGTTAACCTGCAAAAAAAATAAAAAAATAAAAAAAAATTAGGAAAAACTATCATAAGAAAAAAAGACTTGGTGAGGAATCTTATTAAAGGATATTACAAACCTGACATCTCCTGAAATTGTACACTCAAAAGGAATTTGATTTATTCCACCACCTGGATCTGCGAAATGAAAAAGGTTGTGGAAGGTAAAAGCATTTTCTTAACATTTTCATCATAAGCTTAAGCCCTGGAAACTTACATTTCCATTGAGTTGGTTTCATGGTTGATGGTGTTGCATATCCATACACCTTTTCCTTATCATGGGGAGGAAAATCTCTATAGAACCGAGATTGGATCTCCTTCAGTGCTTCCATAGCTAGCTCCAAAGGGTTTATAGCCTGAAGATATTCAACATGAGCCTCAGAAGATAACTATGTATTCTGATTCATATATTAATTGTTCAATTGTCCCATAGGTAACCATTTAAATTCTAGCTCCTTTTCTTCCAACACCTTTACAGTAATAAAATATAAAAGCCATTTTTTGCTATTTTAGTAGCACACATATGCCCTTAACTTTTAGCGACACACAGTGCTTGGGTACAATAAAAAGTGATATTTAACCATTTAATGAGGTAAAGAGTAATCTAGAATCTGCACTTCTTTCTAAAATTGATTCTTTATTTTCAAGCAATTTGAAAAAATAGCCGGCTACGACAATGGCTCCACTGTTCAAAAAAACCTATATTAGCTCAAAAGTCGAAAACTGCCCCCATCACTTGAGGAATATCTATAGAAATCCGAAATCCTATATTTTACACTACTATTGAGATTTGAAAAGCATGTTTTTAAACACCATCATGCCATCTCTAATTACACAGTGACCTTACTGTTCTTCCCCCTCCTATAGTGAACAAAGACTTGAGGAATATCTAATGAAATTACATTATTGTTGAGACTTCGAGAGGCATGTTTTTAAAAACCATTATTCCATCATGTGGCCTTAGCGTTCTTGCCCCTCCTATGGTGAACAAAGACAATTCACAGAGCAGCAAAATGGATCAGTGTTTTGTATTGGTTCAACTACAGATACTGATTCTAGTGGGAAACTATGGACCTGGAAGGTTGGGAAGAAACAAGCCAAACTTCTAATGATACTGGACACAAAAAATGCTTGGGCAAAATTCTGAGCATAAAGAAAGACTCAGTGACTGCTATCTGAGAAGAGTGGCTTGGAAGAAGAAAGCAGCGGATCTGTGTCTGTTATACAGTAGATTAAGCAATAGATATTTTACACTTCTCTAAATAAACATTGAGGTAGTCAATAATCTTATGTCAGTAGGACAGGACACAATGAAGGTGTAAGGGACATAGGAGCCAACTACAACAAAATTGAATGATTACAAGCCACACAATGAGACAAAGCCAGCACATTTAACTTGAGCCTACCTAGTTCAGTAACCTTAACTTCAAAGCGAAGCAAAAAAAATCCCTCCAGCTCCAGTCATGGGAAAGATAGAAGTATCTTACTTTGTTATATTTTTTATGGAGGGAAAGTACCACAGTCATAGGAATTCCTGTCCTTCAACTTTTATTAATCTAGTTCAAGTTGAAGTAGAATTCCCAGAGTCCCCATTTTTCCATTGTTACTTTTTGTTTAATTTTTTTTTGGTCAACATTTAACCAACAGAAAGCATTTCTCTCATCTTTTGCTTTTCTCCCAGCTTCTCATAACCTTGGTGGGGTGGAGGGAAGAAAAATAACAGAACTAAAAAACCAAATGGTGTGTCTTTAGATTTCATAAAAGATGCAACTAACAATTTGATCCAGAAAAATTGTGTACTGATTAACAAGTGCTAAAATGACCAAATGCAACAAAGTGGTGTACCTTGTGCGGTAAACCACTGTGAAAAAGCTTCCCAGTCACATGAAGCTTCCAAGGTATCGATCCACCAGTACCAATACATGGTTGTTTATCTGCTGTATCTATCCAAAACCTGGGTTGAAGCCCAAAATTATAAACAGGAATCAAAGTGGTGTCTCTTAGTTGCCCTTAGAGGCCCTAATTTCACAAGAATAGAAATTACTTACAAAGGACCATCCTTTAGCTTGTTGAGTAACCCATCCTTCACAAGTGCATCCACACCAACTCCTGCAATGGAAGAATTCTCTTCATTTGCTATCAAGACAACTACCACAGTTGACTTCAATTTTGGTTTTGTCTGCGCGAGCCTTCTCATGAGCTCAGTTACAAGTGCAACATGCCCTAAGCAATCAGTGGTGCCTCGGCCATGCAGTTTGTCCCCATCAATGCTCAAGGAGAAGGGATCAAATTCCTGGAAATACAATCAAACAACAGTAAGATTCAGAACGAATCAATATCACCAGCCAAAGATTGGAAACTACATTGACAAATATCAAGAGCATGGATGAACTAAAAATGAAACTAAAACAAATATGGATTCGAATTAAGCTAACAACACAGCGAGCTTCGTTTGCACAACACTCAATCGGGGTCTCCGAATCAGCGTAGCTAAATCATCAACACAATTACAAATTGAGCTACACAGACTACTAACAAACCTAACCACAGACAACAATAACCCGAAAATTCGATTAAAGAAAGAAACTTTCAGACTGGAAAGAAGAGAACGAGAGGAACAAACCCAGTCATCAGGATTGGCAGTGACGACGTCCATGTGACACCCCACAAAGGACAGCACTTTCCCGGGCACAGTCCCCGGGTACTCCACAATCACGTTGCCCCTGCCGGGGTGGTAAGTCACGTGATTGATGAGGAGGGGTCCGCCGCCGGTGGTGGTGCTAAGGGGCAGGAGAGAGGCGAGCACGTGCTTGACGACTCGGTCCTCCTGAGGAATGAGGTCAGGGGGGTTGTTCTGGACGAACTTGGCCTCGCCGATGAGCTTGGAGAGGAGGGATATGAAGGAGTCCTTGTCGAGGTCGCCGAGGGTTTTCTTGAGGTCGTCGGTGGTGGAGGAAGCCATGGTTGTGGAAAGTCGGAATCTTTGGGGGGTTTTGGTTTTGGTGATCGACGAGAGAGGGAGAGTGGAGTGTGGATGTCGCGTTGGAATTGGAAACGAAAAGAATATATAACGTCCTTTATATATGATGAATTACACCCCGTTTGGTTCGCGGAAAGTAAGGGTCGGGATTCATTTCTTGTGTTTGGAATGCAAAATTTGTTCCTTTTTGCGTTTGGAATCTAAAAGGAAAGGAAAACCCAAAAGTACTGTTCATAAAACACTTTAAAATTCTAAGCGCTGAAAGCTTAAAACACAACTTCAACCTTAAAGATGGAAAAACTTAACAAAAGACCGATCGAATAAAGTTGGAAAAGCTACAAAATGTAAAGGAGAATTGGACCCGGGATCAAGATATAGATTGGAGAAAAAACAAACAATTTGAAGCATAAAAGACGTGATTCAACTTTAACCATAAACTTTTTTTTTATCAAATAAGAACTTCATTAATAATGAACTGCTTACAACGAGTTTTTAGCGACATCTCATACTCAGAAATGGCCACTAGACTTCCCACTGGAAACCTATATACTGACTCTAAACTTGCACTACAACTGTATGACAAAGACAACAAGCGCAGGAGCAGTAAATCCTTGACATCTCACCTCTCGTCCAGCCAGTAAGAACTCTAAAACTAGACAACTCACTTGTGTCGACACTAACTCACCAACCAGAGTCCTCCTGACCAGCTTTTGATCTACCAAGCCAACACTCGTTGTGACCTAAACTCGACCAAAAGGATTGCCGGACATTCAAACCTGGGACTAAAACACCAACACCATCACCTCCCTATTGTCAACACCATCCATCCACCACTGCTCCAAAAGGCCAACTTCTCCGACCCAATCCCAGACAGGAAGGACCCACTAGAAGGCCAAGGATGATTGTCTATGCCAGACTTTTCGCCACCGCTGCTGGCCCAACTCTTGAACAAGAACGACCCCCAAGACTGCGAAAAGAAGATTGTCTCTGCCACACCTTTAATAGCGACATATTACCAACAATAAAATAAAACCAAACCCTAAACTAACAAACAAACCCTAAATTAAAACTGGAACAAAAAACTAGAGAGCCCAGTCCTGGCCCAAAAAGATGGACCAAACCCGAGCTTTGACCCAGGAGAGAGGACGACCCCAAGAAGCCTGCCATGCCTCTCATCCCCGCCCCAGCCGTCTTCTCCAGACCACCGCACCACACCGCATTCGCAGGACCGCAGACTTGAACCCACTGCATTTCCCAACGAACCATGAATAAGCACCGCCCCAAGCAGACGAACCCAATCCCAGGCCGAATCCAAGGGTTCCACCACCGAACCATGAACGGATTGATCCGATTGGCAGAAAGCTGTGCCTCCAAGCCATGCCACCACCGACCAACCTCCGAACGGTACGACAACACGCCACCACAAGCATGTCACCGTCAGACCTCCGATCCCCCAACACCGAACTAGTTCGCCGCTGAAACCATCGAATGGTGAAACCAAGTCTGAGAACTACTGTGATCTCCTCCTTCCCCATTACAGCAACTGCTACCTCGACCCACACTCAGTCAACTAAAGCCCGTCCGACGACGGCGCCAGGGCTCCCCGCCGAACAAGGATGGAACACGAGAGAGAGAGAGAGAGTTTTTAGGGTTAGGTCGGATCTTTTTTTGGGTTTAGGGTTTAGAGAGAGATATATTACTCTGAGTTTTGGGTTTTTTCTAGAAATGAAACTTACTTTAACAATAAATTTAATTGAAGTATTTATCAAAGATGCCCACTATTACGGTATTGAATAAAGTTGGAAATTTCCTTAGCTGTAAAATGCAAAGGGAAACTGGAAAACTTTTATCAAATTATATCTTATGGAAAGGGGATTAGATACTTTATTGCTAGATACCAAATTGCTAACTGTTATATTCTATCGAAAAATGTCAAATAACTATTGAAATTGGTCGTAAAAGTGGCATAGAATAAGTGAGATATCTTTCTTTTTCTTTTTTTTGAAAGAAACTGTATGCACTTTATGAAGAGATTAGTAATAAGTGAGATATCTTGAATTTGAATAATGAAGGATATTAGTAATCTACACTATTATCAAGAGAAAATGTGTTGTTAGCAAAAAAAAAAAATTTAACAGAAATTATCATAAAAGATTTAAAAAAATTTGGGAATTAATTAAATCATAAGGACAATTATGAACTCACTATCTTTTCTTTGCAATAATTGTTTTCTTCCATTATCTTTTCTTTTTTATTTTCTAAAAAAAAATTTAAAAATTTTGACACAAGCATAGCATGTGTGGAGGAAGGCTAGCATGTATAGAGATGAACCTTTGAATTAGTGTTTATAATTCATATTTTTACTTCTTTTTTCTTTTATTTAAAATTAAAACTCATTCAAGTTAGGAAACTCATTCAAACATCTATGTTATTTTTGTGTAAAATAGGAGAAATATATTGGCTTCAACGTTGTGTTGAGGATACTACATACTCTAATTCCAAAAATGTCATCTTACCAAGAAGTGTCTATGAAAGAGAAATTAGCAATTAAGGTGATCAAATCTATGTACTGTACCATTTGCTTCATAATAAATATGTCTATATTTAATAATATTATAACACTTTTACGTAATTGGAATGAAAAAAATTATGAATCGGAGATAATGGGTCGAAATGGAAGAAATCGTGAATCGCCCGGAGACAACTAGAATGAGAGAAGAAAAGAATCGGTATAGGAATAATTCATAAACCCATACCTCCCCTTGGCTATCAAATTAAGGGTTATTCAGGAATTGATTCCTGATAAATGAGGTGAGATTCACACTCAGTCCAATACCTATATATGTTAGGAAACGCAAGAATCTCATACATTGGAATCATTCCCATACCTATATATGTTAGTAAACACAGGAAATCTCTTACATCGGAATTATTTCCTTCATTTCCATTCTCATTTTAGGTAAGTAAACATGTCATTAATAACATGCAAATAAGTACAATAACCATCTAAGATACGACGAACATTAATAAAGTCTTCATGCGCCCTACTAAGAGTTATAGTGAGTGTTGCGTTGTCACTCTCAATCTTCACATTGCTCCAACTTTATTAGATTGTGAGGAGAATACCAACATTAAGTGCTTCTACTATTTTGTATGAATAGTAGCGTTGGCAAAGAGGAAAGATTGTGTAATAGCACCACACATCTTCTAAATATAGCCATTTCAATAGTACTAATATACCTCTCAACCCATTTTCATTTTTGAAGGTTTTATCAACATTAATTTGCAATGTCCTAATCGAAGGACAGTGCTACTTAGTTATAGGTCTTTTATTTTATTTTTCAGCCACCCAGTCAAGGTGTTGGTAGTCCTCGAGGAATTGCATAGTCCCAACCAACACGTTAAATGGATCGTAATCATCTTCATTACAGACCATGTGTTAAATAGCGAAAAGTGTGGCTCATGGCCCACTATTGTAACTGCATTGTCCCAACTTAACCATCAATTAGGTGTTGAATTTTAATCACAAAAAGCCTTTGTACAATTGAGTGTGATCTACCCACTTGTAAGCTATATTATATTTTCTCACTTTTCTAATGTGAGATTTTTTCTCTCCAACACTCCCCTCATGTGCAACCTAACTCTAGGTCTACACATGCAATCAATTAACAAATCCAATTGGAAATTGAGACACAAGTCTCATATCTGCGACTTGGTCAATATAACAATCCAATGCCCAAATTTGATGACACTTGGTAACAATCCAATCGGAATTTTTCGATGGCAATATAAGGTACCCAAATTCAGACCCATGACAATTGGAGATGTAATTAGAGAGAGACCCGCTCTGATACCATATTAAACAACGACAAGTGTGACCATAGCCCACCATTGTACCGTTTTTGTCCCAACTTAACACTCATTAAATATTGTTGAGTTTTAATCACAAAAGGTATCGATACAATTGGGTGTGATCCACCGATTTATAAGTTATATTATCTTTTGTCACTTTTCTAATGTGGGATCTCTCATCTCCAACACCATATTATTTCGTTCATTCCAAATTTCTCAAAGGAACATGAAAAATGTATTGATTTCTTGCTTGGAAAGAAATTGGTGACCATAAGCACCCAATCAAATTATGGTAGGCGGGAGATACTCCTTGGCTCTCAAGGTAATTATGTAGCCAGAAAGTAGTCATAACAAGCCAGTCCTCGAGTATATGTTTACCATTTTTATTGGCCCGGTTGCAAAAACTACATAATGGCTTTAGCATGCATATGCACCTTTAGAAGGCGAAAGCTCGCGTGGCTGATACTGATGGCTACACTTTTGCTGACTATCTTCATAGTTTTGTTTTTTATTAGAGGAATTAATAACTTCATTGATCAAGCATTATTACAATCGGTTGCAATAGCTACTCCACACTTGGATATAAAAAAACAAAAAACAAAAAATCATAGAAAAGAACTAGTTGCTTTTGAAACCATAAGTTGAGCCTCTGTATTGGCAGAGTGCCTCACAAACTGTGCCTGAGTAGTCATAGCTTGTTGGAGGAGACAATGAAGGTCCACTAGAAGGAACCCCATCTCAGAGAAGTCCAGTGTTGATGTAGGAATATAATGAACTATTTCCTTGCAATCAAACTCCACAATTAGGGGAATGAGGTGGTGATTGGTTGCAAACTACACTCTAATAATAAGAGCCATAAGCTCATTATGTCACGCTAAGTCAGTGACCTCCAGAGTGTGCTTGAGTACTCCCAGGAAATATCCATCAGGATCTCGAAAAAGCCCTTCCAAACCTATTCTTCTCATATCTTAAGTGAAAGCTGCATCCAAATGTAGCTTGATAGAACTCAGCGGTAGTTTCCGCCACCATTGAACGTACTTGATGTTCCACCCTATTGGAAACATTGGCTACCTTTTACTCTTCCCACCAACTTAAAGTCAATGGAACAATTTCAAAGGTCGGTTTGGCATCATCCTCCCAGACTTTGGCATTATGATTTCTCCAAATAGCCCATAAAAAGCATGAATAGAAGAGCAAAAGAGTTAGGAGCAATAGAGCTAGCCAATGATAGAAGCTAGCCAAGCACCTCTATAGTTGATGACACAACAACAATATTAGCTTATTATAGGATTGAAAAGCTTTCACACAATCTCTTAGTGCATGGATAGGTTGTTCAACTTCCTCCTCACAAATAGGCATTGAGTATCAATGTCGAAACATCTCTCACTCAAACGGCTGCAAGTTAGGAGCGAGCTTTCCACGAAATTTTTAACTTGCCCCAAAATTGAAGCTTTTCTGATTTGCTTCCATAATCGCGCACTAAGGTTTGGCATGCTTAGATCTTTGTCTAAAATCTAACTTCTAGCAATATAGTAAACGGATTTGATTGTAAACAAACCCTTCTTATTCCCACTCCATATCCACAGATTAGCATGGGAATAGGGACTTAAAGAAATTGATCGAATCTTATACACTATACTTGTGGGAAATAGGTCTTATAGCAACACAATATTCTAAGCTATAGATGATTAGATGAGATCGAATACAGATCGTACTTTAGGAATCTTCTATATGCCTCTACCCGCTCTCATAATGTCCCGAACTTACACAATACTCCTCCAAGCATAGGAAGAACAGTTACCCATAGTGGCCTCCCTAGAGTTAGAATTACGGAAGTAAATAGCTTTAAATAAAGGACTAAATTCAGTTTGCCTCCTCCAACTTTGGGGCAAACATCAATTTGGTCCCTGATCTTTTTTTTTTTTTAATCATGATGGTCCCTGCATTTTCATTTTCCATCACGCAAGTCCAAAATTCAAAATTAGCCCCAAAGATGACGTTAGATGCTGAGTTGGACCCAACATCCTAGCCCACTTTTCAGACATTGACCCATAATATGGATGAAATGTCCAAACTACCCCTTATTACCCCAAAAACCAGAAAACAATGGCTGACTCGTTCTCTCTTCTTCTTCCTCCTCTTCCGCCGCCATGAAAAGAGAAAGAAACCAACAATGCTTTCGCCCTCGACCTCCTTCTCTTTTCTCTATCAGAACTCAGAAGAACAAAAGATCCAACACAACAAATCAGACTCTAATGCCCTTACCATTCCTAAATCTCTAGCAAACTAAAAATATTCTGAATCAAATCCAGACGAACAACACTAAAAATCTAACCCCAATTTAGAAACCCATAATACATGGAAACAAATCGAATTGAAAACTAACTTGAATCGCAAAACAAAGAGAACATAATCAAAATTAGAAAGCAAATTGAGACATTGCTTCGATTTTGATGGTGTCGAAATTGGAAATTGAAATTAGCAATCGATCTAGCTTTTACTTCTGCCCCATCGATCCAGCCCCAGCCACCAGACCTTAGCAACCATTTAACCCAAATCTCAGCAGCTCTTCGATGATAACGATGACGAGGAGGAAGAAGGCGATGCCAGATCTCATCTCGGCAGCTACGAAATCAAAGACGACGACTACAGTGGGCAGAGGAGGAGATGGAGCAAGACCCAGTTGTTGGATCGGGCTGCAATTGATTGGGGAGACACGACCCCGGGACAAGATCCGATGAGGGTCAATCCGGCCCACAAGGCTGAGGCAGGATTTGGTGCTTTAGGGGGAGCTGGGGACGTGGGTGGAGGCAGGTTAATTTGGAGAAATTGTCTGACTTTTGAAGGGGTTTGGAGAGTTTAGGCTTTGAGAAGGATTCGGGGATTGAGGGTGGGTCTACGAATGAGCAACACCTACATCCCCAACTCCCCCTAAAGCACCAAATCCGGCCTTAGCCTTGTGGGCCGGATTGACCCTAGTCGGATCTTGTCCCGGGGTCGTGTGGGGTCGTGTCTCCCCAATCAATTCCAGCCCGATCCAACAACTGGGTCTTGCTCCATCTCCTCCTCCGCCCACTGTAGTAGTCGTCTTTGATTCCACAGCTGCCGAGATGAGATCTGGCATCGCCTTCTTCCTCCTCATCATCGTTATCATCGAGGAGCTACTGAGCTGCTTTTGTTGGGGGATGTCGTCCATGGGGGTGCTTAAAAACTGTGTCAGCTCAGCTTGCGGGAGAGAGTGGAGGTCAGTCACCGAAGAAGAAGACGAGGACGACACCGATGCCGAGGTGGAGGCGAAGAGAAAGGCTTCGACAGTGAATTTGGAGCAGAGATTCATGGTGGCTGGGAGGTGTTCAGGCTCGAGTGTTGCTGGGAATGAGAGAAAGAAAGGAGGTTTCAGATATGAGAGAGTGGCAGAAGGGAGAGAAAATACAGAGAAAAAAAAAATTAGAAATTAGATTAAATTTGAAATGTCCATTTTAGCATTCTTAGGGTTTAAAGTCTGAAAATGGGCCCCTCATGTTGGTGCCAAGTCATCTTGTGACTTCACGTTTCGAGCCAATATTGAATTTTGGACTTGTGTGATGGAAAATGGAAGTGCAGGGACCATCATGATTAAAAAAAAAAGATCCAAAACTAAACTGAAGTTTGCTCTAAAGTTGGAAGGGGCAAACTGAATTTAATAGTTAAATAAACGACTTACAAGTGTATTGGGGTTTTGCAAAAACCCCCACCCCTGATTGACTAGCATAGTGAGATTGAAGGCAAAGAGATGTCAACAACCCATGCCTCCCAAGTGTTTAGGTTTAGCAAGTTCCTCCATGCTCGCATATCTCTTTGTGGTTCAAAGTCTCATAAAAAATAATAAAAATAAAAGAGATACTTCTATGTCGATGAGTATTTTGTCAGTAAAGCAATAGATAATAAGTAGATCATTATCGACAAAATGATATATCATCGGCAAAAGCCTGCCTTGAAGGGGAAAAAAAGTTTGTAACTTTGGTGACAACAAATAGTTTGCTATAAATCTTCCATAATCAGATATTAATAAAAGGGACAAAATAAGTCATCTAGTTATGGGCAGCACTCCACTACTTCACATAACAATTTGACACTTGTAATGTATTGTACAGAAATTGTTCAAAGGTTCTTGCCAATAGGTTGAAGAAAATTTTGGGAGATGTTTCTCACCTTTACAGAGTGCTTTTGTTCCTGGCAGACTAATCTCAGACAATACTCTTGTTGCTACGGAGTTGGCTCATTATTTGCATACTAATAGAGGAAGAGGTAATGGTCACTTTTCTTTAAAACTGGATATTAGCAAGGCATATGACAGATTGGAGTGGGAGTTCCTTCAAGCTATGTTATTAAAGCTTGGTTTTGATCCTGTGTGGGTGGAGTTGGTTATGGCTAGTATCAAGACTGTTAGCTATTCATTTCTTGTGAATGGGGAGGTAAGAGGCTATATTCAACCTTCCAGAGGCATCAGACAAGGAGACCCATTGTCACCTTATTTATTTATTTTATGTGCGGACGGGTTATCTTCTTTGTTTGAGCATTTTGCTCAACATCAATGGATTCAAGGAATAGTAATAGCTCCAACTGCTCCAAAGGTGCATCACGTACTTTTTGCTGACGATAGCTTCTTATTTGGGATTGCAACTGATGACGAGTGTCAACTTTTCAGAAATATTTTACATACCTATAAGGTGGCTTCTGGGCAGCGTGTTAATTTACAGAAAAGTCATGTGGCTTTCAGCAAAAATATGAGTATGGAGAGGCAACTCCATTTAGCTAATCTACTTGGAGTGGAGAGAGTTGATAAGCATGAACGGTATCTGGGACTACCTACTTTCGTGGGAAGAAAGAAAACAGCTGCTTTTAGCTATTTAAAAGAAAAGCTCATGAAGAAGGTGGTGAGTTGGCATGAGAAACTATTGAGTGGGGCAGGGAAAGAAATTTTGATAAAAGCAATTGCTCAAACGGTTCCCAATTATGTTATGAACTGTTACATGTTGCCTACGGGCTTGTGTGATGACCTGCAACAGTTGTGTGCAGGATTCTGGTGGGGAGATTTGGAAGAAAAACAAAAAATTCATTGGCGGTCTTGGGATAGATTATGTGTTCCCAAGATGGATGGAGAAATGGGTTTTAAGAATCTTCATTGGTTTAATCTTGCGACTTGCAAAGCAAGAGTGGAGAATCTTGCATAATCCAAATTCTCTTAAAGATAGATTGTACAAAGCAGTCTATTATCCTCATGGTGATTTTAGCAATGCAGAGCTGGGAGATAGGCCCTCATTCCCTTTTCGCAGCATATGGGAGGCTAGAGATGTATTGTTACGTGGACTCCGCTGGCAAATAGGTAATGGAGAGTCTATTGATATTTGGCATGATTGTTGGATTCCCGATTCCTTCGCTAGATGTCCTTCTTCTCCTCGTCCAAGGGAGGCTCCGAAGAAAGTTTCGGAGTTGATTGACCCAATTACAAGAAAGTGGGACGTTGCATTGCTTGATCAGTGGTTTACAACAGCGGATAGAGACTTGATCTTGAGCATTCCTCTTGCGAAAGAGCTTCAAACGACAGGTTAGTATGGCATTTCCACAAGAAGGGGTTTTTTTTTTTTTTACTACAAATAGTGCTTATTTTGTTGCTAGAGACATTGCCTTGGGGTTAGTTTTGGCTCCTCCAGCACCAAGTGATCCTTATGAGAAATTATGGCCAGCAATTTGGCATGCTAAAGTGCCACCAAAAGTAGCGTTACATGCATGGAAGTCTTGTGTGAATATTCTGCCAACTAGAAATTGTTTAAGCTCCAAAGGTTATATGAGAGATATGAATTGCTTATTGTGTAATAATGAGCTAGAGAATTAATGGAGTCCATCTATTTACAGAATGCAATTATGCCAAGGAAGTATGGGCTGCTGCTGCACTGCCAATGCCTACGATAGTAGTAATAGACTTGAAGGATTGGCTTTTAAGTCTAGTTTCGCTACTCAGTAAAGAACAGTTTGCAAAAGTTTTAATGGGTATGTGGACTGTGTGGTAGAATAGAAATTCACAGCTATGGGAGGGCAAAAAACAACACCCAATTGAGGCTAATATGGTAGCTATGTGTTGGCTCACAGAGTTTTCCAAGGCAAATATTAATGAAAAAGCTCCCAGCGTGCAAAGAAGAGAGTGGATGGCACCAAATGCGGGCTGGCTGAAGTGTAATAGTGATGGGTCTTTTATTACTTCCACCAAACGAGGAGGCATGGGACTTGTGATCCGTGATCATGCTGGCACTTTCAAGGCAGCAGCCTTGGGACAACTTGACCAAGTAGTATCCCCCTTCCATGCCAGACTGTCTGTTATTTGTTCAAGCTTTGAAACAAGAGGAGTTGGATTATTCAACTCTAGGTTTCATTCTTGAAGAAGTAAAAGAGTTGTTGAGAAGCCATGTGCATTATTTAGTTCAGTATGCTCCTAGAGATGCTAATAAGGTAGCGCATCTACTAGCTAGTCACTCTTTGTGCCACAGTGATAGTCAGGTATGGTTTGTAACCACTCCTGAATTTCTAAGGGATGTCATTCTAAACGAGTGTTCTTGTTAAAGTTTCAATGAAAGTTATCTTAAAAAAAAAAGGTTTATATTTATAAACTAAAGAGAAGGATTAGAAGGGATAATTCCAAGATTCTCTTATATTAGTTGATATTGAAGTTTGAAGTTTCAAAGGTAATTTTATTGTTATATATATCTTATGAAGTTGATTTTCTTTTTGGTTTTGCATAGTTTGATCTTGCTTTTCCATTGTTGAAAAACAAAAACAAAAAACAAAAAACTTCTATTTTTTATTTTTTGACACAAAGACATGCATATTCATTTTATGGGAATACATTCATTAATTGTATTATGTAATCTTTATTTTGGATTCATTTAATAATTTTTTTTATATTGGTTTGTTGAACAAAATAGTTCAATATACTGAAAGATATCCAGCACCATGAATTTACTTCACCTTGAGTTCTGAATTCTCAAGACTGACTGTGGGTTACTTTGTGTATTTTTGCATATCTCTACCTTAATGTAGTGTTCTAAATATCAGCCTAGGCAGTGGCCAAGTGCCTCGATTAACCAAGGGATATTATGCAGGAATTAGTCAGGTCAGGTTTAAAAAAATTATTAATATTATTATTTTGGGTCAAAATCAAATGAAAAACCTAAACCCAGGACTATTCGCATTCGCGACCTTCTCTCTGTCCTCTCTTGCTCTGTATATGGCCATCCATAAACGACACCGCCAACTCCAATAAGTAACTCATTTCCTGCTACCAAAACCATCCACCACTAATAAGTAAGGGAGAATTCTTGGGTACCTTGGTATTTGACATACCCTCATTTTGTTAAATATTTTGGACCATTGGATTAGTAATATATCCAGTGGTTCAAAATATTTAACAAATTGGTAACTTGTACGTTTAGCCCTTAGCCTTTCTAATTTTTTTGGTAACACAAACTACTAATTGAATTGAAAACAATAAAGATAGTGAAAACAATAAAGTCAATTAATGTTTGATTATCAATTGACAATTCACAATTATGATTTTTCCTTTTTAAAAAAAAAATTAAAAGAACCTTCTATCCTAGGTTCACCGAATTACTTTTAGTTAAATAGTCTATACTACTAATTAATTTTATTATTAGTGAATTAATGTTTGTTATTAATTGAAAATTACGTTTTTTCCTTATTAAAAACAAAAACCTTCTAACCTAAGTTCGCAAAATTAGTATTAGTTAAGTAATGTTTATTACCAATTAATTATATCATTAGTAGTTTCCTTAACCAAATATAATTCTTTTTACATGCATTTTACTACAATGAAAACAATTAGTGTAAAAATAAATAATATTTGTTTTAAATGTAGTCAAATGAGAACCTAATTTAGGACTTATTTACTCAAATGAGAATCTACTTTACTCTAATGAGAACCTATTACAATTACCACTTTTAGGACTTAATTACTCAAATGAGAACCTACTTTTCTCTAACGAAGACCTTATTTACTTTAATGCGGATTTTTTTTCTAATTACCACATGTGTCCTCAAAGTGGTTACATGAGTCTTCAAAGTGATAAATATTATATAAAATAGAACATGTATGAATCTTTATGTTTTTATCATTAGTGAAATTATTACTACAATGACTACACATTTTATCACAACCCATAACACTTGATGTAAAAGCGGTAACTTTTGTTCTATATATTTGATTACTCAACCTAAACTAATGTACTAATTTATAGACAATTTAACAAGTATGACAACAAATTTGTTGTCAGAGTGGTAAATCTTTATGTTTTTATCATTAATGAAATTATTACTACAATGACTACACATTTTTCCACAATCACAACAATTGATGTAAAAGCGGTAACTTTTGTCCTATTTATAGTAATTACTCAACCTAAACTACTTTACTAATTTATGGACAATTTTACAAGTGCAACAACAAATTTGTTGTCAAAGTAGTAAATCTTTATATTTTTATGATTAATGGAATAATTACTCAATGACTACATATTTTACCATAACTTGCAACTATTGGTGTAAAAGCTGTAACTTTTGTTCTGATTGTAGTAATTACTTAAAAAACTATACCATTTACAAGATTACCAACCATTTTACAATTCCTACAACATTTGTGTTGTGAAAATGGTAAAATTAAAATTAGACCAAAAGATATGTAACAACTCAGTATTGTAAGGAGCTTCTCCACTTAATAATCAAGGTTCTAAATTTGATAAAAGTTGTCCAAATATGATATTTACATCTTTGACCACTTAATTACAATAACCACAACAACTGTTGTCATAAGTCGTAATTGTAGTTCAACTATGTGTAATTTATTATTTTGACAATACTTGTTACATGATTTTTAACAATGTTACATATCAAGAAAGAGTGTGTTGTTAATATGGTAAATTTTATTTTTTAAAATGACACATGTCGATATTTATTTGGGTAACCTGTTGACCAGTTCAGTAGGTTTCCACTATATTAATTTACTAAAAGTAAAAAAAAAAAAAAAATAAGGGTATGGCAAACACCAAGGTACCCAAGACGACCCCACTAAGTAAGTACTTATTTAGTTATTACATGTTGTATAAAGAAAATAAATAAAAAAATTGCCTAGGCGCTACATACCCCTCACACCATCCACCTACCGCCTAGCAATTTTAAGAATATATATTGCCTGAATGGATTGACACCCCCTTCGTTCAAAAACCTTCCTACCAATTTTTCAAATAAGTTCCCATTGCAATTTTTCTTAATGTTATACATAATGTAGAACATGTGTGGAGGATATGTTAGTTAAAAATTAAGAGAAGGTAAAGCAAAAAAAAAAGAGACGGGTATATATATGCATTACAAAACACATAAAACCACCTCCATGCCAGTACTACATTTTTGGTAAGCTAGCTTTAATCTTTTCTTTATGTATATTTGGAAATTAGGAGAAGTTAAAAAGGTACTTCTAAATTTTTTTGCCAGGGTTAAAGCTGAGTGATGAATCCACCTTTAGTAGTAGTAGTACTTAGAGTGGTCCAAGGTTCTGATCAAGCTAGTAGGTTATGACCCTATATATGTCGGGTCCTTCATTGCCTAGATTTATAGGTAGGAAAACAAAATATCAAGCTAGTAGTTTCTGTACCAAATTGGATCCAACCGTGTAATAGTAAACTCATGCAGCAGCTTAGCTAGCCAGGTTACAGCTAGTGCTTATATGCATGAAGTGAGAGCTAGATCGATGCACATGGGGATTCTTCGTTCGATCCTTTCTTTTGTTGCACAAAATCTCTGTGAGGATTTCTTGTCATGGAAACGTTAAGAAGAAGTGTCGCTATTAGTAACTGTCAATTTTGTCTAAACGAAAGGGAGACAGCTCTCTCTCACTCACTCGATCCGTATGCATATGCATGCTGAAATGGATTGCTGCAGATTAGGATAAGAGAGAGGAAAGGGGACGCAATGATTATAGTGATCGATTGGTTAGCTGCAACTGAGTGAGTGAGAACGCTGTGGGAATCCGAGCCCATCCCCATGCACTGACCACGACTAAACCTCAAACCTACTTCCCAAAAACGCTTTGCTTTTAACAACTGCACCAACCCCTATACCAGTATACCCGGCCCCCCACCACCCCCCCCCCCTCTCTCTCTCTCTCTCTCTCTCTTTACCCATAGAGCTTTTAACGTACTGCGCCAATCTTGGTCGATCCACTACAGAGTTAAAATGAAGAATTATTTCTCTATCTTCTTTCGTCCTTAAAAGCACAAGGAGTTTCATGTGAAAAAAAAAAAAAAAACACTTAAATTGCGGTAACTCACACCAAAAAATGATGATTAAGTTAAAAATATATCGTTATATGAGCAGAATCAGCTAGATAGCAATGGCCACCCTAACTAGCTTGTGGGTTACATCATATGAGAGCAGGGGGCTATATGGACTTCAAAGTATGTATTGAGCCTCAAGAATAAAAATATGGGCAACTCCCGTGTTGCTAAAGAATTGAGCACCGGACATGCATAAGCTCATGGTAAATTCATCAGCAAGAAATTAAGTACATATGATTCATATTGATTAGTAATAGTACTAAGATTTTGACGGATAAGATAATACTCTACATTTAAACAATCTAAACAATAGTTGTTAAGTTTAAGATCGATGATATCGGTGAGTAAAATTATTCACGTACGTGTTAGATCTAATAGCCACACATAAAGACGAGGCTATATATCTCACATCTTGAATGTAAGAATTAGCTAATATAGCAATATTAGGTTGAATTTAAACAATGCTAGCTCTAATTTCTAGAAACGGGGCTCTCTCTCTCTCTCTCTTAAGTCTTAACTCCTTTTTATGTTCGACCAAAATCTTGGTCCATCCATATCAGAACTGCTTTCTTTGCTTGCTTTTTTCTTTGGAAGTGTTTCTAGGGCTTTGGATCGAGTTTGTTCTTTTCCACTGTTGCAGTGCGAGCCATTGATTAATGGTGAACAGAAGGGACACTGAATTCATGGTTATTATGAGAGAGATTTCCTGAGCATCTATCTATGAATGCCATGCCTGCACATAGGAAAAGGAACAGTGGGAAGAGGGGACCGATAGATAGATGGAGCAATGTGAAGCCAAGAAGAAATTGAATGATGAAGTATGTGCAGTGCTCTATTAGCTGGCTCTGTCTGGCTAGCTACTCTTCTAGGTAGGGATCGATATAATCTTGGTGTACGTGTAGGGTCCATTAAGGGTTGCATGCATAACTGGGTAGGGGCTCGGCTTAAGTTTGTAAGGCTGATTGTTTAATTCTCCATATACTAAGATCCTTTGGGTGATCATGAAACAGAAGCCACTACATGATACAGTGGTATCTTCTCTGAAAAAGTACTTATGGGCAGTAAAAATTTGAACCCTAATTTATGCTGACACGTGGCCACACCCTTCTCTGGAATCTGAATAGATTTTTCTTTTTCTTTTTTTCCTCTTTTCAATCTAACCCTAATTTTTTTTTTATTACACCACTAGATCAAATGGTACTGAGCAACCTAATTACAAGGAAAGTGGAAGAAAGTTAGGGTTTAATGAATTAGATAGAGAAAAACCCTAGTGTCTTGCTAATTCATAAAACCAAACACTTACACAATAACCTTAAATCCTAAATATTTGATTAGATTCGCTGGATTTTTGTGCAACATACTTCAAAAGAAAATTCTCCTTGCTAGAACATGAATCATTTTGATTGGATCATAAATAACCTAACTGGGATTGGAACCATATAGTAAACGAATCATCAACAAAAGTACTGAGGGTTTGCCACATGATCGAGATCAAGGAGCGCGCTTGTTAAGAATCAATCAGAATCCTTCAGTCCAAATTCTAGACCTTAATAAATTCATGGACACCAAAAATTGAGATTAATGTAATAGCAACCTCCTTCAGTTAATTTCTGAGTTTGTTTTATTTTAATTTTTTTCTCATAAGCGCGCTCGGTCAGATATCAATTTTTCAGCATATCTTCCTGGGTTTTCTTGATTATTTAATCAGTTTCACCCGATCGATCTCTGTGAAACTTTCATTTATATCATTGTGCACCACATCATATTTATTAATTCTGAGCTATTGTATTTATAGGTCAAGTATTAGTTACCTCGATCCATTCGTACTTTACTGCCTAATGTGTGTGTGTGTGTGTGACATGAGAAAAGTCTGAGATGCATACAGAACAGGATGACCTGAGAATTTATTAATAGAGGTTTAAATTGGTTAAGTGTTCACCAGGCTTGGGGAATGTTTGGTTCATTTGGGCAAAGAAATCTGAGTTTCTGAAAAGCTGCATCCAGTAGTTTTATATATAGACATAAAGCCAGTTAGTTATATGTACTGCAAGCACTTGGCGTAGGGTGGACCAAAGTTAGATACTCAATCCCACTATACATACATATATATATATATATGTGTGTGTGTGTGTGTGTGTGTGTGTATCAGTACTGTTCCAAGTATTGTAAGTCTTGCAGAAAAGAGATCAGAGATCGATCGAATTTGTGAGCATTGTGTCTCTAGTCAGATCACTCAAATGTTGTCTTCCCTCAGTTCAAAATGCATGTTCGTGAGCAAGTACTATATATATTTCACATTATTACTGTTTCTGTTTTTTTTTTTTTCGTTTTCCTTTTCTACAGAGATAGCATAGCATGCATACATCATCAAACTCTATTTGAGGCAGAACTAGCCGCATAATATGTACTTGTTTATTTTGGTAAGATAGTTAGATCTCTTCCTGCAAGAAGATAAATAAACATTTATAGCTAACTGAAAGAGCATAATTATTTTGGCCAAAACATTAAAAGAGGGTGAATACACAAACTACCATTGTGTCTTTAGCAACTACTGTTATTTATGATTTTGTTTTTGATAGATGATGGATGATTATCGAGTAATATATGTCAGCTAGATAGACAACAGATGATGATAAAATTAAAGAAGTAATTAAATCTTAGTGTGAAATTTTAGGGTTGCTCCAATGTGAGCAGTGTGATTACTTTTTTGTTTTTAGAGATAGTGTCCTCCTCTCTCATTTTCTAGTTTCACTTTTGTCATAATACATTTATAAAATGAAGAGACGGGCGGTGATTTGGATTCAAATTTGCTCACCACCAATACTTTGGTGGTGATTGCTGGTGATACTATCACTCAATATGAAACTGTCATGTGTTATAAAACATAATTATAGTTAATCATGATGTTTTATTAAACAAATAAATTTTAAGTATTAAATTAATTCTACATGATGTGGCAAGTTTTAATTGGGTGGTGATATCACCACAAAATAAAATGGTGAGCAAATTTGAATTCCAGTAATTTCTAGGGTGTAGAGGGTCCTCTCCCCTTCAAGGGAGAATATGCGCCTCACACAAAAATTGTAAACTCGGGATTGATATTGCATTATCTTCTATTTACCAGTATGACATACCAATTAATGAAAGCAATAAGAAAAATCACATAGGTTTGTGATAAAGCAATCAATAAACAGGTGATCAAAGATCTCAATGGGAAATCATCTCGATATATATATATATATATATATATATTTCCAATCCATTTTCTTTTAAACTTTGACGGAGAGAAGATAGAGGAACATTAGCGAACAAGGGACATGAAACCAAAATTCTTCAAAATATAGGGGGACAGACAAGCAAAATGAGAAAAAAGAGACTTTTGAAAATGATAACAGGGACATGAAACTAAAATTGTTCAAAGTATAGGGATAGAGAAGCAAAATGAGAAAAAAGAAACTCTTGAAAAGGATAACATATGACAAAACGTTCTTAAACGTTGTAACATCTTAATTACATTTGCTCTATCTCTCTCCTTCATTAGTGTATTGTTGACACCCTTTTTCCAGGAGAAAATTAATTTTGCAACATCGATCTTTGTCAAACCAAAAAAGCCGGCCTAAACCACCGTAGGTAGTTGAGTTGGTAAGAGTCTCCAGGTGTGGAAGGTGTGGGAGTTCCACACTTGGGTTCGAATCCTGCCTACGCTAATTGGAGTTAAATCCCAATCTATTCTTGGTGGCTAAGAGGAAGGAAGTGTTTTGATATGACCCCCCAACGTAGATTAATCTCTGGGCCTAGGAAGTCTTTGAGGATCCGTGTGATTTCGATAAAAATTTATAAAAATAGAAAATAAAAATAAAAAGACTGGCCTGAATAGTAAGCTTAATGAGCTACATAAATTAGGAGGTCAATGTTGATTAGGTATCCTAATTCAGGTAGGATAATCTCGAATCCTATTTATATATTTGAGCAAGCTTATTTTGAAAAGGTTGCATCCCCATCTCAGTTAGTTGAATTTTCATTTATGCTTGAGAAGACCATGTTTCGATAGAATTAAGTGCCAGAACAGCTGTCCACACCATTAGAGAGGGTAGATACCGGACCAAAACCAACCTGCTTCTTACCTCTAGCTCAATATATAGGCTAGATCTGAGATTTGCTCTTCTTTGTAATTTGCATTAATTTCAGTTCGAAACAACTAATTAAAGTTTTTTTTGAAACTCTTCCAATTTTGGATTCATCCTTATTCCAATTCTATAGTACTTAAGTACATTAAATCTTGAATAAGAAGCATCTATTCTCAGTAATTGAGTGGTATGAATTCCTTTTCCACTTCTGTTGTGTTGAAACTCCAAAATTATCATTCAGGGACTAGGAAGATAGTTAAGGCCTTTCGTTGGCTGATGTAAGCTAGCTAGTGAGATGAATGATGAATATTATTAGCCAGTAACCAAATTAAAAGATGTCTGTGATTAATGATCTATCAAACAAATTAAGGCTCAGAGTAGTTAGCAGGACCTTTGGTTTTGAATATTTGGAGATAGCTAGGTAGCTGCAGTGGCATTTTTGTGGTTTGTGAAAAACAAGTGGAGGAATCACAGACCGAGCCATACGTGATAGAGGTAATCCCCACGGAAATGTATGCACAGAGACCGCAGCAGAGATACCCTTTTACTCAGAAAACCTGCAACAGAAAATGACACTGCACTGCAACCCCTTTATCTCACTCTCCATCACTCAAAAATTCAAAAGCCCTAATCTTCATCTTTCTCCAAAGTTTAATAAATGAGTTTCTTAAATTTAAATTCCAAAGACCTTCTCTCTTTGAATTTATTATCAGAAAGAAAGTAGATATCTATGCCCTTTATGCCCTCTGTTGTCTTTCCATTTCCAGCTACCCAAAAAGAAATCATATTATCATCAACCACGAATAATTAATTAAAAACCAAAAAAACAAAACAAAAAACCAATCTCAAACAGGTTTCTGAAAGCTTTCTAGCTAAGTTGACTGTATCTTACACATCAATTTTATGACAAAAATGTAAATCTGCGACACACCATTGTATATATCCACTTATCGATCCATCCATCCCTTCTTTCTGGTTCACGATCTCAAGATGGACCGAGCCGGAGCTCTAAATCAAGCTCTTCAATATCTTCAACCCCAGACCTCGAAGGTTGATCTTGATCCGCTGATCGTTTTGCGTATTGACAATGGGAATTATTTCTCGAATTGGAAACTCCATGAGGCTCCACAAGACAAGATGATGATGTCATTAAGTAGTCATGGGGTGGATTGGGGGTGATGGAGAGAAGAGTGGAGGGTACTGAAGAAGAAGACTCAATAGTGTTGTTAAGCAAAGGTGCAGTTGGAGTAGTAGCAGTACTAGTATTGAAGGCTCCATTGTTAGGGTTTGGCAATTGGTAGAGAAGGCACAACCCGCCGTTGGCGGCGATGAACTCTTGAGTTGGGATTATGAATGAGGAACTTGAAGAGGAGACCGCAGAGGGGTTGATTGAGATTGAGCTGGGGTGCTGCACTTGGTGGAGGCGCGCCCGGTCGCGGCGGTGCACGTTCATGTGGCCTCCGAGGGCCTGGGCAGACCGGAATTCCCTCCGGCAAAATGTGCAGGTGTAAGACCTCGGGGGCCACGTGGTGCCCATCACGTTTCCGGTATCCTCCGCAAAGGCCCTCACTTCCCATGAGTCGTCTTCTTGGTCTTGCGCCTGCTTAGGGTTCCACATCCAGACTGATGTAGGGTTTGATTGAGGATTTTGCGCCTGTGACAGTGCCAATTTTTGGAGCTGGGTCAAGGAGAGAAGGCCAAGCTCAGCCATGGTGAGCTAATACTACTAACATTTAAGATAGAGATATGATATGGAGTTGATGTGGAAGCAAAAGGAAAATGGAGAAATGAGTTAAATAGGTAGGGGAGAGTAGAGACAAAATGAAACCCTAACACCGAGTGTATCACCAAAATTTAGCAACACCTGGTTGGAATTTAGTAGAATTAAGATTATAATAACTTTGGCCACCTCCCCCACTAGCTATGTTGTTATACACAGAAGACATGATTGCTTTGGCTTCAACGTCAATATGTATGTTCAATTACTACTTCAAATTAATAGTATAACTTAGTCCATCTTTTTATAGAACATGGTTTACACAGATATGAATACATCGATCTTCGATCAGTTTAGAACTTTAGATACTACGGCTATATATATACATAAAAATTGAGAGAGTAAATGGCAAGAAATTGAAAAGGGGACTGGAGCTTAATGCCATGTGATGATCGATGAGTTTGTGTCAGGGAAGTACTCATAGCTCTATCACTGACTTTATCAAATGACAAAATGTTCGTTTTTCTGTATAGCATTGGGCCAGCAGCTCATGCGGTATAAAAAGTAGGCAAAATTCATGAAAAAGTTGTAATTTGAACTTAGACCAATCATCATCATCCCAGTAAGTTAAACATGAGAAAGGAACTTAATTGAGATACTTTGTTAGTTGATCTATCCTCATAAGGATACAATTACACACACACACACATATGAATTACTGAAGTTTTCATGAATTCTTTGGTTTATTCTATTCTCAATTATGAGGTTGAAATGCACTCTTAAATTAATTTATTCTCAATCTTAAGATTTAAACATAAATCATGAATTTCTTGATCACCGTAAAATTCAAAAAACACATATTTAGGTTATTGACTTAATTCTTGATAACAATTTTAGTGTTTTGAGTTTATAAGAGCTGCTGGATCTAATTCCAAGAGGTCGATCATGAGTTCAAAACCATTACTTTTCATTATTCATTTATCATGTTAACTAATATGTACTGTCTACATCTGTTCAACTATTTATGCTCGATGCAGACTATATGTGTACAATGCTTGCCAAACAAAAATTGTGTGTACAATGAGCTTACATGGGTTTCGTTATGGGTAATGCAAAATATTCCTGTAATATACCCGGCCTGAGCAGAAAACAGAAAGAAAGGAAACTACATTAGATAGATCAATATCTAAAGGATTTCTGTTCCTGCTTCTATATAAGGTATCGATCACCATAAGGTTCATAAGCGCCAATTGGGTTTGTTTAATCCATTATGTTATTGTCCTTAATCTTCATACTGCGAGCTTGCAGAGGCAAAGAAATCAACTTCTACTATAATAAAAATTAAATGTCATATATAGCCAAAAGTATTGTTTATATTTATCTCCATCCCTCTTTCTCTTTCAAAATAAGGCCAGATTCCTAGAGTTCCCAAGCAGTTCAATCAAAGAAATTTCCAACGCACTCCACTCGGATGTGGACTGTCATAAAAATTAATTAAGTGACTGCACTTAATTGTCTCCTTGTTCTTAAATTCTCTTCTTTGTACCTTTCTTAATTGTCGCCTAAGATCATAGATAATAATAATTGACACATCCAATTACATTATTATAATTCACTAGCTAACACAGTTTAATTATCAAATCTCTCTCCAACAAGCTGAAGTTGATCAAGTGTTTGACATAGATTTTTCCACCAACGACTAAACCAATAAACTTAATTATCTTACTGTTCCATGGCATTGTTTGCATCGTCTTCAATTCATGCCACTAAGTGCTCCGACAGAGGTGCTCTGATTACTTGTAAAACATTCTTGAGCTTCATTTTTAGCTAGCTAGTTGCTTATTTTATCTGTTAATTAACTACTATATCCTACTAACCAGATGAAAGCATAAATTTTAAAAGGAAGTAATTTAACTTCGAGTACTTGCAATGTGTGATAGTTCTAAATAATTTATTTTCTTCTATTATATCTACTGAGAAACTCGAGGTTTGAAAATTAAGCATATCATCTGTCAGAATCATCACTTAATGAGAATTTGTTGTTATCATAACCCTATAGGATATTCTTGATGCATGGTCGATATCACAATTTTATTTCATTGATCATATATGTATAGAAGTCAGATGCTAAACATATGCTCAATCAAGAGAAAGGTAAGGGAACGTACTGACCAGAAAAAGAAAGACCAAGATATAGGAGTCACACCTAAGATAAAAGAGGAAGTTAGACACTAATGATTGGGGACGAGTGCCGTTGGCGGAGACAGGGCCGATTGTGGTTAGTACGGTGGTGGATCTGGTTGCCTTGGAGTTTGGGATCACCAGCCGGTGTATATTTTGGTGGTAGCTCTCGAGAGTAGGGTTCTAGCTAGGTTTTGGAGAAGTTTGACTGTTAAATTTATCTTATTTCAAGACACTAATTAAGAAGCTTTCATTTCATTATGCAGAGGACTCTTCACATGTACGGATATAACTATGACATTTTCATATTTGCTTAATAATTTGCTACCTTATGTTTTTCACAATTAGCCAATTTGTTACTCTAATTATTATTTACGCCAATTTTGCTACCTTATTTTTTCAAAATTCGCCACTTTGCTATATTTATATCATATTAATTTGTCCATTTTTTCCCTTTCCAAACATGGATTAATTTTGAAAATATAAGGCAGCAAATTGCTAATTTTAAAAATTTAGGGAAATAAATTGGTTAATTTTGAAAGTGTAGAGTAGAAAATTAATGGAAACGTAGAAAATTGGCTAAAATAAAACCTAAGATAGCAAATTAGCTTATTTTGAAAATCTAGGATAGCAAATTGGCTGAAATAAAACCTAGGGTATACCAAGTTAACGCTAAAGTGAAACTTGAGGTAGCAATTTGGCAATTCTGCCTTTCAGATTATATATAGTGTTACTATCGAATACCACATGGTTCGATATCCATTGTTTATCTTGGGTTGCACGTTCTCCCATCTTTGAATTGATATTAGATAATTTCCAGATTTTCTAATTAAAACACACCCCATATGCTTCTCACGAGACAAACAGATTTGATCCTTCATACCAAGTAACCTGACTCATCAGGATGCCGACAAAACTCAGATACACTGATACAAACAACCTATATACAGATCAATTTACTAGTGCTTTGAAATACTTATCAATACCTACTAAACTTACCATATCCCCCCAGCTTGTTAGCAATAGACTGTCAAGAATATTCCCCTAGGATTATGCGAGGGACAACCATTATTTCTACCATTCACATAAGATTCCACAACAGTATTTTTACTTGTCCCAATCATAGAACTTTTCCATTTGAGAATAAATTTGACACTATCACTTCACACTATAAATAGGGGAGGCAACCTTTCAAATGAGGTATGGTATTACTCTTAACACCTAAATTCTACCACTTAAGCGCTGGAGGGTTTGGGGCCAGACCTTCACTTGAGCATTGGAGGGTTTTGTGCATCATCTTCATCTCGATGAGGGAGCGACTTTTGCAGGCTGTTTACTAAGGTTATAATCCTCAGCCAGGTTTATTCTTTAGATAGATCTTGATAACCTAATATTTTTAAAATAACTTGATAGCGGGATGAGGTTATTGAGGTGCGGTTTGGCCTCAAACTTTTAATGCTTTCTTTTTTAGTAGAGTGTCATATGATATATAGGTTTCTGAGTTTATTATAATAGGTCTAATGATGTATATCATAAAGGCATGCTCACCTAAGGGACAGTTTTTAAGGGACTGTGAGGGACAAGTGAATCTGACGACTGAAAATAAATGCACAGTTTTAAGTTGTTATAATTTCTGCTTTTATATTTAATACATGTGGTTGAGATGCATGTGTCTCTCACAGTCCCTTAAAACTGTCCCTTAGGTGAGCAAATCTAGTATATCATAATGATCATATAAAATTGCTTAAGTACTGACTTCTTTTTAATGTGTTCTTCAGGTGATATTATTATGTGATATTTGATTTTTATTCATGAAAAGTGGATATCCTCGATTAAAAAAGGAAGTTCCATCCATTTTTAATTTTTTTAATTTTTATTTAATTTATTTATTTTTTATCTTGAGGACTATGACTTCAAACATGGAAAATCTTTCTCTCTCCAAGCTCCGCACCTCTAGATCGATGCTTGTCCGATGGCGAGCATGTGCTAGCCCGAGCCATTGGTATTAGCAAGGTGGGTTGGTTTCCCAAACGGGTGCATGGTGATTTCCAGCGATCTTCGATGGTTGTAGGTGAAGTGATCTCGATCAATTTTCTTTCTTCTTAGATGGACAACAACGATGAACGTACGTGATTGGTATTTTTAGGCAGGACAACGGTAGCGATCTATAAATCATGTTGCACTAGCGCTTCATCAGGGCTAGCATTGTTTAAGGCAGTTGGGATGCTGGCTGGGCTTTTCTCCGTGGTGATCATAGCTAGTTATGAGAGCACAGATGGGTGGCGGTGATGCTTTAGGGTCGATATGATCTCAAGGCTCGTAGTGGTGATTTTTGGGTGGTTAGTAGGCTTAGGGGTGGAGGATGTATGGTGGATCAGTGGTGCCTTGCTGAACAAGCGGAGGATATATGAACAACCCTTTGAGAGATCACCTAGAACCTATGTTACCACATTACCACATAAGGTAGTGGCAACATTGCTTACTACATAAAGTGGTAACATTGTGGCAACCAATAGGTGGTTTCTAGGTGGAACCTTAAAATATAGTTCACTTAGCATTATTCTAACTTACCATTAGAAGTTCTAATATCTCAGAAATACCCTAAAGTGAAGTTTAGTGCAACAACATAGACTTCGGTGTGAACAATTTTGTTATTTAAGGAAAATAAAAACATCACATTGGAGGTATACATGCAAAATATGAGATTTTCTATTGGCACCTCCAAATTTGCTCATTTGACCTCCACCTCTTTTGAATTATTAAATTACATATATATATCCTCTTGTAAAATGACAATTATAGACAATGAATTTTAATTCATTAGTATTTTCTTTACAAACCTCTCAACCTAGTTTCCATGGTACAGTGGTTTAAACCCTAGACCTGTGATCTTACGCTCATCCATGATAAAGTTCTCGCTCTGATTAGAATGTCAAAGCCAGCGATGCCTATTAGAGCTATTGCACCTATTTGAAATAGCGTTATTAATGGAGACACAATTTATTGTTTCAGAGCCTCCGAAAAAATGCAAGGTATAATTTGAATACCAGTATGAAGTTTGCTGTTGATTAAAAGGCTAAGAAATTGTTTCAGAACTCTTATTAAGTTCTTAATCTAAACTTCATTTAAGGTTTGGTTGGAGGAAAAGAGTTTTTGGATGGGAGACAATGGCTTTAGTTTTTTTTTTTTCTCTTATGGATTTGCGTTATTGCTGGTGTTTCTTTCTTTGTTTTTTTTCTTTTGCGTTTGTGTTCGACTCTAACATCATCAATCTTCTTAATGGCCTTCAGTGTGTTTAATCACCACATAGGAGCATATACTACAAAAAAAAATTGCAATGGCCACGGCGCAATGCCGTCGCAAAAGCCTCTTTTGCCGTCGCAAAAGAGTATTGGCGACGGCTCTGCGACGGCAATGCTTCCGACGCCGTTGGTGGCGTCGCCAATGTTATTTGCCACGGCAATTCCCCGTCGCAAGACTATTAGCGACGGCAAACGTTTGCCGTCGCAAGAATTTTGCGACGGAAAAATGCCGTCGCAAATACCAATGGCGACGCCACCAACCGCTACTGAAGTTTTTTGCCGTCGCCAAAAGTCATTTGCAACGGCAAAAATGCCGTCGCAAAAATATTTTTTATGAATAAAAAAAATTTGACATGCAAATATGCATGCCAATTTTTTTTATTATTATTTTTTTTATGAAAAAAACTATACAAAAGGAATGAAGCTTTATAAAAAGAAATGTTACATTTTAATTTTCCTCATGAATGTTACAAAAGGAATGGAGCTTCTACCAAATTTACAAGATTAAGCTTTACAAGTCAGTTATTTTCCTCTACTTCAAGATAAACTTTGCAGGATCTTCCTTGATCTACTTCACATACCAATTCTCTAGTGTTGTTGCAAGCCTCCTATAACAGAAAGTCAGAAATCTTCAAGCAGTCATTAAAGAAACAAAAAGCTAGAAAATTAATGGGAGATGTACATGACACAGATATTGTTCATACCAGTAAATACAATTAATACTTCACTTGAACTCTTAATTACTTTTTGACATTTTGAGTCAGCAAGTGTGTGAAGTAGTTCACTTAGTCTTTCTTCGACATTAAAGCTAGAGTAGTTGATTTGAAGAATGCTAAATCCATAGTTCCATACTTACCTGGAAATATATGTCTGAAATTCCATTCATTATCATGAAGATCCAGGGTACCTTAAAATGAACTCGGAGATCGCTGCCACTGGCTTTTTGCAGGCTGATTTATCATTGCAAAACAATAAAACCATTAGATTTTCATGAACACTCAATAACTAAAACTTATACTAATTTCTTTAAGGCTAAGAAACAAACACGTTAATTAAAACTCATCATAAACCCACATCATATGTAAGTGATCACTATAGAAACTAACCCAAAACCAAAACTCATTATAAACCCACATCAACCGAGCTCACAACTATCTTACCCTTCTTCAAATTTAAACACAAAACCCATTCATGGCAATTGTGGGATTCTGTATCTTGGCATATCATATAGTCATTGGATTCATTTAGTGTTTATCTAGGATGTGGTTAGTTTAAGAAGTAGGCAGGCCATGGCCAAGTTTACCATTCCGGGAATGCTACTGGAACTATGCTTGCTAGGCCAAAGCCAATGCTTAGAATAAACTGCAATACTTCTGAATTTAATTGAAAACTAGAAGAAAAGAAGAGAAAGAAATAAGGAATGTTTTATTTCTTTTGACTTCTGCAATACGTTCTACATATAAACAAATATGTAATGAACCTTGACATCCGGACGAATATGATTCAATTCATACGCATAAGTCTAAGTTACATGCACTGTAAACAGAATTCCAAGTTACATGCACTGTAAATAGAATTCCAAGTTACATGCATAGGTCTCAAATGACAAACAGGACGTGCTCATAATAGTACCTGTGTCTCTAGGTTGATGAAAGAAGAGCTAATAGAATAGTTATCACAACTCCCAATCATATAAATGCATCAATAGAACATAAGTATTTCATGACAGATATGAATGAACAAACATGTATATTCAAAAAGTAAAAGTGTAAACATCAATTGATCTGTAGAAACAATCATGATAAAGGAGGTATATATTCACCTCTCTTTGATGAGCAACTCCAAATTGGACAGACAAGAGATTCCAAATTCTACAAAAAAAAAAAATTTAAAAAATCCAACAATAAGTATTGTATTTATATCATAACAAATGTTATATCATACAACCTAGCTCTGTTATATCATAATCAAGTGCTGCAAGGATACATTCAATCCGAGACTTAAAATTACAACATACCTCATACTTGTAATTAAGGAAATGCTTACTCTATATTTGAGTACATTGGGTCGACGTTCTGATTTCTAAATTGACTTATCATTCTCTTTTATGATTCCATCTCCATCGAAGGAGGCAAAGTAGAAAGCCTGAAAGAAAAAAATGTAGATTGTTTACCTTGGCAACTATAAGATAAATTGAAGGGCCCGGCTCTTTTTCTTTCACATCCTTACCTGCATAAAAAACAACATAAATTATTGAAGTTAAATATCTGACTCTCTTAAATAACCAATTCGATCAAATCAGCTCAATCAGGAAGCGTTATTACTGAAACAAAAAGGTTCCTGAACAGTGTCACAATCCATTAAGGTGGTGTGTTTCGTGGGACTATATATTATCCCCCACCTTATTTCCTATAATAGTCTAGGACTCTTCTAACTTGGGATATGCTATGTTAATACCTGACCCATGTTTGGTAATACTTAGGACTAGCAGAATAGTCAAAATAGTCCTATCCCATGTTTGTTGTGTATTAGACTAAAAGTTGGTAATTTGTAGAGACATAAACGATTTTATGAGTTTGTGAGAAGAAAAGAAAATTGGAATGAGAAAGCTGAAGACAAATCCAGAATTGTATCCCTTAATGACCAGTTACAGTTACTTGGTCAGTGACATGGTCAGTTACGTGACCAGTTACAGTTACTTGGTCAGTGACATGGTCAGTTACTTGACCAGTTACAGTTACTTGGTCAGTGACATGGTCAGTGACATGGTCAGTTACTTGACCAGTTACAGTTACTTGGTCAGTGACATGGTCAGTTTACGTGACCAGTTACAGTTACTTGGTCAGTGACATGGTCAGTTACTTGACCAGTGACATGGTCAGTTACTTGACCAGTTACAGTTACTTGGTCAGTGACATGGTCAGTTACGTGACCAGTTACAGTTACTTGGTCAGTGACATGGTCAGTTACTTGACCAGTTACATGACCAGTTACAGTTACTTGGTCAGTGACATGGTCAGTGACATAGTCAGTTACATGGTCAGTTACGTGACAAGTTACATGACCAGTTACAGTTACAATTACCCAGAATTGATCAACATCCAAAATCAATGAAAACAAACAATCAAAGAAGAAGATAAAAACACAGACGTTGTTAAAAGAAAGAAAAACCCAGAATTGATCAACATCCAAAATCAATGAAAACAACCAACCAAAGAAGAAGATAAAAACACAGACATTGTTAAAAGAAAAAAAAAACCCAATCTTGAAATTGATCAATTCTTAGCAAATCAAGCTACCCAGACACCAATTGTTACAACCCATGGTTGTTTTTTCTCTACAAACCTGCTTAAGTGTTAACAAGAAATCCATATAAGAATGTTAATATTCAGTCTATTTTAACATACTAAAATTCAAGGACTGACAAAGGTGTGAAAGCCTTTCAAATAGATTGTTTCATAACAAGGTTGCTGCAAATTTGGGAAAATTTCAGAAGACTGGTAGCAAGAAAGAAAAATTCACCAACAACTACTCTTTTCAGTGATTTCATGCAAAACTCTCCAGATTTGAAGTAGACATGTAAAGCTACTATTTTGCAAAATTTCAGGTCATTCGCAGTTCAAATGAGTGGTCAAACAAGAATCCAAAGTAACAGAAAATACTGATTTCTGCAGAAATTCTGAAACAGTGCAGTAATTTCAAAATGGCATAAGTATTTCATTTTAACTCCGTTTTTCATGAAACCAAGCTCAAAATGATCATTGAAGAGTCTATTTTAAGCTATCAAAAACTGAGAGTAAAACAAGAAGTATAGGGTTTTCGAAAATCATGGAATAGCCCACTGGTTCAGCTTGGGTGCTGTCTTTGAGGCATAACTTCAAACACATGGTGTGCAGTAATTGAACATTCTAAATAAGCAACAAACAAAATTGAAAAGAAAATGCTAGAGGGTAAGACATAATCGGAATACTAGTGGGTTCATGAAAGCCATACCTGAAGCAACAAATCGATATCCCCAGGCAAAGGGTTCTTGGCCAGGAAAGTAAGGATATTTACCAGCAGCCTAAAAACCCAAAATCCAATCCCAATTTAACTTACCCAAAAAGAAAAGAAAAAATCTACACTAGAAAAAGAGTAGAAAACTGAGTTGGGTTACCTTCTGAGGAAAAGCCCAAACATGGAGATGTGAATTTATTACTTTGGTGCTCTGGGCTCCCCTACAGCCATTGTTGCAGCATAGTCTGGACTGGGTTTTTTCATGTGAATCTATGCGAGAATACACTCGACCTAATTCTAATTCATGTGCCACCAAACTGAATTCAGAGGAAGATAAAGATAAAAGGTGTTAACCTAAAAGAAGCTACACTTGACGAACGAGAGAGGAGAAAGGTTACCGATTCGCTGCCAAGTCGGGGAGGGCAGGATACGACATGCACTGTGGCCATGGCTTCCTTTGGTCTGTGAGAGAGCCGCCAAGGAGGTAAAGATGGAGGTCGATCTGAGCCATTTGCAAGTATAGATCTGAGATGAGATGACATGAACCCTAAGGCCAACGAATCATCAACTACATGAATTTCACAACCTGATTTGGGGTTTTTGATTCCGTTCAAATTTGATTCCGCAATGTAAAGGAAAATTGGTGAGATTAGGGTTTGAAGAACTTACCGGAATTGAATCAACGGCAGAGATTTTTGGGGCGGGAGAGAGAGGGCTCCGCTCTACGCCCCTCTCGAAGTCATCGATCGTATCCGGAGAAAGGAGAAGAGGAGAGAGAGAAGGGGTTTAGAGAGTGAGCGTCACACCGATGGGAACCATTTCCTTAATAAAAATGAAAAATAAAAATAACAAAAGGCAACTAATGCACCTGAAGAAAACTAAAAAAAGCTACGGCAACTATAGCGTAGCAAGAATCGGGACAAATTTAACTACGGCATTAAAGATGCCGTCGCAATTGTATCAGTTTTTATGCCACGGCATTAATTTGCCGTCGCAAACCAATTTTAATTTTGCGACGCCTTGTTTCCCGTAGCAAATTTATGACCAATGGCGACGGCATTTTTGCGCCGACGCTAACTGCGGTGGCCATTGCAATTTTTTTTTGTAGTGATATGAGTTCGTTTCGATTAATAGGAGTATAGGTGTTAATGGGTTCAGTTATATATATTTTAGTTAAATATTGTAGTCAAACTATGTATGCGTGCTACAAGTATGGTTCTAGCAAGGATCATGATTTATTTTTTCTTTAGTAATAAAATGAGGTCCAAGTTTTGAAAATGATGCTGATGCATGCCTAAAGTTTTCATCAGCTTTAACTATATTTCTATATATGTTTCTTAAAAGCTTGAAAGACAAGTATATGTGCTTGATTGACATATTACATTTAATCAACACTTACTTGTGTTTATGTTTTGATTTTCAATTACAACATACATGATCAACAACATGGTGATACCTTTATTCCAAATAGCAGGGTCGAAGTAGATGATGTATTAGATCATACTAATCAATTTACAACTAACAAGGTAAACTATTTTTTAAATTTCTTTAAATATCACGAAGACACTACTATTTTGAATCTGATTAGATTTTTTGTTAGTAGATATTCAAAGGACAAGATACTGTTTACTCCCTATACTTATATAGAGTCGACGTTTCAATCCCTGACATTTCAATTTCACCTAAAAACTCCTTAAACTCTCCAATTTCAACCAATTGGTCATTGCCGTTAATTTTCCGTCAAAAGCTCCGTTATCTTGCTGACGTGGCATTCCGTACACGACCAAAATGTCTATTTTACCCTTACAGACTTTTTTTTTTTCATTCTCTCTGTTTTTTTTTCCCTTCTCTTTTTGCCTCTTCTTCTTCCAGCTCTCTCTCCTCTTCTATTTTTTTTTAAAATTTTGTAGGGATCTTAAACTTCATCATCCAACTTAGAAAAGTACTGCTCAACCATATGATCATTAATGAGCTCGAATTTAGAAGTGTCAGTGTGAAGTAACCAAAAAACAAAAAAGGATAATTTCAATTTACCCCCCTAAAGTTTAGGGGTGACATCACCCCTCTATTTTCAATTTTAAATTTTTACCCCCCCCCCCCAAACTTTCCAAATTCTGTCAGCCGTGCCCAATTTCTCAGATTCGGTCTAAATTGGTCATTAACTCCGATAATGGGGCCCACTTTGAGGGCTAATCCGTCGTCGTTTTGGCCTCTTGGCCTCTGCTCCTCCATCCCCACTATCCTCATCTCAGCTCATTCTCTTTCTCTCTCTCTTAAGCCACAACAAAAAAATCCAGCTAAAACGTCATATGCAACCAACCTAAATTGTTTTGTATCATCTAATTTTCAATCCTTAACATGATTTCACATCATATGGACCCATTAGATTAATCCCAGTAACCCACAAATGCCGATCACTCAAACATGAAATTCCTAGTTTGTGTGAAACAAAAACCCAAAGTGAAAATTGTCTCAGCTTCCATCAATCCAACAGAGACCTGAAGATCTACCTCAAAATAATAATCAAGCTAGCCATGCAGAGCAAGAAGAAGAAATTGGATACCTTATGTTTAACAATTGGGCTTTTAAAGAGGCTTTAATACAAACTCAGACATCTCCTTGACGATACTGCCATGCGAGGACCTGAGCAGCTGGCAAATCTCCTCCAATTTGTAAACGGGAGCGACGTTGTCTTCATCCGACGCAGCTGCATCGACCATCCCACTCGAATCCACAGCTTTTCGACTCGAATCCCTGATTCCCAATCCAAACACAAAAACCCTCAACTTGGAAATAAAAAAGCGGTACAAATCACAAAGCCCTCAAACTGGGCTTCGAAAGGATCCGATCCAAACTGGCCCTCGAGATGCGACGTCGTTTGTCAAAGGAATAATAGTAATCACTGCCGCTGTCGTGATCGTCGCCCGCGCGGTGGTGATGAGCGGAGTAGGGAGTGCGATAGTAATGGTGATTATGGTGATGGGGAGGGAATTGGAGATGGAGGAAGGAGAGGTGGAGTAGATGACGTTTATCGTCGTCCTCGTTAACGACGTCTACTTGGGAGGAGGAGGAGAGGTCGCCTTCGGGGAGCACAGGTTATCTTGGTCGGGAGCATGGTGGTGGTGAGAAAGAGAGAGAATAGAGGAGGAAATGGTTAGGAGATCATCTGAGAGAGAGAGAGAGAGAGAGAGGGTGACATGATGACACGACGTCGGATTAGCCCTTAAAGAGGGTTTTTTTTTTTTTTTGGTTTTTTTTTTGTCTTGAAATGACCATTTTAGCCCTCAAAGTGGGCCTCATTATCGGAGTTAACGACCAATTTAGACGGAATTTGAGAAATTGGGCACGGCTGACTGAATTTGGAAAGTTTGGGGGGTAAAAATTGAAAATAGAAAATAGAGGGGGTGACGTGATGACACCCTCAAACTTCAGGGGGTAAACTGAAATTAATAAAAAAAAGAAAGTAAATGAAGCAAATTTGTCACCTAATTTGGAGCATTGATATTGGATTGTATGATGGAGAGAATGCCACCAAATTATACACGTGTTTTCAACTAATCTGTGTCGATAAATATCTTCTGCTTAGAAGCAAATTTCACTACAAGAAAAAAGGTTTTTTTTGCAAGGAATTTTTTTCCTTGTAAAAACTTGAAATTCGTTGCATTAACCAAAATGCAAGGAATATTCCTTGCATTTGAGTCCTTGCAAAAAAGCAAATACAACGATCTAAAAATTCCTTGCATTTGAGTTTACAAATGCAAGGAATTCATCACTTGAGGTTAACTATGTTTAACTGATATATAATGACAATTCGTTGCATAACATTCCTTGCATTTAGTAAAAAAAAAAAAAAATGGAAATAAAAGAGAACCTATATATCATTCCAGCCTAATTTTTTTTATTTTATATTCCTTAAATATATATATTTTGAATTAAAAATAAGGGGCCGTGACCACTTACCTAATTTCAGCTTAAAAATTGTCCACTTACTCTACTAAGAGTTTTTTTTTAACCCTATTTACCTAATCAAACATTTATTGCCAATTTTACCTTCATTTTAATCAACAAATTACACTCCTCTCTCTCTCTCTCTCTCTCTCTCTCTCTCTCTCTCTCTCTCTCTCTCTCTCTCTCTCTCTCTCTCTCTCTCTCTCTCTCTCTCTCTCTCTCTCTCTCTCCCTCTCTCCCTCTCTCCCTCCCTCCCTCCCTCCCTCTCTCTAGCAGCCATGTTATATCCCCGACTTCTTCATCATCTCAAACTCATCCTCGCCCTCACCGTCCTCTCCACCGCTGCTCTGCTTCTGCTGCTCCTTCGCAATCCCCTCCACGAATTCCGACACCACACTCTGCCGGTCCTTCTTGTCCTCCACCGTCGACTCGCTCAGCGCACGCTTCCGCGACTGTGGTGGTGATGGCAGCTGCGGTGGGAGCGATCTTTTGGAGTGCGGGAACGGGAGAGGAAGCGTGAGTGGTACGGTCGCGATCACGGTCATGTCTGTCACGGCGTCTGTCTCAGTCTCAATCTCGTTCACTGTCTCGCTCTCTTATACTCGGTCAGTGTGAGAATGAAGAAAGGGTTTTCAAGATTTTAGGAGGAGAAGCCTCTTTTTGATCAAAGCTTCTGAGATTTTCACTGGTGTCTTCGTCCCCGGATCCGATCTGGTGCCCAGAATAATTTCTGGGTGGCCAAATTTTTATTTTTTTTGAGCTCCGAGAATGGAAAAGGAAAAAAAGTGAACGTGTACTATTGAACATATAAATTGATCAATTGTGTTGTAGTGTATTCATTTTGGTTTTGAGAGTTTATGCAATTCACTTGAGGGCAATAATATGATAATTGGAGGGTAATAATATGATTATTGGGTGCAATAATATGATTATTGGAGGGTAATAATATAATTATTGAGAGGCAATAATATGAATATTAGGAGGCAATAGAAAGAGTATTGGGGGGCAATAATATGTTTATTGGGGGGCAAAAATATGGTTACTGGGTATTATTAGGGGGCAATAAATTCAGAAGCCGGAATCCGGTCACCAGTCCGGTATTATTGAAGGGCAATAATATGATTATTGGGGGACAATAATATGATTACTGGGTATTATTGGGGGGTAATAAAATCAGATGCCGGAATCCGGTCACCGAAGTCAGCGGCCGGCCACTGGTCACCGGAGTCCGGCAAGAACTCCGATCCTTCTCTCTATAAGTGACAAAGAAGAAGAGGGCAACATTGTCCCCAAAAAAATAAAAATAAAAATAAAAATAATACTTAATTGGGTATTAGGGAAATAATCCCTTAGAGTGTTTAGGTAAGTGGACAATTTTTAATCTAAAATTGGGTAAATGATCATTTCGGGAAACGATCCTCTCTTGAGCAAATTGGAGACCTGAGCTGCCTGAGCTTTCTCTCAGATCATGACATGTGGCCAACTTAACATCTGATGGCTCACAATAAATTTAAGTGTTCTATCTCCAATTTTTTTTTTAGTTTTATGTTGCCGCTAACTTGGTTTCGTTTCCCCGCTCGCTTCCTCTTGTTCTTGGCCTCTTCTGCTATGAAACAAAAAAAACACAAGTCTTCAGTCTTTAAATTCAATGGCTATGTGCAGGGAGATCTAATCAAAAGTTCAAAACTTTAGCTTTGAGTCTTCTCACTTTCTCCTGCATTCCCTTGTGAGAGGTAAGTGTTATACTCCATTATTTTGGGTTTTTTTTTTTTTTTTCAAAGTTCTCTCTTATATTGTGTGTCATAGAGTGTAGGAATCTTGTATTTGATATTGACCAAGTAGGATTCAGTGCTTCATTATTGATATCAAACCATAAGAACGCATCTAGGCAATGTAATTTTTGTATCTATAGTTTTTTTTTTTTTGGTCTGATTATTGATCTGTAGCTGCATTGGTTTGTTGTATTGTCCTTTTTTAGTTTAGTAAGTGTCAATTTTAGATTGTTATAATTACTATATAAGAAATTGGTTGCAGATGGATAATTCATTGGGTACTACAGACATTGATATTGAGAATTCTGATTTGGAGTTGGATTGGAAACCTAGAAAAGGAATGGAGTTTGATTCTGAACAAGCAGCTTATGACTTCTACAATAGATATGGAGGAAAAAAGGGGTTTAGTATTAGAAGGGAGACTCATGGTAAGAATAAAAGAACAAAAGAACTCACTTCAAGATTATTTGTTTGCTGTAAGGAACGTATTCGATCCAAAGTTAAGAGAGATTACATGATAAGAAAACCCAGAGCAGAGACAAGAACAGGTTGCGGTGCTAAACTTTGTATTAAATTGAATAGGAGGAACAATAAGTTCTTTGTTAGCGATTTTGTTGAAGAGCACAATCATCCTCTTGTGGGGAAAGAATGTTCCCACATGCTACCTTCACAACGGAAAGTACAAGACTCTCAAGGCATTGACATAGACTTAGCACACGATTCTGGAATTGGTGTGACTTCTCTATATGAATTGATGGGTAAGCAAGCAGGTGGAAGAGATGATGTTGGGTATACAAAACAGGATGTAAAAAACTACCTTCGATCAAGGAGACAGAGAAGCTTGGAGTATGGAGAAGCTGGATAAATTATGAAATATTTTTCAGATCAAACATTGGAAAACCCTTCATTCTACCGTGCTATGCAATTAGATAGTGAGGAGCAAATAACAAACTTATTTTGGGCAGATGCTAAAATGATCATTGATTATGGCCAATTTGGGGATGTTGTTAGTTTTGATACAACATACAAGGTTAACAAATCTAATCGACCTCTTGTTGTGTTTGTCGGATTCAATCATCACCGCGAGACTATTATATTTGGAGTGGCTCTAATGTATGATGAAACAGCCGATTCATTTATATGGTTGTTTGAGACATTTTTGAGGGTAATGTCTGGAAAGGCTCCAAAGACAATATTTACATATCAAGATGCTGCAATGGCAAAGGCTCTTCGACATGTTATGCTTGATGCATATCATAGGCTTTGCAAATGGCATATGATGCAAAATGCCATAAAGCATGGACATAGTTTTTTTGACATAAGAAGGTGGGATCACAAGTGTTTTGTCAAGGTTCATGGAAAATATTAAGGAGGAAGATGAGTTTATATCTGCTTAGGAGGCTATGCTTGATAAATATGGTGCTCGTGACAATACTTGGTTAAGTAGCATATATGATTTAAGAGAAAAATGGGGCTTTCCGTATGTTAAGCGAGCATGGTCAGCTGGAATAAGAAGCACTCAACTGAGTGAGAGTTTTAACTCGGCCTTGAAAAAATATTTAGACTCTGACCATAATCTATCAGAGTTTTTTATACACTTTGAGAGGATGGTTGCTGATAAAAGGTACAAGGAGTTAGAAGCAGAATATGATATGTGCTTCAGGTTGCCTATTCTGAAAATGCATGTGAAAATGCTATATGAAGCAAGAAGAGTTTACACTAAGCTGATATTTGAAGATTTTCAGGATCAATTTGAATCATCCCTTGAAGCTTCTATAACAAATTGTGTTGATATATATTGATGGTGGAAAGATATATACAGTTATTAGAGATGGTTACTCTAGAGAATGCCAAGTGAAGAGAGATAGTGATGATATAGTCTCTTGTAGTTGCAAATTGTTTGAGATGAAAGGGGTTGTATGTAGGCACATTATCAAGGTCCTTAGAGAAGTGATCCAAATCAAAGAAATTCCTGAGCATTATATCTTAAAAAGATGGACCAAAAAAGCTAGAGGTGAAAGTGTTCAAGACATGCATGGGCGTGAAATTCAACCAGACCCTAAGTTGCAGCAAGCCTTTTGGTACAGATCCTATGTTCCACCTACATTAGGATATCAAGCAGGGCTTCTGAAAATGAAAAGGCATACAAATTAGCAATGATAAATGCAGAGAAATTAGCAAAAGAAATTGAAGACTTGCTACGGTCTGAAATGAACGCTAATAGGGATGAGAATGAACATAAAACTCAATCTACTCCTATTGAACAACTCAATGGTAATGTGGTGAATGCAAAGGGACTGAAGAAAAAGGAATCTTCTAGAGGAAGAAAACAGCGAATCAAGAGTCATTGGAGATAAGCATGGAAAAAAATAAAAGACAGAAACAATCTAGTAAAAAAGCTATTGAGGTATTCTTGTTTCTATAAAACTAATCTCAAACTAATTTTTTTAAATTTACTTACATATATCATTCTTGAATTTTTATAATTCAGGTAACTCCTGATGCAATGAATAATGTATACAAGGTGTCTATTGATCCACTATGTGATGAAGAGAATATTGCTGCTGATCTAACAAGTAATGCAGACCAATTTCTGAAACAAGATATATCTGCATCTTCAATTAGATTTCTTGCTTGTAGCCAGGTATATCAATATTTATTTAGGTGGTCTTAAGAGTTGTGGTATTAGATTTCAATATCACTAACCATTATGTGTTTCACTATATATATCCTAGGAGTTTGATTTAAATAACGATACCCAATGAAATGCATTTTTTCATGGCCTCTGGATATGAAAGGTTTGTCTTCATATATTGTTCTGTCATATATTGGTCTTTCATATATTGTCTCTGTAATTTATATGAAATTGGTTTTTTTTTAGCAGGTTGTGCATCATTCTGTTTTGTTTTTGTAAGAGAAGAGTTGCAGGCTTTTGTTTTGTTTTTATAAGAAATGGAAAGGGCAATTGTGCAGTCAGGCTTCTGTACAGTTTTTGTAAAGAATGGAGAAGGCAATTGTGCAGTACAGGCTTCTGTATAGTTTTTCTAGGAAATGGAGAAGGCAATTCTGCAGCTTACTGTTTTGTTTGTTTAAGAGAGGGAAAATGTGCAGCTTACTGTTTTGTTTCTTTAAGAGAGGGAAAATGTGCAACCTTGTACTTGTAACTTCCAAACTGGAACCAATTTCTGGGTTACATATATAGAATACCAATTTCTGGGTTTCAAACTAGTTTATGTCTGATTTGGCACTCTTTTCATTGCTTTAGTTCATATTGAAGACTTGCTGACAATAAACAAGATTAAATGAACTGAGAATAGTCACTACTACAAAAATTGAATCAGACGACGGCTAAAAACCGTCGTCTGATATAGAGGCAAAGCGTCGTCTATCGAGGCGCCGTCTGATAAAGATCGATTGTAGGGAACCGTCGTGTGAAGGGCTTGGCAGCATGGCGCGCAGCATGTCGGCAGCATGCCGGCAGCCTGTCGACAGCATTAGCTATTGCGTGACTATTCTTCAGACGACGGGCGACTTTAGAAACTGTTGTGTGAAGGCAATTCAGAGGTCGCTTTATTTTATGCTCGTTGTGTGACTTTCATTCAGACGACAGTTTTTTGAAGTATCCATTATCTATTTTATATTCAAACGACAGTTTTTATTTTTGGGTCATTGTGAATATTGTACACATACGACAGTTTTTTGTGGTTATTGTTGTCCTAATAGAATGATTCAATGCATTGTATATGCTGAAATTGAAATAAAAAATGATCCAATTAACAGTAGCTGATCAATATATAGAAGAAATTGTTATAATCCACATCATGCACCAAAATAGATTGTGCAAAGGTAATCTTTCATCTACAAAAGGAGTACATCTAATACTACTCTCCTAGCAATATACATCCAGAAATTTACTTAAGGATTCTTGCTTTGCTGCTCTCATGGCCTCATTGGAGTCTAGCTTTGGAAGCTCTCAAGCACTAATTCTATAGATTACGAGTAACACCTTGATCCTCTGAGATATCCATAACCCAACGTCTTTTAGTAACTTGTTTCCTGAAGCATCTTGCTGGTTCATGGATTACAAGCTCTCTGAAAGAATATCCTGTCCTGCTCCCTCAGCAATCACAATAACCATATGTCCATTTTCTGAGTCGTTCTTCAATGAACTCAAAAAGTCCACCTCGTCCTTCAAGAAATAAGAGGGAATCTGGAATCAAACAACAATCTACATTGCGGCTGGCAAGTGTGGCATGCATAGCTATGAAACCTGCAACATGAATTCCAGTTTAAGATGAAAGTTGTTTGAATAGGGTTTAAACTATTAATTCAACAACCTCATTCAGTATCTATGGGCAAAGATATATATTGAATAAACAATTATATTCAATGGATCTACTTTCACAAACAAGGATACAAGAAGGAAAGGAACTCGTAACACTCTCGACACATCGCAAAAAAGCATCCTCTTTACAGACCCAACAAACCAAATCCATGTAATTCCAAACATTTTCACAACTTATTATCATGTTAGTAAGTAAGGTGTGTACTCACTATCAATTCCATAAACATTCTGCCAGAAATCAATGCTTTCACTGTATTTATCAACATATGAGGTTGAAATGATTGTCAATTCAATGGCATTAAAGCAGCAACCGTGTATAAATCTCATAACTAAAGATGTACTGTCACAACAATTGAAAGACCAAAGAGATAAAGAAAATTACCGTTGCATTTGAAGGAAATATAACACCTCCAGGTTTTAGCCAGCGATCTCTCGCTGTAATGACACTTCCAACCTCTGTGTTGAAAAGTAAGCATGTCAAAAAAAAAATTTTGAACCATATATGCCCATGTATATAATTCAGAGGCACAATTATAAACTAGCAGTAATTATACAATCCAATAACCAACATCTTAAAAATATAATTTGCAAAACTTTTGATAGCTACCTCATACAGAAGCATGTATCCCATCCACTCTGAAATTATAACATCAACCTCCTCATCAATATCAACATCCTGCAGAACTAAAAATGTCAGCAGAATTTCCTCTGTTTACATATCCTGAAATTTCATGACAGTTGTGTTACAATAATAACAAGTAGCTTTTAAATGTCAGTGAGAGCAAAGACAAGAACATTTCAACCAGCTGGGTAGAGTCATTACTGTTGGGCCAGTAGAGAGATGGACTTTAGTAACAATTGCCCAAGTACCTCTTGGAAGGATACATAACTGTTAATGCAACTCAAAGTACAAGGAAACATGGAAACTAGTAGCTACATGATATCCTCATACACACACATGTTTCATGGAAAGGAAAAAAGGAGAAACTAAACCAAATGCATCATATAAATTGGCTGAATTTTAAGTATTCATCCACTGAAAGTAATATAAATCTGAAAGCAAGTCACTATGATTAATATACGTCCCTCTTTAATGGTCATTTTGATTGGAACCCCTAGTACAGCTGCTCTAAATAAATAACCATCTTTAAGAACCTAAAAGCATTCAATTCTTGCTCTGATTATTCTCTTGAATAGTCATAGAAGAAATCTAACTTCACATAAAGCAAAAAAAAAAAAACCACACGGCACTCTCAGTTTCAAATATTGTGAAAGCTATTGCAACCGACTTTGAGAAAAAGCAGAACGAATACTTCACACTAATTTGTTACGTATGTAGATTCAATACTACGCGCTACAACTGAGAGATCATTGCTACTTAAATTAGATGCTATATATATATATATATATATATATAAAATCTGATCAAATCCAAAATGGCTCTTCAACTAGCTAGTCATGTGGTGGCTTTATTCAAATCAATATTATGAGGTTGAGGTCAAGTTGATCAAGAAATTTTAGCTTGAAGTTGAAAGAGATACATAGTTGAAAGAGATGTGGTTGATTGAAGAACCACTTAACTGGCCTTGGCCTTTGTTTAAAGTTAACGAGCTTTGGGGTACTATTGGTGGAGGATTCATCAGTTCTAAATCTTATCAAAATGAAGAAAAGGACTTCGATGTCTATAGATAAATCTTACCCCAAAAGAGATTCATTTGTTTTTAGTATCTAATTTGACCCTAAGAATATAAATATAGGCATGGCTCTATATCTTACAAGTAGCGTGGTACCTATTTTTGAGCTATATTCCAAGTTGAAATTATCTTTGTTCAATCAACCATGAGGCATATGTCACATATAGTTTGGTTCGGGAAAAAATAGCTATGGAGCTGGTCACAGCGACCAGCTCAACTAGGTTTCTTCTGTTTCACAAGTTCGTGACTGGATTTTTGGTTTACTGCCTCTCTGGTTTGACATGAAGTAATTAACCCAATATCTGGGTTAAAATTAGGATAACCTAAACTAAATTAGAGTAACCTAAACTCAACCCCATTGAGTATGAGTTTCACTTATGTTAAGGTTTTCTTTTGGGGTTTTCCGGGGACATTTAGAACAAAGGAGGGCTCCTTCATGAGGGGGATCATCCCAGTGAATCATCTTATGAATACAAAAGATGCATAAGTCCTGAGGAATTTTATAACCCAGCTGCTAGTATAAACCTTCAGACAAATCAACAAACTTGAACAACTAGAATAGTGCCTTGTACAACCCTCACGCAACTCTTTGATTCCAACCCCATCAAAATTTATGCATATGCAGCTTTTTCATTCATAGCTTAGCTAAAACCAGTTAATCAGACTCTTTGATTCAGATCAATCCAAACACATGTAAATCCTTTACTTTACCTCTACATAACAGTAACAACTAGCTCTTAGGAGTTGGAGAAGAATAAAATTCTGTGTTTGTGTGCCCGAACTACTAGCCCAGTATTATAATAGCTCATACGGTGTCTTACCAGTTAAGAACAATAACTCAGATGATGAAATCAAATATTCAAATCTGCTTCTCATTGTCATCACCGCATGTATATACATATAAACAAAAATTTAAGCAACCCAGAAGATAATTAAACAGAACCAACAAGAAGGAACAGAATCAAGCATATTCACAGATTATTAAAAAGCTGAAAGCTTAGCCCATGATAATTACACCAAAAAGATCAAAACTTGAGAGGACCCAACTGAAAACAAGACGTAATAATCAAAACCCAGTTACAGAATCGAAGAGAATCAACCAAAAGAAACAATTTTGATACCTGAGGCTGGATGCGACGGGAACCAGTCTGAGAGGCTAAACTGGGCGGCCAACAGTGCTTCGCTCTAAGGGAATCGGCTCGATCTGGAGAGGCTAAACTGGCTCAATCTCAGTTCACTGGCTCAGTCTTATTCGCAGAGAGATGACATTGATTAGAGAGAAGAATGAGGATTTCGGAGAGTGAGGTTTTGGCTAGAGAGTGAGGATTTTCATTTTGGTTTGGGTCTTTCGAGATTGAGAGAAGAATGAGGGTTTGGGAGAGTGAGGTTTTGGGTAGAGGGTGAGGATTCTAGTTTTGGTCTGGGTCTGTCGACAGTGAGGCGACCAAGAAGAGGGCTTTGTTTTTGAGTCTGTCAATCGACAGTGAGACGAGTTAAGATAGAGCGAGGCGCTAGCTGTTGAGAGAGGGTTTTGTTTTTTGCTCTAAGTACGTGTTAGGGTTTTAGCTAGATTTGTGAGGCCCTAATGCCCTATCAATTTGGAAAATGACTCACACAACAGATTTGTGTAAGAATGTGGTCTGAATGAAGCCATTTAAATTTGGGGGTTGTATCCTATTAATTGGACTTCCCTCCTTCGGGAGTTGGAGAAAAATTGTGGTGTGGGAAATCTCCCTCCTTCAGCCAAACATACTGATCAGACCACAGTTTTGTTATTTTTTGTCGTCTGATTAATAAATGTTAGGGGGGGGGGGGGGGGGGGGGGGGGAATTGGGGGTTTCAGATGGGGTTTGGCATTACTTACATGGTGGGAAACTTGCCGCTCAATTTTTTAAGCGTCACACAACCGTTTTTTCCTTAAACGCCGTCTGAACTAATTCACAAGTCCATATCAGACGACAAATTTTGTAAAAACGACGTCTGAAAAAATAAAAATCAATCAGACGACGGAAAATTATGATGCGTCGTGTGAGAGGCGTCGTCTGATTGAATTTTTGTAGTAGTGAGTAAAAAGAAAATTTATTTATCTTTAACATTATTAATTACATAAAAGTAAGGTTTGTCGATTATCCTTTACAAACAAACAAAAACAAAGAAAATTCTAAGTACCAGCCATGAAAAGATCACGGCTAACATCTCTTTTACTCTACCAAGGAACTGTACATGACAAGTACTTTGGTTTTGCCATTGGCTAAACTACATAAGAGGTAAGCTAATTCAACGAGGCTGCTGGATGAAGCGGGGGCTGCATTTTGGACTCGCAAACTTGGCTGGCTTCTCTGCATACTTCCTTGGCTCTACCAGCAACTTGTGATGCTTTCAAATTCTTCAAAACTGTAGCACTTATATCTAACCCTGCTATTCAATACAAACTGTTTTTGAGTCCACCAATCCAAAATAGATTAGTTGAAAAACAGATTTCAACACAATGCTTTGTGGTCCATTCACAAACCATTTTACCTTCAGTTTGGAACGACTGGAGGAAATCTTCAAACTGAGCTGCTTCAAAATTAGAGAAGAAAATGCATTGCAAGTATAAGCCTGAGTAGTACTTAATTATGATCATCATCAAGCATGAATCAATCTCAAAAAGCTTACTCTTCCAAGTTCCCCAAGCTTGCAGGAGTCTGACCAGTCATTCTGTTATACTGCAAAGCAAGGACACTTAACCTCTTCAAAGTAGGGTTTTCATATATTCTAGCTCCCAGAGAGCAGAGTTGTATCTGTGTAGGTACGCTCCCATTCAGCTGGTTACAACATAGTTGTAAAATTGCAAAGATCAAGAAACAAACTCATTATACATAGGTTGCTAAACCAATGAGAAAGTAGATCTAAATTAACAATTGAATATTGTAAATCCAAGAACATGCATATATTGAACTTACAACAAACCCGTAACTAGATACAAATCATTTGAACACCCAGTGAAAATAAAAAACAATTCAAATAAGCAAACTTAATCTACAATGATGAAATTTTACAGGGAAGAAACCCATTATTTGAACACCCAGCCCCAGAAATTTAACCCATAAATTGAATCCCAAGCAATTTCATCCTATCAATTCAATCGCAACCAATCCCAGAAGAAAATTTAGCAACCACCAAAATTCATAAGGACGAGTCAAAAAACTTAACAGAGAGAGAGAGAGAGTATTCTCTGTGAAACTGCATTGTATCACAAAACGGTAAGGCTCTTCTCTGAGCTACAGCCATGGAGATGAAGCACCTTCTCACACCTCTGGCCCACTGCCGGTCGATCAAGGCCTCTCTGGCGCTGACCCAAGCAGTTCGATCCAGCTCCACCTCACTTGTTGTCGCACCTTCATTCTCAATCCCACTGTCGAGGCCTCTTCCGTCGACCGCCATGGTCCACAATCGCCTCGCCAAGACGTCAAATCTAAGCTCCAGAGTCTCGAAAATCCTAACCTGAGGTTCCTCATGTACAGATTTCCCTACCCGACCCTCACTGATCACTCGATTTAGGTTCCTCAGGTACGTGTCTCCCCTCTTTCCATGGGTTCTGATGGCGATGGTTCTATGGGTTAGAGAGAGAGAGGAGTTGGGAGAGTTAATCACTATGTGACATTATGTAAACCGTTAGATGTTGTTTTTACACGTGTCATGATCTGAGAGAAAGCTCAGGCAGTTCAGGTCTCTAATTTGCTCAGGAGATGATCCTCTCCCTTCCCCTTAATATAGTTCATTTGTACAAAAGTTGAGACTACACTAGTCTGAAACAAGATTAGCGACATAATTTTCTACAGAAAGAATAGGGACATCAATCCAAAGATTAGCAATTACAATGGTAGTTGTACTCTGCTTTGGGGAAAGTCCTAACGTTTCTGCAGCCAAAATCTCCTCAGAAAACTTTCTATTCCTTCAGGTGGCCATTTGCTTGCTTCAAATTGAGAATATTGGAGGAAAGCTTGTTGCTTAGAGTATTGAACTTAGGTACTTTAAAACTGCAAGTAGTATTAAAACAATTCAACCTACCTCAGATAATTTATTTGGTAACATGTATGAACACTCAAACACACACATAATATAATAACAGTCACTGTAAATCAGACATCTCATACCTTGTCGAATGCTCGATAACACTCATTTGATCCAGTGCCAACAAATGGAATGTTTTACCTTTCCAAGATCTCCTGAAACATCATATTTTAAAATATACATAAAGGAAAAAAAAGAACAAGAATTTCATATATGCTTGTTGTCATGGTAGTAAAGGATATACTAAACTACACCTGAATGCCACCATCTTCACCAAATTGACCAACTATGACTAGAAACACTATGTCCACATTGACAGCAAGGTGGTCCGCAAAGTCAGACCAAGACTTGAAACCTTGAGCAAGGCTGGCCAAACATACATTTGCATAGCTAAACACACTTCCTTACAAGGAAACAGTAATTGTGAATTCAAAACTACTAACCAACCTTTCAAGTTTGAAATCAAAATCCGCCGGAGTGTTCTAGTAAATCTGTCAATGCGCAAACTTGCACTCCACTTCACTTGCAGCAATCTGTATTGCTTTCCCAAGAGGTAAGCGATTTATACTCGTAACCGAGGCCTTGCTTGAACTGAAGAAGAGCATGGTTTTCTTTGTCCATGAACCTAATGTTATTGCTCCAAGAACTTGAAGAGAAAATATCGAAAGTCATGACCAGCTGGAACAGTAGCCTCACTAAGATGGAATGCATGAACCTTGGTTTTAATGCAGTGCAGGGAGGGAATCAGTCTAGCAAGATAGGAACTGTATATGAGTGTTGAAAATGCAAATAATATGAGATTGTTTGCCGCGAGAAAAGCTGAAGTAAAAAGATTGAGGAAAATATGGGCAAATTAATATTGAAAAGGCAAATAACGCGTGCTGTTGCACAAGTATTTTCATAAATCTTTTTCATATCCCAAACAAGAAAGATTAGATCTCTTTTTTACTTTTAGTAGTGCACAAAGACCAGAATCTAACAGCCATGCTTATAACTATAGTTTTATATTTGGGGATATCTTTTGTCTCCCACTGATTGAGTAAATGGTGATCGCTCAATGTAAAATACAATATTTAGAATTTTACCATACAATAGATTATGGTATTCTCCAAGTAGACCTATCATGAACCAAAAACAAACTGTTAACCCTATACAGCAAATTTATATCCATTTGAAGATATAAGCTGTGATGAATAGCAGTTCTAAACGCATACAAAATTGCAATAGTACAAAGCAGTTTAGGCCAAGCAAGTGCAAAGTACAACTCGATAGTTCCCTAGGCATTGTTTCAAATTATAATTAGTCCTCTAGGATAGTGCCCAACTAAAAAAACTCAACCTTGAAACCCAAATGTAATCATATAAACCCTAGGCAAATTCAATTCAAAACAAACCAAATTATATCCAGAAATCAAAGGAAGCAAAACTAGATCTATTCACAAGTAAACAGGGGAATCTAAATGCAATCATATAAGAGGAAAACAAAACTAGTGTATCACTAAAACAACATATGTAGTGAAAGACCTAAATGAAAATTAAGCCAGAGAGATAGATGAAGGAGAGATCTGTACATTTGAAGTTGAAGCAGAGTAAAGGAGTTGCTGCGACATAAGCGGTATGTTGGTGAAAGAGAAGCCCTTGTATCATTTGTAAGCATAGTAAGCAATCCACATGTAATAGGAGCCCGGAATGAACAATATACCACCAAGAATCGCAAAGAACATTCCTGAAATTCAAAACCCTGAAATCAGAAAATCATAATCACACAAAATCCCAACAAGGGTGGAGTTAAGGGGGGTACTGTGAGTTTTACCGCTGCCGACGCGATTATAGGCCATGAGGGAGCCAATGACAATGCCAAGGACGGGAAGGGCAATGGCGAGAGCGATCTCTTTGATTGGAGGCTTGTTGTTGGCTGTGTAGGAGGTCTCCATCATTATGTCTTTGTCGGTAATGGAGAATGTGTGATCTACATACGCCACGACTGAGATCTGCATAATTGGGGGTGAGGATTTTAGGGTTTCAAAATTAGGAATTTGGGGTTTCAGAGTTAGCTGAGGTTTGTTGTGATTTGTATTCTAGAAAGTCAACTTTGGGTTCTTGGGCTTTGGAATGATGGCATTTAGTTCTTCAACTAAGAGAAAATCTCTTTCTTTTGTTTTTTTTTTCTTTTTTCCTCTCTAACCAGAGCCAAGTGATAAGGCTCCGACTCCCAGAGAATTCCAAAAAGTTTATACAAGGAATTAAGTATATCCTTACAAATATAATTTTCCTATAGCGCCAAAACATCCTGCCTAACAACATATGCAAGGACTTTCAATTTATATGCAAGGAGTTATCATTTTTTCAGATTTTGGAACACCAAATACAAGGACTTGTTATATTCCCTGCAAACTCAGACACAAATGCAAGGACATACAAAATTCTTTGTATAAGCCAACCAATTGCAAGGAATTTATTAATCCTTGCATATCATTCGTTGTATTAGCCTAAATTTATTGTAGTGTTTTTCTTCCTTTCTCTCGGATCATGCACTATCATCTGATCTTCAAGATCTTGAGAAACTTTAAAATAAGTGGGTTGAGAACTCAGCAGTATTTTTCTGGTCCGTTCAACTTGAATTAAGAGAGTTATAATGTGAAAACCTCTACTGGAAATCATTCCCCTCAGCCAACTTCAACAGCGCGAAAGTGCCACTTCTAATATTGATTCCAACACAACTTCACAAAAGTTTTCCAAAATCATGCCTTCTATGCTTTGTTCGAAAATCATAACAATCCAACAGCTGGATTGTTCTCTATCAAGGTAAAACCGCGTATTGTTCAGGAAAATCCTGTTTTGGTACATAGTTGCCATTCTGATTCTAATTTGTGTTTGAATGTCCTATTTTCTTCCAAATTCAGCTTATCCTCGCAATGGGCCATGTTCCTACAGTGATGCTTAGTTCAACCCATGAGATCTTCACCTTCATCTTGCTCTGAAACTTACAAGAGTGATAATTGGTAAGTTTCATAAAGGGTTATTATCACAAATGGTACCTGAACTTCAATTTTGATCACAACCAGTACCCGAACTTTTCGATTTCATTTTAAATGGTACCTAGAGCCACTTTCGGTCATTATTCAGGCCAAAAAAGGCAAATCCAAAAAAAAATAAAAATAAAAAAAATAAAAGTTCAAGGAAAGCCTATTACAAAAAAGATCATCACTATGATCGTAACCCTTGAAATCACCAAAGATCATCATTACAATCGCCTCACATGCCGTTTTTAGTCAGAATAGTGACCGAAGGTGGCTCTAGGTACCATTTAAAATGAAATCAAAAAGTTCGGGTAGTAGTTGTGATCAAAATTGAAGTTTAGGTACCATTGATAAGATTGAGGTATAGTTCAGGTATTATTTGTGATTTTTACCCAATACTATCACGGGCCAACTTTGCAATGCGCAAAGAGGACTGCGCGACACTTGTAAGTAAGGAAGTCAGCCAAGTGAGTACCTTGCAAGAGACAATGAAAACCACACGATATTAAAAAGGTGCTAGCGGCAAGCAAGAACACAATTATATAAATGTTTGGCAACCACAAAAAACAAATGAGTAATCGAAAGGAAAGATCAAGGAGCAATCTCACGGGACACAGATGATTGAATAATTCATCTTTTATTGATGGTAAGACGGTAATGGAGGCAAAAGTACATGTGCTTACCTATACTAGTTCCGTAGTCCAAACTATGCCGACTAGGAACCCCTCCCTAAAGAGCATATCAACCTTACATGAATATGTGATTACATGCATTTCTATGCATGTAATTGTATCTAAAACACTATAAATAAGTAAATCCTCAAGTCAATTATTATGTTATTAATCGATTTTTTTATTATTTTGTAGTAAATAAGCGAAGTTGTGGATTTCGGAAGAAATTGTGTGAAAATGGAGTTAATTGGAATTACCGACAAAAAGACGAATTGTCGATGTGGTAAACTAAAGTCAAAGCCAAGAAAGAAGCGTAAGGCAATTACACATAGTTGTGGGTATGCGCGTGAAATTACAAGAAGAAGAGGGAGGAAATTGAAGAAAAGTGTTAATTAATCACTGATTTGATTGATTAACTATTGATTTAGTTAATTAATCATTAATTTGATTAATTAAGTATGAAGTTGAGCACGTGCAGATTTGTATATAATTGGTTGAAAACCAATTCAGCTTTGACATGTGGCACCCATGGTTTAATTAAACCATGATTCTCATCTCGTCCATCTCTTCTTCACGCGCCGATTTTCTTCCCTCTCCCTATCATTTCTTGCCATGTGGCCCTTATCTCCATTCATTCCATTTGTAGCCCTTTGCAGCCACATGGTCGAGACACCCTTTTAATTGCTCTCTCTTTAAAATCGTGACGATAAGACCAAAAACCCTAGTCTCTCTCACCTCAATCCCAAACCAGCGACACACTTCACAACACCCCAGACCCCAAAATCCTCTCTTTTCTCCAACAGTGCTCCAACCACCCCCAATTCCATTTTTATTTTTCTTTGTTCACCGAAACCTACCTCCCCACTCTCTCTTTCTCTCGTCATTTTCTCTCAAAAATTGGAAGGAGCGATTGAAGGGTTTTCACTTCACATCATCAAAGCTTCATCACCACAAGAGATTTTGGCTTTGGTAAAGAGTGGGGGCTTAATATCAAGTTGGGTTCATGTTTGCCTATAGCAAATTGTGAGCTTAATTTGTGTTTCCTCTCTCCTCTATCATCTCTCTTAATTTCTTATGTATTGGATGATGTATTTGAGTATGGGTAGTGAGTAGTTCAATTTTGGGAGTTAGGGTTGTGAAGCCCTAACTCATCTTGTATAAATATTGATGCTTTAATTTTAATAAATGCAATTTCCATTGTGTATGCTTTAAATCCGAATTTATTGGTCCTTAGAAGCATGTTTCTAGGCTTTGTCACCCTTTGAAATTATGTTGTGGGCAATTGTGATGAATAGATTGATAAATTGACAACTTATTGGTCTTGTTGCATCTAGGATTTAAGTGTGGTGACCATTAGCTAGCTTAATTATAGCTAAGCTTGCTTGGGTCTCTATTATCTTGCTCTCTAGGCCTCTAATTTTGGATATTGCGGCCTTGACCGGCGTAATGCCCAAATTAGAAAGTTGATTGTGCCCTAACCGGCATAATCGATACACCGAAAGGATAATTGGTTTAGTAGCCTTAACCGGTACTAGATACGGGACTCAACACATATAGGAAATGCATGCATTTGTGAAATTGGTATTGATATTTGCAAGAGAGTTAGTGTGAATCACCTGACACTTCCATGTTTCCATTAATTTGAAATCCAAATTTAATTTCTTGCTTGATAATTAGTTGTTTGCTTTTATTTTAGTTTGCATTTAATTTAGTTAATTCTCCATTCAAAACTCCCAAGCAAAATTCTACATTCCATTGTGCATAACTCATTTGGGCTACAAGTTAGTGGCTTTGATTAGGCTTAGTGTGAGCTAAGCCGAGCATTGCCAAGGCTTGGTGCCTTGTGAATATTATTTTACTTTATTTTATTTTTATTTTTCATTGTATGCTTTTGAGTCACTCTAGCGCCAATTACCTCGGTTAGGTCCAACACCTAATCCCCGAGGTACGATAATCAAGGTTTTAATACTTCCCTTACTTGACAACGATTCGTACGCTTGCGAGAGTTTATGAGCCAAGTCAACATGGCAGGAGGAAACATGAAAAAGGCCGAGGAGACTAAATGCTAAATAAAATAAATTACATAATTTGTAAATTACCAAAATATCCCTAGCACATAAGCAAACCAACCAAAGACTTAACTAATGACCCTGGACAAGGTTGCTTGCGACATTACCAGTGCGGCCCCTAACATCCTCCAGCACTTAAGTTGTCGGCGCTCTCGACAACGGCTTTGGTCTTGAAGTCTTCAATCTTCTGCTGGAAATTCTTCTTCAGGGCTTCAGCGTTCTCCCAACTGGTTTCTTCATCTCCAAGACCCTTCCACTTGACTAAGAATTGTTGACATGGGCGCTTTGACACTCTGATCACTCTCTCTGCTAGGATCTTCTCCACTTCTTTTGGCTTGGGTGGTCTGATGTCGACATGCTCTCGAACAGGCTGGTTGCGTGCTTGATCTTCACGGTCTAGCTAGTGCAGCTTGAGGTTGTTGATGTGGAAGACGGGGTGAACTCTCATCCAGGCGGGAATATCGACTTTGTAGGAGCATTTCCCTACTTTAGAAATGATGGGGAGCGGTCCTTCATACTTCCTGAATAGTCGCTTGTCACGCATAAATTACATCGAATATCTTCCTTCTTGTTCAAGCTCTATCTATTGTTTCAAGTTCAATAACGTAGTGATCTTTAGATATCATGTGCTTCTAAGCTCACTAAGAATCTTATCTCATGTCTCATGTGCAACATTCAGCCTTGTAGACCATTTGATAAATTGTCTTTGTTATCAAGAGCAAAGCATTATTCGAACCAAGAGCAAGGCAATAACTTACTTACCAAGCTTGAAGATTTCTAAATCGAACCAAGAGTAAGACCAGTTGACCACGAGCTCGAGACTTCAATTGAAACCCAGAAATTCATGATAGAGTGAGAGATAGATTGATCTTGGCGTCAACTGAAAACCTAGACATTAAGAGAAAGTCGTTTTCCGAATGCTTCTCAAGGTGGGGGCAATGGAGATCGTGGAGAAGGAAGTGGTGGTGGTGGTGCGAGAGGCTTTGGATTTGGTTCCGGATCAAGAGAGACATGGTTAAAAGTTCTTTCGTTGCTTCTTAGCTTAGACGAGACATGTCACCACTAGAATAATGTTAATAGACATTACGTCATTTAAATTGGTTCAGATTTCACGCGATGTAAAAAAGTATTATAACATTGATTTATGAAAATCCGATTTCTATATATATAATTAATATTGTTTGTTACTGTTGACCGATGTCTATATTTTGATTCCAAATTTTCAAAAACGAGGAAATACTAGGTTAAAAAATTTCGTACACGCGGGGAACAAAAATTTTCCACTTTATCTCACTCACTCACACACACACATAAAACTCAAGACCCATTTTCTCTCTGGCTTTTCCTGAAAACCTTATCCTTCTTCTCCTTCCCTTCTCGCTCTCTTGCCCTCTCTTTCTCTTTCTCCCCATCCTAATCGAACCAAACCACAAAACTCTGGAAAACGAATTCGCAGAGATTTCTTTGTGGCTCATCTCGGAGGTGGTCTAGGTGGACTCGACCGAGCAATGTAACCATGTTTCTAGTCGTGGCCGGAGGACGTGCAGCCTGGCCTTGACTGGTCGGAGGAAGGCGAATAAGATGGTGGCTGCGGTCAGTCCACTCTGCTGGTCGGAGATCAGTGACAGAGGAGAGAGAGTCTCCAGATCCACTTTCTCTCTCTCTTCTCTGTACAATCATGAAGAAAGAGAATGTGTGCTCAAGCCTACAGATTTTGTATAAACTTGGCTATATGGCTCTAGTAAAAGGACACGTGTCAGCTTGAGTCTTGTTTGGGTTGTTCTTCAAATGGAATTCAAGGCTTGAATCAATACAAATTTTATACATAACGAGCAGGGCCCAAATTTTTTTAAAAATCTTTTTATAGAGACCGGACCGAACAGACCAGTTTAAAAAAAGACCCCGGTTCGCCTTTCCGGGCTTTCGGGTTAAAAAGCCCGTCACTACTAGTGTGGATTACAACTTGCAAAGCATGACATGACTTGCGACATCTGGGCTCTCATGCTCCAAGAGCGCAATCCATTGAGGTGGGCCAACCTATCCCCCCATATGTTATCGGCCCAAGGGAATTTTACCAGCTTTACCCCAGAAACGACTACATACACTGTTTTGAAGTCGGCATCAGTAGTCGGTTTAGGATAGTGAGTAGTGTTTAGGGTTTAGCTCGTACTGCGATTTCATACCAGAAAACTAAACCCTCGCTCTTGCAAAGCCGGAATCGAAGAACTACGTCACAACCAACCGTGAGAGTGCTTTCTCTTTTATCTTTTCAATTTCATCAATTTTTCTCAGCTAGGGTTTCAATTTACTCTATTTCCATCTCCAATTTCAATTATATACTTTGTGGTCTTCTTGCGATCAGAATTTACCTATTGATTTTAAGATCACAAGTCTGCTAAAACCCTAGGCTCATTGTAGTTTGTTGCTGTTTTGATTTTGTTAGGGTTTTTTGAGATCTCAAAATGTCGCAGCAGAACTTGGGCGGTGGTGCGGAGGCGCACGCTCGGTTCAAGCAGTACGAGTATAGGGCCAACTCGAGTCTGGTCCTGACCACAGACTCTCGGCCACGTGACACGCACGAGCCAACCGGCGAGCCGGAATCGCTCTGGGGAAAGATTGACCCCAAGAGCTTTGGTGACAGGGCGTACAGGGGAAGGCCACCGGAGTTGGATGATAAGCTTAAGAAGTCGAAGAAGAAGAAGGAGCGTGATCCCAATGCCGAGCCTGCCCCTGTTCGGCAGAGCAAAAGGCGCCGGCTGCATGAGGAGAGTGTGCTCACGGCCACGGAGGAAGGGGTTTACCAGCCTAAGACGAAAGAGACCCGGGCGGCGTATGAGGCTATGCTTAGTGTGATTCAGCAGCAGTTGGGTGGGCAGCCCTTGAATATAGTGAGTGGTGCGGCTGATGAGATTTTGGCTGTGCTTAAGAATGAGACGTTTAAGAATCCTGAAAAGAAAAAAGAGATTGAGAAGTTGTTGAACCCTATACCTACAACGGTGTTTGATACTTTGGTTCAGATTGGGAGGTTGATCACTGACTACCAAGACGGGAGTGACGCTGGTGGGTCTGCAGTGGCTAATGGTGACGAAGCTCTGGATGATGATGTTGGTGTTGCAGTTGAGTTTGAAGAGAATGAGGAGGATGAGGAGGAGAGCGATCTTGACATGGTCCAGGAGGACGAGGAAGAGGAGGATGATGATGATGATGTGGCTGAACGACATGAGTCTGGGGCTATGCAAATGGGAGGTGGCATTGATGATGATGAAATGCAGGAAGCCAATGAGGGTCTGAGTCTTAATGTTCAGGATATTGATGCTTACTGGCTTCAGAGAAAGATATCAGAAGCTTATGAGAAACAGATTGATCCACAACAATGCCAGAAGCTTGCTGAAGAGGTGCTAAAGATCCTTCCTGAAGGTGATGACAGGGATGTTGAATCAAAGCTACTGTTGCACCTTCAGTTTGACAAGTTCAGTCTTATCAAGTTTCTGTTGCGAAACCGGCTGAAGATTTTCTGGTGCACCCGTTTGGCAAGAGCTGAAGACCAAGATGAGAGGAAGAACATCGAGGAGGAAATGTTGCGTCTGGGTCGTAAAGATTTGGATTCAATTGTGGACCAGTTACATGCCACAAGGGCTAGTGCAAAGGAGAGGCAAAAGAACTTGGAGAAGAGTATTAGAGAGGAGGCTCGCAGGTTGAAGGATGAAAGTGGTGGAGACGGGGACAGGGCTAGGAGGGGGCTTGTGGATAGAGATGCTGATAGTGGTTGGTTGAAGAGCCAGGCTCAGCTGCTTGATCTTGACAGCCTTGCACAAGAGCAAAGTCGACTATTGGTGTCAAAGAAGTGTGTTCTTCCAGATGGGTCTTATAGACATCCCAGCAAGGGTTATGAAGAAATCCATGTGCCAGCATTGAAGCCTAAACCATTTGATGCTGATGAGAAACTTGTAAAAATATCTGCTATGCCAGAGTGGGCTCGACCAGCTTTCAAAGGAATGGCTCAGTTGAACAGGGTACAGAGTAAAGTCTACAATACTGCTCTTTTTGAAGCGGAAAATATCCTCCTATGCGCTCCTACTGGGGCAGGGAAAACTAATGTTGCAGTGCTAACTATCCTTCAGCAGTTTGCACTGCACATGAATCCGGAGGATGGTTCGATAAACCACAATGCTTATAAGATTGTGTACGTCGCCCCTATGAAAGCTCTTGTTGCTGAAGTGGTTGGCAATTTGTCTAATCGTTTGCAGGATTATGGTGTCACAGTGAGGGAACTAAGTGGTGACCAGTCAATGACTCGCCAACAAATTGAAGAGACTCAGATTATTGTCACAACTCCTGAGAAGTGGGATATCATCACCAGAAAGTCAGGAGATCGTACTTATACCCAACTTGTCACACTTCTCATAATTGATGAGATTCATCTTCTTCATGATAATAGAGGCCCTGTTCTTGAAAGCATTGTTGCTAGAACTGTTAGGCAGATAGAGACCACGAAACAACACATTCGGTTGGTGGGTTTATCTGCTACACTACCTAACTATCAAGATGTGGCACTCTTCTTGCGTGTTGATAAGGGTCTGTTTCATTTTGACAACAGTTACAGACCTGTCCCTCTTTCTCAACAGTATATTGGAATCATGGTAAGGAAGCCATTGCAGAGGTTCCAATTGATGAATGATATCTGCTACGAAAAGGTGATGGCTGGGGCTGGAAAACATCAAGTTCTGATTTTTGTCCACTCAAGGAAGGAAACAGCCAAAACAGCTCGTGCTATACGAGATACAGCTCTTGCTAATGATACCCTTGGTAGATTTCTGAAAGAAGACAGTGCAAGCAGGGAAATTCTTCATACTCATACTGAATTGGTCAAGAGCAATGATCTTAAAGACCTACTACCATATGGTTTTGCTATTCATCACGCTGGGTTGAACAGGGCTGATCGCCAATTGGTTGAGGATCTCTTTAGTGATGGGCATGTACAGGTTTTGGTTTCCACTGCAACACTGGCTTGGGGTGTGAATCTTCCAGCTCACACTGTGATAATCAAAGGAACTCAGGTTTATGATCCAGAAAAGGGTGCATGGACTGAACTAAGTCCACTTGATGTTATGCAGATGTTGGGTCGTGCAGGAAGACCTCAGTTTGATTCATATGGAGAAGGGATAATCATTACTGGACACAATGAACTACAATACTACCTGTCCTTGATGAACCAACAACTTCCTATTGAAAGTCAGTTTGTGTCCAAATTGGCAGATCAATTGAATGCTGAAATTGTTCTTGGTACGGTCCAAAATGCCAGAGAAGCTTGTACTTGGTTAGGATACACTTATTTGTTTGTTCGCATGTTACGTAATCCAACGCTGTATCGTTTGGAAGCTGATGTTCTCTCGAGAGATATTACATTGGAGGAGAGGCGAGCTGATCTGGTAATCATAACTTCACTTTAATATTTTATTTTCTGATTTTGTTTACACCGTCTATGTCATTTTCTTGTTTATCATGTTTGTCTTTTTACTTTCCTTGCAATTTGTTGTTAGTAGAATGCAGCTGTTGTCTAATCTTAGAGTTAAGGATATTTGTTTGATGTTTTTGCTGGTGTCTTTAGTTGTAGCTCTTTGGTCTTAGTTCATATTCCGTCTACTGTTCTCTAACTTCTCCTTTGTGATTAATAGCTGTTTCCCACAAATAATTGTCTTGGACATATTACTTATAATAGCATATTAATAACATGGGACAATTAAATTAGAAAAGCTAAAAGGTTTGACCTCGTTAATGGTAAATGTAGTAGCCATAGAAGTTTTTCTGTTTCATTCTATATGATGATATTTGAGTCTGGGATGACCACTGGGACAGTTTTTGGTACTTGAAAGTTCTTCCTAAATGTTTGTGCCTTGTTATGTCTTTAATTCAATCTTGGCAGAAGTTAACTTATTTCTGTTCTTGCTGGGTTACAATCTGATTTCGCTTTTTGCTGACTTTTTCTTATTTTGTTCATGCTGTTATCCATGATATCATACTTTTGCAGTGTCGTTCCCTCAAACTGTATCTCTTATGGAATCTCATGTTGTCTTTAAACTTTGTTGTTTACAGATCCATTCTGCTGCAACCATCTTGGACAAGAACAATTTGATTAAGTACGACAGGAAAAGCGGATATTTCCAAGTAACGGACTTGGGTCGAATTGCTAGCTATTACTACATTAGTCATGGAACAATATCTACATATAATGAGCATTTGAAGCCAACAATGGGGGACATTGAGCTTTGTAGATTGTTCTCGCTCAGTGAAGAATTTAAGTATGTCACTGTTCGGCAGGATGAAAAGATGGAACTGGCAAAGTTATTAGACCGTGTTCCGATTCCAGTGAAGGAAAGCCTTGAAGAGCCCAGTGCAAAGATTAATGTGCTGTTGCAAGCATATATTTCACAGCTGAAGCTTGAAGGGCTCTCATTGACATCTGACATGGTTTACATTACTCAGGTTTGTATGGTTAATTCTTATTTTTGCTACTGTTGGGAAATACTGCAGCTTGCTTTAGTATTTATTTTGGTTTTGTTTCTCTGTCTATAGTCTGCATAAATTTTCACTTCAACTAGGTTTTTTTTTTTTTGCCTTTGTTTATTTCTCAGATATTGACTTATCAATTTGTTTTCCCTTGGTCAGAGTGCTGGGCGTCTTCTAAGAGCTCTTTTCGAGATTGTCTTGAAACGGGGATGGGCTCTACTCGCAGAAAAGGCTTTGAACTTGTGTAAAATGGTTAACAAGAGGATGTGGAGTGTCCAGACGCCACTTCGCCAATTCCATGGAATAACAAATGATATCTTAATTAAGTTGGAGAAGAAGGATTTGGCCTGGGATAGATATTATGACCTCTCCTCACAGGAACTTGGGGAGCTTATACGAATGCCAAAGATGGGAAGAACACTCCACAAGTTCATCCACCAGTTCCCCAAATTAAACCTTGCAGCACATGTGCAGCCAATCACTCGCACTGTATTAAGGGTTGAACTTACTATAACACCAGACTTCCAATGGGAGGACAAAGTTCATGGATATGTGGAGCCATTTTGGGTAATAGTGGAGGATAATGATGGAGAGTATATTCTTCATCATGAGTATTTTCTCCTGAAGAAGCAGTATATTGATGAGGATCATACTTTGAACTTTACAGTGCAAATTTATGAACCTCTTCCACCTCAATACTTCATTCGTGTCGTGTCTGATAGGTGGCTTGGGTCGCAAACTGTTTTACCTGTTTCATTCAGACACCTTATCTTACCTGAAAAGTATCCTCCTCCGACGGAGTTGTTGGACTTGCAACCACTTCCTGTAACAGCATTGAGAAATTCGTCGTATGAAGCTCTCTATGATTTTAAGCATTTTAACCCCATCCAGACGCAGGTCTTCACTGTTCTGTATAATTCCGATGACAACGTCTTAGTTGCTGCACCAACAGGGAGTGGCAAGACCATATGTGCAGAGTTTGCTGTATTGAGGAATCATCAAAAGGCCTCTGAGACTGGCATGCGTGTTGTGTATATTGCACCTATTGAAGGTCTTGCCAAGGAACGGTACACTGACTGGCAGAAGAAGTTTGGAACTGGTCCAAAGGGTCTAAATCTACGTGTTGTTGAATTAACAGGGGAAACAGCCACAGACTTAAAACTGCTTGAGAAAGGTCAGATTATCATCAGCACTCCAGACAAGTGGGATGCTTTATCTCGGCGGTGGAAACAGAGGAAACATGTTCAGCAGGTTAGCCTTTTTATTATAGATGAAGTCCACTTGATTGGTGGTCAGGGTGGTCCCATTTTGGAGGTGATAGTCTCTAGGATGAGACACATAGCAAGCCAAGGTGAGAACAGAATTCGTATTGTGGCTCTGTCCACTTCTCTTGCAAATGCCAAGGATCTTGGAGAATGGATAGGTGCTACCTCTCATGGCCTTTTCAATTTTCCGCCTGGTGTGCGCCCAGTGCCACTTGAAATACACATTCAGGGGGTGGATTTAGCAAATTTTGAAGCAAGGATGCAAGCGATGGCAAAACCAACATACACTGCAATTGTTCAACATGCCAAGAATGGGAAACCAGCTCTTGTGTATGTTCCTACAAGGAAACATGCCCGCCTGACAGCTTTGGATCTGATGACTTACTCAGATGCTGATGGTGCTGAGAGTCCGCCATTTTTATTGCGGTCTGCAGAAGAGATGGAGCCTTTCGTTGAGAAAATCAGTGATGAGATCTTGGCACGCACACTGCGCCATGGAGTGGGCTACTTGCATGAGGGCTTAACGAGCGATGATCAAGACATTGTGTCAACTCTTTTTGAAGCTGAGTACATTCAAGTGTGTGTCATGAGTGGTTCAATGTGTTGGGGAGTGCCATTGTCTGCCCATTTAGTGGTTGTGATGGGAACTCAATATTATGATGGCCGGGAAAACATCCATTCTGATTACCCTGTTACTGATCTATTGCAGATGATGGGGCATGCCAGTCGCCCTAAGCTTGATAATTCTGGGAAATGTGTCATCTTCTGCCATGCTCCTCGTAAAGAATACTACATGAAGTTCTTATACGAAGCATTCCCTGTTGAAAGCCATTTGCACCATTACCTACATGATAATCTAAATGCAGAAGTTGTTGCTCGAATTATTGAGAACAAGCAAGATGCTGTTGATTACCTTACCTGGACCTTCTTGTACAGGAGGCTCACACAGAATCCCAATTATTATAATCTTCAGGGAGTTACTCAGAGGCATCTTTCTGATTACCTCTCAGAGCTTGTAGAAAATACACTGAGCGACTTGGAGGCAAGCAAGTGTGTTTCTATAGAGGATGACATTGATCTTTCGCCTTTGAATCTTGGCATGATAGCTTCATATTATTACATCAGTTATACTACCATCGAGCGTTTCAGTTCTTCCTTAACTTCCAAAACAAAGATGAAGGGTCTTCTTGAGATTCTAACTCATGCTTCTGAGTATTCCCAACTTCCTATACGACCTGGGGAGGAAGAGGTTATTCGAAGGTTGATCAACCACCAGAGATTTTCTTTTGAGAATCCGAAATGCACAGATCCTCACATCAAAGCAAATGCTCTGCTTCAGGCCCATTTTGCGAGGCATCATGTGGCTGGTAACCTAGCATTGGACCAGCGGGAGGTCCTCCTTTCTGCAAGTAGGTTGCTTCAGGCAGTGGTTGATGTCATTTCCAGCAATGGCTGGCTAAACCTTGCTCTCCTAGCAATGGAAGTCAGCCAAATGGTTACTCAGGGAATGTGGGATCGTGACTCGATGCTTTTGCAGCTTCCTCACTTCACAAAGGAGCTGGCAAAGAGATGCCAAGATGAAAAGAGTATAGAGAGGGTATCTGATTTGGTGGACATGGAGAGTGATGAGAGGCACGAACTACTTCATGAGCTACTTCAGATGTCAGAGACAGAGATCGAAGATATTGAACAATACTGCAAAAGGTTTCCCAACATTGAAATGACATTTAAGGTGCTGGATAGTGAGAATGTGATGGCCGGGGAAGAAATCACTTTGCAAGTTGATATGGAGCGTGAACGGGTTGGCCCTGTTGATGCTCCAAGGTATCCCAAGACCAAGGAAGAGGGATGGTGGCTGGTAGTTGGGGATACCAAGACTAACTCACTGCTTGCCATCAAGAGAGTTCCTCCGCAAAAGAAGGCCAAGGTCAAGCTTGGATTTGCGGCTCCTGCAGAAGCTGGAAAGAAGACGTATACTCTCTATTTCATGTGTGATTCTTACTTGGGATGTGATGAGGAACATAGCTTCACTGTAGATGTACAAGAAGCAGAGTAGAGCCTCTGAGGAAGATGATGGGAGAGAATGAAAAGATTTTACTCTTCTGAATTCTTTCCTTCTGATCTTTTGATTTCCAAACTGTTCTACAGTTATGATGTTCCCTATGTTACCGTACTCGCTGATGTTGAATTGCTGTTTCAAAGCAGTTGTAGTTCCTTATTAATCTTTGTTTTTTCGGATACCTGCTTATCTATGTCGTATCGACCTTTGTTGTCTCTCAGAAACTCCACTCTGGGGTGACTTCTGAGGTTGATTTGGCTTTGAATTTAGTTATGTTGATTGTTTTGTTTACTTATATTTTGAGGAGCATTGTTATTCTGGGGAAGCAGGATACTTTTTTACCATCTATTTGCGACTTGCGTGCCCTTTGTCTGCTCTTTTTCATTACGCTTCCAAACACTTGAAATCTCCACCCCTTTCGTAGTAAAGCCAAACTTGGTTATGGAAGCAGCATATCCAAGGTTTCCTCCGTGTATGTATGCAATGGCTATGAATGCAGAATTTCCGCTGTTGCAGTTCATTCACATAGCTAAAAAAAAGCACGAATGGCTTTCAGCTTTCTTCATTCAGATTCTTCAGCACGATGCTGTTGTTAATTGCGCTTTACCATCCTTAGAGGTGTCCAGAGGCTCCAGCCATCCTTCAAAACCCCATTTTCGACCGTCGCAAGCATTCTGGGTAATGCCTGGAACTTCGATTCTGCTGCACATCATCTGTATTCGCTCGATTGCTTTCTCAATAACAATGTATACAACTTGGTGAATCTTTCTGCCTGTTTCTTTGAATCTTTCTGCCTGTTTGATGTGTTTTTTAATAAACTTGCGGTCTCCATGACTCCATCTGTGTGTAAGTGAGCGTGTGACCGCACGTCATTGTTTATATGTACAGTGACTACAAGTTCTAGCTGTTATCAACTATCAGCTACAATGCCCCATTCTGTTCACGTCATCACGTGGAAGTATTGCTAAGCCAGAACCAAACATTGTGGAATGTTTCTATTCCATGAGCTCTCGGTTGTCTGTTGACTAGAATGAATAGCATAATGAACTGATTAAGCATTTTCAAGCTGGGGGTGAGAGAATAAGATTCAAGGATTGAGACATTGCAGTAATCCATTCTGTTGAAACTGAAGCCTTAAGTCACTGTGAAGCTTAATATATTAGACATTTAGTATGACACTTGCATATCCTTAATTACATATATCATATAGACATACACCAATCCGGACTTCGTTTCTGTGGGTTGATGAGGAACAACAACTTTTTTGTTGCTGCATGATACTGGGGTTAATGTTCACCTGTTTGAGTCCGTTTAATTTGTTAAATTTTCTGCTGACCTTATTGTATTGAAATCAAGTTAGTTTTGATATTCAAAAGATGATGAAGATTGCGAGGTGCACCTCGCACTGAAAGGTAACTGATGTCTTTTTGGATATAAATTGCAGTACGATACACTCAGTGGGTGGTTGTTGATACTTTAGCCTATGTTGGCAGGCATGAGTCAACTGCGTTGCTGATGCTGCAGCTGGTGCCACAGACACTGCTGTAGGTCTTGGTGATGGTAATGAAGATGAATATGAGGTTTGACATCGAGTCTTTGTGTTTCACACTGCCTTCTGGAGGATTTTAATATACTCCAGCTTTATGTTTCACAAAAGCCAACCTCATTAGTTGGGATTTGAGAGTTCTCATAAAAATAATATATATAAAAAAAAATAAAAAGGGCCAAAAGATGGAAAGCTACTGGCAGTAGAGCAGTGGAGTGATTGAAATATAGGAAATTTAATATTAGATGACTAGGCTTAATTGCTTGGCTACCTGGCTTGTAGATTTTGTCAGACATCTTGTTTTTATTAGCTTCTGTGAAGCTTCTCTGTAGATGTTTAGACTCGCTGTATCTTCAAATTCTCCCAATTTCTCAACCGAGTCCAGACTCCAGACCCAGATGCCAAATGCTTTTGTTGCGATATATTGTTCTGGGCTCTCCAAGTAATCAACTATGATTTACAGCTTCTCTTCGTTAGAATTCCCAAGAGCCACAACCTTGCATTCTGATATCTCATGAAAATGGCCTATAGCTGCTGTTATACTGCTTTCAGTATATATAGCTTTTACTAAAAGAACTTGAATACATGAATCTATAATATCATTAGCGTCATTATAAATTTATAATTCCCTCAATGTTTCATGAAAATGGCCTGTAGCTGCTATTATATATCCTATAGCTTTTACTAAAGAACTCGAACACAGGAACCTATAATATCATTAGCATCATTAATTATAATTGTTTTAGCTAATAGATCGAGTTTAATATTTGCTGAAAATGTTATGCACTAAAGCTCATAAGTTACGGAATCTTTGTCAATTTAAGACATTCTCAAAAAGGTGATAGTTTTTGGCTGGATCAATAATGGTGCAGAATGCTGAAAGCGTTGGGTCCTAAGCTCAGAAGGAATCAGTTTGGTTTGCCACAGAAATTTTACATTGAGATACCATGAGAAATAAAAGGAAAGACGTGTGTTATATTCTTGAAGTACTGAATTTCTACAAGCTATTGCATGAAGTAGCTACGAAGAAAGTTAACAATTAGCACACTGATATAACAAATCAGACTTCTTTAATGGGATCGAGGACATGCCCAACAAACAGCACTGTTGCAGTCACTTCTTCTCTGATCAGAAAAAGGAACGGGTGATCTGCTTCAAAATCTATCCGATGAGAAGGTTTCCTAGATCCCCCACATTTAACAATAGCTGCAGTTGCAGCAGCAGCAGCTTCTGTGCCTTCTTCATTAATTTCAATGAAAGACTTGTGGTGTATATTTTTTTAACAAATATGGCCTTGCCTTCCACCATGTCTGTCAAACAAGCAACTTGAAAGTCTTCAATCCTAACTTTTCCAGAACCTTGATGTAGTCGAAGTAAGAACAGATCTTAAACTTATCTACGAACTGGAACACATTTATTGGGAATATGCCGATCTAGAAACCCAGACTCAGAAGAAACTCTCTCAACCAAAGCTGGCAGTCCATCTCTTGGATTTGGATTTTGGAAGAAACACATACATTGAGAACCGCCTCTCGTAGTCTAGGCCTTGTTCATAAGGAAGCCTTAACACTTTGAAGCCGTCAAAGGCACGTACATACTACTCCTTCCAACTGGTCATGAAGGGTGCCTAAATCGAGCTCCCATTGAGAAGATGAAAATCCAACTTTCTTGTTCATGATGCATCAAATTTCTTGTCCCAAGCTCCTTTGAAGTATAAGGCATTCGCAAGGATGAGCCTTGTTGCACTATTTACTGACCATTTAGGAATCATGTCTTTGATAAGGCCATTGGTCTCCTTCTCCACCCATGAATTCACTTCACATCGCTCTTTTTCATATTTGGCCTTGAAATCTACTTGTTTCAAGGCTGCCTTGTAAGAAAAGTCCACCACTTCTTTGAAAGAAGTCTTGATAGAGGCAGATTCCTCTACCCAAACGCTATTGGCGAATGACAAGCGAGGCCCGCCACTTGGCGATCCGTCCTCAAAGACCAGAGGGACCAAATTGGAGGCGAGGTCATTAAGCTCGCCGATGAACTAGGACTTGAGGAAAGAGAGCAACTGGTCCATGGCTGGACCCTTTGTCCCAGCAACTATCATGCTCAAAACCACGTGAATAGACAGTGGTGAGTAGACCATGTTCTTCTCCTTACCTTCGATCAGAAGCAATTGCTTTGTGATCTCCATTGCGACCTTGGTTTGGTTGTTAATGGAATTTCTGAGTTTCTTTGACAGTGGTGAGTCAACCATGTTCTTCTCCTTACCTTCGATCAGAAGCAATTGCTTTGTGATCTCCATTGCGACCTTGGTTTGGTTGTTAATGGAATTTCTGAGTTTCTTTGATGCTATGAATGAAGGTAGTTCTGGGGATCCGGCACGTTTCAACAATTTGCGAGAAGCCATTGATTCTATGGGAGATTAGGCCAAACATTGTTAGGGTATTAGAAAAAAGTCAAAAACAATGTAGATGACGATACACAGTTTTATTGTATTTTCTTTTTGTATTTAAAGATTCAAAACTTTTATTATTAATATTATTTAAAATAATATCAAAAGTTATCTGTTTTGGTTTTCCAAGAGTCATGTTTTTTTTTTTTTGAGGGCAACGGAAGACTGATCTATTTATCGAAATCATAACGACCTCACTTGGTCAAGCATAAAGGGTACAAACACCCATCATATTACAAGGCAAGCTCAATAGAGTTCTACAACCAAAAGGAAATCAAAACTAAAGTTCCAAAAGAAAATACTAGCCAAAGCAAAAGAAAACTACGACACTACGATAACCTACGCCTTCTAACACGAGACACTTCCTTGACCGCATTGACGCCTAAGGCCTTACTTGGTGTACATCGCTGCCATCAAGCAAGACACATCACATCCTAGTCGGCATAGGGAATCGTCTCCTACCCAGATTGGGAGACGGGCACTGCCAGCCCAACCGCCTTTCCCTTCACACCAGGAGCTCCACCATCAGGGGACCCCGACGCCATAGACTCAGAACCGTCTCTAGAGGAAGCCGCCGATGTCACTTTGACCTTATTGTGGGAGCCACGAGGCCTGCCCTTCTTATTGTACACCTTCGGGGCTGGAGACCACTGCCCATCAACCAGGCCGGCATCAGAAACCTGGAGCACAAGATGACAAGATTTTCCAGCTAGAGAACGCCCGGAACCAAGTCCAAACCGTGTTTGGCATGCTTACCAGCGTCAGGGCCATCCTTAGCTCTGGGACGACGGATCCCCACCACTGGAGCTTGAATCAAAGTACCCTCAGTCTCGGGAGCATCTAGTGCTGGAAGTTCACGGATCTGCACAACCTTCCTCTTCAGCTTTGGGACCTTGAAGGAAGAAAACAACGGTGAAGAAATAGAGGGCTGAACGTTGGCCCTAAAAACTAGGGCTGGAACGATCGATCCCATTCCTAGCTGCGATCCCTCCCCTTCCACAGCATCATTCTCCGAGGCCTCCACCCTAGGGCAGCGCTGTCCCCCATGATTCAACAAAGCACATGAGTGACAGCGCCCTAGAAACCTTTCATACCTGAACCTTAGGGTTAGAACATCAACAGGAGAAACCCCAACCCGCCGATCAAAGTGCACCGGATCATGGATAGAGGACAAGCCGGACTCGAGCATCTCCCCTACGCAGCGCTATGCGATCCACCTTCAGCACCTCCCCAATCGTCCCATCGACCAACCAGACAGTAGGTTCAGTCAAAATACCCGGAGGTATGCCTTCCAACGTCACCCAAATCCAAACAAAGTCCAGGTTCACGGAAGAGAGCTCCGAGAAGCCATCATAATCATTCAGGAGAATCATGGCACGTTGAAAACCCCACGGACCACCCTTCTTCACTCGAGCACCATCCTTTTCATGGGTGAACGTAAACAGAAAACGTTCACCTCGTGGTTGGACCTCCACGGTACCAGACAACGTCCACATCGATCTTACAGCACTCCAGAATGAATCCAGCACCAACCCCCTACAAGTGTTAAGCCTCCCAACCAAATAGAATTTTCGAGCCAAAAACTTCTTCCCCGGAACCCTGAGATTCCCCAAGTCAATTGGTTCTTCTCCGTCCTTGAGCGACAACTTGGTCGCAAGTCTCGCAGTCATGGAAGCGATCGCTGCAGCCATGAAACTAGGGAGCCGCACAACTTGGAATACTCGAAATCCTAACCCTAGCAGAGCGAGAGAGAGATAGAGTAGGAGTAAAAGTCGCGGTATTACAAAAGTTTAAAAGAAAATGTCTTGTTGAGTTCTTGTTTTTAAGAGTCATGTTCTTTTGAACAGGCATGAAGAGTTTATATAAGCTTGAACTCTTCAGACAAGAAAGGCACACACAACAACTCTCTTCTTTCCCCTATTCTTCATCTTCTTCTATCACTATGCCAAAAAAGCAATCAGACGACAGAGGAGATCTGTCGTCTGATTAAAAAAATTTCTGTTGTCTAGTACGGTGCCGTCTCTTGGGGCATCAGACGACAGATTTCCTCTGTCGTCTTATTTATCAGACGACAGAAGGTTTTCAAGTCATCTGGTGTCTGTTAGAGAATTCAGACAACAGTTATCTGTTATTTATAATGACTTACAACAACAGTTTTCTGTTGTTTGTTTCGTATTCTAATAACAATTAACTGTTATTTAAACTACCAACACAAAACAATTATTTGTTGTTGTACATTCATTTAAGATACAATTATATGTTGTTGTTTTTGTCTTGTGTCAACGAAAATTTATATATTTTTGTCGTTGTTTTTATTGTAAGGCCACAGTTTTCTGTTGTTTGAGTGGGAAAATAACTAACAGTTAACTGTTAGTTAAACTACTAACACAAAACAATTATTTGTTGTTGTACATTCATTTAAAATACAATTATATGTCGTTGTTTTTATTTTGAGTCAACAGAAGTTTATATATTTTTGTCTTTGTTTTGATTGTGAGACCACAATTTTCTGTTGTTTGAGTGGGAATATAACAATAGATTTTTCCTAAATTTTGTTGTTCTTAAGTAGCTCCAACAACATATTTTGACTTTGATTTAGTGGTTGCATGGTATTTCAAATGTCACATTTATATTCCTATTAGGCAAAATGCCCGCGCGGTGCTGCGGGTATACTATTGATATGGTTGAATTTACATCGAAATTACGTTATAGATACATTAGATATAGTAAAACTACATTATACATTGTTCTACTTGTCTCAAAAATCTGGTGCCTTTGCCATACGAATCTGGATTAGCAGCGACATCATAAAAGGAATGGATGCTGCCACTATCTTGGTTTCCAGCCCAAAACTGGTTTTGGAAGTTGTCCTTTGCTCCAGCAGACATATCCTAGCATGAAATTGAAAAACCATTACCAAAAAATAAAAATTCAAAGGCACTCAATGAAACACTTTTCTTCTCTCAAGCAAATGCATTTCGTTTGGTTACTTTGTCTAAGCCGGTAGAATGAATCTTCTGGAAAAGCTTTTCACTTTTGGTAGCAAAAGTAGCGAGGGAAATTGTACATTTGATTAAAAAAATGTTGCTCTTTGGTTTATGAAGTGACAAAATGTTCTGTATGCATATATATAGACCAGTACAAAATAATTTACTCTTCACACACTCATTCTCAATTTACACTATTCTAAGTAAACAAAAAGCATTAGTCAAAAAAAGTTCAATGCAATTACATCAGTTCATGGAGATGAGATGAATGACTTAAATAGATACTTTTTTTCACAATGAGAACTAAGATTGATGAAAAGACAAAGCAAGCAATACATTAACTAAAGATAACAGGAAAAGAAACTATCCATACCTTCAGGCTGGGATTGGACACCTGCTTCTGATATCATATATATAGTAGAGTAGTCCTTAAGCACCGCAGTCAGCAAACCTGTACACTGCAGTGGAAAAAACTTAAGATGATGTATAATGGGTCTATGGTTCAGAGACTATTGCAGTACATTTGTCTTAATCTATTTTTTTTTTGTCCTTTTCATTGATGCACTTGCAAGAAAATTGAAAGGCTGAGAAATAAAAAAATAAAAGGAGTGTTTGACCAGGTTGCAAGACCAAGTAAGGTCATTTTAAATTGCAAGACCGATTTAGTTTAATCAATCCGTTTCAGTGACTCATGAAAAGAAATTCAAACAAATGTAACTAATCACAATACAAAAGCAAATGGCTAAGTCCAAGCAAATGTAACTACTGATTCATCTGCTGATTTATTTATCAAGAAATAGAATTAAAAAAAAACAAAGGAAATACAATTGATAACTGCATATTGAGAGGGTATATATCCAAAACAGCATTGTAAATTTGTAATCCCAACAAAATGAATTTCAGCCAGATTATGACTGCAGTATCACTGACATTTTGTTTTACATTCCTTATATCACTATATTATCAGTTTATCATATACTTCAATCAAAATTTATGTTCTCTCTTTCATGCTTAAATGCATCTTCATACACAATTTGGAATGAACAACTAATAAAAAAACAAAAAGATCAAATTGCAATTTTGATCAGCTATCTAGTCACTTGGTCACAACTGCCATACAACTAAATTTAAATTCAGACACTCTACTAATTTCAAATTCAGACTACATAGCTACATAGTAAGTCATGATCATTAGTCTTTGATAACCACACAACTTGGGCAAGTTCAAACTAAATTGCTCAAAGACGTAGACCCAAACTCAATTAGAACGAAACCTTGTGGTTTTCTAAACTCACCCCATCATTAACCAGAGCACTCTTCCTATTCTTTCTTCTTTTCTTTCTTTCTTCTCTTCTCTCTGTCATCGACTTTCCCATCTGCTCCTCTCTTTCTTTCTGATTTTCCTCTTTCTTTCCCTTGTTACTCTTTCTTTCTCCACCTCCCTCTATTTCCTTCTTTCTCATCACTTTGCCGACCCATCTTTCATTTCTTTCTTTTTTCTCTTTTTTTTTTTTCTTTTTCTTTCTTCTTCTCGGCCACCAAAAACTGAACTTCTCCTTTTCAAATAAAAGCCCACACCCCAAAACAAACTAAAAAGGAGAAATAAACTTAATATCTAATAATCTAAGTAATTGACAAACTGAAAGACAAAACCAACTAACCAAGTAAAACAATAGCACCTAACTAAATAAGTAAAAGAAATAAACCTTTAACAAGGCTTATAAAAATGTAAACCCAAACACAAAAGAAGAGATATTTAAATTGGATGAGGGATATCACAAAAACTGTGAGTTAGACTAGCAACATAGCATTTTTTTTAATAGACTAGCAACTAAATCCATATCCTTGCAATCATCCACAGGGAAGTCATGACTCAAACACACTACTCAGCTCTATCAACTGCAGTAAAAGTGCAGTATCATAACTATAGAGTAGAAACCTATATAGAACAACTACTGTCCTTGCAATTTAGAGCACTACAAGATGAATATCAAGGAAAACCGTTATACTATTAGAAGATGATAAAACCTGGCAATTGACACCACAATCTGGCATTAGTTTTGTTGCAGCTGATACAAATTCTTTCCCTCATTTAGATACAAATAATAGCATTTGAACTTGAAGCAACTGTGGCAGATCAACACATCTTGGTGCAGCAAAACACACACTGGATATTGCTTCTTTCAAGTCTAGAGGGCACTCCCTATATCAGATCAAAGTTTAGTTCTTAAATATCTAAAGATTGGGTGAGTAATAAACTGCATAAAACTGCAAACCCTTAAATGATAAACAAGCAAATCAAGGAGCATAGCCTCCAAAAAGCAACAAAATGTACAGCAACTGAAACCATGGTTAAATCGACCACATGAACCTTTTAAATCTATAAAACAGATCATAAGATGAGGCCCTTAAAACCCAACAACAAAAATCAGAGAGAAAACGAACAAAACCAAAACAAGTGACACTAACCGACTAAAACATTTACTACAAGATAACAGGGCTCACAATGACAACAAAAATGTATACTTAAGGGCATTCAAAGCTCAACAACTATGTATAGCAGCACAAAAGGGCATTTAAATCCGTTTTTATTACCTGAATCACAGAGTTTGTTTCAGTCTTATACTTACACTGACATCTCTAATGAGGTTAGCATCAGGAGCGAGACAACTACAATTGTTCTTAAGCATCAGTTCGGTAGGAAGTGGTTGTCCAGAAAAAATTGTTTTCACCATATTCAAAAGGCTAATTGCTTCTTCTTCTAACAGATTTCCATGACCAAGGCCTTCAATGTAAAGCTGCACATATAGAGATGACAGTAAGTTGAAAATAGTTCTACATTTTCCACTAAAAAACTCCAAACTACAATAACGTAATTTCTCATTTGACAGCTATGTACTCTCTGATTCTTTCACTATTTAATAATACCGACATGAAAGTTGAAGAAAAGGAAGTGAATAAGTTTTCACTATATGTGAAGTATACCTGGGACCAAAGCTCTAGAATAAATGACTTCACATCAGAAACAGACAATCCATTTAAAACATGCAACTGGTCATCTACATCGTAGAATCTCTGGTACAAAAACTTGCAGTTTCAAGTATTCCGCATGACTCAGAGGATTCATATTAGTGTTCTTTATCAGACGCTCCATATTTTCTTTAATAACCTGTATGTTATGTGTGAATTCATCATAAACAAGCCAGAAACCAGCAAGGTACTTCCTTTTGACATGAATAATCAAACTTAAACCAAAACACACTAGAGTGCAGACAATGGCTATGCCAGCATACCTTGAAACGATCATAAGTTGGCAGGAAATTTTTGGTTGTTGTCAGAATTGTTGACAATACAGCTGGAAGCTTATCATTGAAGCCCCACAGCTTTAGTTCCAGATAGTAATTATTCACATACAAAGAAGTATCCAGCAGGGCAAAACTGGCCTGAATACAGAGAATACAGGTTACTGTCATGTATAGATATTGATTGACCATTTCTACTTTCCAGGGAAAACAACATTTGATCCACAAATTACTTAATGTTGTGGAACACTGCTAGTAGAAATTGTATATCACAACTGAATTAATAAATGTTGAGATGACGGAGTGTGTTAAGAATGGAAATATAACAGAACAGACTAGAGAAGAGAACAGCCTAGAAAGATTTGAATAAAGAAACACAAATTTTCAAGACAAAAACTAATGGTAGATTTCATTACAACCCACTATAGCATCCGAGTCCCTGTAGTGACACACTTGGATCCAGACTATATAGGGATTCAAAATTGATCCAAGTGCAAACAGGCATTCCCAAAAACATCATTTAATATCAGCCTTCTAAACTGAACCACAAAGTAACTAGTAATTATAAGAGATGAGACATTGACCTGATATAAAATCTCATTCAGCTCATCTCTAAGAAGGTCGATATATAGTACAGTCAACAGAGAACTCTTCAAGTTATCAAATCCACCCTTTAGACTGATTCGAAAGTATATATTTGCCCGTGGAACTTTAAAAGTACGATCAAGCTTGTACCAGAACTTAAGCAAAGGTTGATCAAGTATACATCTCGGAGAAGATGTATATGTAGTATCAAGACCATCAGAACGAATGGAAAAATCAGAAGGAATAAACTCATTCTTTTCTCGGAGATGCAACGAAACATCAATCTCGGGAGAACACAGACAATTAAGAAAAACCAAACAAAGAAAGCCAGACAATTAAACACAGAGAACACAAAGATATAGCAGCACAAAATAAATGAAAATAACAAAGCTTTAATCACCTAGAACAAAGAAAATTAGTTTGACTTGAAAGCAAGAAACAATGGAAAAAAATTAAATGAAGAACATCAAACACCAAACCTGAAAACACACCACAGAGCAAACCAAGTACAATTTAACAAAAATGTGTAAACTATATCACAAAATTACAACCTCAAATCGAATCGAATCAAGCATTGATTCAATTATTCGGTACCTCGGCCACGTCCACATGCTTCCAGCAACTGGGCTCGTCTCCGTCTCAAGCAGCCTCGTCATCTTTGGATTTGGCAGTACCAGGAGAGCCGCGGAACTGCATAATTTCTCCTCCTTTGGGTTTCTCTTGGATTGAAGAAGAAACCTAAGATTCGGTGATGGCTTCCATCTTCCGGAGACGAAGCTCATCATCCTTGGAGCCAGAGAGAACGAACTGACAGTCGAGATTGACAGATGCTAGGAACGGAGCGAGATCCCCTTTCTACATCCTTTGGTCCTTCCAATTAAAATTAATCCTTTGAGAGATGAGATATGGGTTTGAGGCACAGCTAACGCAGAGAGAGAGAGAATCGGGAAATTTAGGTTAAGATAGGAACAGGGTTTGAGAGAGAGAGAGAGTATTTAGGAGATGGTGGTAGAGATCGATTTGGGTAGTCTTCTTCTCGAAGATGGAAAGCAAGGAGAAGGACGACGTTCGCTCCATTAATTGTGATCGGATTTGAACAAGGACTGAGAGAAATTGATCATAAGGATTAAAGGGGATTATGTCACTGAAGGTGAAAAAGAGAGAGGGAGAGCGAGTGAGCACAGATGGGAAATGGTGAATGAGTGTTATGCCAAAAGAGACTTTGAAACAAAAATAGTCAAGCTCACCTTGTTCAGACAACACAATTAAGAAATTGTGTCATTTGAATAACACTCTATTGACTAGTCAGCTATAGGGTTTGAGCATTTGAGAGGGAAAAGACTAAAATTTGTTGGAGGGAATTCGAAAATTTCTGCTAGGTTCAATATAGAAAATTTTCATCTTTTCAGACGACATTTAAGTGTCGTCTGAGTCTGACCATATCTTCAAAATAAAACAAGTATGGTTTCTCATTGTATTCAGACAACACATTTAATTTATGTGTCGTCTGAGTTTAGTCTGAAACACTCAGACGACAGAAAATGACTATTCTGTCGTCTGAACTCTGTTGTCTGATAGCTTTTTTGGCATAGTGTATTATCAAAACTTCCTTCTGTACCAATTCATATTCTCCATTCTTCGGTAATCGATAAAAGCTTGGCATCCCGTCTACCGTGAACGTGTGAAGCGGATTAGACAATCTGTGAGGAATAAGAGTTGTATCTTGGAGTTTGTAGACAACCGCCAACACCTGCATGAGGGGAGGCGTCTAAGGCTTTAGGACAGCGACTGCCGTGCCTCTTTTTATTCTCACAGGTCAGATTTCTCTAACCATTTTCCTTCCTCTTATTTATGATTGTGATTATATGATTGAGTTCTCTGTTTGATTGATTTGATTTAGTGGACTTAGTATTGCACTTCTAACGATTGAATTTGGATGACAATAATACAGGTAATGCGGCCTACAATATGTCTTGTGAAAAACAGTGCAAAATAATATAGATAACGATGGACTAAATGATAAACACCAGCACACGATAGAGTAAATGATGGACACCACCACAAATAACAAGCTTGCACAGAGTCCACAAACCTAGAAGATCATAATTCTTAAGAGTTAGAAAATTTAAAAATTAGCTAGTATGAAATCAAACTACAAAACCTCAATTGAGGAATAAGTAAATAACTCCAAGCAATGTGTAAACTACACCACATCTTGGTTATTACTGTTATCACATGACCAACCAACAAAACTCATCTTCATACTAGGGGTGGGTTCAAGGTATCGGACCTTGAAGCCCAATACCACCTACCATACCAAACTAAGTTGGTACACAAAATAGCCTACCATTATCGGCCACAGAAGTCAGTATACCAACTTCTCGGTATACTGAGATCTCGGTTGGTTGGGCCTCTTACCGAGTTTAAGAATGGGCCAGATTTCAACTACGGCCAAACTAAAATTTTAAAAGCCCAAACCTGTCAACAAATGAAAACTGCAATTCTCACATGAATTTAAAGGCCCAACCTGCAAATGAAAAATAAGCTAAAAACTCTCATACATCAACTTCACTACTTGAGTTCATCATTTCAGTTCATCCCCTTCATCACTCCATAATTCATACAAATTTTAAGTCAATAATTCATAGTTCACAGTTCACACAAATTAATCAAAATATCAAATGATACAATAACTAAGTGCAATAGTTGAAAACTGCCGTGCTTTTATGTTGCTCCAAGTTTAATGAGGCCTTGATTAGTTGATTCCTTGAATTGTTGAGATTAGGAACAACACCTGAAAATTTATAATAAAAGATGACTTAAACCGATAACAAATTGGAACAAAAATTGGGTCACTATAGAAAGCTTTATTGTAAACTGCTGCTTCTGAAAGAAAGCTTTTGATAATGCAACAGTACAAGAAACAACAGAACCAAGATTTTAGATTAGAAACTCCAAATAGAGCATGTTAGATGAAACAAGAAAAGTAACATATAAAGTAGGGAAACTCGGACCAGAATGAAATTGTCCCAAAAGTGGAGATTTTTTTTTAAAATGCTGTGGTGCATGTAAAATTGTAAATGAGTCTTGTGTTGTCATTTTCTAATTCATCTGTATTCCATTTAAAATTCTCTGTAACTCTTACTCAGATAAAAGCTCTTACAAAAAGAACAACACATAGTCATGAAAATTCAAACAGAGAATTATGCATATATCAAATTATACCTTCAATTGAACAGAGTCTTGCTTACAATTCAGTTCCACCATCGAGAGCCACAAACTTAGTCCTTCAATTGATTGGACTTTGCCTTCTTCTCCCTCAAATATCAAACTTAGTCCTTGGTACTCCTGCTCCAAGCACAAAAGAAAAACCATGAAAACCCATAACAAATTGGTAAATCTCAAGATAATATATAACATATCCAAGATCGAATTACTAAAATTGGGTAGATCGAACCTCAACTCAACAATCCAAAGCTTCTCATCCAAAACAATTGAAGGTCGTACTCACCAGCAGTACTGCAGCAATTGTTCGACTGATGTGAATCGAATCAATTTGACGTGAGATGAAATCAAATGGGTCGAAAGATTCTATTCTTCAAAGAGTTTGAGAGGCTCAGAACCTCGCACAGGTGAGAGAGAGAGAGAGAGAGAGAGAGAGAGAGAGAGAGAGAGAGAGAGAGAGAGAGAGAGAGAGAGAGAGAGACTGAGGGAGTGGTCGAGAGAGGAACTGAGGGATTAGGGTTTGGAAAGTGAGTTTGAGAGGCTCAGAAGTCAGAACCTCGCTCAGGTTCGAGAGAGAGAGACTGAGGGAGTGGTCGAGAGACTGAGAGAGGGACTGAGGGATTAGGGATTAGGGTTTGGAAAGTTTTAATCTAATGGTTGTTAGTTAATATGGAATAAAACTGAAGAAAATCAACGGCTATGATTGATTATATAAGAAATATTTAAATATTATATTAAATATGTGGTACGGTACAGTATACCGTATTTTTGGTGTATTCAATACCGCTACCGTACCAACTACACCATCTCGGTTCGGTTATACCGTACTACAAGTTAAATAACTGAGATTGTCGGTAACCGACAACTTTGGTTATGGACGGATTCGGTTGGCTGGTTTGGATCGGTTGGTTTTCCAGCCCCCTTCATCAAGATAAAAGAGGGTTAGCCTGTCCATGTCCACGACTTCACTAACCAAGAACCAAAAAAATGTCCCACGGACTCTCATCATATTAACGAATTGGGACATATTGGATCAAAAATTGAAAGTACATGGTGTTTTTGATGAAATTAGAAGTTCATGGACTAAATTGTTTTGGACCTAAACCACATGGTAGTAATCAGTATTTAGCCATAACTTTTTTCATTAATTATTTTGTAAATTGAAAATGTGGCTCTATTGGAATCCCTTGTAAGATGACGATTCACTAGTGTGGAATGCAAAATTACAGCATAAATGACATAAATTTCAAAATATATTACACAATAGTTGCCAAAAAGCTAAGGATTGGACCAGATTGATTGAAACTGGTAAGTACAGGGGAACCCGTGATGAAATTAAAATTGTAAGGGAACAAGTGATTTAGGGTATAAAGGTCAGAGAGGTAAATGAAATTTGCCCTTAATTTTAATAATGATGGGAGAAGAAGTATATAACGGTGTCTTATTTTGGTTTAGTATGAGATGTAATATCACACAATGTCAAGTGTAAAAAACAAAACAAAAGAGAAGAAAACTTTGATGTTGGAAGTAGTAATTCATTAGTTCTGATTCCAACTCCTCTGCCATCCTGGTGGTTCTTAGCCTTATAGACGCTGGTCAAATGACCCTAACTAGAAACGGTTGCTCACATCCTCAAGTCCAAGTCCACCTAAGAGCTCAATGACATTGTCTCCATTCTCCTGCAATAGATGGTCATGGAACCTTCCTTCCCCTTTTTTTTTATGATTATTTATATGCTAGGCTGCTCAGTAGTTTTTGAAAAGAGATATGTTGTTTTGGCTTTTATTGAAGCTAACTGGTCAATGGATGGTGATCATTTTGTTGAGANAAAAAAGCACCATCCCACAGCCAAAAACTGAATCAAAAGTTGTGACGATTTTATGCACCAAATTCACGTAAGAGCAATGCTGTTGAAAATCCATTAAAGTTACAACCAAGAGATATATATTGTGGCCATATAAATTTTATTTTCTTGTACACGTAAGTTGTAAAAATATATACAACAACACACGGATAATAATTTATGTTATAATCTAAGTGACGTGTGATATTTTTTTTTTGAACAGTACCTTTAAGAAACTTCTAGGAGCTGTTTTCAGCAAGTTCTTTAGCCATACATGCATGGAAACCTCATAACACAAATGAGCAACTCCAAACCAAGATCTAACGATTAGTTTCATTTTAAATTTGGAAAGGCTTTTTTTCCTTTATTTATTTTGTTTGATGGTAACCTGCCATGCATTAGTCACTAGAGGCTTCACATGCCAAATATTATGAAATGGGGGTAGCAATAATAAGCACAAGAACTTTTTTTTTTTTTTTGCATTATCATTATTATTATTATTATCATTATTATTAATATTATTATTATTATTGTTGATATTATTATTGTTCTTATTGTTGTTGTTGTTGTTGTTGATTATTATTATTATTATTATTATTGTTATCATCATCATTTCATTATTATTATTGGGGGACGATGCAGTGCACCGACGTGCACTTACACCGATATAAATGGATGGTTATATTATATTTAAATACACTCTTAGGTTATTTTTTTATTGTTATAAATATCAAGGGTTGCGATCATTTTATAAGTGTTGGGTCATTTACACCATCGGTGCATAGAATAATTTCCTTTATTGTTATTATTATTATTCCTTTTGACAATCTATTTAACAACTTCTATCCCAACATTTGTCATTTCATGTCCTCCCGTACCTTTTACTTCTGTAGATAAAATAATAACACATTTCATTGCAAAATTTCAACGCCTCCAAATGGTCGCATATTGATATGAAATTTGGATCATTGTCTCATTGTTTAGTCTACTAAATCCAATCACATATTAAAATGGGATTCTAATTTCAGCACCTAATAACTTGAGGGTGCATGTCTATTGGTAGAGTAAGAACCTTTCTAATATTAATTACTCTTGCATCGTTTACTTTGAGTACTAAACTAAGTTAGGTCCTGTCAAAATATGAACCAAGTTAGGTAAGTCATGCATATCATTTTTACATAACTTAACATCTCATATAAGAAAATGAAGCATTTCTTCCCACTTGGAATTTGAATGAATTCGGTCATAATTATCCATTTGCACAAATTGTCAATTTACACTCTGTTTTTCATCTATTTCTGATAATAAGTGATGTGAGACTTGTATAGTTTATCTTTTTACTAATTTTTTTTTTTGAAGCAAAATAAAGGCTAACTCATTGCCCTTATTCGAAATTTTATTGATAGTAAATAGAAGATACAAAGGAGGGGGACTAGGCCGAAACCACTCCCTGATGACAAGAGAAACAATAAAAAGCGGGGGACTATGCCAAAACCGCTTCTAATACAGCAATCTAAAACTAACAAAAGAAATAAACAATACAAACTGGAACTCCAAGTAAGAGCCCAAACTGAACAAAATGAAAGTGTACTAGTTAAATCTGTAGCTGGTGCGCAAAGAAACATCATGACCAAACGGAGAAGCAAGAAAAGATGATAGCGAAAGCCACCAAACTGAACCCTCATGCATAGCGCCATAATTAGCCAATTTGTCTGCTACTCCATTGCCTTCTCTATAAATGTGTGAAACATAAAAATTCAGTTGCCGAGCTTGATGTAAACAATTGAGCCAATGGCCCTGAAGACGCCAGGGGATGAGCTTTGGGGATTTAAAATAATGTAACGACTAATGTAACTACTAACCACATGAGAAAATGAGCATGTGGCTCCCGAAACCTAGCCACTCTGTGTGCGGTGCTCCAATTGTGGAGATCAGTGCCGGTCACCTCTCTAAGTGGGGGTTCTCTCTCCGCATCAGGTTGTTGGCCCGCAGCCCTCCAACATTGATGTCTCTCGACGACAACCCATAAAAGCCAACTACTGGTGGCTCACCGACTCAATCTGGGCGAGATCGAAAATAGGGGGGCTTGGAATTATAGGATAAAGATCCGACCGAAGAGAGGGCGACTCAAACCTCCAGATGACTCGAAAACTCAATGGTCTGGGCTTAACAATATTCTGATAAACCCATGGTAGAGGCTTTCTTTTGGTGACCAAAACAGAGCATCATGGCTCGCTGCACTTCCGATTGCAAATGTGGGGGTCGAGACTTGGATCCGATTGATGGCGGTGAGAGTCTTTGAGCTCCAATCTGTGGGAGTGGCGGAGATAGTCGTCGTGCGTCGTTTTGCAAATGCATTGATGGAAGAAAGTCAAGCCTTGGTGAATGCAGAGCATGCCGGCAAGGTGACCAGAGGTGAGAAGATGGCGGCGTCTGCTGCGTTTGGCAAGGGTGCAGCAAGTTGGGTGCCCAGATCATATTGGAAACCCAGAAGGATTCGACGGCCCAAATCAGTTTGGGGGCTAAATTCAAATGGGCTTGGGGCGCCCAAACATGTTGTGTGTACCTGCTGGAATTGGGCTCTTTTGTGGACCACACGGATACACTCTATTTCTTTAAGGTTTCATATTTGGGATCCTGGAGGATCATTTGTTAGCGTGAGTCATAGTGTAACGTTAGGAATAGAATATCTTGTAATTATTTCGTAGTTAATACTTACCTATTGTACTCTTGTAATCCTCTTTATATACCTCCACTGTGAGATGAATACAATATCAGACAATTTATTCTCTCAATCTCCTTATATCTGACTTGGTATCAGAGCAAAGATCAAAAGGACTTTGTCTCGTTAGTTCTTTTTTTAATTCGAGACATTATATACATAACAAACCCCTTTGTTTGGGTTTTGTTTTGCCTTTTTTTTACTTTTTCCGGTCTTCATCAAATACTGGTCTTCGTCTCTTTAGAGACCGACCTGGTGCTGTTTCCCGATCAATCCAAACCAGGTCCGCTCCGTCCACCCGGCCCTTCCAGCCTGGTCCTGTCGTCCAGATCGCCGGCTCCCTCTGTTCAGACCGCTTCCCTCTGTTCAGATCGCGGGCTCCGTCTCCCTTCCAGATCGGCTTCATCTTCAGTTCAAGATCGCCGGCCTCATCTTTGATCGGCTTCGTCTTACGGACCTGCCGTCACTCTTCTCCGTCCAATTCGTCGCAGCCCAGTCCAGTTGAGTTCACCCAACATCGTTCTTCAGCCAACGTCGTCCAGATTGTCGGCGTTCTCTGTCGCTCTATCAGACCGGGTTTGCTCCTCAGTGAGTCAACTCGTTAACTCGCCCCAACTCGGTCAGTGAGTCAACTCATCTTAAACTCGGTCAACCCAGTCAATTCTAACAGGTTCCAAAAAAAAAAAAAAAAAAAAATCTGTTACTATTATTTTTTGGAGCCTTCTGTTTGTCTTATTTCCGCTGCCTACTTTGAGATTTGTCTGCATTGTTGTTGCTTATTTCAATGGGAGAAACGAAAGAAGATCAGAGTTCGAATTCTAAGACCAGTGAGGTCCAGAAGGTTGAAGTTTCTGTAAAAAGCTCAGAAGGTGGATCTTTTGGGGGTACCAAACTTACTGGTACCAATTTCCGAACATGGAAAGAAGATTATGTCTGTTTATCTCCGTGGGATACACAAGATGGGGCATGTGACTGGAACAATCAAGGCTCCTAGTGCAGATGATGTGGAAGCTTATGCTAAGTGGGAAGACGATGATGGGTTTGTAATGTCAATTCTATTTAGAGCCATGACTGAGGATGTGCTACAGATGGTGGAGGAGTGTGAAACCGCTGAGGCAATATGGAAGACACTGGGAGATCTCTATACAAATGAGTCTGATTTTATACAGGTTCATGAACTCATGTGCAAAGCTGCAGGAATGCAACAACATGCGCAACCAGTGTCAGTGTTTTTTACCAAGCTGAAGAATGTGTGGGCTGAAATTGATCAGAAGCGTCCTTGTAAGATCAAGAATCAGGAGGATATTGCATGGTACCAGAAAGAGAAGGAACTTGAGCGGGTTCATGCATTCTTGAGAGGACTTGATGCAAAACATAATAGTGCCAAGGGAGAGTTGCTTAGAATGCCAGACCCTCCTAGCTTGACCACATCTTTTACATATATTCGTAAGGATGAATCTCAGCAGGATAGTCTCAAACATGCACAAGTTGAAGTTTCTAGCCTAGCCATTCAAGCCCACACCTTTCCTCCAGCAGCAGCCTTCGGTCCCACTTCATCAACAAGGACCTCCGCCAGCTTTTGCCCACGCCCTGTCCTCAGTGTTCTTATTGCAATGATATTGGCCATGTTAGAGAGACTTGTTGGAAACTGCACCCGCATCTTAAACCTAAAAAGCAAGGTTATCGTCCTAAGGCGAGAGCAGCTGCTGTTCAATTGGTTCAAGAACCAGATTTCTATGGAGTGGCTGGACAAGATCATCATACGGCAGGAGGGGCTATTCCTACAGCCTCTATAGCTGGTCGTGGTAAGATTGGTATGGCTTTAAAGGTTTCTAACTTTGTTGGTTCTGATACATGGATTATTGATTCTGGTGCCTCTGACCATATGACTTATGATAAATCATATTTTACTGAATTGTCTTCCCCACCAGTGTCCTATGTCACCAATGCCAATGGTGAGGCTTTTCCTGTGTTAGGGTCAGGGTCAGTGCGTATTACTCCCACTTTAGAACTTCATAATGTGTTATATGTGCCTGACTTGTCTCATCACTTGATATCTGTTCCACAGTTGAATACTGAGTCTAAATGCTCCATAACCTTTTATCCTATGTATGTGATTTTTCAGGATCTTCTCACCAGGGAGTTAATTGGTCGGGGTATTGAGGGGCAGGTTGTTCCATCTGGATCAGACATACGCAGGGGAGAAACCAGGAGCACAGTCCCGCACCGCTTTGACTTCGAATTCTGATAAGCTAAGTGAAATTTGGTTTGGCATCGCCGTTTAGGGCATCCATCTTTTAGTCTTATGAGAAAAACCATGCCTACCCTGTTTATTGGTGTGGATGAGTCTGCTTTACATTGTGAAACATGTGTCTTGGCCAAGAGTCATCGTGCTACTTATTCTCCTAGTGTTTCTAATAAAAGTGTTATTCCTTTTGAGTTGATTCATTCTGATGTTTGGGGACCTTCTAGAGAACCCACTGTGTTTGGTATGAGATATTTTGTGTTGTTTATTGATGATTGTACGAGATTGTCATGGGTTGCTCTTCTTAAAACCAAAGATGAAGTCTTTCCAGCTTTTCAAACTTTTCGTACTCTTGTTCAAACACAATACCATAGCACCATTAAAGTTCTTCGTTCTGACAATGGGGGAGAATATGTTAATCATGTTTTCCAAGAGTTTTTCAAAAACCATGGGATTGTTCACCAAACCACATGTCCACAAACACCAGAACAAAATGGAGTGTCTGAAAGGAAAAACCGTCATTTACTTGATATGGCTCGTGCCCTTCTCTTTAGTGCTCATATGCCTAAGTATCTTTGGGGCGATGCCATTCATGCTTCCTCTCATCTTATCAATCGTCTTCCATCTAGTGTCCTTCAGGGACGAATTCCATTTGAGGTTCTTGCATCTCATGTTTCATTACCTTCCTTTCATAATCTTCCAGCTCGTGTCTTTGGTTGTGTTGTGTTTGTCCATATTCCTAAAAACCAGCGGTCTAAATTGGATGCCCGAGCACTGAAGTGTGTGTTTGTGGGCTACGCGGTTATCAGAAAGGGTACAAGTGTTATCATCCACCCACCAGAAAGTACTATGTCACTATGGATGTTACTTTCTTTGAGGACATGAGTTATTTTTCCTCCTCAGCTACAGCTCTTCAGGGGGAGACTTCATATTTTGAAGAGCTGTATCATGGAGAGGGGGAGGAATCAGAAAGTGGAGAATTCGCACAGGCAGGAGGCATTTTGCAGGATCCAGTTGAGAGCATCAGCTCCTCACCTCCAGAAGCAGAGGCTCCAGACGTCCAGACACCAGTCTCAAGCATTGAAACTGCAGTTGAAGACACAACTGCCCCTCCTGCCATCACTTCTACCCCTGACCCACAACTTCCTGGTACTGAAGATCACCCATTTGAGGTATGTCAACCCACTAGTACTAGCAATAGTGAGTCTAATGTTGAGCAATATGTGTTACCAAATAGGACCACTCGAGGTCAATCAGCCAAAAGATATGAACCTACTCTTACTGCCAAATCAAAATACCCAGTAGCCAATTATATGTCCACTAGGAGGTTGTCTAAGTCATATGAATCATTTGTGAATCAAATATCTGCTGTATCAGTACCTAACAGAGTGCAGGATGCATTGGGGGATCCAAAGTGGAGGAAGGCAATGGAGGAAGAGATGGAGGCGTTGCAGAAGAACAATACTTGGCAACTTGTGCCTCCACCACACGGCAAGAAGGCTGTAGGTTGTCGATGGGTGTTTACTGTGAAACATAATCCAGATGGATCAGTGAATCGGTATAAAGCACGCCTTGTAGCAAAGGGGTTTACTCAAACGTATGGTATAGACTACGATGAAACGTTTGCTCCTGTTGCCAAGATGAACACTATTCGGGTTCTGCTCTGTTTGCTGCTAGTTTAAACTGGCCACTCCGACAGTTTGATGTCAAGAATGCATTTCTTCATGGAGAGTTAGCCGAGGAAGTGTACATGAGCCTTCCACCTGGGTATGTAGTTGCTTCTCCTGGTGATTTTGTATGCAAATTGAGAAAGTCTCTGTATGGTCTCAAACAGTCGCCTCGTGCTTGGTTTGGGCGATTTTCACAGTTCATGCGGAAGGTTGGTTACAAACAGAGCAACTCAGATCATACCTTATTCCTCAAGCATCAACAAGGGAAGGTAACAGCTCTAATTATTTATGTGGATGATATGGTAATCACCGGCAATGATACTGTTGAGATGGGTAGGCTACATAGACAGCTAGCCTCTGAGTTTGAGATGAAGGACTTGGGTGAACTCAAGTACTTAGGAATTGAGGTAGCCAGGGGGAGAGAAGGGATCTATCTTGCCAGAGGAAGTATGTTCTTGACTTGCTAACAGAGACAGGTTTGTTGGATTGCAGACCTATTGATACTCCTATTGAGCAGAATCATTGTTTAGCTGAGTATCCTGATCAGGTACCTACTGATCGTGCTCGCTATCAGAGGTTAGTTGGGCGCTTGATTTATTTGGCTCATACTAGACCAGATGTTGCATATGCAGTGAGTGTGGTGAGTCAGTTCATGCATAACCCAAGTGAGAGTCACATGGATGCTGTTATGCGAATTTTGAAGTACCTGAAGTCAGCTCCAGGAAGGGGAGTATTGTTTTCTAAACACAACAACATCCTTGAGGTTTGTGGCTTTACAGATGCAGATTGGGCTGGAAATATTACAGATAGGAGGTCAACATCAGGTTACTTTACCTTTGTGGGAGGTAATTTGGTTACGTGGAAGAGTAAGAAACAGAAAGTTGTGGCACGATCTAGTGCTGAGGCCGAGTACAGAGGTATGGCTCACGGAGTGTGTGAATTGTTGTGGCTAGAAATCTGTTACGTGATCTGGGTTTCAAACTCAAGGTACTATGCAGTTGTATTGTGACAACAAGGCAGCCATTGACATATCACAGAATCCAGTACAACATGATCGTACTAAACATGTCGAGGTTGATCGTCACTTTATAAAGGAGAAACTAGATGCCAAAATTATTAGCTTTCCTTTTGTTCCAACCGAAGAGCAACTTGCAGATATGCTTACCAAAGGAGTTTCTAGAAAGGTGTTTTATGACTCACTAAGCAAGTTGGGCATGGTTGATGTGTATAAGCCAACTTGAGGGGTAGTGTTAGCGTGAGTCATAGCGTAACGTTAGGAATAGAATATCTTGTAATTATTTCGTAGTTAATACTTAGCTATTGTACTCTTGTAATCCTCTTTATATACCTCCACTATGAGATGAATACAATATCAGACAATTCATTCTCTCAATCTCCTTATATCTGACTTCATTAATTCAACTAAATGCACCTATGGTTATCTTAGATCTAAATGTAGCCTATTTACTATATTCTTTTCATAGTGTATAGGTTCGCTTTTGAATATGTGAGAACTAATTGTCTAATGGGTGGTGCTAGCATGCCACGTCCTAAACTTGCCCATAGATGGCAAAAAAAGGTATGTATCCATGCCATTCTGTATTGAGTTGAATGAAAATTGTTTAGTTAAAAAAAAAAACTAACCACATGAAAAATTAAAGATTAAAAAAATAAAAAACAAAGATCAAATAAGTTTCGAGAGATATTAGAAGAAGAAAAAGAAAAAATGGTTTGAAAAGATGGGATGGAAATCCCCAATAACTTATAACGTTCCCCCTTTCTCCATACCATACTCCTCCTCCTCTTGTTGTTTGTTGGTTTCATGGCTATATGGATTCTCCCTGAAGAAGGTTGTGGATCTGTGGTCATCTCCTAGAGGTGAATCCAAGTATTATCCATATATGTATATATCCATTTCACACACACACACACACAGAGGAGGTCAGGGGCTTCCTAGACGGCTTTACCATGAAGATGAGGCCAAGGAGATTGAGGTCGAAGGTTCTGGGCAGTGTCTCACCTGAAACTTCAAGCTTGATCAAGGTCGACTGCAAACTGGTAGCCGACGAATCAACCGGTAAGAAGAAGCTCAAGATCAACGTTTGGCCTCTGTCCGGCAAGAGCCGCCCTACCATCGACGCTTACTCGTAGCAGAAGCATGGACGTCCGCATTTTTACGGCACTACGGACGTCCGATCCTATATATATATATATATATATATATATATATATATATATAAATTCTGATTCACCGTCTAGGTGTAAATATACCTGTTAATGGACCGGTATAGACCAAATTGACCTGTATCCAAGTCCGTTTGGTTACTCATAATATTTGATCTAATCAAATAATTCTCCGAATTACTAAAAGACAAATTCAATAATATCATATATCCAGTTTATATCTATCATCACATAATAATTTTGTTTCAAGTCCTGAAGAAACAAAATCAACATAAAATTCAACTTTTCATTGCATGATACAGAGGTGTTTGGCCAAAAGAAAAATTTTACATGATGAAAAGGACTACAACAATTCTGCAACAACGGCACATGCACGAGTTAGATTAACCAAAATCTTCAATAGTCCAAAACATTTCTTTAAAATATAAAATTAGTTAATCATATGTTATATAAAATATAAAGGCGGATCGAATTACTATCGGAATATTAGATTTAATTGCTATTGAATTACCTGATCGATTCGTTAAATCCGTCTCCTGCTAATCACATGGGATACAGATTGGATTTAGATTGGAACACCCCTCCCACTACCCCTCAATTTCTCAAGTTTATACTCGTCTAAACCCTAGTGCTATCTCTAAATCCTTACTCTTAACAATTCTATATCCAACAGTGAATACTAACCTTACTGCAAGTAATATATTGATCAATACACACGGCTCCCCTACATATTTGTCTGTTAGCCCTAAATTTGATGGAAATTTAGCATCATCAAAAATCAATATTTTCGATGCATTCAATGATATACTCGGGTCGTTGTCGAATTGTTTATCAAACTATGACATGCTTGGGCTGGAGCCAGCGAGTCAAGCAAAGCAAAGATGGCTGGCTAAAGACCAAAATGGAGAAGAAGGAGGCGGGCCGTCCTGGGTGGAGGAACAAGACAAAAGAGGGACCCAGCGCCGCAGCACCATCTTCCACTTGCCCCCATTCCTCCCTCGTTTTTGTAATTTTTAAAACCAAATTTGTCTTCCCCCCCTCACGTTGTCATGTTAACTCAACCAACTTTGGTCAACTTTCCGATTTAACCTAACCATGGTTAGTTTCTAACCGCACTTGACGTCTTGACCAACTCATCTTGAAATGAGTTAACCCCACCCACACACTTCCTCCTCCTCCCCCCATGATCTAAGGTTCTTTTCCTCAAATGTTTATGTACATCATTAGATCACACACACACAAAAGTTTTTAAATTAGTGCACTTCCCCACGCTCCTTTCATCCTTAATTTGTCATCATCTCACTTTTTAATCATATTTTTCTTGGTACAACGTCTCATCTAATATGCTTTTCTCTTTGCCAAGGATGTCATTCACACTATTTAACAAAACTACAAACAAAAAAGATGAAACAATTTTTGTTGGCCAATTAGCTTCACATAGATAATACTTTTTCATACCTTACTCCAAACTTATACATTTTTCCTTTTATAATTGCTAAGTTTTCATTTAAAATTAAGTTAAGACTTAGGATTATATACTCTCATGTTAAACTTGATATTAGATAAATATCATCAAACGGGACAACTATAAGCGTATATATTAAAGAACACTAAAGAGTCTTATCGATAAGTAAGTCATTTCCTTAACTTTTAAATAGATTTTGTTCACGAGTTATACAACTAAAAATCTTGTGTGCAACCTCACATTCTCATGTTCTAAGAAGTAAGAACAATCTCTCAAATAACTAGGTTTTTTTTTCTTTCTTTTAATTAAAGAGGATCAAAGGGTTTCACTTATGCCCTCATGTTGACTCGAACCCATAACTTCGTATATAACAGTGAGTGCTCTCAAATAACTAGGTTAAGATTTAACAATTACAAATTCTTGCAGCAAATAGGGCTCACCCAAACTAATTACGAGACAAAGCTTCAAATCAATTGAGTCAAATAGTTTTATTAAACATATTATTTGTATGGAAAATATCTTATTTTGTAAAAGTTTAGGTGCATGTTCCGAAATCTGCAAAAAATATGCATACTCTTGTCGGCCAACCTACAAAATGTTTAAGAATCAAGGTTATACTCTTAATTAACGTTGATCCCTAATTTTTTTTTTTAACAAAATTAGTTAATATGTCAAACACAATGTGTGAGTTAAACTAAAATAATCAATAATAAAAAAGAGTTTTGCTAGTTAAACCATATTTTTAGATATTACCTTTTAAAACTATATTATTTGTTAGCTAAATAGATTTCTTTCTATTAGGCCAAATTAGCGACCAAATCAAACGATAATACCAAATTAATGAATATCATCTAATTACATGCTCGAGAATCGACCCATTTTGAACATAGATAAACATGACTTTAGAAAATTTACAAGCATTGAGATATGTTCCCATATTTATGACAATAGAGAGGCAGAAATGAAACTCATAAATTTCAGGGAAAACTCTAATAATGAAACCCTAGCCACTCAAAAACCCTAAATAGATCTCTAGTCTAAAGTTTAGCGCGAGTTAGGAAAAATATTAGGTGTGTGTGAACAGTAACTAGTGCGTGTATTCTGATTTGCCCCTGCTATTTGCCTACGCTTTGTAATAATAAAACTCTAAACACTAATTTTACATAATAAAAAGTGCAATAAATTCTTCCTCCCCTATATAGTTTGAAAGCCACGCTCTCAAATTGAGAGTCATGCTTGCAACCACCGGCCTTTCTTCCTCAGAAGAAGAAAGCAAAACATACGAAAATTTTCAGCAAAATGAATATTTTATTTGTATATATTTAAACTTTTGGGGCGAGAGAAATGACTGCGTTTTAGAGTCCTTGTCGCCCCCACACCCACACCCACACCTCTCTCTCTGCTCTATCTAATCCCTCCTCTCCTTCCCTTCCCTTCGCTTCCTTCCCTTCCTCTGCACTCGATCCTTGTTCTTCTTGTCGTTCTTTTTCTTATATTCAACTCCAAATAAAACTTCAAGTACCGGAGAGCTGCTCTCTTTCCCTCTCACACACATCTTTTCCATTCCTATTTTTCTATATATATCTTCCCACTCCTATAAAATAAACAAAAGCACTGGAGATAGAGAAAAACAAACAGTATTTTGAATTTTCTGCATAGTTTAGTAGCAGAAGTGGTGTTGTTCCTTCCTTAAAATTATTTTTTAGTAAATCCATTTTTAATAATAATTTTTCCTTCCCCTTGTTTTCTGTTTTTCTTTTTGATGTGTCCATGGCTGGTTTGGATTTAGGCTACGTTCACCAGCTCAACAGGCAAGATCACTTGCACCAGCTCCAGAGACCCCAACATCAACAACAAACCCATGATGATACCGAAGACGACGTCAACCAGGGGCAGTACTCAGGCGAAGACCAAGGCCTCGACCTCAGCGGCGGCATCAACACCGGCCCTGGAGACATCGTTGGCCGCAGGCCCCGCGGCCGCCCTCCCGGATCCAAAAACAAGCCCAAGCCGCCAGTCATCATAACAAGAGAGAGTGCAAACACCCTCCGAGCTCATATTCTCGAGGTCGGCAACGGCTGTGACGTCTTCGACTGCGTTGCCACTTACGCGCGGCGTCGCCAGCGCGGGATCTGTATTCTCAGCGGCAGCGGCACGGTCACTAATGTCAGCTTGCGGCAGCCGGCAGCAGCAGGAGCCGTGGTTACCCTCCACGGAAGGTTTGAGATACTTTCCCTTTCTGGATCCTTTCTGCCTCCTCCGGCCCCGCCTGGTGCGACAAGTTTGACTATATTCTTAGCCGGCGGGCAGGGTCAGGTGGTCGGAGGCAGCGTAGTGGGGGAGTTGACCGCAGCCGGACCAGTCATAGTGATTGCCTCGTCCTTTACTAATGTTGCTTACGAGAGGTTGCCCTTGGAGGAGGATGAGCAGCTGCAGATTCAGCCGCAGGCGGGATCTCAGGGCTCCGGAGGAAGCGGTGGAGGTGGCGGTGGCGGCGGAGTGGGAAACAACCCTTTTCCGGACCCATCTTCGGGGCTCCCGTTCTTCAATCTGCCGCTGAATATGCAAAATGTTCAGTTACCAATTGACGGGTGGGCTGGAAACAACAACAACTCTCCAGGAAGTCGTCCGCCATTTTAGATCATCATATTGACTTGTTTATTGGTTGATTTAATTGCACTAATGGATGAGATGAGCTTTATTGGAGACACAACAAGGTCAGCAAACTTCGTGGACTACCACTCCTAGGTATCATCATCATTATCTTCTACATCTTCATCAAAATGGCCGTATTTTAGATCTTCTGCTATCTAGTCAGAACTATGTTAATCAATGTTGTAGCAGTTTCTTCTCCTATTTTTCTTCTTTTGTTGTTTTCTTGTTGTTCATGATGGTGGAAACAGTTGAAGTACTACTACTGCTCTTCTTACTTTTTCTTTATAAGGAATGGTTTGAGGATTCATCTTTAAAGAGCTCAGCAATCATTTTACTATGGTCGGAAAGTGGGTAAAATCCCTGAAATTTAGGGTGTTAGAAACAGATCCACCATTTTATTGTACACTTACTCCCCCCTTTTGTTTCATTTACATATGCCTTTTCCTTAACTTGATCAACTCTCTCTTTAGAGGCTGCATTTCTGTCTGAACCAAATCTTGTAGGATCTGTGACTTGGTTTTCTGTTTTTTATGCATTGTTATGAAATATTGAAGAGCACGCAAATACCTAGAACCCCAGGCGAGTTAGGATATCCTTGGCTTTTCAAGTCTTTTTCCATATTATTGAACTCCATGAGGTTTTCTCTCGTTGGATTATATGTTGTTTTCTACTCGACATAAGTTGCATTAGTGTTCAATCTGCTCTCCTTGGTACTATTAGTACTCATCTTTGGACTTGGCTATCAAGACGGTTTTAATTTTGTTACTCTCTCATGTCTCATCTAAATCTTCTAAGGTAATATCTGAACTTATCTAAGCAAGTAATTACAACATTCTATACTCACGGTATCAAAGGCTATGGATGAGATGGGAGTAATTCATGTGCACTTGATTAACATATGTGTATAGTGTAGCTGATCCAGTGAGTTATACAATGTACTAATTAAACACCAACTAGCTTCAACACTAATTAACTCTATGGTGATCTACTCAGATTCCAGTACACTTCTGCATATGTGCATGTTTACTGGTAAACCATTTTGGAAGGAAATGGGTCTATTCTATGAGATATACCTATCTGTATAAATACTTTCTAGCTTGCAACCTTGAGTTAAAGATATAAAGTAAATAATAGACATATCTTTATACGGTAATCTTTGTTAGGTTGTACGATTAAGTCTTGGTGTATAAATTATAATTCCTGAAGTATTCGAAGTAATACAAGGGTGCATGTTTCTCACTAAAATCCTATTAGTTCTCTCAACTATTGTAGCGAGTAATTGAGTCATTCTGTATATGCACTAAAACTTCCACACATTCTAGCCATCTTCTGATAAAAATTATTTCAGAAAAGAATTAGTGGAAATGAAAGATCGGCTTTGTTGCCTTCTGGGATTATTATTACTATTATTTATTTATTAGTTCTATAGTTTGATTGACATAAGTATTTCTGTTTAAGAATTTAATTTCCAGGCTTTGTCTGATTGAGGGTTGTCATATTTATCTGTTATTTTACAGTTATGATTTACAAAGCCACTTCTCTTATATTTAGTGCAACTTAGTTAATATTAGTGAAGGGTTAGAAACGAACCGAATTTGTTGTTAATTAGCTCGATCATTATCCAATGGAGTTCATGTTAGAAGACCAGCTACCGTTTGCTGGGTGCTGACTGCTGAAGATATATATGGGAATAATCCAATTATATATCACTAATACTCTACACACACGCGCACAAGGAATCACACTTGGGAACCACTTCCATGCTGTTCACTTTTTAATTAGGTTAAAATCAGTGCCTTTGTATATGTATCATTCGCTAACAAACAAGGTTGGTAATCATCAATGTTGTTCGATCATGTTGGTTTGCCTCACATGCATGTATATATGGATAGTGAATTCAATTATATATATTGTTCTAAAACTATAGTATTGCATGTGATAATTTCCATTGACTTCAATAATCAAATTTCCATTTGGCGAATAATTTTTATGCAACATGTTGTGGAAGAAGAAAGTGGATTAAGATATTGCTCTATATCCCATATATGAAATCGTCCATATTCATGTCAAAAATCATCTAGTGCTCATTTTATATGGATAAGTGCGTTTGATTCCTTAAAGCACTTTAAGTTATGGATATATGCTTACAATATGCATGTATTCCTCTAGCTAGCTACGTAAGTGGATTCTCAAGTTATTTATATACATATACTGTGAGCATACATGAGCCTGGCAACCTAACATTGTCCTAAAAATAAGGAGGAATATTATTCATCTTATATACTTGGTATGAGCTTAAGCCTTTGCACTGATACACACTAAACGAAATTGAATTCTCTACCTGTCTTGGTATGCGTACGTTGATTGAATTTTACTTTTGAAAGCGCATATATATAATTACAAATCCAAGATTCTCTACAATTTAGGGTTTAATAATTGAGTAGCATGTATGTAAACCGGTACATGCATTTGTGATCCAGGTTCGTGTATAGCTAAGTAAAAGGTTCAGTAATGCCAAGACAGTAGAACAGTCTGATCCAATCTATACATTATCATGTATATGTGTATTGGATCATGAGGCGGTCTTGACTTCGTTTTGTTTGTTCTGCCAATTCAGTATACCTCTTTTATTTGTTTTTGGGGACAAGTTATGGTACTGTGAAGTTTATCATATACTCAATTTACATCTATTTGAACAAAAACTACAATTTATATGATTCAAAATTACAACATTGAGAACAAAACTATCATACTCATTTACACTATTTACATATAATGTAATAAAAAATTACAACATTGACAACGGATTTGCTCAAAAACTTGTATCAAGGTAGTAGGTGGTGTAATTACCATTAATAGAACTAGGTTACTCAAAATATAACTCAATTTTACCACTTTGACAATAAATTTGTTGTCATATTTATAAATGTGTGGATGATATATGGGTATGTATTATAAAATTTTCGTTTTTTTGGATTGATTTTCTCACTTGACCATCTTTACTTACAAACTAAATCCTTATAGGTTAACAGCAACTGTGAATTCTTATGGCTAGAGAGTAGTTTTAAAAATGTCATAAAAGCATCTCTTTGAGCTCACAAAAGTAAAAAAACTACTGTAAGTCGTGTTATTGGTGATAACTAACATCATATATAAAACTCATAGTCTAAAATCTGAGCTGACCAGGTAATATTAATGGATGATTAGATGTTTCTATATATGCTTAACCAATTAGTTTAAGCCGTCACCTTTGTAGATAATGACCAAGAGCAGTTAAATGTATTAAATTAATTAATAATAAAACATCAAGCAAATGAAAGTAAAGTTCATAAAGAGTTGTTTATGGTGGTGTACAGCAACCTTGCTAATGATGATGGCAAGGTACTACGGTGGCCGCTTTAAGTTTCATGGGATTATTATCTTTCGTCAAAGGTGTGAATGGACGTACACTTTATATTCAGAAGACCCAAATAATGTTCGAAAATATTAAAGTACATGAGGATTATCCCTAACCACAGATTTGAAGAAAGAACAATATGATGCACTTGGCATGGATGTATCCCTAACCACAGATTTGAAGAAAGAACAATATGATGCACTTGGCATGGATGTATCCCTAACCACAGATTTGAAAAAAGAACAATATGATCTATATAAAGAAAGCTTTATGAGATGTAAAACGATGGGTATAACATAAACAATTACGTTGACCATGGAGCTAAAGTTTATACATATAAACGCTGAAAGAATAAGTTGATTGATGAATAAGATTGAGCATGAAGATAACCACAGTGTTGAAAGGTATAGTTTTGGGTACCTAGAAGACAAATGAAAAGAAAAACAAGAGGAAAAAGAAAAATAAAAAGAAAAAGAAAAAAAAGTGCTTGTATCGGTAACGATCGCGCGCGTGCTTTATTCGGCTTTGAATTGAGAATTGTGTTGGATACCATCCGGCCTAGACTAAATCTTTTTTATTCTTGTACTTTTTTTTTACATGCTAATTCTTGTAATTAACAATAGTAAAGAGAGTCCGTTTTAGAAGGGGATTACTTCTCTTCTGGGTGGATCATTTGATTGACTTATCGATCTTAGATTGTTTAAGTGTCTAAATTATTGGTGGTGCTGCTTTTACTTGTATTGCATTCTGTTGAGAATATGTACATCATACATGAGAAAAACGGGATATTGCCTATAGATTTATAAGGGTTTGGGTCGGTCTATCTATTGTCGGTTTTGGATGTGAAATCCAGATTACTTTATCATAGTATCAGAGCGGGTTATCCCACGTGTGCATGCCTCGCGGCCACATGGGCTCCACGTCACCCAAAGTTGTCTACGTGTATGGCTTGAAAATTCGCCACACGTGCGGGGGCGTGTTGAGAATATATACATCACACATGAGAAAAATGGGATATTGCCTATGAATTTATAAGAGTTTGGACCACTCTATCCATTGCCAATTGGTTTTGGTTGTGAACCCCAGATTACTTTATCACATTCAACTGCATTACATTCCTTGTAGTTCTCTCTATTATTAATACAATTGCATCATTATTCAATCAAAAGGCCAAAAAAAATAAAAATAGGGCTTTTGTCCATTTACCCTAATTCTAGGGTCATTTATCAAACTTACGCCATTAAGTTTTTTTTTAATTCCCCTTTACCTATAAAGACTCTAATGAGCTCTTCCCTAATACCCAATTAAGTTTTATTATTTTATTTTATTTTAGTTTATTCTTGAGACTATTTTACCCTCACAATTTTGTTACATAGAGAGAGAGAGAGAGAGAGAGAGAGAGAGAGAGAGAGAAGCCATAGGAGACTTCGTCTGATTCTGGTCACCGACCGCCGAAATCCTGTCATCGGCCGCTGCACACCGAACTTCTCTGAAAACCTCGCTGGAGGTCTCCAAAGAGGTCGTTGGAGATCTTGTAGGTCGCCGGAAAGATTTATTGCCCTCAAATAGACTTTTATTGTCCCCCAATAAACCTCTATTAGGGGGCGGGCAATAAAAGTTTATGAAATCTCGCTGGAAGACCCCAAAGAGTTCGTTGGAGATCTCTTATGGGGCTGGAGAGGTTTATTGCTCCCCCAATAAACCTTTATTGCCCCCAGTAGACCTTTATTGCCTAAGGTGCTGTTAATGTTAGAAACCGAAGGCTCTAATTAACGTTTTAGGGAAAAATAGATAATATATATATATATATATATACATACAAGAAGTATAGTGGTTCGTCTCCCGCTAAGCGTCCACTTGAAAGTTTAACTAGTGTTTTTGGGCCTTGCGGCCCAAAGAGATTACAAAGTGTGTAATGGAGTGGATTTTTAAGTGGGAGGAGGGGTCCCTTTTATAGGTAAGGGAACCACTCTCCTTTACATTTTCTTCTATGTGAGACTAAGAGCCCTTATGCTAGTGTAGAAAGCATGTTGTGGAGGCATGTTGGCAAGGCTGGGAATGTGGCTTCCCGGTGAGGTATTGGCAGCTTCCGACTACCGTGGCGTAGCTTGGACATCAGACTACCGGATGCATGTCGCGGTTGGGTCCCACCATGACTTGTGGGCTCCCCAAAGAGGGTGTTACATATGCTTGGTGACATAGCAAATTCTCCATAATAGTGGAGGTATGTACAAGTCCCCAAGTAAGAGGAGCTTCTTAGTTGAGGAGTTATACACATGATGTCATCAAGTATAAGTAACGTCCGAGAGGTTCCTAGACCCTACAAGTCACTGAACTCCACAAGCAAGAAGGGATTCGTTAACCTGCATAACAAAGACAAAAGCACACATATGTAGAATGCTTTTTGTATTGGGCAACAAGTGATAGTTGCATTGATATGCGTTGGCATATACTAATGTACGAGGTGCATGATACACGTTGATGTATACATGTGAATGGCGTCAAGTATGATCGGTTATGACGTATAAACTCGAGAACGCATATGGTTGTGTGAGCAAAAGATTGCATATGATAAATGCATGACGCACCCAAGAAAATGAACGAGGTCGAGTTTGACGAGGTTATGCTAGTGAGGTGTAAGTTGTATGAGTGCCGTGAAGGCAAGAGTTTGTGACTCATGAAAAATGAATATGCAAACGTTTGTGTTAGTTTGGTTTTCGCTCGTATTAATGGATCGTGAAAAGAATTCGATTTGTGGCAAATGACAAATGGTAGAAGAATTCAATGTTCCATTAATGTGTAGGGTAAATTCCTCCTAGGGTACCTGAGGTATTGCTACTTGGACAGTTTGATACCTGATGTATTAAAGGAGACAGTTTGGTACTTGAAGTTAGACTCCGTTTGACACTTTGATACTTCTGTTAATTTTTCTGTTAAATGTAAGGATAAAATTGATATTTAGAATATATGTATGAACACATAATAAAAAAACATGAGTTTGTGGGTTGATTTTCTTCATAATTTTATAGGTATGAATTAATGCTTATGGGTTATGTTGAAGGTGAAATATTCAAATTTTTTGTCCAAGAAATATAGTAATCATATAGTGAACACCCATGAGAGTACTCCATTGAAACTAGTCTCGTACAACTAAATTTTTTTAAACATAAAATTCAATTATGTGAACTTTAACATAACCCAAAAGCATTAATTCATTTTCATTTTCTCCTAAATGACCCAAAAAATGATGAAGACCTAAAATAATATCAAATAATATCATGGCATTGTGTTTATGAAGAGGAGGAAAAATCCAAGTTTTGGAGGAAAAATCAGTGGATTCGAATATTTCTTTAACATAAAATTCGAATATTTCACCTTCAACATAACTCATAAATATCTGATTATTATATTTCTTTAACATAAAATTCGAATATTTCACCTTCAACATAACTCATAAATATTAATTCATACCTATAAAATTATGAAGAACGGCAATCAACCCACAAACTCATGTTTTTTTATTATGTTTTTATACATATATTCTAAATGTCAATTTTATCCTTACATTTAACAGAAAAATTAACAGAAGTACCAAAGTGTCAAACAGAGTCTAACTTCAGGTACCAAACTGTCCCCTTTAATGCATCGGGTATCAAATTGTCCAAGTAGCAATACCTCAGGTACCACAGGAGATATTTACCCTAATAATATATACATCGTGTATTATGTCGAGGGGATGTGAGTCTAAAACTTGGGAATGCCGGAAGGCAAGAGCCACTACACCAAAACTGGTCTTTTACGGCCCACCATGTGCACCGTAAATGCCTATTTACGGCGCACAAAAACACGCTGTAAAAGCTCGCGCTGTAAAAGACCACATGTCTTTTACGGCGGGCAAAAATGCGTCATAAAATAACAATTAACGCGCTGTAAAAGTGGTTCCACAAATGTCATTTAGGTCATTTACGGCCCACATTTCACGCCTTAAAATACCTCCTACTAAAGGCGTATACAGCACGCCGTAAAAGAGTAGCTAAACTCCTAATTAAGGCGTACACTGAGCGCCGTAAATGAGGTATATTCAAACAAAAAAAAAATCTTTTTGCTCAAATGTCATACTCATATTACCCTCATTATAATTAATCTCATGTACAAAGTAACAATTGGAAATGTATTAGTAGAACTAATTACATCAATCAATTAAACCCCCCTGAACCCTAAACATATTTGAAGTTACCTAACTACAACATTTCTCCGGGGTCTCCTTGTCTTCCTTGTTCCTTCCTTTCACAAGCTGTGCAATGGTAGAAGTACACTGCAAGCAGGAGTTAAAACTTTCTTTTAGTCATTCCAGTTTGTCACAAGACAAAGTAAAGAGGGATCAAAACAATTCAGTAGCACATGTCTGATAATCTAGAATCGGAAGAATAAAATTTTTCAAGAGAAAAAGGAGAAATGTAACTAGAGATGAGTTTCAGTACAAGTAGGATCAACAATGATCTAAAAGATGAAAAGTGCTTAGCTTCAAATGGGATGACTTGTGTACTTCCTTTGAGCCTTATATACAATGAAGCAATCCAATATAGATGAGCATTTTTGAATTAATGCACGTCAAGAGGGAAGAGAAAGAACTCACCAAGTTAATACCAAATAGTGCTATGATATTCTTGCCCCCAGTCAAGTCTATAACTTATGCGTAGTATTTCTTTGCCGTCTGTATGTTTTCTAATCCACCAAGAGTGTAAAGAATCTGTTAAATACAGAAACCAAAACATCAAAGATTTGATTCATCTTATTTACACCATGTATTTAGTACGTTAGGCAATGCAATCATGGTCATTTTGGTTATGCACTATGCTACTTCAAGTCTTCAACCCAGGAGTATTTCACATCATGCCATTTCAAATAGATAATAGTAAGGCAACAAAATCAAGGACATTGATTGCAATTCGGTTACTGGGTGTACATATACAAAGTGTCACAGAGCAACTGAAATTCTTGACCAGAAAGGGGGGAAAGGCAACATACATTAGCATAAGCTAAGTGGTTGAGGGGAACATTAGGTTGTGTCAATGTTAGCTCCTCATAAAGTCCATGGCTGTAAGCGCAACCTGCTCATATAGAGTCCATTCTGCATCAAGAAATACAAAAAGGAACTTTAAATTGGAGACATAATAATGACAGGATATAAGCTTAGAGGCTAGAAAATACAAACTAGTAAAAAAGAAGGCAGTTCAAACAAATAATAAACAAAGAAGGAGGGGGCACAGCTACAATACCTAGATTCCCACCCAGGACTTCTGCCATTCCTACAAATGATAAAAGAAATAGAGGGCCGATCAATTATACCAAGCAGATGGTTATACCAATTATAAATTTTCAGTCCAGAAAGCACATATGGAAAGACTATACTCTTAGTGAAAGAATGTTAGGAGTGCAGTGATACAACTTGCTAAATGACCAAAAAAACTTGGCAATATCGGAATGGTGCAAATGAATCGAAAGGAGAAATTTGGAAATTCTCTCAATGTCACAAGACTCGAGAGTGTTCTATGTCAATAAAAAGGATTTGCATTGCAGTTACTTAGGTATAAGAAAGCTTGTTGTATTATACTGATTTTGTATTAGTTTCTACTGTTTAGCAATTGGTTAATAGATTTTAAATTTGAGCTTAGTAGAGTACTTTGAAAGTGGTGTCTCTAAGTTATCTAGTCATGAAGCTACTAAAAGAAGTGTGATAGAGTACTTGATGAATTAGCTAGAAGTAATTTCACCGACTGTGACACACAAAAGGGTTCTTACAGATAGACTAGTACTATACTTGCATGACTTAGCAACAAGTTCCTTTATATAAAGTGAAAAACATGCTGGTGATCAAATGAAACATGGAAACAAGTGGAAAGAAAGAAACCTGCCACTGAGGACAATACGTCAGAGGGAAGCTCGCGTTCGTCTTCTCGTTGGCTTTGCAAAAGAAAAGGAATAAGAGGTTTGACCACATACAAAATATATACATACATTGCTTGTGTGTGTATCTGAAGGATTCAAAATCAAAACCAAACCATGATGAGCATAACTGAATCAATTGATTCAGGGGTGGATCCAGGATTACAACCTTGGTAGGGCTTGAACTTCTTAACCAAAGGAGAAAAAAGATTATGGTGGACAATCCAAACCCCCAATTTAATCAAATGTAACAGAACCAATTTAACAACCTGTGCAAAACCAATTTAATCAAATAAACGACTACAGTTTATAATTTGTTCATTTGGATGCCTAGACCTAATATGACGTAAAACCAAAGGTATAATTTAGTCTCATTGAGACAGAAGCTGGAGGATGCATTGGTAAATGCAAACAAGAACACTTCACACCACAAGATGCAGTTGTCCAAGGTGTTTTCGATCAGATTGCTAGATAGTAAACTCTCTAGAACATTGCCTAAAGTTAATGCATGTTGTTTTATTATCTGCAGCTACATGATTGCTTTATGCAAGTAAAAGATTACAGAGAAAGACTTAAAAGAAGTGAAGATAAACTTCGGGTTGGTGATTTTGTTCCTCTTGAGATTAATGTACAGGAAAATATCAATTTGAGAGGGGAAAAAAAAAGGGTATCATTTTAGAAAATGTAATAGTGAAGAATAAAAATATTTTGTCTATCCACAAATTGAAGTAAAAACTATTTAGATGTTGGCCAACTTCTTTTGAACTGGCCGGTTTTCAATATGCATTATGAGTCAAACATGCTATCAAATTCCTGTTTGAGTAATAGAACAACTAGAGTTTATAATTTGGATGCCTAAAACACAAGCATGCTATCAGATTGGTATCAATTATGCTATCTTAATTATGCTATCAGATTCACAGCAAAACACAAGCATCCTATCCTAATTGCAAATAGCATTAAATCCTAATTGCAATTATGTATCATTTTGAGTCTTTTGACTGTCTGCAATTATACCATCAACATCAAATGCAAATCCGAAATCGAACCCATTACCCATTTCAAGTTTTCAACTATACAATTACTGCATTACCTTAGTTAAAAACCAACAAGAATACAAGATCAAATGGAAATCGATTATTTACTGATTGAAAATTGATTATTTACAAGAATACAAGATTAGAAATTGATTATTTATAGATTGAGAGGAGGACTGGAGGAGCCGTCGGCCGTCGCAGAGCAGGAGAACAAGACGGAGAGGGAGAGAGAGATGGTGAGATACCTGGAGGCAGAGGCGCAGAGCACGGAGACCGGAGATTGGTTGCTGGTTCTAGCTAAGAGTGCATGTCGGGAGAGCTCCAAGTCTCCAATTGAGTTGGCGAGTTCAGCAATGGGGCTTGAAAGGAGAGCTGGGGAGGACTAGTCCAAAAAAAAAACCTATATTGTATCAATAAGACTAGAAAGATGATAACCCATTCTGGGCTACTTGCTGCCCCACAAGTCTTAACAAATACTAGTCTTACCTCTAAACGAGTTGTTAATTTCATTATTTGATAGATTATATATATTGAAGAGAGATCAGAATAAATAATAGCAAAGTTTGAATGGGAATAGAAATAGAGGAAGGGGAAGGAGGAGTAATTAAGTACCTGAAATACTGAGAGAGTGTAGGAATGTTGGGAGGAGACTTGGAATGAATGTGGAGCGAAACGACGAGATTCTACGAGCAGACAATGGTTTAAGAGAGCGTTGTACTCGTAGCTCAGCGATTCGAGTACCCAATCCAATGCCAAAGACGAACCCAAAACCAAGTTGGGCTTGGTGGTGGTGGTGGCGGAGGTCGCAGTCTCGCAGCCGTAGGTGATTCGAGAGACGAGAGCCACCACCACTCTAACATTATTTGCAATTCGCTGGTTCTTTCCCTCAAAACTCAACCCACTCACTCCCAAGTCACAACTCACAACAAAACCTTTTCAACATTCGTCCCCCTCAAATAAGAAGACGTGGAGGGCGTGAAGGTGGTGGAGATGATGGGTGGGAGGAATCGGTGGTGGGGAGTGGGGGAGAAGCGAGGGAGCGGAAGAGGTAGAGGGGAGATGAGAGAAGAAAGAGATAGACACAAATAAAGAGCACTGAAAAGGAGCGTGATACTAGTAAAAAGTTAGGAGAGGGAAATTCAACGTTTAGAAAATAAAATGGGCGGGTTATGGCATTTAAGGCGTGCTCTTAATGCATGTCGTAAAAGACTAAAAACGTATGTCTTTTATGGCGTGCAGAAAATGAGTGCCGTAAATGTGTATATATATTTAAGGCGTGCAAGAGATGTGTGCCGTAATTGTATTGTAACATTTACGGCGCGCAAGAAATGTGAGCCATAAAAGACTAAACACACCTGACTTTTACGACATGCAATACATGTGCGCTGTAAATGTATATACATTTATGGCGCACATCAATTGTGTGCCCTAAATGTATGTCATTTACGGCATGCTTTTTTGTGCGCCATAAATTTTGCGCAGTAAAAGCCTACTTTTGTTGTAGTGAGCTTCAAATCTCGGGGGTGCCGGGAAGGCTTTAGCGGGAAGCTCGGGGTTGTTAGGAAGGCGTTAGCGGGAAGCTGGGGTTGCTGGGAAGGCATGAGCGTGAAGCTCGGAGGTGCCGGGAAGGCGTGAGAGTGAAGCTCGGGTGTGTCGGGAAGGCGTGAGAGTGAAGCTCGGGAGTGCCTGGAAGGCTTGAGACCGAAGCTCGGGGGTGCCGGGAAGGCGTGAGCTGAAGCTCGAGGTTACCAGGAAGGCGTGAACGGAAGCTCGGGGGTGCCGCGGAGGCGTGAGCGTTAGAGCTTGTGAGAGGGAAGTTCGGGATACCGTGAAGGTATGAGCGTGAAGCTTGGGGGTGTCGTGGAGGCGTGAGTGTTAGAGCTTGTGAACGGGAAGCTCGGAGGTGCCGCGGAGGCGTGAGCATGAAACTCAGGGGTGCCGGGAAGGCATGAGCGTTAGAGCTTGTGAGCGGGAAGCTCGGTGTTGATGCTATAAGGCATGAGTGTAACTGTCGCTAATTATGCTGGGCTGTATGTACAAGTCCTCGAAGTCCCTAGTGAAGAAGGGTTTTCTTGCGGGGTTGATACCAAAATGTAGCTTTGTGCTGTATAACGAGCATAATTAATGCAAGTGCGTCGTCTATCTAGAATTTTGTTAGAGGAAAAGCTTATACCCTTTCTGGTGGGTCCCCTGCTAGGCTCTTCGAGGAGTCCCCAACTCCTGGCAATAGACCTCCGTATGGTTGAAAAATTGTTTGATGATGGGAGCTGCGTATAAGCAGTGGGCGTTAGGTAACGAACCTAATGTTTGATACCCAAGCGTGGGGGGTTAACTACAGGATCAATGGCTGCAGTGGGCTGCGTTAATCGGTCCTTTTACTCTTTCCAGGAGGAGAAAAAGCTTGACTGCAATGCCGCTAGCGGTCACCGTCATTGTGAGGCGTTTGCCTTACCAGTTGGTCGTGGACCACAGACTCGTGGAGTCTAGACGGTTTATTAGGTCTTTTTCGAGTGGGGAGAGTTTGACAAAGTATGGTACCCGGAGACTAGACCATATATTTACATATAGAGTACATGTAAAGTTTGTAATTGTAAAAACAATGACAAATAAGTATAGCAAGTAATAATATATGGATCTTATGGCCATGTAAGATGCACAATAGATAATGGCAAGTGTCATGGGTGGCCATATAAAATTTGATAGTAGCTCCCGATGAATCATTATGAACCTAGAGCTTTAACTAAAGCATGTTGGATGTGTTCAAGCAAGTTGGGTGTAGTTGAGCAGGTAGGCGCTGTGCAAGTATGTGGGGCATGGCCCAAGAAAGTCGTGGCCATGCTCAATACCCAAGCGAGTCATAACCCAAACAAGTCGTTATTCGAGCATGTTTAATTGAGTCATAAGTGTCACAAGCTTCTAGATATGCCATAGTTTGTTTAAGTGAGTGTCACATTAAATTGATTTAAGCATGACATGTGTACAACATGTACTTGTAGTAAAGTTTGTTAATAACATTTTTGCATTGTTGTAAACATGCTTAAGGATTATGGAGACATTTGAAGTATGGCTTTGAGCATAGTAGGTGTATTGGTAAAATTGGTACAAGTGGTAAGCATGCTTAAATTCATAGAGGCATGTAAGTGCATATCAAGTGTGATATATTATAGGCATGCTTAGAAGTAGTAAAATCATGTAAAGGCATGGGTAATAGCTCCAATTGCAAGAGAGTAAAAGATAAGATATACTTACTTTTCTTATGCCGATTCGGAGTAGGTTGTGATTCATCTATGACTGCAAATAGCTCGCTTTGGCCTTGCTCTCATGAGAGGTTGTCCGGTTGAATGATGCTATCCTCCGAACAAAATAAATGATTAGCATTTGGTTTACATAGTTTAATTTGACCTAGAAAGATTGGCTTGTTTGTACACTCGTGTGAATGAAGAAAGAGTGCGAGTGCGCACAATATAAGCATGTTGATTATGTACATGTCTAACTTGAAATTTCAAACATGTCAATAAAATGCGTAAATGAGCATGTTCCACAAGCCAATATGTATGTATTAGACGCTGGAGCCTATACATATAAAGTTATGTATATCTAATCATTTTGCACAGATAAACATTGGTCTAGAATGGCCATAGTGGGTTTAGATGAAAATCTGTTGCAATTGCAATACCAAAAAGATCAAGGATGAGCATGTTATATATGCACAGTTTGAATGTATTTTGCTCGAGATAACATGTGAAGCATTAGCTCCAAAGTAATGCATTGAGTTATCCCAAAGGTAATAGAGGTGTGATAGTGGCATGCATAAATGGGTTAACTGATCCATCATTTTGTTGGTGCCTCATAAGCTATAGAAGCTTAGATGTATGAAATTAGTGCTGACAGCTCGCCTCACCAAAACATGCTTGTGTGACAATGATCTAAGTAAAGATAAGGGCTAAATACTGATTACTACCCTATAGTTTGGGTCCAAAATCAATTCAGTCCCTGAACTTTTAATTTCATCAAAAACACCCCTGCACTTTCAGTTTTGATATAATAGGTCCAATAATTTGTTAGTTTTCCAATAATTGAAGTTAGGATTAAATTCAGTTTACCCCCCTGAGGTTTGGGGGTGTCATCATTTCACCCCCTCTACTTTCAATTTTGAATTTTTACCCCCTAAACTTTCCAATTTCAATCAACCGTGTCCAATTTCTCTTATTCCGTCCAAAGTCAACATTAACTTTGACTTTTGAGGGGTAAAATGGTCTTTTCAAGATAAAAAATATATATAAAAATATATTTTTTTTAGTTTTTTTTTTTTTCTGTTTTTTTTTTTTTTTTTTTTTTTTTTTTTTCTATTTCTTCATTTTTTTTGGTCTTCAACCTATACACCAAAAGTTATAATAGGTTTTAAAAAAAAAAAAAAATATTCTAGGTGGTTGAAAGCCGCTTGCTGGTCTACGATATTTGTGATATATCTCCGATAAAGTGAAGAATTTTAGGATATATCCCCAATAAAGTGAAGAAATATCTGTAAAAAATAATTTTACACTTTATCTAGAAATAAATATCTTTAAAAAAATAATTTTACACACTCGCAGGTCTACGATATTTGTGATATATCTCTGATAAAGTGAAGAATTTTAGGATTCCCTAATAAAGTGAAGAAATATTTGTAAAAAATTATTTTACACTTTAGCTGTAAATAAATATCAGTATATTCCCAATAAAGTGAAGAAATATCTGTGTAAAATCATTTTTGGTCTACGATATTTGTGATATATCTCCAATAAAGTGAAAAAATTTAGGATATATCCCCAATAAAGTGAACCAATATCTGTAAAAATGATTTTACAATTTATCTGTAAATATCTGTATATCCCCAATAAAGTGAAGAAATATCTGTGTAAAATCATTTTTACAGATAGTGTAAAATTATTTTTTTACAGATATTTCTTCACTTTATCAGAGTAATCACAAATATCGTAGACCAACGAGTGTGTAAAATCATTTTTTACAGATATTTATTTCTAGATAAAGTGTAAAATTATTTTTTACAGATATTTCTTCACTTTATTGGGGATATATCCTAAAATTCTTCACTTTATCGGAGATATATCACAAATATTGTAGACCAGCAAGCGGCTTTCAACCACCTAGAGTATTTTTTTTGTTTTTATAAACCTATTATAACTTTTGGTGTATAGGTTGAAGACAAAAAAAAATGAAGAAATAGAAAGAAAAAAAAAAATATGAAGAAACAGAAGAAAAAAAAACAGAAATTTTTTTTTAAATATATTTTTTATCTTGAAAAGACTATTTTACCCCTCAAAAGTCAAAGTTAACGTTGACTTTGGACGGAATAGGAGAAATTGGACACGGTTGATTGAAATTGGAAAGTTTAGGGGGTAAAAATTCAAAATTGAAAGTAGAGGGGGTGAAATGATGACACCCCCAAACCTCAGGGGGGTAAACTGAAATTAATCCTTGAAGTTATTTAACTTGTTAACAGGACTCATATATGACTATGTTTTATGATGTGGTGTCGAGGTGGCCTGCATAGTCAATTTAGGAGTGAGTCCTACTATAAAATAAATAGTTTTTTAAACAAATAATCCAACTATAACTTGAACTCATAACAGAATATTAACGAATTGGACCTATTAGATCAAAATTGAAAGTGCAGGGGTGTTTTTGATGAAATTAGAAATCCAGGGACTGAATTGATTTTGGACCTAAACCACAGGATAGTAACTAGTATTTAGCCCTAAAGATAAAGCATGCAGCCAATAATAGATTAATACCAAATGTAAGATATGGTAAGAGCTAACATGTATATCCAACACTTAGCATATGAATAAGTGAACTGAATGGTGGCATACAGTATACTATTATTTTGACAAATGGTGTTTGTCCACACCAAACTATGAATTATGTGCAATAAACATGCGTATGTTGACATATATCTAACATCGAGTCTGAGCTGCATTATGGGAGAATAGCTAATCATACAGTCATAAATCATTCAAATATGTTTGAGCGAGTGATACTGCAAGCATGCTTATCTATATTATGTTGTTAACGAACAATAATCATAGATATATAAAGCCTGGCCTTTCACCACAGCAATTAAAAGTTTGAAAAACTTATCTTCTTGTCAGCTGAACATTTTGGCGTACTATCAAATGCTCCGATCAGATTGCTTGATTCTTAGGAGGAACAACCTGGGTGACCAGAGAAGGTACAGGAGGGCCCAGAGTAGATGATGAGTAAGCTGGGTATGCGATGGTGGTGCCCGACATTCAGCGGGGGGAGAGAGATGATTGAATTGAGGTTGATGATCAGATAGCCGCTGGCTTAGTTTGAAATTGATTGGAAAACTGAGGATTGATGATTAGAAAATGCCCAAACCGCTCATTCAATTCGATCATAACTTGCAACTAATGTGTGATCGTTGAGATGGGGGCTCGAGTTGCGTTGAGTTGCAACTGAATGCTCAACGCAGCAAGATGAAGCAAAGATGGAGCCTGGGTGTGTGTTTGGTACTGGGACTGAGTGTGCAATTGGCGTTGGCGGTGCCGCCTGGTTGGCTTTGGCCATGTTGTTGCATAGCATTTGGCGACTAGCGGTCGTGGAGCCTAGTCAGTGGAGCTTGATCAGCGGTAGGCTATAACTTGGCGAGCCGCTAAGATTGGAAAGATTGATTGACGCTTGTGCTTAGCTGTGGCGCCTAGCGAGGACATTTTAGCCATGTGTGTTTGGTGGAGCATCTTAGCGCTTGCCTCTTGGAACCTAGCCTAGAGGTTGCCCCTTGACGTTGTCTTGCTTGGCTATTGGCGGAGGCTTTGCTTGGACCCGGGTGATGGCTGTCATTGAGCTGGCCGCTAGCCTCGCTAGGATTCAAAATTCTTAATTCTCTTTATTTATTTATTTATTTTTATACACTTGCGTCAAGCAAGCCTGGCAGTCCGCGCTTGGCGGAGTACGATTTGGCAGTGCTTGTTGGAGGACTGGTCCTGTGCTGCCGCTAGGGCGCTTGCTTAGCAGTGCCTTGTTTGTGACTGCGAGAGTGGATGAGACGTGTGACATGGATAATTGCATCACAGAGACGAGCTCCGCTGATGTGTACAGTCTAGCGGGGGCGTTGATGATGATTGAAGAGTGCCAAAGTGTCCGCAGTGGATCTTCGGGTGTCCAGAGTAAGTTGGTAGCAAATTTTGTGTGTGTGTGTGTGTGGGCGTTGACCGACCCTATGGGCACTGACTAGCCCTTATGGGCGTTGACCGGCGTTGACTTGATGCTAACCGCTGAGTGAGTCGCCACCAAGAATAAGATGATGTTGATCAAACTTGAGCACAAGTTGTCATCAAGTTAAGTTGATGTTTTCACTAGGAGTTTGATGATAATCTAAGAAAATTTAATGACGATTAAAGAAGTTGGGTGCTCAGTGAGCGACCAAATTTGATGACTCAAAGAAAAAGAAAATTCTTTGAGCTCCGTTAAGCTGACTTCACGCATGGTAAGTGACGAAACCATTGTATCGGCTTCCCACAGACGGCGCCAAGGTTAATATTAGAAACCGAAGGCTCTAATTTACGTTTTAGAGAGAGAGAGAGAGAGAGAGAGAGAGAGAGAGAGAGAGAGAGAGAGAGAGAGAGAAGAAGTATAGTGGTTCGTCTCCCGCGTTAGTGGGAGACTAAGTCCACTTGAAAGTTTAACTAGTGTGTTTTGTGTGTTTGGGCCTTGCAGCCCAAAGGGATTACAAAGTGTGTAATTGATGGAATTCCTGCAAGTATACAGGGTGGATGTAGTATACCAATGGAAGAAAAAGGGGTTGTCATTCCCACGAGAACATTAGTTCAATTCACAATATGAAAACCTAAGTTAACTAAACTAAAAGAACACACAAAACAAGAAATACAAATCAACTAAGACAAACACAATGACTCAAAGTAGGACTTATGATTTTCATGGTTTTGAAAGAGTTTATGATAATGGGAAAATTATTCGAAAACAGAAACTTAAAAAGTAAATCTAAATAAATTGAAATTGAGAAGAGTCTATAATGTTTAAATGTAAGAATATGATGATGATGAGTCTAGGGTGTTGGAATCAACCACAAGCAATCTTATCTACGTTTTGAACCAACCAATGAATTATGTCGTTTCTTTTAGATAACAATTCCTGTATCTAAGTTCAGGTACGACACTTAGAACATAGTTTTCCTTAAGTGTATGATTCTCTCCAGGTACGGCAGATGTCGTATATCCTAGCATGCAATCTATCTAGGTACGGCATAAATTTAACACATAGGACTCATTACGTTCTAGAAAACAAGGGAATCATGCAAACTATTAGTTCAGGTACGACAATAATGTAATTCACAATTCTTTATTTCATGAAGCTAATTTGAATTATATTGCAGGTACGCCTCAAATTCATCTTCTGATAACTAGGTGCAAAGCCCTAAAGGTCGCAAATCAATAGAACTTTAACATAAGCAACAATTCAAGCAGAGATTAAGAATTGATAAAAAAAGAACTATTAATCCATCAATTGAATATCTAAACATGTAAACAATCATGCTAGGGCCTCATCCTAGCCCTAGAAAAGGAGTTTAGCTATTCATGTTTGAAGAAAAACATAGTAGAACTTCTTAAAAGCATAAAGGAACTTATTGAATGGAGATGGAAGGTGAACACGTGATGGCATAGCTTTCTTTGATGAAAATCTGATGGTAACTGGTTGTTCTCTATCTTGACACATTCTCCTTTTATAAGGTGCAACTATTCCTTCTTGCTTTAGGCCTCTAGAGCTCCTTAATCACTTAGCACAAAAGAAAGGTGATGTGGCACTCCTAGAATTCTAAGGAAACATATGTTGGGTTCTCAAACGGTCTATAATGCTATATCAATTTTTCCAGAATTTTGCTAAGTCATTCAGGCCTTGAAAACTCGAGCTCTTAGAAACACATCACAGATTCGCGTATCGACTGAACTGCCTGTATTTAAACTACCATATCTCCCTCTAGGAATTTCAAAATCACGAACTGTAAAATTCCCCAGAAACTAGACATTCAGGGATTTATGTGCAAATAAGGCTAGTTTTCCAGTTTAATCCTCAAAGTTAGCCATTCTGCAGAGGCTGCTTCAGTTTTTAGGATTGCAAACCACCCTTCACTCCTTATCCTCTCTTTTTGCTTCTTTTCCTCATCCTTGCTCTTCATACCTATAAAAATACTAACCTAAGTAAATGAATCATAAACAAGGAGAACACATAAATATCAAGATTAAGAGGCATAACAAATTAGGAAAATATGAGCACATGAGTAATGGAGTGGATGTTTAAGTGGGAAGAGGGGTCCCTTTTATAGGTAAGGGAACTCCTCTCCTTTACATTTTCTTCTATGTGGGACTAAGAGTCCTTATGCTAGTGTAGAAAGCATGTTGTGGAGGCATGTTGGCAAGACCGGAAAGGTGGCTTCCCGGTGAGGTATTAGCCGCTTCCGACTACCGTGGCGTAGATTGGACATTGGGCTACGGGATGCATGTCACGGTTGGGTCCTACCATGGCTTGTGAGCCCCTCAAATACTACATATGCTTGGTGACATAGCAAATCCTCCATAATAGTGGAGGTATGTATAGCTGCATCAATTCAAAACATTTATTGCCCCCCAATAGACCTTTCAATTGCCGGAATGAGAACTAATCTCTCTAAAATTAGACAAATAAAACTTTGATTAAGGAAGAAAACGAGGAGATTATATCAATTCAAAACATTTATCGCCCCCCAATAGACATTTCAGATTTTCAGTTGTCAGAACGCGAACTAATCGCCCTAAAATTAGACAAATAAAACTTTGATTGAGAAAAAAAAACAAGGAGATTACATCAATTCAATACATTTATTGGCTCCAATAGACCTCTATTACCCTACAATAGACCTCTAATAAACCTTTATTGCCCTCTAATAGAACTTTGTTTTTGCTTTCTTCTTTCCTTCTGTGTCTTCTGACCCCATTTTATCAAAAAATAAAAATAAAATTGATTTGGGCACCCAGAAAATGCTCGGGGCACCCAAAATTGATTTGCATCCTTGCTTTCCAGTACTAGGAGCATTCAATGTGTTAATGCTTAAAGTTCAGCGGTAGCTGAACCTTTACTAACCCTGGTCCGATGGGCGGACCGTTATCGATGATACTCCTTAGAGCTCCCACTATATGTCACGTGAAATACAAAGGGCGTCAGAGGGAGACCGCGCTGGGCGGTCTTCTCTTCTCCGATGCCTAAGTTTGACAATGTATTTGTGTTGACAAAGTAACAGTATGTAAGTATTAAATGCGTAGTTAATGAGGAGAGAGGAGAGAACCTTTTATAGGTAAAGAAGGAGCTGATCTTCTTCATGTTTTCGATGTAGGACTGACATGCTTCAGTCCCCAGCTCTTGGAGCTTCTGATACTGTCTTGGAGCGGCGCGTGGCGACGCGTCAGCGGTGATCTGGGGGCAAGCTAGGGCCCTAATGGTAGCCTGCTTGGCTGTGTTCCCGTAGGTCACTCTTTTGGCTGGATTTGGTACCGCTAGCGGTATCATGAGTGTGGCTCATTATAGCTAATTATACTTGTGCATGCCTATGTAAGTACAAGTTCCCTAAGTCCCCAGTCAAGGAGGGCAATCTTTGTTGGGGAGTTGCCTAGCGGTTCGAAGCGTTGCTTCCGCCAGTCTTTGCAAAAGCATGATTAGCGTCAGTGCGTTGTCAACCATGGACTTACTAAGCAAAAGCTTTATACCCTTCCGGGTGGGCCCCTGCTAAGCCCCCTAAGGAGTCCCCCACTCCCCGGCTAAGATAGACCTCCGTTTGGCCGGTGTAATGTTTGTTGAAGGGAGTTGCGTTGAGCAGAGGGTGTTGGGTAGCGAACCCAATCTTTGATATCCAAGCAGTAGGGGTCAACGTTCCTGATCAGGCCAGTCGGAGACAGTTGAAGCATCCCCCGACCTGTCCCGGAAGACTATGTTTTGACTACAACGCCGCGTTGCGGTCGTTGTCAAAGTGAGACGTTGCCTCGAGAATAGAGGTGGCAAATGGGCCGGCCAAGCCCGGCCCAGCCTATTTTAAGTGGGTCTAGTCCTGCTTCATGCCGTGCTTGGGCCGGCCCATTTATTATCGTGCCGGGCTCGTGCCGGCCCATTTACTTAAACATTAAGCCCGGCCCGGCCCATGGCCCGAGCCCATATAGTACCGGGCCGTGCACGTGCCAGGTCAATAATGGGCCGTGCTCGTGCCTACCCACTATAAAGCACAATTTTAAAATCTTAATTTGAACAAATAAAAATTAATTTTCTTTAACTATTTAGAAAATTAAAATAAATTAAGTTTTACAATGTTTTTCATAATCTTAGCTTTTTAAGATTAGATTTCTAATAATTTTTTATATTCCACTATAAGAAAGAAAGAAAAAAAAACTCACAATATATTGTTTTTAGTATATTATTGTGAGATTAATCTTTGTTAATATAATGAAGTTTTAGTATCTATTATTCTTTCCTTCATTCTATAGTTGTATTATTATGAGATTAGTCTTTATTAATAAACATATATTTAATATTTAGAAAAAATACTTATGTCAAAATAAGGATATAATGTTTTGTTTCATTATTTTGACAATATAAAAGAAAGTATTGGTGGAATTGTCATGAGATTTTAAATAAAAAGGTCTCATATTTAAATCTCATCATTATTGTTTTTTACTATTTTTAAAAACAAAATGAAATTTTGTGTTTGTAACGGGCCGGCCCGCAATATGTCGTGCTCGGGCCGTGCCAGGCCCATTACGGGCTCTGGCCGGGCCAATGGGCCAATATTCTTAGGCCCAGCCCGACCCGTTATTCTAACTTACTCGGGTCGTGCAGGGCCACTAATGGGCTTGGGTTGTGTCGGGAATCTTTTAAGCGTGCCGGACCCGTGCCGTGCTAGTGCTTAGCGGCCCGTTTGCCACCTCTACTCGGGAATCGCCTCTGGTGGAAGTCCCTCCGCTGATGATAAGTGGCCGGCAATGTCGCGATGACCTGCCTGGCGGTAGCCAGGTGCGTGGCGTTGAGGTCAGCGGTGACTTGCTAGTGGAGTTACGCCTAGCGGAGGCTGTCTAGCTTACCAGATGGAGGGAGAAGTTCCGCTAGCGGAGTTACGCTTAAAGGAGATTGTCTCGCTTACAAGATGTAGGGAGAAGTTCTGCTAGCGGAGTTAAGCTTAGCGTAGACTATCTCACTTGCAAGAGAGGGAAAGTTCTGCTAGCGGTGTTACGCTTAGCGGAGACTGTCGCTTACAAGATGGAGGGAGAAGTTCTGCTAGCGGTGTTATGCTTATCAGAGACTGTCACTTGCAAGATGGAGGGAGAAGTTCCGCTAGCGGAGTTGGGCTTAGCGGAGACTGTCTCGCTTGCAAGATGGAGGGAGAAGTTCTGCTAGCGGAGTTACGCTTAGCAGAGACTGTCTCACTTTGCAAGAGAGGGAGAAGTTCTGTTAGTGGTGTTACGCTTAGCGGAGACTGTCTCGCTTACAAGATGGAGGGAGAAGTTCCGCTAACGGAGTTACGCTTAGCGGAGACTGTCTCACTTGCAAGATGGAGGAAGAAGTTTCGCTAGCGGAGTTACGCTTAGCCGAGACTGTCTCCCTTTGCAAGAGAGGGAGAAGTTTTGCTAGCGGTGTTACGCTTAGCGGAGACTGTCTCGCTTACAAGATGGAGGGAGAAGTTTCTCTAGGGAGTTACTCTTAGCGGAGACTGTCTCGCTTGCCAGATAGGGAGAAGTTCTGCTAGCGGTGTTACGCTTAGCGAAGACTGTCTCGCTTGCAAGATGGAGGGAGAAGTTCCGCTAGCGGAGTTACGCTTAGCGGAGACTGTCTCGTTTAGTACTTCAATGATTGATGATTTTTCTTCTCGATGGTTACTTTGGGCAGACGCTTCGTGCGATGGGGTTTGACATGTGGCCTATATGTACTGGGTTAGCGTGTGATAACGTCTCTTCAGTACGAAGCGTCGCCTCGCCATTAATGTGGATAATTATTGATTTTGTAACCGAGGTGTCGCCTAAGTTAATCTGGTGAGTAAGTGCGCCTGTGAGGGGCGTGTACGGTTGTGGTGCAATGTCGTTTTTCAGCGGACGGCCTAGATTAGTTTGACGTTGACATAAAAGAGAGGGAAACCTTGTGTTTTGGCACTTCGTATTTTTTACCTTGTGTCGTCGTCTTCAAGCTTCGCTCTGCATTTCGAGGAGAGTATTGGTAAGATTCCATGAAGATATCCGGTTTTGTGGAAGCACGCTGATCTTCTGTGGTGTAGAGAAGTGTGTTCGGTCGCACTCTAGTTCTCAGCTTTGAGGTTGGTATTCTGCACCTCATCTCTATTTTACTGGATCTCTTTGTTTGTTTTTGTCTGTTTCTGGGTATTTTTTTCCGATTTGGGGTACTGTGTTCCTCCCCGGTGTGCTCAGAAGGTGTAACGCAAGTTTTGGGGATGGGCTTTGGTGTTTTGTAGAGGGTTGGGGTCTGGGGGTTTCTGGATGGTGAATCTGGGTTTTTTGAGTGTAAGGTTACTCTGTTCTTGTTTTGGTGTTTTCTGGGTAAGTGTTCTTGATGCTTCTGGATGTAACTAATAAAGGGCTAGCCTAGATCCTGTTCCAACTTACTGTTTTTAGTTTTAGGGTTTTGGGATGGCTAGCGCCATAGAGATTTCAAGCTGCGAGCATTCCGGGTCGGATAAGGTTTTTATTAACTCGTTGCGTCCGTCTGCCCTTGCAGGAACCTCTTGGTCCAAACTGCTAGACATTGCACCTCTACAAACCATACCTTGGGAAGTTGCCATGGGTCATGTTGGTCGTCCTGAGAGTTCTATGGCAGGAGAGGATGCCGCTGCTCGCAAGAGGCGGGAGGAGAGACTAGGGAGTAATAGTGCCGCTAGCGGCTCTGCTGATGGGGGGAGAGAGTCTGGGGGGGGGGGGGGGGGGGAAGAGGTTGAGTCAGCTTGGGTTCTCCGCGACGGTACAGCGGTTACGAGGCGGGAGGGCCGATGACAGTGGTTGCCGTCAACCGTGTGAAGCGGGTGTTCCGCCTGCCAGGCGTTGTGAAGCTGCGACTGCTGCTGAAGAATGAAAAAGTGTCGGTCCTGTCAGCGGGGCATGCTGCAGTGCACGAGGCGATTTTTTGCCAGGGAGTGACACTCCCGCTGCTGCGAAACCTCCAGATTTTGGTATGTAAATTTGGCATCTCCTTTGGGAAAATTTTCCCTAATATGTGGCGGTTGCTGATGGTGCTCAACTCACTTTGGTGTCTGTCTGGTTGTGAGGATCCAATCGCGGTGGAGGTGCTGCATTTCTACGAGTTGGTGTACGTGAAGCGCCAAGGATGCAACGGACAAGTGAATTTGAGTCGTCGCCAGGGGGCGCATAAGCTAATCGAGAACTTCAAGGACTCTATGTCACCCTGGCGGGGGACCTTCTGCGTTGCCACCGATGGGTGGGAGTACCAAGCGGGGTCGAATGCGGGGGAGCCGACATTCAGGATTAAGTCGGAATTCCAACCTATTCAAGGTTGTCGGTCTGCCGTTGTCTAGAGTTGTTTTTTTTTTTTTTTGTGTAACAATTCCCCTTGTAATGTTCATTGTTGCTTTTTTGTATTGGCCTGCACTATTGCTTGCTAGACAAGAATCCGCGACTGCTGGCAGAACCACAATTTGCTAGATCTCCGCCTACTTACTGGCTGGGATCTGCTGGTTGATCAGCAGCTGACACGAGCCCTTGGTAAGTACCTTATGTAGATGTGAGTTTGTGTTTAACTGCCGTTAGGTTAACTCGTTGCTTTGGTACAGATTCTCCGCCGGGAAACAGAGCAAGCCGCGAGGTGTTTGCTAAAGCCATGGACCGCGCCGAGATAAACAATTTCCTGGAGAGCATGCTAGAGGCCCAACGGATGATCATCGACCCTCAAACAATGGCACTGAGCCAGTCTGAGTATTCCGTGGTGTTGCCGATGCCTCACCACTCACATCTCGGCCCCGAAGGCTCGCCCTTGGTGCAGGTGGGAATTGGCAGAGGCGATGTCCCTGCTGCGCCAGTGCAGCAGAAAGAGAGGGTGTCCGCCATTAGGGGTGGGGCGAAGGAGAGGACGGCAGCCGCAAAGGGGCCTGTGACCATTGCAGGGCTTGAGCCGCAGACGGGAGCACTCCCCGTCGCCGCTGGTGTGACCCGAGTGGTATACCAAGGTAAGTGGTGACAAAACGATCCGGTCGTCGAGGATGACGAAGATGATGTGGAGACCGTTGGGGTCCATCAGTGGAAGAAGGCAAGGCAGGCCCCCTTGAAGGCGACAGTGATTGCTGGGTTAGAGACGCCGACGAGCGACCTCTACTCGTTTGCCATATATGCTGAGTTTTATGGAGCCTGAGCAGGAGTTTGTCTTCCATCTCTGCGAACGGCTCGGGTTCGGTGGCCTGGAGGGGATTGTGCGTTCAACCTCCATTAACCAGTCGTCCCTTAGCTCGGCTTTTGGACATCTCTCGGTTGGGCTGCACGAACTGTTCCTGGAAGCATCGGACCAGCTCCGGGTTGAGCTGGAGCTTAGGGAGGAGATCAAGGGACTCCAAGGGGAGCTGGGGCAGCCTAAGGACAGACTGGCGGATGTGGAGCGAAGTCTGGCCAAAGCAGACTGTGATGTGGCGGATGCCCATGGCAAATTGGTCGTCGCCGTTGAGCAGGACTTGGAGTGGAATGATCTCGTCTCCAAGCTGGAGCAAGATATAGCCTTGCTAAGGGATCGCGTGGCGGCTAAGGATAAAAAGGTTGAGATCCTTCAGCGGAAAAGTGCCGCTAGGTCCGCTGAGGTGAAGAAGCTTGAGGGCGAGGTCGCTCGCCTGGGAGTTGAGGGAGAACGTGCGGCGGCCGCCGCTGTGGAAACTTTTAAACAGTCGGTGGAATATAAGAAGGCCATGACTGAGGTGGCGAAGGCCGGTGCCATAGCCAATGTGGAACTTCTGAACCAGAAGGGCGCTATCGATTGGGTCAAGGCATCCCAGCCCGCTGGGCCATCAGGTCAAAACGCACCGCCCGCGAGGGATGTGGTTTCCCGCTGCGGCTGAGGGTGCTGGCTCAGGTAGTGTCGAGAGTAGTATACGTCCGGCGGACGACTCTCAAAGGACCCTACTGCCTACTCAGTCCGAGGTCTCCCGTGCTGGCTTCTTGAGTGCCCACACCTGCGCGGATGGAACCATTATAACGCTGAGCCCTTTCGCTCGTTGGTCTGATTAGACGAGCCGTCAGTTCGACCAACAACAGCCGCCGGAGGGCAAGATTGTCACTGATGCTCAGCCATGATGATTCCTCATCCTGAAGTAGTGCCGCTAAAGGCTTTTGTCTCCTTTTTCTTTTTTTTTTTTTTTTTTTTTTTTTTTTTTTTTAACGCCGCTAAGGCCTATTGTAATTGAACAATATTCTTGGGTGGGGAGTCCCGGACCCCTAATGTAAAGTTGATATTTTGCTTCTGAGATTTTTTTTGTTTTCAAGTGTGGATGCCTTTGTTGATTGCATTGTTTAAATGTTTATGAATCGCTAGAGTTTTAACTACTGTTTTGCGACTCAATGAAACATTAAAGGAATTAAAATTGTTTCAAGTTCATGGAATAGCAGACGTAGTCCGCCGAATATTGTTGGCGTTGCCAGTGGATTCTTGTGCTTGGGCTTGGTGACAATGGTTTGAATAATTCCTCGATTCATTGATAGCTGCTAGTCAGCGTTTACAAAAAGGGGTTGTACCCGTTGGGTAGCTTCCCTTAGCTAAATATTGAGTCAAAATTTAGCTAAGCCAAGATGCTCTAGGGTAGCGGTATGATTACTTGTAGTAATATCGAAGGTGTTTTGTATTCCGAGGGTGGGTCGTTGTGACGCCATCCCTGTCCATCAGGTAGAAGATTTCGGGGCTAGCTACTTCCACAATTTTGTATGGACCTTCCCAAGTTGGGCAGAGTGCCGTTGGCGGTGGAATGACCTCCTTCATTACCCAGTCCCCCAGTTGGAGGTTCCGGGCTGTGACCCTGGCGTTGTAGAAACGCGATACCCGCTGCTTGTTTTGCAGATTGTGCAAATGGGCCTTGTGTCGTTTTTCTTCTAGGAGGTCTCTGTTGAGGTTGACGCCCCCGCCGTTGGTCGCGGGGCAGTTACCTTCGACCCTGGCGGTAGGTTGAGCTACTTCAATAGGTAGGACGGCCTCAGTTCCAAACATCATGCAAATGGTGTCTCACTAGTGGCGGAAGTTCGGGTAGTTCTGATGATTCATAGGACTTCCGGAAGCTTTTCCGCCTATAAACCCTTGGTGTCGTCGAGTTTCTTTTTTAGTAGTTTTTTGATTATCTTATTTGCTACTTCGACTTGGCCTTTGGTTTAGGGGTAAGCGACAGATGCAAAACTCATCTTGGTGCCCAAGTTAGCTGTGAAAGAAATGAGTTCCTTGTTGTTGAACTGTGCGCTGTTATCTATGATGATGGTGTGAGGGAAAACATAGCGGCTGTAGATGTTCTTCCAGAGGAAGTGAGTAACCTTGGAGGTGGTTATTGCCGTTAGTGGTTTTGCCTCGATCCACTTGCTATTGTAGTCAATGGCAATAATGATGTACTTGAACTGGCCTTTGGCAGTTTGGAATTTGCCCATCAAGTTAAGGCCCCATGTTGAGTGAATCCATGGGCCGATGATGATCGATAGTGGTTCCACAGAGGCATATGGGAGATCAGCATATTGTTGACATTTGTGGCAAGAGCTTGATATCCTCCTGGCGTCGTCGCCTAGGGTGGGCCAAAAGTAGCCTTATCGCATTGTACGATTAGCCAGGGACCTGGCGCCTGAATGGTTGCCACATTCGCCGCGGTGTGTTGTTGTCAGCACGATCTTTCCCTCTTCTGGGGTTAGGCACCGAAGGTTGGGGTGGGTGAACCCCTGGCGGTAAAGCTTGCCATTCTGGATGTTGTAGCGGGTTGCTCTCCATATGAGCCATCGTGCTTCGACCTTGTCCTCTGATAGCTTTCCCTTGTGCTTGTGTTCGATGATCTCATTCATCCAACTGGGATTGACCTCAATGTTGAAGATCTCTGCTAGGGTTTTTGTGGTACTAGGTCTGTCAAGACATTTCACCCTTGTCTCCGCTGGACTTTGGTGTGGTTGAGCGGTTGCTAGCCTTGCTAGTGAATCAGCTTTGGCGTTTCTTTCCCTGGGGATCTTGGTGATGGTGTGAAATTTGAATTTTTTTAGGTGTGTTTTTACATGCCCCAAGTATGTCTCCAACTGTTGATCCTTAGCCTGGAAACTGTCATTGACCTGGTTGACGACTAACTGGGAGTCGCTGAATATGTTGACAATGTCGGCCCCTGAGTCGATGGTGAGGTGTAGGCCAGCGATGAGCTCTTCGTACTCCGCCATGTTGTTTGAGGCTTGAAGTTGAATTTTAACGCGTATTCCACGTTCAATCCCCCCGGCCCTATCAAGATGACTCCGGCTCCGCTGGCCTTTGCACAAGCGGAGCAGTTCACGCGTAGGTTCCAGTCTAATTGCTGGGGGCTAGTTCCTTGGAAGCTATTAGTTCCATGCTGGGCTCTGCTTCTATGTTGGGTTCATCCTGACGCTTGTTGAGCTCAGCAATGAAGTCCGCCACCGCCTGGCCTTTCATGGCAGTTCTTGGTTTGTAATCAATGTCGAACTCGCTGAGCTCGATAGCCCACTTACTGAGGCGTCCCGAGTGCTCAGGGTTATGCATTACCTGCCTCAGTGGTTGAATTGTGTGGGCCTAAAAATACTGGCGGAGGCGCCTAGTAGTGATGATGAGTGCAAGAGCGAGCCGTTCCAGGGGTGGATATCTTTTTTCTGCCCCGTTCATGCCTCTACAGGAGTAGAATACGGGGAGCTCATCTTGTCCGTCCGGCTAGACAATGGCGCAGCTTACCACTGACAGTGATATCTCTAGGTATACGTACAATGTTTCTTCCTGCACTGGGATAGAGAGGAGCAGAACTGCGGCCAAGAACGCCTTCAAGCTTTGGAACGCTGCCTCACAGTCTGGGTTCCAGTCGATGACTTTCTTGTGAGTTCTCTTCAGGACTTTGAAAAATGGGAGGCATCTGTCTATGAGTCTTGAGATAAACCGAGAGAAGGCGGTTAGTTTTCCCTGGAGGCTTTGCACGTGTTTCTCCCACTCTGGAGCCTTCATGTTAAGGATGGCTTGTACCTTGTCAAGGTTAGCCTCTATGCCCCGCTCACTGACTATGTAACCCAGAAATTTGCTGGCAGTGACGCCGAAGAAGCATTTTTCGGGGTTAAGGCACATACCGTAGGCTAGGAGAATGGCGAATATAATTATTAGGTTTGCCACATGTCCGCTGGTCTTTGTGCTATTTACCAACATATCGTCCACGTAGACCTCTATGATTTTTCCCAGGTGCTCAGCGAACATAGCATTCATCAACCTCTGGTAAGTCGCACCGGCGTTCTTTAAACCGAAAGGCATGACATTGTAGCAATATAGGCCCTTGTCGGTGGTGAAGGAGGTGCACTCTTGGTCGCCAGGGTGCATCTTTATCTGATTGTAGCCGGAGAAGGCATCCATCATGCTGAGTAGCTCGTGCCCCACGGTTGCATCGACCAGTTGGTCTATGTGGGGTAGTGGGAAACTGTCCTTGGGGCATGCCTTGTTGAGGCCTTTGAAGTAGACGCATATTCGCCACTTCCCGCTGGGTTTTTTGACCATGACCAAGTTGGAAATCCACTGAGGGTAATTTACCTGGAGGATGAATCCAATGCTCTGGAGCTTGGTGACCTCTTCCCCGATTGCACGGTATCTCTCCTCATCAAAGGCCCTTCGTCGTTGCTTGGTAGGGTAGGCGAATGGTTTGATACTCAATTTGTGGGTGATTATCTCAGAGGAGATGCCTGGCATGTCAGCGTAGGACCATGCAAAGAGAGCGGTATTTTCACGTAGAAATTGGGTGAGTTCAGCCGCTACCTTCGGGTCTAGCTGGGCACAAATGCGGACTGTCCGCTCAGGATGTTCTTTTGATACGTTGATAATCTTTAAGGATGTTTCTGGGTTGACAGGCTCTTTTTTGACATACTTCTTCTCGTCATCCCTGGGGTCCTCGAAGATATCTAGTGTCGCTGCATGATTTCCCAATGTTAGGATTTCATGGCGGCGTGCTGATCGTGCCACAAGTGTGGAATAGCACTCTCGTCCCAGTTGCTGACTTCCCTTTACACAGCCTGTTCCTTTGGGGGTGGGGAACTTCATTAGGAGCATGTATCCGGCGATGATGCACTTGAGTTTGTTAAGTGCCGGTCGACCGATGATGGCATTATATGAACTGAAGCAGTCCACAAGGATGAACTCTGTATGGATTTCCGCCATATGCAGACTGGCGCAGATAACTAGTTGCATGTAGTCGGAACCCAATGGCTGTGTGATGTCACCGGAAAAGCTAAGTAGTGGCTCATGATCCTGTCAGTTTTCTGTTCCGCAGAAGTTTGTGGTAGCACTTGTTGAAGATGACATTTACAGCGAATCAGCTGTCGACAAGGATCCTTCCCACTGACCATCTACCGAGTATGGCGTCGATCAAGAATGGATTGTCGTGGGGAAGATGTACTCCGCGTTCCTCCTCCTCTGAGAAGGTAATGGGCTCCCAACCAGCTCTGGGGAGTTTAGCGGATCTCTTATAGCGGATGTTGCACACCTCATTGGGGTGATTAGCACGCGTATAGCGCTTTCTTGCTCTGTGAGACATATTGGTGATTGGAGCACCACCGTCGATAGTGTTGATGCGGCCCAAGGGCTCAATGTTAGCCATCACGGGTGGTGGTTGGTGTACCTTGAATTGTTCCATCTTACCGTCTCGGTATAGAGTCTCGATGGCTGTTTTGAGGGCGTTACAATTTTTAGTGTTATGGTTGTTGTCCTCGTGATATTTGCACCACTTGCTAGTGTTTCTAGGCTTTCCGACCCTTGGGTATTTTCTTGGGGGTGGTGGCGGGACCTGGTCCTTGCATTGGTCGTATATTTCCTCGTATGAGGCCGTGAGGACTATAAACACTACGTACCGCTGGGATGACTCCGTTTGTTTATTACGGTTATCCCCATGAAATGAGCGGCTACCCTTATTATGATGCTGGTCCCTCTGCCGCTTGCTCTGGTGGTTGCTCTGTTACCATTCTCTCTTTTTATCAGTTAGCGGTGTAGCAGAGGTTTTGCTAGTGGTTTACTGATGGTTGGCGGAGGGTTGAGTGGACTTTGTAGGCGTTAGTGGTGGTGGGGGGGCTTCTCCATATGTAATGAAGTCTGCTTATGCATGGATGAAAGTCTCGCTCATGACATGGTCATAAGCGGCATTTGGATGGTTGTAATTGAGGTGATAGAGAAATGGTGCCCTGAGGAGTCCCTGCTTGAAAGTCACAAGCGCCATTGTTTTATCAAGATCGCGGCACTAGGACGTTACTGCTCTCCACCTGGTGAAAATGCCTTTAATGTCTCATTCATCCCCTGCTTGAGGTTGAATAGTTAAGACGTATTGTGGTGTCCGGCAGCCAATAGGATGAAACGAGAGAGGAAAGCATTTGATAGTGCATTGAAGGAGTCGTTGGACCCCAGCGGACACTCAAAGAACCAACTCATTGCCTCGCTATCCAGCGTTTCGCTGAACAAATGGCAGAGGGTAGCGTCATCGAAGCCTTTGTTATTGGTGACCTTCTTGAAGGTGTCCATATGGACGAAGGGATCAGTCATGCCGCTGTAATGTTACATCTTTGGTGTCTTTGTGTGTGCTGGGCGGATGGCATACAGGATCCTGGCAGTGAGCGGTCCTGGTCTGGACACAAACAGTGGATTTGGTATTGGCGCTGGGCACCTGCCTCCGCCTGGACTACCCTTTGCTCTAATTGCTGCATCCGCTCAAGTATCAGGGCGGTTGTATTTCCATCGGGTCCTGTCTGGATATTTAGCTGAACCAGCTCTTGCCTGGGGGCAGGCATATGACTCTCGGTTCTGGCCTTGATTGTTGAGCGGCTGGTGTGTGGCTATGACTCTGCCTCCTGCTCCAATATTAGTCGGGGCTCGGGAGGTGGTCCCATTCCCCGTAGGTTTAACGGTACCTGCATCTGTATGATTGGTCCGGGTACTAATTTTCCAGTGTTAGGTTGACTGGGCTTGGTGCTCCACGATTGTTCGCTTGGCGTTGGGTTGGCGTTTGCTTCCAGCGCCCTCTTCAGTTCGTCAAACTTTGACATCAGCGTGGCCACCTGCTTTTGTGCCTCAGCCTTTTCTCTGCGCTCCTGCTCACGCTCTCAATTTTCCTTGTGAAGGTCCGCTAATGCCAGTTCATACATAGCGGAGAGGTCGTACACCGAAGGGCGGCTGCCTCTCTGCTGAGCCTCCTTTGAAGGTTGGGTTGGTGGGACCTGGGAACTGGCCTGTGGTTCCCCGCCGGGGTTGACTAGTATGTTGAATAGTGCACGGTTAATGTTAACCGTTGGATTGACGTTGACAATTGGGTTGGTGGGGTGGGGGTTGGCGGATTGATCAGCCTGCTCAGTGCCCCACTACCGTTAGTCATGGTGGATGTGGTGGGATGGCCTTCTGTTCAAGAATTCCCACAGACAGCGCCAATGTTAATGCTTAAATTTTAGAGCTGAACCTTTACTAACGTCGATGATACTCCTTAGAGCTCCCGCTACCTGTCAAGTGAAATACAAAGGGCGTCAGAGGGAGACCGCGCTGGGTGGTCTTCTCTTCTCCGATGTCTAAGTTAGTCAATGTATTTATGTTGACAAAGTAACAGTAGGTAAGTATTAAATGCGTAGTCAATGAGGAGAGATCAGAGAGGAGAGAACCTTTTATAGGTGAAGAAGGAGGCGATCTTCTTCATGTTTTCGATGTGGGAATGACATGCTTCAGTCCCCATCTCTTTGAGCTTCTGATGCTGTCTTGGCGCGGCGCGTCAGCGGTGATCTTGGGGCAAGCCGGGACCCTAGTGGTAGCCTGCTTAGTTGTGTTCCCGTAGGTCACTCCTTTGGCGGGAGTTGGTACCGCTAGCGGTATCATGAGCGTGGCTCATTATAGCTAATTATACTTGTGAATGCCTATGTACGTACACAATACACCACCTACGGTGCCTTCCGATCAGTACCGCCTTAAATCTGTACATTACCGTTTCATCACCGGAACCCTATGCTCTTCCAATGGGCTCCACTTCCGCCATCTCTCTTTGCTCTCATCCCAAGGTACTCTCTCTCTAACTGTTTTTGCTTCAAGAATTGGAATTTGATTCCTCCTATTCGGTTTATCAGTTTGAATTAATTGAGGCGGAGATTCAACTTCGAAGCCTCCAAGACTGACTTGTTTGGCATTTCGGCGTTCGGCGTTTGTGTACCATTAGTCGTTCCGCTAAGGAGGAGATGCTTGCGGACAATGCTAGCTGCGAAGAAAGCTTCGATCTCGTCCTCCGAGTCCCGAGCCTCCATGGTGCGGTAGTACAGGCGTCGTGCTGGGGAGAGAGAGAGAGAGAGAGAGAGAGAGAGGCATGATAGTAGTTAATTAATTAGATTGAGGATAGAATAGTCATTTTACTTTAAATTGGGTTAAGTGAGAATAAAAATTTGTTGTTAAGATAAATAGTGTAAAAGTAAATGGAGATTGGAATGGTCTACTCATTTCATTTCATAGTCCCTTTATATATGGAAGAAATTACAACGGAAATATTGATTACAATTATGATATTAAATACTGATTGATCTATCTTTTATGCTAATTGATTGGTAATCACTGATTCCTTGATTCCCTCTTCGTCAGTTACTTTGACGAAGGCACATAATATGTTTTTCCTTTAACACTCCCCCTTGTGCCAAGTCAAAGACGTGGTGCATAGTTGTTGCCTCACTAAAAACCTGCTAAGTAACAATAAAAACCCTGTGGGACAAAAATAAAACTTGGTCAAAGGAAAAGAGCACAACGCACCTTCTACATTTGAGAATGACATGTGTGTGTTAGACTCCCCCTGACGTCTACACCTCCCCCTGATCTTAAACATAATCAAGGGAGCTTGGAAAGTCTTCGCATTCCTATGCTTTTCACATGTTTCTCAAATATGGCCTTAGGCAACGATTTGGTGAACAAAATCTGCCACATTCTCCTCAGACTTACTTGATTCACTTGAATCTTGAGGGCCTGTTGTTGCTGGTTGTAGAAAAACTTTGGCGATATGGTTTTTTGTATTATCACCCTTGATATATCCTATCTTCATCTGTTCGATGCAAGCTGCATTATCTTCATAAATGCAAGTAGGCTCTTCAGTGGTAGAACTCAAACCACTAGTCCCTCGAATATGTGTGATGATAGTTCTTAACCATACACACTCACGAACCGCCTCATGTAGAGCGATGATCTCTGAGTGGTTCGAGGAGGTAGCCACAAGGGTTTGCTTGGTTGATCTCCAAGATATCGCCGTGTTCCCAATGGTAAATACATAACCAGTTTGGGAACGACCTTTATGTGGGTCAGAGAGGTACCCAGCATCAGCAAAACCAACCAAAATATTATTTGGCGTTTCGGTGTAGTGTGTGGCACTTTCACCATCAATATTTCCTTCAGGGATTACAGTTCCATCTGCGGTCCCTCTTGTCTCTCTGCAGGGAAAGAACAATCCCAAGTCAATGGTTCCTTTTAGGTATCTGAAAATGTTCTTGATACCATTCCAGTGACGCTGCGTTGGCGTTGAGCTAAATCTAGCTAACAAGTTCACTGAGAATGCAATGTCTGGTCGAGTACATTGGGCTAAGTACAAAGGCGCCTATTACACTTAGGTAGGGAATTTCAGCTCCCAGCAACTCTTCGTATCTTTGGATCTTTTTTGCATCCAAACTTCGACCGATCATAGGAGTGCTAGCAGGATGCGCTTTGTCCATGTTAAATCGCCTGAGCATCTTTGGACATACGCAGACTGGTGGATTAGTATTCCACAAACTCGGTGTTCTAGTTCAAGGCCTAGACGAATCGAGTTTTCCCAAGATCCTTCATCTCAAATTCGGATTTCAAGTAGCTCGCGGTTTCTCTTATTTCATCAAGAGTACCTATTATGTTCATATCATCGACATATACTGCTACAATTGCAAATCCGGAACTTGTTTTCTTTATGAATACGCAGGGGCATAGTTCATCGTTCTTATATCCCTTCCCAATCAAGTAGTCACTTAGACGGGTATACCACATCCGCCCAGATTGTTTCAATCCGTAAAGTGAGTGTTTCAACCTAATTGCAAAGCACTCCTGTGGTTTAGAGTCACTTGACTTGGGTAATGTAAGGCCATCAGGCACTTTCATATATATCTCTGAATCTAGATCCCCATAGAGATATGCAGTCACACTCCATGAGCTGCATTTCCAGTCCTTCGAAACTACTAGGCTAACTAAGTAGCGGAACGTTATAACGTCCATTACGGGAGAGTATGTCTCCTCGTAGTCAATTCCAGGGCGTTGGGAGAAACCTTGTGCCAGGCGAGCCTTGTACCTCAGGACTTCATTCTTCTCATTACGCTTTCTAACAAAGACCCATTTATGTCCTACAGGCTTTACACTTGGTGGGGTTAGCACTACCGGACCAAATACCTGTCTCTTTGTCAGAGAATCTAATTCTGCCTGGAGCCAATCTGCTTTTTGTTGACATTCTGCAACAGTGCGTGGTTCGATATCATCGTGCTCTTTGATTTCTTGAGCAACAGTGTATGCAAATACATCATCAATGTGTATGGAAGATCTTTCTATCAACTCATACGCACTCTCATAATCCATTGAGATTTCTTTGTTCTCTGGAATCATTTCAAACATCGGAGTGTCCTCCAGTATTGATTCATGGACATAACTATAATCAGAGACAATCTCATGAGAGGGATTCTCTACATTGATGATTAATGGATCGGTTTGTGCCTTACTCGCCCTCTTCTTCCTTGGGTGAGTGTCAATCGAACCTAGTGGCCTCCCCCTTTTCCTTTGAGGAGCCACGGCCTCAACCATACATCCACTAAGTGTGGTTGTAGTGCCTCTATCTACGGCACCGTGCCCCTTGTTGGGGACTTCTAACCTTGCAGGCACATTTGCAGCTGGTATATGTGATCTCGTCACTTTTGCAATATCAGTAAATGCATCAGGCATCGAATCTGCTACGTTCTGAAGATCGATTATTCTTTTCACTTCACTTTCACATTGTGAAGTGTGAGGATCAAAATGAGACAGAGTGGGAACAAACCACGACAATTCCTGTTGTTCCCTTGGAAAATCCTTTTTCCTATCTCCCCCTAACGACGGGAAGACTGTCTCATCAAAGTGACAATCCGCAAATCGAGCGATAAAGACATCGCCTGTCAAGGGTTCCAAATAGCAGATAATCGTTGGATATTCGTATCCAACATAAATACTTAATCGTCTCTGAGGACCCATTTTAGTGCGTTGTGGGGGCGCAATAGGCACATATACTGCGCAACCAAATATGCGTCAGTGTGAAATGTCAGGCTCATATCCAGTTACCAACTAGTACGCAGAAAATGGTTGGCTAGCAGTGGGTCTGAAACAAATGAGTAAAGCTGCGTGCAATATTGCATAACCCCATGCAGATATAGGCAAGTTGGTGCGCATAACCAATGCCCTAGCCACCATCTGTAGCCTTTTGATGGTGGCTTCTGCGAGACCATTTTGTGTATGCACATGGGGTACAGGATGCTCTACATCGATCCCAATAGACATGCAATAATCATCAAATATTTTTGATGTAAACTCTCCAGCATTATCAAGCCTTATAGACTTGATAGGGTGATCAAGGTGGTGAGCCCTTAAGCGTATAATATGTGCTAGGAGTTTTGCAAATGCAGCATTTCTTGTGGACAATAAAACGACATGTGACCAGCGTGTCGAGGCATCCACCAGAACCATAAAGTACTTGAATGGTCCGCATTCTGGATGGATAGGTCCACAGATGTCTCCTTGTATCCTTTGTAAGAATGGAATGTTTTGTTTTGTATCTTTAGCATAGGAAGGTCTCGATCCTGTTTTTGCTAAAGAGTAGGCTTTGCAAAACGAGTGATGTGCCTTTGAAATAGTCAATGAGGCATAATGGGAGGGAGGTAGTTCTTCTGGTACTTCAGAATGTAATGGCTGTATTTGAGCAATACGAGGACCGACACCTTTCAGTGTGGCGGATTTTTCTCCCATTTTATTTTTTACTCGAAAGAAGAGATGTCCGTGTGAGTTCTTCAAAATGCGGATCATCATGTCACGACCAGGGTGCCCTAGGTGGTCATGCCAAAGCCTGTATGAGTCAGTGTCCCACATTTCATTGTTGGTGACAACATATGATTCAATAATCCGAATCGTAGTGACAGTCCACTAGATTGACTCATAAGTTTCTCTAAAATGCGTTTCCTTCCACATTCACTAGAGGTAATATAAAGGTATTCAATTCCATTCTCACAGTGTGTTTCTACATGATAACCGTTGGCACGAATATCTTTGAAACTTAACAAGGTTCGATTAGCTCTAGGTGCATATAGAGCATCTGTGACTTTAAATGTTGTGCCATCAGGCAGCAAAAATTTGGCAGTTCCTCGCCCTTTTATTACTTGTGATGATCCAATCATCGTAGTCACAGAGGAATTATAGGCTATTAATTCAAGAAATAATTGCATATTCCTTAATATGGTGTGGGTAGTCCCACTATCAACTAAGCACTCGATTTCTCCTCGATTCATTCCTACAAATAAATGGGATATATTATTAATTTTGAAAATATAACTCATATTCTTTAGAGTATGACTATTTTAGTAGAATGATAATTTTTTTTTCATTCTAATAATAATAATAATTTTTTTTCTCTAGATGTATTGCTCTACATCTTTATAGTGCTTTTTCGAACCATGTGAATATGTGTGGTACATAAAAATAGAATAAATTCAATGTTTCAGAAGAAAAATCCGAAATTTATTAATAAGCCAACGATAATCAAATCAAGGTCCTGTTCAGAAATCTAATTCAAACAATTATTGAAATAAACTTTAAGACTATGTAATAGTCTAATTAAAAATGAGGCATTATGCCTTCACAACTGTTTTGGAAAATAAAATAAATAAAGCAGATCAGTCAAAATCTGAAGCATCCATTGACTGAGCAAGTTCCTTGTTGCCATTGAAGTCTGCAAATGTGAGGTTGACGTCTGGGTCATGGCCTCCTTCTTCCATATAGTGAGCCTCTTGTTCTTTAGACTCCCTATACCTCTTGTAAGTGGCTGCAACCAGGTTGCTTGCTTGGCAGTTCTTGTACCAGTGCCCCATGACTCCACATCTATAGCATGGTTCATTACCAACTCTACCAGGTTTGACTGAAGGGTTCTTGGGTGCCCTTTGCACCTTGTTTCCATGACCACTAGGGCCAGCACCACCATCTCTGCGCCATACGTTGGGAGGGCCTCCACGACCCCCACGTCCCTTGCCACGTGGTGCATTGGTGCCACGTGGGTAGGGATCAGCACGTCCAACCCTCTTTTCATTGGGGTTCTTTCCACCTTTGACTTTGCCATAATTAGCCTCAGGAATTTTCTTTGTCCCAACGGGCCTTGCATTGTTGTTTAAAAGAACCTCATTATGCCTCTCAGCCACTTGCAGTAGGTTGATCAGCTTGTTGAAAGCCGTGATTCTTTTGTTATCATACTCCAGCCTATACTGGTTCGCTAGTATAGTTGCTGAAGTAGGAAAAGTGGAAAGAGTCTTATGAATCGTATCATCTTCTGTGAGTTCCTTTCCACAGAAATTTAGACGTGCCTTTAGGCGCAACATGTCCTTGTTGAAGTCATTGACCTTTTTGTAGTCAAGCAAGCGGATTTCATTCCACTGAACGGTTAGTTCTGGGAGCAAGGTGTCATGAATGTTCCCAAAACGTCCCTTAAGGCATCCCACAGTTCTTTGGGTGTCTTCAACTGAAGGTATTCCCAGCGTAAGCTAGGATCAATATGTCGCCTCAGAAACATTAAGGCATTTGCTTTCACCTTATTAGACGGTCCATCGTCTTTTGGGTCAGTGGGAGTTTGGATGGTGGCAGTGTAGTCTTTTGCCACAAAGATAGTTTCTACATCGGAAACCCAACGGTGGTACTCAAGTCCTTCTGAGTCCAAAATGTCAAATTCAGGTCAAGTTGGATTAGCCATCTACATAAACAAGAGAGAAGATATAAATTACGCAGTTATAAAGACATCCACGTGAATTATTTTCCAAAATATGAATTAGATTTCAAGACCAAGATTCGTAATGGTCACATTTTTTGTTTTTCGATGCCATGTGAAAATACTTTATCACAGTAATGTTGTGTGTATAAATGCGCATGAATTTTCATTATCATGACAAAGCAGAATTTTATATGTTGTATTACAAAAATAACTATAACACATTTAATAATAAAACATAGCATATAATAATAAATGACATGGCTTGTTCAAAATTTCACAAATATACAACAAATTATATACTACATATAACAATAACAAGAATATATCATGCATAACATAAAATACAAATGAGAGCATAATATAAAAGCATGCTTAGGAATAGTTTATATAAGGATAAATAAAAAAACATGCTCAAAATTTCATAAATAAACCATAAACAATGAAATATATAATCATGCTTAAAGGTAATTAAAACATAAAAATAAGGCATGCTTAAAATGATCAAAATTATCTAATTTAAACATGCTTAATAACAAAATATAATAAAGGTATAAACAATAAGGTATAAAACATGCTTAAAAATAAATAAATTTCACATGCTTTAGATTCCACGAATATATATCACATATATAACAAACAATAAAATAGCATGCTCAAAAATAAAAATAAAAATTCTAATTATAAATAATTAAATATACCATAGTATGAAAATAAAAGAGAACATACTTGGTTTCGAGAAAAACAATCCTAACGCACGCTCGTGTTGATGTAGGCGTGCGATGTTTGTATGCTTGAGAAAAACTGGGCCGCTTCCTCTCTCTTTTGAGCCTTGTTTTTTTCTCTTTTTCTCTCTTTTTCTGGGCCTCAAGGCCTGTTTTTTTTTTTTTTTTTTTTTTTTTGGAGATTGGGCCGGGTCTGCTCTTTGGACTGGCCCCTTTACTTTGGGTCAAGTTTTTTTTTTTTTTTTTTTTTTGTTTCTATTTCTGTTTTTTTTTTCTCTGGGCCTGCAGGGCCTGCTCCCCTTTTTTTAAATTTTTTTTTATTCAGGGCCTTCTGTTTTTTGGGCCCTTTTTCTTTCTAGGCCGGGTCCTTACTTCGGCCCGAGTTGCCCTTTTTTTTTTTTTTTTTTTCCTTCTTCCTCCTCCTGCTTTCCTTCCTTCTGGTGATTGACTGTTGATCTGTGGAGGAGGCGCACGACTAGGCTGAGCAGGTGGGAGGCTGCTGCTGCTGCAGTTCACCGGTGGTGCTGCTGCAAATCTGAGGTGCTGGGATCCAGCGGTGGAGGCGGCGCGCTGGGTTGGAGGCAGCGATCGGTGGTTGCTGCAACAATGGGGAGCGATGGTGGATTGGAGGTCGGGATCGATCGGCAAATGCAGCAGGAATCTGCCGGTGGGTTGCAGGTGAGAGGCAGCAAGGCTGGGTCGGAGGCACTGATGCAGGGCCAGGTCAGAGGCGCTGCTACAAGCGTCGGAGGCTGGGCTGTGCGCGCGGAGGCTGGATCGAAGGCTCGATCGTGCTGCTGGCGTGGGGGCACTGCAGGTGGGTGAGGGCGAGCGACTGGGCTGGTGATGCAGGTCTGCTAGGCGTGAGGCGGGCTAGGCAGCGAGGTCTGGTCGGCTGCTGCAAGACGCGCCGGATCGAGATCCATGGGCGGGTTTTTTTTTTTTTTTCTTTTCTCGACGGAAAAGAAGAAAGAAACTGGAAAATTAGGCTATTTGCTCCGAGCGTGCTGATAACGTGTAAAAGTAAATGGAGATTGGAATGGTCTACTCATTTCATTTCATAGTCCCTTTATATAGGGAAGAAATTACAACGGAAATATTGATTACAATTATGATATTAAATACTGATTGATCTATCTTTTATGCTAATTGATTGGTAATCACTGATTCCTTGATTCCCTCTTCGTCAGTTACTTTGACAAAGACACATAATATGTTTTTCCTTTAACAAATAGGATAATTTTAGTTCGTTTTGATGCTTTGGGTCAAAAACCCAGAAAAATAACTTAGTAGATTAAGGCCTTCAAATTAAGCATGAAGATCCTCTTGGGCTACCTTATGCAGTCATGGGCCGAATAAAAATATTAGGATCAACATAGTTGGACTTCAGGATTAAAAAAAAAAAAAATTAAAATGCATAAAAATTTACGACAGTCTATAATCGGGTTGTTCAAGGAAAACCTAATTTGTGTTTAGCCCAAACTCTAGGTTACTTGACCTAGTGGTAATAGGATTTAATTAGAAGGATCTAGAATCCTAATCAATGTAGAATTACTTTCCTTATATGATTGAGATTCTATGCATTGTAATCCTCTATATAAAGAGGCCCCTATTATCAATGAGAATACACAGCAAATTCCTCCCAAATTCAGTTTCTCTACAACACGTTATCAGCACGAAGCACTAACCCTGAAACAAATAGTCAAACCCTGATTCAAGAAGCTAAAAATCTTAAATCCGAATACAAATCGTTGAAGCCTTTTCTGCCTCCACCTCACACCTTAAAGGAATCGATCTCAGGAGTCCAGAACCGGCGGCCCCACCCCAAGAACCGGCCGCCGGAAGCTCCATACAACTCGCAGCAAATATTCCACCGGTTCACCATCTTCCGGACCTTCAAAGTTCACCAAATTTTGATACCAGAGGCCCATTGATCTGAAGTTTCAGGAACCGGAAGAAAAATTGCAAAAACCGGCCTAAAAAGGCTTGAACCGGCCACTTGAGCTGTTGCATCTTGAACCGGCAGAAAAGAAAAGAAAAGAAAAGAAAAAAAAGAGAAAGCAAAAGAAGCCCAGAAGGCCAGAAGCCCAAGCCCACTGACGCAGACCCCACTGCCACTCAGCACCCTGGCCCACTGCCACGTCAGCACCCTGACCCACTGCCACGTCAGCATAGGTCAACGGTCAACTGTCAACAGTCATAGTCAACGACTTTCCGGAGACTTTCCGACGCTTTTTCCAGGTAGCTACAGTAATTTTTCCGGCTGCTACAATAACTTTCCGGCGACATTTTTTTCCGGCCATTTTTTTAAGGTAAACTTTTCTAAAAGTTCCCGTTTTTGAAGTTTTTTTTTTTTTTTTTTTCATTCTTTTGTTCTTTTCTCGGGGACTTGCAACCTCCCTTCTCCTAACCCCCTTTCTCTACATAGGGGAGACCAAAAGCCGAACTGTGGGGGTTCGTGCTTACTCCAAGCTTGGAGCTTGTAGAGTCCTCCAAACTTAGAGTTTGTTGAGAAGAAAACGATCGACCACATACATCGTTATTTCGATCTAATCCAAAACCCCTCTTGGAATCGGATTTTCTTGGAAGCGACTACGCTCAGAAAATTCCTAATATCTTGGAAGCGAGTACACTCAGAAATTTAATAGTTTTTCGTGGTAGCCTTTTCGCTCCGAAACTAACCCTAATCTTGTGTTGTTTTTCAGGATGAGTTACCTGAACAAGTTGAACTTTGTTCCACTCGAGACAACTGGCGCAGGATACCATAGGTGGGTCCGAGATGTGCGCCAACATCTTAAGGCTGATGAACATCTGGAAACCATCCAAGAGCCTAGTCAGAACGTGCTCTCCATTGAGCAAGCTACTGCTTTTGAAGCAAAACAAGCTAAAGCCATAATTCTCATGACAAGGCACAAGAATGATGCGCTCCAAAATGAATACCTCAATGAGGAAGACCCAAGAAAGCTATGGGTAGAACTTGAGCAACGATTTGGCAACGTTTGTGACTCCCTGCTTCCTGATTTAGAAGTGCGATGGCATAGCGTCCGCTTTTGTGATTTCAAGTCTGTGCTTGATTATAACTCGGAAGCTCTTCGTATCAAGTCTCTGATGGAGTTTTGTGGCCAAGCCATAACTGATACGATGTTGATCAAGAAGACTCTCTCACCTTCCCCGTCTCTGCACTGATGATTTCAAAGAATTATCGGATTGATGTAAATGCAGGACGTATCACAAGGTTTCATGAGCTCATTGGTGCCATGAACGTAGCTGAAAAGCACGATAATATCCTTGTGAAGAACTATAATGCTAGACCCGTGGGAACTAAGCCTATTCCGGAGTCTAACTATAGTCGCGCCCCCAATGGAGGACGCAAGGAGCGAAACCCTAAGGATAGGGACAATTCTGGACATTCTGGTCCATATGTTCGCCCTATAGAGGAAGGAAATCTCCAAGAAAGGCGTGCACGGAACCGTGGAGGTCAACGTGTGAAGAGAGAGAGAGGCGGAGCCTCCGACCATGGCGGTAACGCCACCAAGAGGATAGGTCATCCAAATCGCCCCCCAATGGCGCCTTGATCAAGGGAGCCTGACCATAATGATGCTTGTTTTCGATGTGGATCAACTGAACATTGGGCCAAAACATGTACCGCACCCCAGAATGTTGCAAACGCATACAAGATGTATCGTGAAGCAAGGGAAGCAAATTACATGGCACAAGAAGATCAAGATGGCGATCTAGATCTAAGGGTGGAAGACTACAAGGATCAAGACCCAGAAATTGGCGATTTTGATTAAGTCTTTTTATTTTCCAAGAGATGTAGGCGATTGCCATATTACTTTTTATTGGATTAGATTTTCTTTGATCATAGAAACAATGATGTATTCCGTTGGCTTATAAATAAAATTTCGAGTTCTATTCATTATGACTCAATTTTGATTCTGAGCATATGACTTTGTGACTTCGATGGCTAGACCATCAGTATTAATTCAAGGACATGGAATAGCCCAAGTTCCACTTGCCAAATGGCACCTTGATTACAGTTGTCACAGAAACTCTCTACGCTCTTAGGGCAAATAGTACCCTATGAATAGCCAACGAATTCCATGCGAAAATGCATGTAGAGAACGGAAATGAGTTCCTTTGCATTACCTCTAATGATTGCGAACAAAGACGCATCTTAGAGAAGTTTATGTGTCTCTCTAGTGGACTTTATGTATCTATTCGAGCTATTCAATCCAATAAAGTTATGAGAGAAGATCTCTTGGATTTAGACACATATTGGCTTTGTCACGACATGATCGATCATCCTAGTCATGATATGATGATCAGTCTACAAAAAGACTTCACACGGGCATCTTTTCTCTCGAGCGAAACGAAGCATGAATCAAAAGTTGATTCTTAGACTAAGTGTGACCGACGTTGCTGCCTAGGGCACCGCCTCCGTCCACCACCAGCCTAGGGTTGGCGTAGTCCCTATCCATGACTCCATGGATGGCGTCCATCATGGTGATAGCGCCCTAGGTGATGCTGCAATCACCAACTTGCGTCAAAATAGTGTTTCAGACGCTCAGGCCTAACCAAAATTCTCATAGGTTGCTTCTAAAGCCTCTCGCTCATTTTACTAAGCCTGTTCCTTAGGGAAATTAGGACTGAGACCGTCCTATGCAAAGGATATGACATTACTCATTCTGTTCTTACAAAGAATCCGTAGGGATTTTGTGGATTGATTCAACAAACTTGCGTACGCTTAAATATTTTATGATGTTGGTTGACACGCAAACACGCTGGTCACGTGTTGTGCCATTGTCCACCTATAAATGCTGCTTATGCTACACTCCTAGCACATATCATATGACAATGGGCTCAATCCCCAAATCATCCTATTCAGTCAATTGGATTTGACTATGCTAGTGAGTTTACATCGAAGACTTTCGATGGATATTGCAATGGGCTTGATGTTGGACATCACATTCCCATGTACACACCCAATTGGTCTTGCGGACATGACTACGATGGTAGTCCGAACATTGGTAATGCGCACCAATTTCCTTACATCCACTTGGGGTGATGCGATATCGCATGCAGCCATGCTAATTCGTCTACTACCTACCGCCACTCAATGTACCTCTGCGTTACAGCTAGTGACTGGGTACACGTATTTTGTACTTATGCATATTTGAGTGAGCCATTTATGTGCCAATTGCGCCGCCACAGCGCTCTATGATGGGTCCTTACAGACGAATGGGCAACTACGTTGGATTTGGGACTCCAACAATCGTCCGCCACTTAATGCCTTTGCAAGGCGATCTTTTTACCGCTAGATTTGCGGGTTGTCACTTTGATGAGACAGTCTTCCCGTCGTTAGGGGGAGATAAGAACACGAATGTTCAACAGGAACGACAGGAATTGTCGTGGTCTGTCCCCACTATGTCTCATCTTGATCCCTATTAAAGTGACGAGATCACACAAATATGCTGCAAACATGCCTGCAAGGAAGGACGTCCCTACGAGAGGACGTAGCGCCACCCTACACGGAGGTAGGCATGGCGCCAATGCCAAAGAGAGTGGAACTTTGGCGTTACAGGCCATGGCCCCAGCTAGGATGCGTGGAGAGGCCCGTGGGTTCGAAGGATACTTTGGCACATTCCAATCCTTTGATCATCAAGACTCAAAATCCGTCTCATGAGAATCTTCCGGGTTATGGTTATCGTTGGGGGATGCCTCAACATCAAAACCTATTCCTGAGAATATAGAGCTCTATGAAACTTACACTAGTGTTCATGAGACGTGGGATAGAAACTCCATCAGAATTGATGATGTAGTTGCGTATTTTGTTGCGCATGAGTTTTTGAGTTAGATGATATCGAACCACGCTCCGTTGATGAATGAATGCCAACTTAGAGAGTTTTTGGCCTAAATGGAAAGATGCGATTCAGGTTAAGATGGATTCTCTAACGAAGAGGAAGGTTTTCAAGCTAGAGATGCCAACACCTCCTAACATTGAACCTGTTGACTAATAGATCTTCGTTAGAAAGCGTAGTGAGAAAAAGATATGGTAATCTTGCCTTATGGCGCAAGGCTTCTCACAAAACGCCCTGGAATCGACTACGATGAGACATATTCTCTCGTAATGGATGTCATTGCACTCCACTACCCTGTCAGTTTGGTAGTTTCAGAATAACTGAACATACAGCTTACAAATATGGTCACTACGTATCTCTATAGGGATCTAGATACGGAATATACATGAAGGTTCATGGCGAACTTCATTTACCCAAGTCAAGTGGCTCTAGACCATGAAGCGCGTTTACAAAGAGGTTGAAACGCTCACTAAAGTGACTACTTGATTGGTAAGGGATATGCCCACGTGTTTCTATGACAAGTTTCAGATTCTATCGCGGTTCATGTTAGACATGATCTTCATTAGAAGCCCTTAAAGAGTTAAGGGAAACCGCTGAACACTTGAAATCCGAGTTTGAGATGAAAGATTTTGGGAGAACACGATTTTGTCTCTGTTTGGAACTTGAGCATCGTGTCGATAGATGCTTAGGCATTTTTGACAAGGTCAAGCCTTCAAGCACCCCCATGATCGTCCGTAGTCTTGATCCTAAAAAGGATCCTCTTCGTCAAAAGGATGATGACGAAGATGTGCTAGAGGCGGAAGTGCCTTACTTAGTACAATAGGCGCATTATTGTACTTATCTAAGTGCACAAGACCGGACATCTCATATGTTGTGAACTTGTTAGCTAGATATAGCTCTGCGCCAATGCGACGCCATTGGATTGGTGTAAAAGATATCTTTCGATTCTTGAGATGTATGAATGATATGGGCTTGTTCTATACCTACAAAGAGATGATGGATTCGGACCCATCACACCCCAGGTACGCCGCCAACACTGGCCTGCGTCCATCGTCCCTATCCCAAAACGACATGTGTTTTGGAAGGTTTTGCTGATGTTGGGTATCTCTCTGACCCACACAATGGTCATTCCCAATCCGGTTAAGTGTTCACCATGAGAAAAGACCGTGACATCTTGGAGGTCTACATAATAGACCCTAGTCGCTATATCTTCGAACAATGCAAAGATCATTGCTCTTCACGAAGTGGTTCGTGAATGTATATGGATTGGATCCATAATTAGGCATGTTCGAACAATTGTGGTTTGAAGTCTACCACAGATGAGCCTACGAGCATTTAGGATAATGCTACTTGTTTTGAAAAAATGAGGTAAGGCTACATCAAAAGTGACAACACCAAGCATAATCAGCAACAACAGACACTCCTCGAGATCAAAGTGAACTAGGTTCGATCTGAGGACAGTGAGGCAGACTTGTTTACTAAGTCATTGCCCAAATCCACGTTCGAGAAACATGTGGCAAGAATTGGCTTGCAGAAATTATCTGAACTCCCATGATCGTAGTCATCAGGGGGAGGCGCAGACATCAGGGGGAGATGTCTACATGTTCGTCTCGAATCGTGAAGGGTGTGTTGTGCTCTTTTTCCCCTTCGACCGAGGTTATTTTTGTCCCACTGGGTTTTTGTTACTCGGCAAGGTTTTTAACGAGGCAACGAGAGAAGCACCGCGTTTGGGCAACACAAGGGGGAGAGTTCAAGGAAAACCTAATTTGTGTTTAGCCCAAACTCTAGGTTACTTGACCTAGTGGTAATAGGATTTAATTAGAAGGATCTAGAATCCTAATCAATGTAGAATTACTTTCCTTGTGTGATTGAGATTCTATGCATTGTAATCCTCTATATAAAGAGGCCCCTATTATCAATGAGAATACACAACAAATTCCTCCCAAATTCAGTTTCTCTACAACACGGGTGATGTTTTTGCTTGTGTATTATTATGAGAGCGCGGACCTGCTTTATATTAGATGCCAAGATACATTTTCACCGTTAATCTAAATCCTCTTGCAATAGATATAGCACAAATGCTTGATTTTTCATGTCTAATAAGCTTTATATAAGTCACTAGTTAGAAATATGTTTTTGTAATTTACAGACGCATCTAATTTTACAAGCAATACAATTTAGGGCCAAAGACATGTAAAGATCGACCACTTTTATTAACTTTATTTATTTATTTAAAAAAAAATTCTTAGACCACCCCACCCTATATATGTCTGTGAGAATCGAACCATGACCTTTACAATATTGGAATTATAACTTACCAACATGTCATAACTCACCGACTCATTTATTTAATTTTTTTTCTCTCAAATTAAATGAATGATGACGTAAAACCACCAAAATAAAAAAGATGTTGCCTCTGAAAATCACCTCGGCCTATACAGCAGAGGGATCAAGGAACAAATGTCCTTCTCGATGAATAGATGCGGAGCGTGCCAGCACACGGCTAGATGGCCAAGTGTGCAACTGTAGGTGTAGTGGATGTAGATCTGACTTATCAAGCAATTGTTAGCCGAGGAAGGAACTTATTCTCGGCTGCGGTTCGATGCCTCTAGATTAAGGACTTGGTGGCTGAAGGTCGGGTGAGTTAGGTGCGGTTGTGAGAGTATGAGTACATATAAGATTAATAGCTACTATGCGACTACGAACAGTAAATAGCACGATCAAACAAGTAAAGCATAAAGACAATAAGGAGCAAATAAAAGATAAATAACAACGAAACTGAAATCTAGAATGGCTGAAAATTATCAACTATTGTTTGAAAGAAAACAAAGAGAACAATTCAAAATCGATACTAGGCTACAAGAAAGGTAAAGTAACTGAGATTGTAACTAGCAGAGCAAATAAACTAAGGAAGCAGACGGAAATTCTACCTAAGCAAAAGGTAAAACAAAATAAGAAAAGCTTGATGGCTTGAGTTTCTGGAGTTGTGTGTTAACAGAAAGGTAACCTTTGGTGGTTTTTATTTTTTAATTATTTTGGGTGGTTTTAGTTGGACCTCTAAATTTGATATCTGGATTTCTCCTACTTATTAAACCTCCAATTCAGTTTTTTTGAATACTTAAAAAGCTAAGTACACCTCCTTAATTTTACCAAAACATCCTTGAACAATTAAATCTATATTTTCAACAATTTGTTGTTTTTTTTTTCTTTTCTTTTCTTAATCTCTATCAATTCAACCACTAAAAATTTTGTGAGGGGAGCTGCCTACATATTTTGTGTGCTTTCAGTGACAGAACCAGAAAGTGATTCTTGGAAGGGCCGAACAAGTAGGCAGTTATTAATATTTTTCTTTTAAACCGGATCGTAGTATTTTTTTTTGGCAATATTGATGGTGGTAGAAAAGACTTTGGTTTTCAAATGAATTAGTAATAGCTACACCAAAATATTCAATAAATTTACTTGTTTAAGAAAAATCCAAATTAGATTATTTAAAATTTAATTTTGTATTAATGATAAGGCCATATATAGAAATTAATTATTTTTATTTAATTATTTTAGGTAAATTATAAACTTATATAAGTAATATAAGGAAATTCTAAAAAAAGTTTGAATGTTAATGTCCAAAAGAAAATTTAATGTTATATATATATATATATTTTTTTTTTGAAAAATGAATTCATTGAAACTATTAACGATTACAATCGTTTAGAATGGCATCCCGAAAGATCTTGGGAGCAGACACAAGCCACAGACGACTTGAAACTAGAGCTAAGCACAAACCGGAAGGTGTACTACACCAACAAGTTGTTCATGTACAATAAAATGCTGCTCTGAATCACTTATAGAGAAACTAGCAAAAAACTGAAGGTAAGTTCCCAGCCTCCTCAAGATAATTACCCACAATGAAACCATTGCCACGACCATGAGATTTAGAGACCAAACCATCAGAATTTGCAATCCAAGCATGCAAGAGATTGGTAAACCAAGGAAAACTATATTCGTCCCAGCACAAATAACACTGTTCGCAAGACACGCAATTGTGGTACTGACAGTGAGATAACACTGAGACTCTTTATAGAATGTAGAAATGCTCAATCTACCCCAACGTAGAAACAACATGCCCAAAAAAAGAACTGAATCGAGCAAAGTATCCAGCCAAATGCCTCCGGGGTCCCAAATCCAAATTATTGGAGAGATCAAGCCCAAGAACTGGGCTCTACTTTGGGCCCAAAGCCAATCACCCTGCTTTGGACACCCTCCTGATCTGGACAACCCAAATCTGGGCACCCAGGTGCAGTTGACCGGGAAGTGCCCTGGCCACACCTCCGACGCCGACAAAGCCATCACCATCAGAACCTTCATCGTCGTCTGCAGCACGGTGCGCACGCACCCAACCCACCACCAGAGTGGGCCTTGCACCACTGGTACCAACACCGACCTCCCACCGAGTAGCCTTGTCCTCTAATTCCAATAAGAAGCCATAGCCACCGATTCCACCAACCCACCGGAAAATAGCGCCGATCAACCTCACCACAATCTGAAATCGAGCACCCAATGGAGATCGAGCGTCGAAACGAGATCCTATCACTGCTCTCCTATCTCCCAGTCGGAAGACCAACCTAACACGCCTGGCCGAGGCCGACGCCGGACACGGTCGGCGTGAGTGCCGCTGTCGTTCTCGAAACCCTAGAGATAGGGATCGCTTTCTTAAGACAGGTTTATTACTAAACCACACTATCATTAAAGATCAAAATTTAATGTTATATTAATGAAGGAGGTGAGAAGAATATTTGTTTTTTTTTTCTCTCTTTATCCTTATTTGTCTTTTTATATGAGTTGAATGTTAATTTTTTTTCTCATAAAGCCACCAAAATATATAAAAAATATCCCGATAAAAAAAATATAAATATTTACAAAAATACTACCGCACTTTTAATTTTAATTATTTATGAAAATGTCATTGTGCCGAAACAACTACTGTTATAAATTGAAAATCTACAGACAACAAACCAAAAAATTAATTCTGATGAACAAAAAAACTATTGTCGAATAACCAAAAAGTTACAATACAAATCGAAAAGCTACTATTAATTTTAAAAAAAGTTGTTATTCATCAAAAAAGTCACTACCATATTTTGAAAGCTATTATCAATTAACACTACCTTCTTTCTAAAAGGTACTGTCAACTGATTTATAGTAATTTTTTTGAAGAATGACGGTATATTTTCGGTTCATTAATTGTAACTTTTTGATTCACTGAAAATAATTTATTCATTCATTGCTAATAGCTTTTCAATCATTAACCATAGTTGTTTGGATGCAGTGACTTTCATAAATAATGAAAAATAAAAATATGGTGATATTTTTGTAAATAAAGGATCTTATATTTTGGGGTGGAGAATGGTATCTGCAGTCTTACTTTACATAACAGTTTGTAATTGATTACTTGCCTTTAGCTCAAGTTTGTTACCAACTTCACCAAATTTTTTCTTTAGTATGATTAGTTCCCAGATCAGTTTGACCAATTTGAGTCCCTCTCAGTCTGAAAGGGGAAAATTAAGCAAGCGATTAAACAAATGTAATATCAGTTTTCAACCATGTCGACGGTAGGATGCATGATTACATGAAAGCTAATGGTACGCGTTGTTGTGGCAACAAGGTGTGACAATAATTCTAACACACAGTTCTTGTTGATAGTGAAATATGACAAACTTTTGTCAATCTAAAATTAAATAAAAGAAATCGATGTTTCCAATCACACCGACTTTTTCAATCTACTAAGGTTAAATGACTTTTTCATTGTTTACCCAAAAACTAAGCAATATCTTGACTTTGTTGGTGAAGATATCTTAGACTTTTTCAATGTGATTTATGAATGAAAACTTATGTCCTTAATTTCCTTGATGAGGAAAAGAAGTTAATTTGGACAGGACATGTTAAGGCCACTTTATACGTGCTTTTCTTCCTCACTCAATGAATTGTTCTTCATGTAATTAAGTTAGCAGTTCATTCCTTCTTATACACTATTTTTCCTTTCAAAATGAAGATAAATCCGTTATCAATTCCATTGCTCAAGAAGTTTTGGTCACACGAATTAAACATTAAGTTTAAGAGACTTTGATTGTAGATGCATGCATGTTTTCGCACAATTTTGTAAGCCGTAAATTATGTGCGGGTAAAAGAGTACGTAGTTTTCTTATAGTGATACCTCGGTTCTGGAATGCATATTGTACCAACATATGTGCCACGCTATTGCATTGGCATGGTTAGAAGACAACTATTTGAATTTCTTGGAGAAAAGCAAATGATAAATCTGAAAATTCAGAGAAACTAGTGATACTTGGCCCGAGCTGTTAATTGGTTATGTAACCTTGACCCATTACCCTTTACAATCCTAATTAAAATGGAGCGGGTAGTGATATATGGTGAGGAAGATTAGAAAAAAAAAATATGGAAAAGAAGAAGGTTCAACATATGGTTAAAAGATTGAGAGGTTATAATAATTAATATTGTGTCATGTATAAATATATCTTCATGTCAATTATTTTCTTTACAGCAAGAACTACAGCTATGGCCGACGGGCTCTCATATCAGTGAGCAGGGTACCTCAGTTTCATGTGGCTACCTCTGGTCTCTGTCTCTTCCTCTATCTCTCTCTAATAATCTTGAGCATAGAAGTCAATAATCTCTTTGAGATTGAGCTTAAACAAAGAAGAGCAATCATTATACAACAACCATAACATATGCTCAAACAGAATAGCATCGACATCCACAAAAACCACCCTCTCCTTGCCATAGACCACAGATCGACGATCACGAAAGTTCACCCTCTCCTTGTTCTTGTGCATCGTCTCGATCAAAACCCGAAAAGGGCTCTCTTCCAGCACAAAAGGGTCGACCAGGAACTCCCTCTTCTCCTTCCCGACCACCACCGTCACCGGACTCTCCATCTCGCCAAACCCATCTTCGGTTAATGGCCGGTAGCCTAGCCGTGACCCCATGCACCTCTTTCTGAACATGGAAATCGGCAGGGCCAAGCAGGCCATTGAAATGACAAAAATGAAATAATGGTGAAAAAAGCAAAGGAAGTATGAGATGATCAGAGTATATGTGTTGTAGGTATAGATATATATAGCAGCAATTTGGTTGTGTATTGAAGATGTCTCTTTGGGTTTGGAGAGATGGGTGCGTAATAAGATGAGATCTGGTTGATAATTTGGGAGTGAAAGGCAAGGAATTTATGAGAGAGGAGCCTGATGATGGAGTAGGATTGAATTAATAGGCCACCGAACGGCTAGAGAGAGTACTTATTTGCAATAAGAAAAGAGTAATTTTGTAATTTTATAGTGTATTATGTAGTTGGGAGAGGCTCCTGGCCTCCTGGCTGGCAAAAGAGCCGGCTTACTGCTGGCCTTTGCTGTTGATGCGTGACGCCTTGACCGAGTGTCGACATGCAAAGGTACCTCACAGATGTGGTGGTGAATTACTTCAATATTGATTGGCTTTTTTTTTATTGTATATCAGTTTTTTGACTGAAAATTCAATGCCTAATAAGTGATTATGTTGAGATAATATCGGCATTTTGCTAATTAGAATTGGATCATGATCGGGTCACGCTTAAATAACGTTTAAGATGTTTTATTGTTAGTTTAACAAAAAGAAAATTGCTAGACAACAAAAGCCAGAAAACTAGACCATACCAACCTGATTGCAATTGGTTTGGCTTGGTTTAGAAGACCGTAACTGAAGTGTACAAGGTTAACCAAGTAACTGACCATGTCATTAACCAAGTAACTGACCATGTCACTGACCATGTACAAGGTTTAGAAGACCGTAACTAACCCGATTACATGTCACTGACCATGTCATTAACCAAGTAACTGTCAATAGCCGAGTCACAAGTTAATAGCCAAGTCACTGTTAATCACATGTCACTAACTAAGTAACTGACCATATCACTAACCAAGTAACTGTCAGTAGCCAAGTCACAAGTTGATAGACAAGTCACTGTTAATCACATGTCACTAACTAAGTAACTGACCATGTCACTAACTAAGTAACTGTCAGTAGCCAAGTCACAAGTTGATAGCCAAGTCACTGTTAATCACATGTGACTAATTAAGTAACTGACCATGTCACTAACCAAGTAACTGTCAGTAGCCAAGTCACAAGATAATACCCAAGTCACTGTTAATCGCATGTCACTAACTAAGTAACTGACCATGTCACCACCAAGTAACTGTCAGTAGCCAAGTCACTGTTAATCCCATGTCACTAAGTAACTGACCATGTCACTAACCAAGTAACTGTCAGTAGCCAAGTCACAAGTTGATAGCCAAGTCACTGTTAATCACATGTGACTAATTAAGTAACTGACCATATCAGTAACCAAGTAAGTGTCAGTAGCCAAGTCAGTAACCAAGTAACTGTCAGTAGCCATGTCAGTAACCAAGTAACTGACCATGTGACTTCACTGGCCAGTGACTTTACGTTAATAGTGATTTGGCCAATGATTAACAGTGACATGTTCATGACTGTGACATGGCCAGTGACTTCAGGTTAACAATGACATGGCCAGTGACTTCAAGTTAACAATGACTTGGCCAGTAGCCTCATCACTGTAACATGGCCAGTGACTTGAGGTTAACAGTGACGTGGCCAGTATCTTTGCTAGTAACATAATCAGTGACTTGAAATTAATAGTGATTTGACCAGTGATCTCACTAACTAGGGACCTGGGCTGACCAATGACTTAATTGGCCAGTGACTTAATCAGTGACTTGTATAATAGTTAATAAAAAATTAGTCTATAAACAGTATTTGTAATTTCACATTACATTGATTGAAAAATTCCAAGTGATGTACATGCAATTTTCTAATCTCAACATGACATTCTTTCTTGTTACACAAAGCCACGAGGACAATTAAATACTCCATTGTCTGAAAATTGGAACTAACTGGCATACTAGCTGCCTTCTTCACATTCTCAATGTGCATAATCCTACCGGCTCTCAAGGAATTTAGTCTCGTAGGTCTGAGGCAACTACATGAATGAAGTAATTTTTATCAGAGACAATATGGAGCAATATCAACAGTCTACCAACAGCAGTGATGACATGTAAGCCCAACCAAAATAATTAAAAATGCAACAATTAGAAAAGACAAACCTTGATCCACTGCCACTGCGATCTAGTTTGTGCATAAGAATTGCTCGCGACCGGGCATTCAATGACTGTAATATTATTAGCAGATTAAGTCAGTTTCATTGCAGATCAACCAAAAAAATATAATGCAGTGTAGAAACTTAGTTCACTGTTTTAGTACAGCCATATCTTTATACTACAAACCAGTACCTTTTGGATTTGCAATGCTAATGTCTGCACTGCCTGAAGATATCATGCACTTCCTACTAGTTAAAGTAACGGGGTCAACCAAACAATTTATTCATAGAGGGCTAAGTGGTGAGATTATGAAACTAGTAAAACCATCTCCTTTCACTCCAAACCAATGTCTTTTAACAGATAATGTACTCCTTACTAGTTTAACCAAAGAGGAAGGGGATGAGTGACAAGCCCAGTAAATAGGTCACAAGAATGCATGCTGTGCTATATTCTCTATCACAACTTTCATTACTTACATGCAAACAAAATCATAACTGACCAATCTTTATATCATGATTAAAAGTTGACACCAATCTAAACTAAATTTTTCACCTTTTATATTTGGATGTTAAACTCTAATCATTTATAAAAAGGAAACTTATCTTATTCAGTAGATTAAAAAAAGATGACGACCCACATAAAGTACTAAGCAGATTGAACCAATGAAGTAACATAATATTGTTTCCTTATCAAAAATGAAGCAGAGGTACCATTAGCATCAAACATAATGACATCTTAAAAGCAATATAGCAGCAGCGTTTACTATTATGAAACCGAAAATCAATTTCTAACCCCATATACTCCTTGAGCCAGTAACCAAGACTAACAATACTGGTAGTCCAGAAGATATATAAACGTCAAAGAAATTGCAGATTTGTTCACATATGATCAATACTACTACTTCAATCGATTAAGGGAAACAGAATTTCCAAATTAATTCTCAGGAAATAAAGCAAGTAATCTACCAAACAGAAGCACATAGATACATGTGAAAATTGATTAATAATATTGAAAAATCAGAACTCACAGAGACGAGGGAGATGGATCGCGGCGGAGACGAGGATTCTGAAGCTGCTGCTGGTGCATGAGGTCGCAGTGTACAAAACCCCGCCGCGGTCGACATTCGGCAGGTACAATTGTGGCGAGTGACTCAAGTCCGACAAGATCTGGACGAGATCCGACTGGAGGATCTAAACTCCAACAACCTCCGTGGAGATCGTGCTAGACTTGTCGCGCTTCTTTGTCCTTAAGATCGAGGACGGCACCGGCAAGCACGCCTTCATCGGCCTCCAGTTCGTTGAGCGCAACGGGCGTTCTATTTTAACGTCGCGCTTTCCGATCATGACGAGTACGTCAAGAGACAAAGAGGAGTCATAAGTATGATGCCGGATCGACCTGAACAATCTGGAGCGATCCGATTACCGGCAAGTCAGCTCCGCTTCAAGAACTCATACACCGATCCTAACGACATGCCATTCATACTCTTTCGAGGTATGTGTCTGTGTGAAGAAGAAGAAGAAGATAGATAGATAGATAGATAGAGAGAGAGAGAGAGAGAGAGAGAGAGAGAGAGAGAGAGAGAGAGAGAGAGAGAGAGAGAGAGAGAGAGAGAGAGAGAGAGAGAGAACTGTCGATGGTAGTTTTGTAATTAAATGTAACTCTAGTGGTAGGTTGTGAAGAGGTGACCTTAATTATCATGGGGACATTTGTGTATCCTGAATTATAATTAGACACTTTAAAATGAGCTCTTTTATCATTGGCCTTGAATTTAAATGAAAAAAATAATTTGTTTTAATCAGAAGACGTCAATATAATAAGAACAAATATCACACACGAGATTTGACCCTTTTAGGGGCCACGATGGAAAAAGACCTCACATGAGTAACTTCACATATCAAAACAACATTTTTGAATAGAGATTTATTTGAAGAGATATGTATGCTACAACCAAAAGGGTTTGTAAATGATAAAAAGAAGGTTTGTAACCTACAAAAATCTACTTATGGACTTAAACAAGTTTATAGACAATGATACCTGAAATTTGATGAAGTTATAACCAAGTATGGATTTGAAGAGAACAAGTTAGATGGATGTATATATATTGCAAGACTAGTGGCATGGGAGTGAAGTAGTATTTTTAATCCTCTATATGGATGACATTTTGCTAGCGCAATAGCAATATTAACCTGCTGAAATCAACCAAAGAATTCTTGTTGCAAAATTTTGACATGAAGGATATAGGAGAAGCATACTATTTTCTTGGGATTGAAACTACTAGAAATAGAAAGTTGTGCACACTTGGCTTATCACAGAAAAATTACATTAATACGATGCTGAAGAGGTTTGGTTTAGAAAAGTGCAAGTCTGGTGAATCACCTATGCCAAAAGGTGATGAATTGCATAAATGACAGTGTCCTCAAAATGCATTACAAAGAAAATGGATGGAGAAGATACCCTATGCTAGTCTAGTTGGGAGTTTAATGTATGCTCAAGTCTGCACTAGGCTTGACATAGCTTTTGCTGTGAACATGTTATCAAGGTATCAATCCAATGTAGGGCATGAGCATTGGGTGGTTGGGAAGAAAGTTTTGAGGTATTTGAAAAACACGAGAGATCATATGCTTGTGTACAGAAGATTAAAGGATCAAGAATTGAAAGTTCAAGCCTATACTGATGCATCCTACTATTAGCATTGAAGCACCATCAAGTATAAAGGCCAAGTTATAGTGTAGTGGTGTTTTAGATTAGATGATATTGTATCCAAGGGATTGGTAAATCCCACTCTAGCTAGGAAATTCCTAAGGTAAACTAGGGAGAATATGCAATGTACAATCATAAACAAAGGCTCACAAGTGAACCAAAGTTCATAGTGAGTATGTGCAAGATGGTGTGTAGAGATTTGATTTTGATGTTGAGAATGGTTTCGATTCAAATAGAAACAACTAAACCAAGTAATGTAAACTAAGCTAGACTAAACAAGTTGTTATCAAATAGCTAGATGGGAGTTAGGGCATCGGGATTCACCCACATTGCCTCCCTTGCAAGCATTAAAACGATTGAATATTAATGTTGCAAAACAATTGTCCAACTACCCTCTTAGCATCCGGATAGGACTACTAAATCTCAAAATCGTTTGATTTTATTATCTCTAACCGGATAAGTCTAGAGTTAACTATCTAGAGACAAATTAAATTACTGGATAGCAGGGACGTATCCATGTGAAGAACTAGTTTAGCTACAGCCCAACCTAAAATTGTTGCAGTCATTCACATAGCATAAGTGTGCCATCTAACATTGATTGTGACGTTGGTTCTGTTGGTAAAATGAGAAGGTTTTTTAGCTCTTCCTCAAATCTGACCTGGGTTCGGGTATTTTTTTTCTAGAAGTTTTGGGAGGTGGTAGAGTTTGATGTCTGCAAGGCAGTTAGAGAAGTACTCAATACTGGACTGATTTCCCGAGAGTCTAATTTCACCCACCTTGTCTTGATTCCGAAAGTTAAAGAGGTACAATTAGCATCGGACTTACGACGATTGCTCTTTGTAATGTGGTCAATAAGATTGCTTCAAAGGTGCTGGCTAACAGGTTGAAACAGTTCCTTCCAGATATTATTTCTCCACTTCAAAGTGCGTTTGTTCTCGGTCGCCTTATATCTGATAACACTCTTGTGGCTACTGAGGTAGCACATTTTATGAAGAAACCTCGAAGACAGGTGGACGGATTCTTTTCATTGAAGTTAGATATCTCTAAGGCCTATGATAGGCTAGAGTGGAGTTTTTTGGAGGCTATGTTGGTGAAACTAGGTTTCGCCCGAACCTGGGTGGATGTTATATTAGCTACTGTCAAGTCTGTAAGCTACTCTATACTTATTAATGGTAACCCTACTGGTTTTATTCTACCAACTAGGGGTATAAGGCAAGGGGATCCCTCTCCCCGTATTTGTTTATCTTATGTGCAGAAGGCCTTTCTGCGTTAATTTCTTCTAGTGTTCAGAATGGGGTTCTCAGAGGACTCACTATGTCACCTTCTGCTCCAACCATACACCACTTATTGTTTGCGGATGATAGCTTTTTATTCGGAGAAGCTTCTGCTAGAGAGTGTCAGGCTATTAAGCATATTCTCTCCATTTATGCCAGGGCTTCAGGACAGAAGATTAATCTACAGAAGTCTAGTGTGGTGTTTAGTGGTAATGTGGATTTACAGTCGCGGAATCACTTGGCAACCATTCTTGGTGTTAAATGTGTGAAGGAGCATGGGCTCTACCTTGGTCTCCCAATTCATGTGGGGCATAATAAAACAGCCATCTTTGCTTATTTGAAGGAAAGACTCACCAAGAAATTGATAAGTTGGCGATCGAAGATACTTAGTTCAGGAGGGAAAGAGCTTCTTCTCAAAGTTGTTGCTCAAGCTCTTCCGAAATATGTCATGAATTGTTATCTACTTCCCAAATCCCTTTGTGATGACCTTCAACAACTCTGTGCCCAATTTTTTTGGGGAAGCACTGATGAGAAAAGGAAGATCCATTGGAGGTCGTGGGAGAGAATGTGTCTCCCAAAGGAGCAGGGTGGTTTGGGGTTTAAACACCTTTACGCTCATAATCTTGCCATGTTATCGAAACAAGGGTGGCGACTTTTGTCCAATCCTACATCACTAGTCGCTCGTGTTTTCAAGGCTGTCTACTATCCTAATGGTTCGTTTCTTACAACAGATTTAGGAGATAGACCTTCCTATTGGTGGCGAAGTATTTTGGAGGCAAGACCAACCTTACAAGCTGGTATTTATTGGCGAATTGGCAATGGACCTCTGTTAATATATGGACCGACGACTGGATTCCCAATATTGCTGCCCACTCAGTGACTCGACCTTATAACACTGTTTTTGAGCTGGTTTCTGACCTACTTGACTCTAGTACTGGATTATGGGATTCTGTGGCAGTTCATGCTTGCTTTACCGCTGATGTGGCCGCGCATATTCTGACTATTCCTTTAAGCAGACGTTTTGGGACAGACAAGATTGCTTGGAAGTTCGATAAGAAAGGTTGGTTCTCGGTTAAATCGCATATAAGGTGGCTTACTCTTTTTCCATTGGCCACATTTTTGCGTCCACATCTACTGGAGACCCATTTGTTCCACTTTGGAAGGCCTTGTGGAAGGCAAAAGTCCCTCATAAGGTAGCCATTTTTGGATGGCGTGCTGCTCATAATATTCTTCCAACTAGGGTTGCCTTGACAGCGAAGGGGTATACCGGTGAGGTACACTGTGTGGTGTGTTCCCAAGCTGCAAAAACGCTTGAACACCTATTCTGTGATTGTTCGATAGCCCGGGATATTTGGATTGCTCACCCTTTTGCTATCCCTCCTTCTACTTTACTGTGGAAGGACTGGTTGTTACAACGGGCTAGTTCCATGCCCTCAACCCTATTTGATAAGCTTCTTGTCCTTTTATGGAATCTTTGGAGAAACTGGAATGACATTTTATGGAAAAACATTCTCAATCTAGCTCTTGTCTGGTGGCCAATGCGTTAGCTTGGTATGAGGAATATCTTCAAGCCAACTTGGGTGGGGGTCCTTCTCATGGCAGACAACAGATGAGTAACAAATGGGAACCCCCTGTCGGGGATGTCTTGAAATTGAATGTAGATGGAGCCTATTTACCCCAAGTTCCCTACGGGGGAACAGGTGGAGTGCTTCGTAATATGCAAGGGCAGTTTGTTGCGGCCTTTGTTCACAGAGTGGATTATATCAGTTCTCCTCTCCATGCCGAGCTGCTGGTTGTGAAGCAAGGCGTGCAACTCTTGCAATCCATGCACGTAACAAGTGCAGTGATCGAAAGTGATTGTCAGGTTGCAGTAGCAACTATCACCAGTGAGCAGATTGATCTTTCTCAACTTAGTGCTTTAATTGCTGAAGTTAAGGACTTATTAGACTCAACTGCAGGTATTAGTTTAAGGTTTGTTCGTAGACAGGCTAATACTGTAGCTCATCGACTTGCTAGTCAGGGTTTTGAGTCCAATATCAATCATGAGTGGTTTGTAAATGCTCCAGAACTCCTCCTGGATGCCCTTATGTACGATTCCAATCGCATTCATTAATAAATTTCCTTTGCCTCAAAAAAACATATCCTTTTCTTTCTTTCTTTTTGGCATCATTTTCTTTTCTTATGTACCTGTTTTGTTTTTTTTTTGTTTGTCTCTTTCCCATTTTCTCCTCCTTTTTTCCTCCTTTCTTTTATTACAACTTTTCTATTAATTTTTCCTATTAGCATTTCTTAAAAATTTCCTCTTAAAGGTAAATTTTGTCTGTTTTTCTTTGCTCTTTCCACATTTTGTTCTCCTTTTTTTTTTTCTTTAGTTAGAGCAACTCCAACAGCTTCTCCATATTTTGAATTTTCTCTACTATAGGGAAAAATGAGCCACTTTTGCTCAAACAGATTCTCTATAACTATCTCTATTTTAGAGAAAGTGAGAAAAGAGAAAACCATATTCCCTATATTTACAGCAATCTCTAAAATTTTAAGAAATAATATGGAGATTTTAGAGATTGCTGTAAAATAGGGAATCTGTTGGAGTTGGAGAAGAAAAATATGCTAAAGCTTTGACTTGTGCTTCCCTATTATACAGAAATTATAGGGAAGCTGTTAGAGTTGCTCTTACAACATTCTCCATTAGTCTTTCTTCTAAAATGTAGTCTCAAAATCTATTGAGTTATTATCGACAAAGAAAAAAAATTTCTTGTAAGCGAGCCTTAAATTAGCCCACCTCAAATCTATATCCTGGCTACTTCCCTGCCAAATAGATCTCAATCAATTGTCTCTAAATGCATAAAACTCAGAATTTAGGTAATCAAGCATACAGAGGTAAATGCAGAGTTGAGAATGTTTTAAGTTCATATTTCTAACAGATCATGCAGAGGTAAATGCAGAATCTCACTTTCTCACTCGAGGCAAGCAAGTCTTGTTACAAGGAACATCGAGGTTGGTGTAGATGCTTTCTTCTACCCCGAGATTTTTCCTTCATAGGAAAAGTAAGGCGTAATTTCCCTGCGACCTTCTAATTCCCGTATCCAAGTGTTCGATCTAAGCATACTAACCATGTCCCAACAGCCATTATTCACATTGACGTCAATATCAACCATATATACAACTATATAATGATACTCTAAATGAAGCTTTGAACTATTGCGCTCATTTGACTTCCTAGTGTTCTAGTGTTTTCGTGCTGTAAGGTCATCGCAAATCCAGTTGAATCCACCCTGCTTCTCTCGTGATCATCACCAAATCATATTATTGTGTGTGAAACTTGTTTCCACTAAGCACCTTATATATCAAGTTGTGAAATCACGTTCGTAGACCAATGATCCACTCGGCTATAGTACCTAAAACGACTACTATTCTCGTTTATTCGAAGTAGACGCTCCCATGTCCCCACACGTGGTTGGTTTTGGATCTCTAGCACCACTACTTTTGTTTCAGAACACTTTGTGGAATACATTTCTATACCATTTAGTAAGTGCAATAGTTAAATCATCCATAGATCAAGCTGTAATCTAGAACAGATTATATTGCTACATCCGCTGCATATAACAAATCAACAAGAAACACGAACAAAGAGTAGAGTATAAATTTGCTTCCAATTAAATCAGCAAATTCTCAAATTCAACTCATGTTACCGATTCAAAAGAATTGCCTATGGTGCTCCTCATCCCATGTTTAGCAATAGAAATTGTATTGGTCTACCGAGCTAACTTATCTTGAAGAGGACATCAACTCTTCAGATGATTCTCCGTTCATTGAGCATTTTTTTACTACAAATATCAGCATAGTTCAACTTAGTTGGCCAAGAGAAATTCAGCTATTGTCCTTTCATTGATACAAAAATGTTCTGTGTTCTTATGTCATTCCCAAGGTTATTTAAAGAAGTGGAACTAACGATGCAAATTTTCAACGGATTGATGGAAGAAATCATTAAAAAAAATGGAGGCAACCAAGTTCAATTTTGAAAACTAGAGTCGGGGAGAAGATTGGCAATCCTATTTTGCTATCCAAAACCATTTCTGCAGCAATTTACATCTGTTGAAGATTGCTCCGAAATTTCATATTTCTGACAACCTCACACATCAAGTCCAGATACTCGTAAAACCAAAGAAATTGAAAACAAAAATTCGGAAAATAACAAAGAAGCAATTTTAACTCATGAGAACCTAACAGGTGGCATATTATCAGCTATCAACATAGCCATGTTTTAATCATCATATGGGGGAAGAAAAAATGTTAACTACCTTGAACGAAATAAAGAAAAAACCAATCTAGAACTAGCATAAACGCCCCTCTGAGTTATTTTGGGCAATGCATGTTAGCATTTGGATTCTGACCCCTATATCCACTAAGAAGAATAATGAAGTCAAATACTCCAATGCGCTGTACTAATGTAACTGAGAAGCATGATCTTCACTGTTGAGTTTGCCCAGCCCATAATTGTTGGTACATCGTGATATTATGCATGGGTTGACTAGGGTTACTGTAAAGCACAGGTGGCGCCTTGTTAAGAGGGCTACTACCATTCTCATCAGACGACTCAGTTGAGCCTCCTCCTTGAGAGGAAGGGCTAGCTGCTGTCATAGGTGCACCAAAGTTCAACATTTGAGATGGTGGTGGAGAAGAAGGCCCTGATTTTAGCAAATTGGAGCTAGATTTTTTCCCTTCCGCAATAAAGCTACCCACAATCACCTGGAATTCCATTAAAACCAAGTTAGATTAAAATCTGGTATGCATTTATTGAACTTGCTTAGGTTGAAACTTCTTAATAGAGCTCAAGGCCCTCAATTCTTTTTCACAGAAAAGAAGTTGAACATATCATCATAAATTCATAACTGACAAACGAGGAAATTAGGAGCAGTGGTACCTGTACCGGGCCTGCTGCCAATAGCATGCCCGCAACTCCACCGCCCAGCACTGAACCATCAGACCCTGCCAGGGACACACTCAGACCACCAGTTCTGCTGCGGTTACCATTATTTTCAGAGAACAAGTAGGAGCCTGACAGAGAAATAATCTCAAATCGACCCTGCAAAAAAGAAGAATAAACAAGGCAGATTACTTAGTATGGTCAAGGATTTCAAATTAGAAAATGAAACAAAAAGCATCAATGCCTATTCATAGGCTCAATTCAATGTTTTTATGTTATAATATGTAAAAGCCTATAATTATTACTTCACTCTATTTCAGAGTAGCATGTTATTCATGCGTTGGAGTCATACATATAGAAGAAACTGCTCCCATCCTACAAAATAGAAGTGCTCATACTGACTACAAAGAATAAACAAAAAAGTTTGGAGGGGTTGGGTTTCAACAACATACTTAAGCTTCAAGAGATTTCTTTCCAATTGAATGTTGTGCTGACCATTGCATTCATTTGTATTTTCTTTGCTAAATTATTGGATGATGTATTGCTATAACATACAAATATTTCTATCTGTAAAACAGGATCGAGGAGATAAGGACATAATGATGCACAAGTTTGTCTTTGCATATCCCTGAGAGCCTTATCGAACTCATTTCCTGTTATGCATGTACTGCAATACCAGTATGTACATATAGGCCAAATCCATGTTGAAATGCCCAAAAGAATTTGAATCTAGTTAACTATATTACAGCTACCTCATATGTGACTGTACCACCAGACATTGATGGCTGGCGAAGGGTAACATTGCCGATTGGACCATTTGCAGAAAGGATACAAACTGTGCGTGGTCCTTGCTGTGAAAAGGACATAACCTTTGATGCTATATCCTGCAAACCATAAGGACATACAAATTAGAATAGAAGGCTACCATCATTGAACCCATATATCAGATATCTTGTAAACGCAGGCAGCAAAATCATATCACAAATGAAAATTGAAAATAAGAACAGATTCCTGACGAGATAACTATCTACCATAAGTTAGTTAAATTTGTCACAATTCTGGTGCTTTAAGCCTCAATTGCAACACAGGGATGCAAATATTTTCTTGTTTTATTATCATCCTTCTGGATATCTTCAGACTACATTACAGGGTTTCTCAAACAGTTATCTGTGATGTATTACACTTTACACACACACACACACACACACACAACCCTCACCATCCCTACGATAATATACATATACATCCAAATGAGAACATATATACACAATCAACTACATCTATAATTTGTAAGAGTCATCTTCTTAGTCCAATGAAAACGATCCACAGCGAAAACACAAATAGTCAAATATTTGTGCTCAGATTCTCCAGCCCAAGAATCAATTAATTATGAAATGACAACTACATAAACAAAATAAAATAAAACCAAACAATAATGTTTACACTTCACATAAACGATATGAGCACATGTGGAATATAATGATTCTGTCTGAGGCAGACATTGCAATGTCTTACCTCTTGGGGCACTTAAACTTACATCATGCATGCAGATCCTATTAGTTAAGTTCAGCTAGTCCTATGATAGATAAATTTCATTGGAGCCGAAACAAGAAGCAGGAGGTATTTATTACTCCCAAGCAGGGGGTAAAGACAAAATTTGTACACCAAATGGGGGAATGCCTTATGCTCATATTCTATATCACTAATTCAATTGAAATCCAGCTTGAGCCAAGATCTATATTGCACATCACAAACCAACCCAGTTGAAGTGGCTTCGTTTGGGTTTAAAGCAAATTATAGGGTAACCGAGTTGAGGGGAATGATGAAAATATGATAAAAACATATAACTGTACTGTTGTACTGTTTATTTAGTTATATCAACACAATTACTATAAGTAAAGGGAATCTTCCTGTAACAATAAAGGTTGAGCTTTTGACTGCCCCAACCCTGATTCCCTAACAATAGTCTTTTTGTACGCAATGTCCATGCAGAAAAATTACAACTTGGGGAAAAAGACGAAAACTTTAGCTAAAGAAAGTTTCATGCCAAAATACAGTGCCTAGAATAAAAAAAATAAAAGAATAGCAAATTTTCAGGAAAACATCCCAAATTTTTCAATTTTTAAGACACTGCTAACAATCAAAGTAAAATATAAGGAAACTAAATTTTTCTTTCAAACCAACACATTGAAAAGGTACTGTGTAAGTGAAATCTTCATTGGTAACCAACAAATGGGATAAATGCAATACACATTTATTACCATAAAAGACATATCAATATGATATATTTGTAGATCAAACAAAAGTCGAATGACTTTCACACTTTCATAACCTTAATTCCTTTTATTTTCATGTTAACGCATTGACATTTGGCACATCAAATACCACAGAGGGACTACACTAAAAGTGATCCCCTTGCAAGGCAGATCAATACCAACTTCAACGGTTCAACCAATAAAATGGCAATCACACATCACAACATCACCCCATTCCACATCCTAAAGATAATTTCCCTGCAAGAACTAGAATAACTCGCACTTGATCAACTACAATGCACTCCATAACAAGCCTTAGCATCAAGCAAATTACTGTTGAACTCTTAACATGTAACACAATCACTCATAACATCAATAAAGTTACATACCTCGCCGGCTTGCACCATAATGACATGAGGCGTGAACCCAACTCCACCAGCTCCTGCACAACCCAAAACAAACACACACAAAATAAGCACATTATGACCTACAAATTCAAATTCAATTTCATCACAATGCGAATTACCCAAAGCGTCGAGCTGCTTCTTTCCGGAGCCCGGCGGGCGCCCCCTGTTCTTCTTGGCAGGGGGGTCCGACGACATGGTGCCGCTGGATTCTCCGTGGGGGCCGGCGGCGGCCGCCGCAACGGGAGCCGAGGCAGGAATCTGAGTTGGTGCCAATCCCAATGCAATGTTGCCATCAGGGGAGTACTTTCTGGGCCTGCCTCGCTTCTTCTTCCCCGCCGAGGCCGTAGAAGAGTCGATGCTAAACCCTCCGCTGCCGCCCCCGCCGCCGCCCGCACGGCCTCAACGATCCGTCGAACGGGCTCGGGCTCATGGAATCGAGCGGCTGCGGCTTCGATGCGGGCTGCTGCTGGGCCACCGTGTTGAACTGGAACCGACCCGAATTCGGCCCGCAGCCGCCCAACATCGCGGCCGAGGAGTTGTTGTTGTTGTTGCTGTTGGCGGTGGCGGTGGCGTTGTTGTTGGGGTTGGGGTTGGCCATGGGGGAAGGGTAGGAATTGGGGCCCACCATCATGTTGGGTTGCTGCGGCGGAGGCTGCTGCGGCGGGGCGTCCCGGGAATCCATTAAGGGGGAAGATCAAGGAGTGTAATGGGGGGGGGGGGGAGCTGAGAGAGAGAAAGAGACCTACTTTGTTTAATGAGAAAGAGAGAGAGAGAGAGAGATAGAGGTGGTGGAATTAAAAAGTGTTTTGCTGAAGGAAAAAGCGTTTCGTGTTATATATATAAAGTAGTTTAGGGTTTAGATTTTCTAGGGTTTTAGTTTTAGTTTTATTATTAAACATGTAATTTTCGCCTCCACCCGAGTCCTTTGGGCTGCCTTGGTGTGTTTCGAAGCCCAAACTGATGGGTTGGCTTTTAGAATTTCGGGGGGTATCGATACCTATTGATAAAGGTGGGTATGTTGATCGAATGATCGGTGTTGTTGAATTGGATAATAATTCTAATTCCTAAAACGAAAGGGGTGTTCTTTTTTGAAGTTTTGAGAGAATACGAGATCGAAAGGTAAAGATCCTTGTTACCTAAAATCGAAATGTGATCGAGTTTGGATTGTTTTATTCTCTCGGCTATCTTCAATGGTTCAACTCATTAGGGTAAAATTTTTGACTTATTTGAGATTTTTTTTTTTGAAGAAGAAGGAGCGGTGCGGGTGGCCTCAAATCTTGATTAATGAAACTGTAGAATACATGGGGGGGACATGGTGCCTAAACCCCATATTACAATAGGTATCAAGAGAACTTCTTGAAATAATAACAAGAGTGTCAACTAAAACAATGTATTCTACTAAGCACCAACTACTCTATTTGTTTTACAATTGTGGATTTGTGGTGACATATTGGAAAGATAACTCTATTACGAATAAATATCATTACCAATAACACATCTTTCCCACTATGTTGCACCGGAAAATAAATCCAGAAATTGTAGTGTTTTTCAAAAAAAAAAAAAAATTTACGAGGTGTCTTTTTGACAAGTGCGTACCAAAATCACATTCAAGGACTTCTAAAACTCAATCAAGACACGTTTTATATATATATATATATATACTTTTTTTTTTTTTTACTATTTTCCTTATTGGCTCTTTTGGCCTTCACAAAAACAATCTGAAACAAGTTCTTTGTAAAATACTTCATTCCATTCATAACTACTACAACATTGCACTTGTGAAACTTTAAGATATGTTCCAATGAGAGTCTTTCTCTCAACTAAACCTTAGCCGCACGGCCTAGTACCCATTTCCCAACTTTCTCTTCAACCTATCTCCTTCCATACTCCTCTCCTTCTCTGATCGTTCTTCTCCCCCCACCACCCTCCTCAATCCCCTCCGCTCTACCTCTTTTTGTTCGCTTTGGGTTCACACGTGGACTCCATTTTCCAAGGTCAATCGGATCTTGTTTCCCTCTCCCTTCAATCCAAAGTCTATGGTGGCAATCAACAATATCGCGGCAAGGATGGTGACGATGTTGACCATTCAAGGCCGGTAGGCTCTGTCAAGCAGGTAGCTGACAAAGGTGCAGATGTGATGGATTCCTTCTTAGTGGCCTGGTTGGCATCTTCAAACCCAGTTGTTAACAATCTAGATCGATTCATGCCGCCACTTTCAATATCTAGAGTCTTGAAAAGGACTGGTAAGTTTCATCCTAAAAATACCCTCTTGTTAAGCTTAGAAAAGGACTGGTAAGTTCCATTTTTCTTATTGCTGGCTGTGCAGCCTCGTGGAGATCTGATTGCTTAGGGGATACAAGACAGATCTTGTTTTCATGATACACCAGGTTGCGATATTTGCATTTCCAAACCAAGTTTTTAAAAAAGAAGTGAATTTCTTGTTCAACACCTTGAGCAAACTTGATGTTTTTCTTCAAAAATAAAGGGTTTTGAAATATCATGCAAAACCCTAACCCTAATTTTGCCAATTGAATCAAACAGTTTGTGATCCAGATCAAGATGCTTGCTTGCAACAGATGCGATATTGGCTGTAGTCTTTCTCTGCTCGAAGGCTGTGGCATATTGGAGCCAAAGAACAAAGCAGTCATGGTCACATCCATGATTGGTGTAACACCATTATACTTATGCAGTTTCACAAGAGATCGATTGAAACTCTATGGACCACCCATGAGAAACTTATTGCAGTCCTTTCTAAAGTCAAAAGAAAACAAGAACCTATCCGGGGCTCGTTCCTGCACCTGAAAACCTAGATCCAAGACCCAAACCCTTCAAAAATGGCATCATAGGTCAGAGGTCTCCACTCTCTGGGTTGTCAAGGGTCACACAAGGAAGAAGGATTGCGCGTTTCTTTGCGCTCATCCTAGAGATGTTAACAACCTCATTGCTTTCAATGGCAAGAGAGTTTGCAAAGCTTTCAGTGGCTGATTCAATGGTGGACATGATGTTGGTGAGGTGAAAAAGGAGATCAGAGTAGCTGGCAACAAAAAGAAAGCTGAGATAAGGCACCGATGACACAAAGACAGCCGCAATGAGGTTCTAGGGTTTAGATGTGGCATTTGCAGCACTTAGGTTTTTATCTCAGTCTAATTCATATGTGAATTGTGACCCTATCATTCTTTTCATTAAAAGAAAAAAATAATAATAATAATAATAATAAGAAAAATGGTGAGGCTATTGCCACCCTATCATTTTCTTAGTTCATCCTACAAGCGTTTGAATTATTGAAAGACTACATTACCCAAGTGCAAAATGACTAATAAATACACTAATTTTCTAAAATCCAAATCTGCAAAGAAAACTAAATACATAACCAACTAATTAAATACAAAGACTACTTAATTTTTGCACAGTACCATTTGGTCTAGTGACATAGTCTCCTCTTCGTAAGTGGGAGGTTGTGAGTTCGACTCACGAAATGTTATTTACCTGATAAAAAAAAAAAAACTAAATTTTTCATTTGATAACATTAATCTTCATCTTCTCCACCCAAATTTAAATTTATTAAATTTTTTAAAAATATTTTTGTTGCCTCCTCATCGTAATTTGTGATTCAGTTCACAAAACTATTAGCATTAACTTCATCATCTTTGTGATAGCATGAAGTCCCTTCTCTCTTGTGAGGGTTAGGGTTGTCACAGTAGTAGCGGTGGATCTATAAAGTCCTTCTCTTGCTGCGCATGTGGTGGTGTTGGAAAGGAGTGGAGTGGGGTTGGGTGATTTGGTCTTTCTGTACAACGGGGTTGTGCAAGATGGAGGAGACGTTGGTGGATCTGAAGAAACGTATGGCCATTGTGGATGAGGAAGACCTGAATGTGATCCAAATTTCTGATCTGGGGGATCTGGTTGATCGTAAGTTCTGGTTGGTTGGAAAACTGTTAACGAACAAGGTTTTTTTCTTTGAAGCTTTACGTAGTACCATGAAACGGATCTGGGCTCTCACGGAGGAGGTAACCATTTTTCCATGGAAAGATTCAGATCGTATACTCTTTTCCTTTGGTTTGGAGGCTGATAAAAGGAAAGTGTTAAGGGGGAGTCCATGGACGTTTGACCATGCCTTACTACTGCTCTCTCCCACAGATGGCATGGTGGATCCAAAGACAATTCCACTTGACTCTCAGGCGTTTTGGATCCGGGTTCGAGGCATCAAACCTGCGTTTATGAATCCCAAGTTAGCGGAGCGCATTGGACGACAATTGGGAACTTTTTTCCCTATAGGAGGAGGGATTAGTGAGGATTGTAGTGGGAGATTTCTTCATATTCATGTGGGCTTGCAGGTTTCAAAACCTTTACAGAGATGGGTTCATATTTCTTTGGCAGTGGGTTTACTGTCGGAGAAATTCCCGTTAAAGTATGAGCATCTTCCCTATCTGTGTTTCTATTGTGGAAGGTTAGATCATGTGAGCTCGGGATGTCGATTGCATAAGGAGGGTGTCATTACAGAAGTAAGGTTTGGAAGATGGAGAACGATTTCTAAGGATGTTTTTTTGATTGATCCAAATGGACAATTGCAAGGTAAACGCTTATGATTGGTCCCAAAACCTAATAGTCGGGTAATGAATGTCGATGGGAATGAGATTGCGGGATCAGTCTGTTCTTGACTGGATTTTGAGAAGGAGGACGGTGGTGACATGGTGGAGATGGAGATTGATGGTCAGGGGGAGAACCCTTTGGAGGCTCCGCCAACTAAGCTCCGGAGGTGGACCATCACTGACGTGGCACCTAATATCTCTCTCCCTTCTAGGCTGAGTGATTCGGGGGATTACATCACGGCGAATAATCCGGGATTGATAGAGAGGAATGATCGGACTCAGTTTGAAGGTTTACTCGGTATGACTATTGGAGACTTCCAGCTGGGTGGGAAGGTAGGAGATTTGAATATTATTGATGCACGTGGTAAGCAGGTAACCAAAGCGGGTGGCAAATCAAAGGTAAGGAAAGTGTTGACTGGGCTAGTAGGAATGACAAATTTGTCCAGGCCCAATTAGCTAATTCAAGTGTTGACCCAAAGGTTAGACCCAAGTCTTCTTCAGCTGGGGGAAACACGAAAATCCCCAATTCTAATTTTGGAGTTTCTGGGAAAGGCAATGTCGAGTTCAAGGAGAGAGAGAGTTTGCAGGATCCAATTTTTCTGATGAGGAGATTGAAGTGCATGAGGGGAAGATGAAAACAAAGAGAAACAGCGGCAGTGGTGGGAGCGGTTTGCGAGGGGGAAGAAGGATGGGATGTGAGAGTATGGCCACTATGAAGAATTTGCAGCAGCTGCGTTGCCCATCACCACCCGTGTGCTCGGCGGCGTTAAATAAGGTGTCAAAGGTAGCTGAAGGGGGCCAGAAGGGGGAGAATCGGCGTGGTTTTCCAGTTGGTGGTTGAGGCCGCAAAAATAGCAGGGTGCAGAGCTCCCCTCGAAAAGATGTTTCTCCCATGGTGTCAGGTAACAACACAATCGTGATGGGCTCCGGTTCTTGGGCCCATCAAGAGAAATGATAGGTGTAAGTTGGAATGTGCGGGGATTGGGGAACCCGAACAAGTTCCAGGCCTTGAAGAATCTTCTTCAAGCAAGAGACCCCGATTTAGTTTTCTTAATGGAGACAAAAAAGAAGAAGGAAGAAATGGCGGATATCTGTTTTAATTTGGGTTTTGGAGGGTGTAGTGTTGTGGGGAAGGTTGGGCGGAGTAGTGGTGGTTTGGCAATGTGCTGGAAGAATCATTTGGTGGTGAGACCGTTGGGTTCCTCGCAGGGGCACATTGATGTTGAAGTGGAGTATGGGGGAGGTGTTATCAGAGTTACTGGTTTCTATAGGAATCCTGACACACAGCTCAAGCATTTCTCCTGGGAGCTTCTACGGCGGATTGCATTTTCTGGGCACGGGCCATGGATTATTTTTGGAGACTTTAATGAACTTCTTAGCATCACTGAAAAGGTAGGTGGGGGTGAGAGGCCAGAGGGATAGATTCATAGGTTTCGGGAGACTATTGATGACTGTGGTTTGCAGGAGGTAGAGTGTACGGGGCCCTTTTTTACTTGGAAGAGAGGTCCTACCTTAGAAAGACTTGATAAATGTTTCATTAATCAAGAAGCGGCGGAACTATTTCCACTTTTTCATGCGGTTCATGTGGATGCAGGGGCCTCTGATCATATTCCGCTAGTTTTTTTGACAGAAGGCTTGCAGGGGGACAGTGTAGAAAGGGGAGGAATAGAAGAAGGTTTCAATTCGACGCTTTTTGGATGAAAAAACAGGGTTGTGGAAATGTGGTGTAGGAGAGTTGGTCAAGCAATGGGGACCTAATATCAGTGAAAGCTAGCTTGTTAAATGTTTCACGGGCTTTGCAGCGATGGAATAGATACAATTGGGCATATTCCCAAGAAAATTAAGCAGTTGAATAAAGAATTATCTAAGTGGCCTTTTGATAGTCGAGATTTAGGGGTGCAGGTTAAGAGGAAACGAGTGGTGAGTGAGTTGAACAAGTATATGGAGTTGGAAGAGTCAATGTGGAAGCAGAGATCCCGAGTCACTTGGTTAAGGGAAGGTGATCAGAACATTAAGTTCTTCCACAGTTTTGCTAAAACTAGAGGGAGAAAAAACCTAGTACAGGGCATTACCAATAATGATGGGGTGTGGCAGGCAACTGAGGAGGGTATCCAAACTGCTTTTTTGGACTACTTTTCGTAGTTGTTCACTTCTGAGGGCCACAACCACATGGAGATGGTTTTGGATGCAATTCCACGGAAAGTCACTGATGAGATGAATCAGAAACTTACCAAGCCATTTACAAGACTTGATATTGAACTAGCACTGAAGCAGATGAGCCCAGATAAGTCTCCAGGCAGGATGGTTTTTCAGCTAGGTTCTATCAAACTTATTAGGAGGTGATTGGGGATGATATTAGTACAACCTGTTTGCAAGTGCTGAATGATGGAGCAGATGTTTTGGGGATCAATCATACTTTGTTGGCTCTAATTCCGAAAGTGGATAACCCCCAGGTAGTGATTGATTTCCGCCCTATCAGTTTGTGTAATGTTATCTACAATCTGATATCGAAAACGTTGGTGAATAGAATGAAGAACTTATTGCCAGAGGTGATTTCTAGCTACCAAAGTGCCTTTGTACTAGGTAGATGCATTCATGATAATGTGATTACGGCTTTTGAGGTTGTCCACTCCATTAGAAATAAACTCACTGGTGATGATCCTTATTGTGTGTTGAAGCTTGATATTAGGAAGGCATACGACAGGGTTAAGTGGGTATTTCTCTAAAATATTATGCTACGGATGGGATTTAGTGAGAATTGGGTAACTCTAATCATGAGATGTGTACAGTATGTGTCGTTTAGTATTTTGTGGAATGGTGTAGCAGTGGGAAGGATTAACCCGACAAGGGGGTTATGGCAAGGTGATCTGCTTTCGCCCTATTTGTTTTTGTTGTGTTCGGAAGGGCTAATGGGATTATTCCAAAAATTAGATAGGGAGGGTTTTATTCATGGAGCTAGAGTGAAAGAAGGAGCGCCGGCTATATCTCATCTATTATTCGCCGATGACAGTCTGTTGTTTGGGAAAGCTGATATCCAAGAGGTGACGCAGTTAAAACAATGTTTATTGTTATATGAGAGTGTGGCTGGGTAGAAAATCAATTTCCAAAAATCGGCTATCTCATTTAAACCAAGCATATCACAGTCTCAGGAGCTCCCCTTAGTTCAAATGTTGGGAGTCCCAGTGGTTCCTTTTCATGAACAATACCTGGATCTACCAACAGTTGCCAGACGAAATCGGAAGGAAATGTTTAAGAAAATACATGAGCGTTTGGACTTTCATTTGGAGGGTTGGCAGTCTGAGTTGTTGTCAAAGGCAGGTAAATCAGTGTTAATAAAAGCTGTAGCACAGGCTATACCTTCTTATACCATGTCTGTGTTCCGGTTGTCTAAGGGCATATGTCGAACTTATCAGTCCAAGGGTGGGAAATGGTGGAAAGAAGAAGGGAATACATTGGTGCAAGTGGGAAACGTTATGTAAAACAAGAAGGTGGGAGGATTGGGTTTTCGAGACATAGAGTGTTTTAATCAGGCCTTACTTGCGAAGACTGTTTGGCGGATTGTGCTTCATCCCAATTCTTTAGTTAATCGCATTCTACAACAGAAATATGCAGTGGATGGTAATTGGGCATCAGCGCAGGTTGGAGACAAGGCGTATTTTATCTGGAAGAGTCTTATGTGGGGCAAGGAGCTGCTCTGTGCGGGTATCCGTTAGAGTGTTGGCAATGGGGAAACAACGAAGATTTGGGGTGATAAGTGGTTGCCATCGCCTTGGTCCTTTCGGGTGGTTAATCCTAGATTTTTGGATGGGAGTGCAACTGTGAATCAGCTAATGGAGAGACTAGGCATGTGGAATGTTAATTTCATAAAGGAAAAGTTTCTTGCTATGGATGTGGAGAAAATACTTTCTATTCCTCTCTGTGAAAGTAGTGGGGGAGATGTGGCTATTTGGCATACATGAAGGATGGGTATTACACGGTGAAATCCGGGTATTGGCTGGGAATGGAGTTGAAATAGGTGGGCATGGAACTAGGTTATAGTGGGGAGAATGATGAGTCGAACTCCAAAAATGTCTGGAGTATTATTTGGGGGCTTGGTGTCCATAACAAAGTCAAGCTTTTCTTGTGGAGGGCTTGCCATGCATTCTTACCTTGTGATGAGCGTCTGTTTAGGCGCAAAGTGTGCTTTCATGATGGGTGTGGTCGATGTGGCAGATCGGGTGAAACCGAATTACACAGTTTGTGGGAATGTCCAAAGGTTCAAAAGATTTGGAAGGGTACATGGTTGAGTGGTTTTGTGAAACACTAGAGGGGGCCATCATTTACTGGAGGGAGGCATCATTTACTGATTTGGTGCTTCATGTGGCTGAGGTTGGATCTCGTAGTGAGCTGGAGTTGTTTGGCCTCATAAGCTGGTGGATCTGGAAAAGCAGGAATGATATGCTACATGGTAAAATTGAGTTGGAACCATATATGGCAGATTATCCAGAGAAATGTGGAATGGCAGGATGAGCTTTCAAGGATAATGGAGGATACCAGAATTGCCCATGGAGGGAGGGAAGAGGAGGAGAGCGTTATTCAACAAGGAGGGAATAAGTTGGAAGCTAAAATGTTCTTCGATGGGGCGGTGGATGTATTGAAAGGTGTATTGGGTTAGGGGCTGTTATTATGAATCGCAATGGTGGCCTAGTGGGTGCTTTGTCCATCCCATTACCGTTTTCATTTAAACCAGATGATACTGAGGCCTTAACTTTGTGGAATGGTTTAAGATATTGTAGGGAATTGGGAATAAGAAGTGTGGCAGTGTTTGGGGATGCACTTAATGTTCTCAATGGGATAAATGTGTCTAGCTGGGACTTAAGTGATATTGGTGGAATTCTTGAGGCAGTAAGATTGATGAAAAGAGAGTTTGACTTAATCTCTTGGAAGCATGTGAAGAAGAGGTCCAATGAGGTGGCACATAAACTGGCTAGAGCTGCATTGTCAAGGGTGCAGGCTACGTTTTGCAAGGAGATTGGGCCTCCTTGGCTCCATGATTTGGTTGATGTTGCTTAGCTGAGCAGGATTCTGGGGGTCCTCTATTGAGGATAGATTAACCCCATATTGATGTAATCCGTTGAAGTTAATAAATTTCTACTTTTAATAATAATAAAAAATAAAAATAATAAAAACTTCATCATCTTTGCAATACCGTTTGTTAAACAAAAACAAAAAACCCAATCTCTTCTTCATTGCTCATAGTTGTTAACTTACTAATCTTTTAACATAGATTAAAATAGATGAACACTGAAATTGAAAGAAAGAAATTTAAAAAATAGAAATAAATCAGATTTTGATTTTATTAGGAAACTTTAATATATTTTAGTTTTTTTTATTGGTATAAATTAAATGAGAGATTTTCATGATAAAAAAAAATCTTCTTTAATTGGATATGTCATATAAGGATATTTCTAGAAAGAGAAATGGATTAGATAAGTAAATATAATAACTGAAATTGAAATGTCGGGTGTAATGAGCAAGTAGGGTGAACAAAGAAATTGATAGGGTGGCAATAGCCGTACTCTAAGAAAAAAGAGAGGAAAAATGATTTTGGAATGTGATGGGAGGGCCTTATTTTCTTCGGGTGAGCATTTACTGCCTCAAATCAACTATTATATTGGAGCTAATATCGCATAATCTTTTATTATTTATTTTTTTTGAGAAAAAGATGATAATGAATATTATAGAGACTGAACTTTGAAGAAGGAGAAGAAGAAGAAGAAGAATAAGAGCTATGGAAACTATGATTGGAAAATGGAATCCCTTTTGTTCTCTCTGAGTCTCTGCTCACGTGTAGGGATGGCAATGGGGTGGGTTGGGGATGGGGGTCACAATATCATCCCCATCCCTGGGGTCATTCTCCACCCCCCATCCCCGCCCCAATGCCCAATAAAAATATGCTGGGGATTCCCCATTCCCATCCCCACTGGGGACTAAGCCTCGAAACCTAGGGCTGGGCTTCTGGACCTGAGAACCCGACCTGAACAGAGCAAAAAGCCTGATTTGGTTCGGTTTTGTGTTGGAAAATATTGGTTGGTGCAAAGTCCGACCCGAATTACAGTTTATTTGGTCGGTGTGGGGCTTGATATTTTCTGGGACCGAAAGATCGACCCGAACCGATTTCTCCTCCATCTCAGCCTCTCGAAACTCTCCTCCCAAGCCAGCTCCTCCTCCATACTCTATGTGCAGTGGCTCCTGAAGCAACCAGTCTCCATAAATGAAGAAGCAGAATTTCAGTAAACACCCATAAACCATGTGAATTGAAAAGAACATGGAAATGGATTAAATCATTGGAAAGCAGAATTTCAGAGAAACCCAGAACCTATATGAAACAAAGTATTAAAATTTGAGCATAGGACATGGGAACACATATAAAGTTGTTTCTTTGAGTAATCTTATCTTGGGCCGAACCAGTGAAGCTGAGAAACTCCTTCACCTGCAAAAACTCCTTAAGCTTAGGATCATCAATCTCATCCTCACTCCTCTTCTCTCCCATGCCGCCCCAACTTTTCTTGATGGCCTCCTGAGCTTGAAGCTCAGAGTGGAGTAGATTGAAGTCGTCGAAGAAGAAGAAGATATGGTAAATAGAGAACTGCATATGGGGATTGGGGAGGAAGAAAAAGAAGAAGAAGATATGGTAAAGAGAGAACTGCATAATGGATTAATGGGGATTGGGGAGGAAGACAAAAAGGAAAAAGGAAAAAAAAAAACGAAGAAGAAGAAGACGAAGACGGCTAGAAAAGAGAGAGAGCAGAAAGTGAAAGAGGGTTCTGGACTTCTAGGTTTTATTTTGTTTCATTTCTCCCGCTTAGGATCAAATAAATATAAACTTTGCACAAATTATACTGAGAGTGTCTTGTGCTCCAGTGGTTGGGAGCAAGGCTTTCGTGTATGAGGTCGGAGGTTCAAACCCCGCCTCTCACCCAATTTTGTGTGTATTTTGCATAAAGCTGGGAAACTGGATTTAGGCCCGAAAAGCCCGAAGACTGAACCGGCCAGTTTGGGGTCTGTTTCTATTTTTGAAAAAGGTCGAATCAGCCCGAACCGATTGTTTCAGGCTCAGTCTCGGTCTCTCCAAATTTCGGGCCCAGGCCGATCCGAGCCTAGGCCTATCAGCCCCAAATCCCCAATAAGAATTTAATAAATAAAATAAATTTTTTTTTTTTCATATTGCCTTTTTAAAAATCAAAATCTACAACAAAATATATATTTTTTTTGAAAAGACAAATAAAATTCTGATAAAAAAAAAGACAAATAAAATAAAAATATGATTAAATTCATAAATCATAAATCAGTGAATGCAAAAGTCAAAATATTATAAAAGTAAAAGTGTAGTCATTAAAGTAAAATAGTAAATGTATATATTTGTGATTTATATAATAAAAATAATATATATATATATATATTATTGGGGCGGATTTGGGGATGGGGATTACAATACCATCCCCGTCCCATCCCCAATCTTAGATAGCGGGGATTGGGGATCTCCATCCCCATTCCCCATTTGTCCTAGAATTCTCCCTCCATTAGAGGTGGGTATCGAATGAAGCTCCGCTGCGCTGAGGATTTTTGTCATCCCTACTCACGTGCTCATGTTCACTCCCCAATATATTAGCACTTCACATTGGAATAGTTCAATTTTTGGCGGGATTAGAATTTTGAATAATAATCTTCTCATTTTTGTAGCTAAGGTTAAGTGCAAGGGGCATCTGTTGAATTTGTAGGATGCAACAACAGCAAATAGCTGCTGCTTGGCAATTATTATTTAAAAAAATAAATTGGGCAAATAGGGTTTCAATTGCAACCTCATCAACAATTGTACATAGAACTAGCATTGGACCAACTTGATCTCGATCTCCATAGCTACGACTAGGAGTCTATGATCTCATGCGGCAGCATATCACTCTATATTTAGTTGTTGACTTAGTCTTGTGGTAGTGCATTTATGTCTAACAAAATATATCGGTAGATGTTACAATTAAGTTCGATCCTCATCAGTCTAGTCAGAAAATAACAAATAAAAAGATTGTTTCTATTGGAACCTCCAAATCTACTCACTTGACCTCACTTTATTTTGAATTATTAAATGACATATACAACCTAATCTACTATAAAATGACTATTAAGTAGGGTTGGGACCTGATCGGTTCCGGTTAAAAAACTTAGGAACCGACACCGAAAACTACATACCAGTGTACAACAAAAGGTTAGGGTTTTAAAGAAAAAAAAATTCAAAACCGAACTAGAACCGAACAGTTTCTAATCGGTTCGGTTTGTGCCTTTTCTCTCGGTTCCTATACAATCTAATATTTGCTGGGAACCGTCTCTTTTCTAGGCCCCAATTTTTCAGCTCCAACCCTTCAATGCTTATCTGAAAGAAATCAAGCAAACCCAAACAGAATCAGAATTAGAAATCAAGCCAAAAGAAGCTCGAGATTGAGAGAGGAGATTGAAGAATTAGCGATGCTATCAGTGACCGAACTACAACTTCGACCCTCAGATCCTCCCTCGACCCAGACCGAACTGCAGCTTGAACTTGGAACCACTGCAGCTCGGACCTCAGAAGCCGGACTACATGCTGCCAAGGAGAACCACCGACGGCGCCATCGGATTTGAAGCAGAGAGTTGAAGAAGAAGTTGCCACCCAGACCTCTTCCACATATAATCTGCCAGCTGCTGCACCTTTTGTCCACCCACCGATGAAACAAATTTGCTTTAATGTTTTCTTTGTAGAGAAGAACGAAGAAAAGAAAGAAAGAAAAAAAAAATAGTTTTCTCCAAAAAAGGAGAAGAAAAGAAGAGATTAATAAACAATAGGTAGGTGAATTTGTGGGTTTTCATCGAGAGGAGAGGGGAGGGAGAGAGAGTGTGAGTTTTTTAGGATTCATATTTTTAATAGATCATTTGGAGGGGACAAGGCTGAGTGGAGTAGACAAAAAAGAAGGTCTTGAGTGGATAAAAGATAGGATATTGAGTTGTGGTCTGGTGGATAATAATATATACCTATTATTTGATATCTAGTAGTTCGGTTCTGCACAAGTTTAAAAAATGAAAACTGGAACCGAACCGTTATTACCATATAAAGAACCGAACCGAAAAACATGCATGTTAATATTTTGAAGAACCAAACCGAATCGGATTTTTTGGTCCAGTTCGGTACGGTTTAGCCGGTTTTACAGTTCCAGATCCCAGCCCTACTATTAAGGACAATAATTATATCAAAAAAAATTATTATAATTATGTTCTCTAGACTTTCCAATTCAATAATATTAAATTATATTTTTTATTATTTTCCTTATCTAATTTCACTATATGCTCATTAAAATATCTATATCTATACTATTATTAAGAGAAGAGGCTTTGTTAGCCAAAATAGGTGTGAAAAAACAATAAAACCCTTATACTTTATATTAACTTTAAATAATTTTTAATAATTGAGTGGTAGTATGGTAAATAGTAAAATTAAAAATCATATAAAACATAAAATAAATAATTTTCAAAAGATAATTAAGACATCTACAAAATACATTTTTATTAAAAAAATAAACAAGAAAAGTATTCACAATCCACTTTTCTCTCTCGATTATCTTTTCTCTACAATAACTAACTATTTTCTTTTTTATTTTCTGAAAAAAATTAATAGCTTGCACATGCAGAGCATGTGTGAGGAAATGCTAGTATATTTAATAAGAACTAAAACTATGATTAAGATCATGTGTTATAAAAATGTAAGATATACATGTTGAATGCATATTGGTGAGGGACAACAAAAGAAATCATGTTATGACTTAAATCTAAGTCTATCCATTACATTTGCAACAAAAAAAAAAAACAGTGAGCTAGCAATTAAAAAAAAAACTAAAATACTATTGAAATAATTAATTATGAGGTACAAAAAAAAAAGAGAAAATAAACACTAAAACAATGATCACTCTTCATTTCTTTTTTGCACAACTAAAGGAAAAAAAAAAAGTTTTTAAAAAAATATATAGAATAGTTCATGTTAAAATATTTTCTTGTTGATTAGAAATTAACTTTTTAAACTCAATACCTTGTGTTTGATTTCTTATATTGTATAAGATATTTATGTTGTCTGATTAAGGAATAGACATGTAATTAAGATTCATCAAATCATTGAAATTTCTAAGTTTTTTATTTTAAAGGTAATAGTTTGCTTGTAAATTATATGAGTAAGGTTATTTGAGGAACTTAAGTGAGGTTTAGTGAGTAAATTTAGTATTTGAAAATTTAATAGAAGGTGTAAAAAGTACAAGAGATCAAGTGAGTAAATTTAGAGGTTCTAACAAAAAAACTCAAATAAAAAATAGGGAAAATGATCATTTACCCAATTTTAGCTTAAAAATTGCCCACTAATCCAAACACTCTAAGAGATTGCCCACTTACCCAAACACTCTAAGAGATCATTTCTCTAATACCCAATTATGTATTTTTTTTAATTCTTTTTTATTTATTTTTGGGACAATTTTGCCCTCTCTTCCTTTGTCACTTAGAGAGAGAAGTGATCAAAGACCTTGCGGGACTCCGGTGACCAATGGCCGGCCGCGAACTCCTGCGAATGGTGACCGGACTCCTGTTTTCGGTGCCCGAAATCCGGCGACCGGTGACCGGAATCCCGAATCTGGCTACCGGATTCCGCCGTCAGATTTTATTACCCCCCAATAATACTCAGTAATTATATTATTGCTGCCCAATAAACATATTATTGCTGCCCAATAAACATATTATTGCTCCCCAATAACAAGTTTATTGGGGATCAATAATTAGTGAAAAATGAAGATCTTTTCAATTTTGAAAGCTTTCAGAGGTTTATCCAAATAAATAATCTTATTATTGTCCCAATAAACATTTTATTGCCCCTCAATAATATTATTATTGCCTTCCCCAATAATCTTATTATTGCAAACCATTATTGCCTTCCAATAATCTTATTATTGCCAACCAAATCATAATAAAAAAAGCAATCACTACTGGCAAAATTTCATTCCATTCTCAGAGTTCACAGTTTACCACAAAAAATAAAATTTGACCACCCAGAAAATGCTGTGGGTAGCAAAAAAAAAAAAAAAACACTAGAAATTGATTTGGGCACCGAGTAAAGCTCTGGGCACCCAATCACCATCTTCACTGGTCTCTTGCATCATAAATTGTTCCTCCCAAGTACGACAACACCTTCAAGGGTCTGGGGTTGTGCGGTCGGAGGCCGCTCGAGGGTGCCATGGTGGTGGCGACACGGTCGGGCTCTGCTTGGACGAAGCCGATCTGGGTTGGTTTCTTGGATCCGATCTGGAGAACGCGTTGTTTGGCTGGGGTGGTGATCCATAGCGCGGCGGTGCCAAAAGGATGATGAAGGTGGTCTGGCTGAACTGGCGGGGCAATGCAATCGGCCGGAGGTGGAGAGAGAGAGAGAGAGAGTCTGGGAGTCTGGAAGGAGATAGAGTCTGAGAGGAGAGGGATGAGTTTCAATTTAATTAATAGGGGCTAAAATGTCAATAGATGTTAGATTGGGTAAATGGGTTAAATAATTCTTAGTGGAGTAAGTGAGCAATTTATAAACTGAAATTGGGTAAGTGGTCACAGTCCCTAAAAACTATCCAAAGCCTATCTCTATATGTAATTCTGAGAAAACTTTAGTTCTAAAGCTTTTAGTTTAGAGTATAAATATATTAACAGGTTAACAAATACAAAACAATTATAAATTAATTACACAAGTCACATTAAAGAACACAAACACCACATGAATTTTCATCCTCACTTCTTTTCTTTAGAATGTATTGTATATCTTCGGAGGGGTGCTTCGTAATGCTCAGGGTCAATTCATTGCTGCCTTCTCTATGCGTGTGTCTTTTGTTAGCTCGCCATTACATGTTGAACTTTTGGCTATGAAAAAGGGTCTGGAGTTGCTGCAAGCCATGCAAATCACAAACGCAGTAATGGAGAGTGATTGTCTCCTTGCAGTTCAAGCCATCAATGCCTTGGATTGTGATTTGTCACCATTGAGAGCCTTAGTTGCTGATGTTCGAAGTCTTCTCAGCTCTAGTAATAATTTATTTGTTACTTTTTCTCCTAGACAGGCTAATTTTGTAGCTCATAGGCTGGCTGCTCTTAGTTTTGAATCTGAGATACAAGTTGAATGGTTTGTAACTGCTCCAGATAGTATACTGGATGCCCTCATGTACGATCTCTTAATCGTACCTAGTTTTAATACAATCTTTCTTTGCTTCAAAAAAATGATTATTTACACAACAGAGCCGTAATTTTGCATCGTATTTTCATTGCTAGCAGGAATTCTCAATGATCACCTAAGAATTCACCTTTTTTTTTTTTTTTGACCTGACCTAAGAAATCACTTAAAGACGTCCAAATATTGGTATCGATTACCAATAAATCATTGTCCCAAGAACTTCATCGAAAAAAATCATCATCATCCCATGAATGATTAATGAGTTCACAGGATAGATGAGCCTTGGGTTGAAACCATCCTGCCTTCCAGGAAATGTAGAAATATAGTCAAAGTTTTATGGATGATGAGAAGCTTTGCGGTGTCCTAAAGTCTTGGTAGAGATCGAGATCCTTTTTTATTCTCTACTTCTTGTACTTTTCTGACTGATTGAAGAAGACAAAAGAACCTCAGCCAGTCACAAAAGTCATAGACCATCGAGAAGGCTATACAATTCCCACCTTTGGCTTTGGACGCGTATGCTGGTGGAATACAATTCTTCCCTCCAAGTCCAACTTACATGTTCCAGGAAGCTTATTCTACTCGGTAACATATCGAAATTGTCCAAACTCCAAACACTATATATACAAACATTCCTTCTCTTCCATTTTTCATCAACACCATAAACAAACAAACTCCCTTCACTTCACAGTTTGATAAATCATACATAGCAAACTAACCCACAACAGCACAGAGATTTTGTTTTCAGTTTTATTGAGAGATGGCAGAGAAGACCCAACAGACTTATCCTGCAGCCCCAGCAAATGGATACACAAGAAGTGATGGAGAATCTTTGGTCTCCGAAGATGAGCTGAAACGCAAGAAGAGAATCAAGTTGTTTACCTACATTGGTATTTTCATTGTGTTTCAGATCATAGTGATGACTGTATTTGGTCTTACCGTGATGAAAGTCAAGACCCCCAAGGCTAGATTGGGCGAAATCAGTGTCCAAACACTGAACTCTGTCCCTGCAACACCTTCATTTGATGCAAAGTTCACAACCCAGATTAGGATCAAGAACACAAATTGGGGTCCATACAAGTTTGATGCAGGTACTGCGACATTCCTGTACCAAGGTGTGACTATTGGGCAGGTTGCTATTCCTAAGAGCAAGGCTGGAATGCGTTCCACCAAGAAGATCAATGTCGAAGTCAGTGTGGATACTAATGCTTTGCCAAGCAGTTCTACACTTGGAAGTGAATTGAACAGTGGGGTGCTGACACTGACCAGCCAGGTTCAATTGAAAGGAAAAGTCGAATTGATGCTCATAATGAAGAAGAACAAGAATGCTGCAATGGACTGCACCATAGCATTTGATTTGTCCTCAAAGACTGTCAAAACTTTACAATGCAAGTGATCATATAATCCAAGTGAGTGCAGGAAGGTGGAGCTAGGCTGCATTTACAACTAGCAATATTTGGACTGGGGGATGACAAAAGACTATTTCTTGATTTGTTTGTACATTCTTTATTCTTTTGTGAAGCATGGATTTGTTGAATAGTTATATGAATATATTGCTGTTTATTGATTTTCTTACCACTGAGAGGCCAATAGCACAGTCGTAATTTCCAAGAAATCTGCTGTAGTTTAACATCAAGACGACAAATGGACTGAATAAGTTTTTAATCAGTCAATACCAACTAATACAACAGAAACGTAGAAATTAAGAATATGTGTGTGTGTGTGACTATATATATATATATAAGAAGAGAGAGGATCAGAAGCCGACGTTTGCAGTGCTGCAAAAGTGCGACGTTCATGCTTTTGCTGCGATTTGGCTGCGTGGATCTTTCCGAACGGAGGCCAAACGTCGATCTTGAGCTTCTTCTTGCCGGTGGACCCGTCGGATACCAGTTTGTAGTCGACCTTGAAGTTTTAGGTGAGGTCGTTGTCTAGAATCTTCAACCTTGATCTCCTTGCACTACAAGAGAAAATAGCAAAAGCGAGGAATTTCACTGTGACAACCCAAAAATCGTGGCACAAACTTGGCAAATACGAGGAAATTTCAGTTGTCGCACATGATCCCATCGGTGACAACCGATTTGTTGCATAAAGTAGGTATTTACTAGAAATTGATTGTTGTCACCCATATGACATTTTGCGACACCCAATTCCTTGCAAAATGTCAATTAGGCGATATATTTGTGACAACTTTAACTTCCTCACAAAAGATTAATTAGGTGACGACTGATGTGGATTGTCACTTAATGTTTATGTGACAACTAGATTTCTATCACTGAATACTGATTTAGTGACCACTTCTGTGAGTTGTCGGTTAATGATTATGTGACAGCTCATAGAAGTGGTCACTAAGCTGAAAATCAATTTGGCGACAATTTTAATGGGTTGTCTCTTAATGTTTATGAGACAATTTGAATTTCCTCACTAAAAATTAATTAGGCGATGGCTTCTACTAGTTGTTGGTTAACGTTTATGTGACAACTTTAATTTTCTCACAAAAGACCTATAAGGTGACGACTTTTATAGGTTGTCGCTTGATGATTATGTGACAACCTGAACTTCCTCGCTGAAAATCAATTAGGCAACAACTTTTACGTGTTGTCGATTAATGTTAATGTGACAACTTTAATTTTCTCGTAAAAGGCCAATTAGGTGACGAACTCAACGGGTTGTCGCTTAATATTTATGTGACAACTTAAAATTCATCACTAAAAACTAATTAGGCAATGACTTCTATCAGTGGTCAGTTAATGTTTATGTGACAACTTTAATTTTCTTGCAAACGACCAATTATGTGAGGACTTGTAAGGTTGTCACTTAATGTTTGTATGATAACTTGAACTTTCTCACTGAAAACCAATTAGACGACGACCTGTACGAGTTGTCGGTTAATGTTTATGTGACAACTTTAATTTTTCGTAAAAAAATAATTAGACGGCGACTTTTACAGGTTGTTGCTAAGTGATTATGTGACAGGTTGAACTTTCTCTTTGAAAACCAATTAGGCGGCGACTTATATGAATTGTCGTTTATTTTTTGTGCAAGTACTTGCTTGTTATTTGAATTTTCTTGTTGACGTGAAATTTTTTAAGGCAGATTTGGGTGAGATGAAATCCTCTCAATGTGAATTTTGGTGAGGTGAATCTTTTCAAGGCGGATTTGGGGGAGGCAAAATCCCCTCAAGACGAACTCTGAGTAAGATGAAACCACTTAAGGCGAATTTAGGTGAGGCAAAATTCCCTCAAGGCAGATCTGAATGAGGTGAAATTCCATCAAGGCAAATCTAGTGAGGTGAAACCTTTTAAGGCAAATCTGGGTGGGTGAAACCTCTCAAGGTGGATTTGGGTGAGGCAAAATTCCCTCAAAGTAAATATGTTTGAGGCTAAATCCCTTCAAACGAATATAGGTGAGGAATCTAGGTAAGCAAAAATCTTTTCAACGCGAATTTGAATGATACTGATAAATTGAATATTTTAAAAGAAAATTCTTTTCCAAAATATCTTCGATAATACGCCTAATATTCCTGATATCTCCATTTTTTAAACTTCTAATAGATATGTATAAAATGATATTGTAATTCTTGATAAAAGAAAATGATTTATGCATTAATTCAAAGAAGAAGAAAAATTGATTAGTGTGACGGCAAGTCAAACAGATTGGTTAATTCCATTCATCATCCACCTCCTCCCCATAAATATACACATTGGCAGATACAGCTTTGTGTCTCTGTTACTAATTGTTCAGTCCACCTTAATTCAAAGCTATGCTCTCCAATCTCAATTAGTCTGATTATTGAACTAGCTAGCAGCTAGCAGAACAACCAATCATACTGACCCTCAATAACGATTACAAAGGAAGAAATTCTTTAACAAAGATGGAAAGTAATTAAGACGATCTGGAGTTCGCTTAGATTCAATCATTTTGGTATAAAGGTTCATGAAATAGTAATTTCCTTTTCTTTTCTTTTTTCTTTTTTTCCAAGTGGTGTACGTATTATCTGGGCAAAATGCTCCTTCATTCCATATTGAAGAGAAAGAACAGTGGAAAAGAAACCAAATTCATATTGCTATCCTCCAATATTCCTCCTTCACCTACATACACAATCTATCACTGGAATCCCATCAATTACAAAAAAAAAAAATTATAATGCTCAGATTTAGATTAGCTCTAGGATTAGGCTTTGCATAAAACCTATTTCACAAAGGAAAAGGTATATTGGCTCGACTTGGAATTCTCCAGCTTCACACTGAGAAAGAAAAACAAATAAATATAAATAACAGAAACAAGATGAAGAAAAAGCAATAAACATTGAGCTTGGAATTTGATTGTTTGTTTCTTCTCATGGCCAGTCCTATATCTCAATCAACCTCTTCGATCTGTCAAAAATTCAGTGAGGAGCAGCCAAAGCTTATCAATAATTTGATCCGACGAGAATGGATAGGGCGTGGATTCAGTGAGATTTAGATCCCAATTATCAGTTTACTAATGCGTTTAAAGAAGGAGTTAACTCTTTTCTTGAGGTTGCGAAGCATCATGTGAATGTGAATAATCAGATCTCATGTCCGTGCATGAAGTGGAATAACACAAATTCACACCCTTTAACCGTGATCAAGATCCATTTATTGAAAAATGGAATGGTAACAACATATAACCTATGGATATATCACGGAGAATAGAATGAAGTGCAGAGTCAAACTGTTTCGACTAGCCCAGTTGATGCATCTGAACACAATACAAGTATTTTTGATATGATGAACAATCTTTTTCCAATGGGTAATGCACATGTAACGGGTGATGGATATGATATAGGAGAGGATGAAGAGGACGATATAGATGATACATCAGGAAATCAAGATACCCAAGGGGCTTACAATACTATCGGTGTGAATAATGAAGATACGGATAACTACGATAAGTTACTGCAAAGAAGCTGAATGGGAACTCTACCCTGGTTGCACAGAATATTCAGTTTTAACATTTGTTGTGGAGTTGATTCACTGGAAAGTTGACAATCTCTGGACCAACAAGTCTATCGATACCTTGTTACAAATGATGAAGAAGATGTGTCTGAAGCCAAATAATATTCCGAAATCATATTATGCTTGCAAGAAGATCTTAAAAGGAATTGACTTGGGGTATGATCTTTAAGTTATCTAACTCGCTTAAATCAATGAACAAACTGAATTTATCCAACCTAAACCATACTAGTTTTAAAGCAGTTATCAATGCCTGAATGATAATCAATTTGGCTGAAAATTTGCAGAGATGATCTATACATTAGCACTTAAAAACTGAATGGTCGAGATGTGGATATGCAATCGAAAAGTGACCATAAACTCTAAATCCGCACTTTAATTTCAAAGTAGAGCTCCGCTTTGAATAGGATATATATATATATATATATATATATGTAGTCCTTCTTGGCTTAGGAAGTCCTTACCTGAGCTTAGGAATGGATTTCAAGTTTTTGACCACTTTTTGATTACATATTCACATCTTAATCATTTAGTTTTTAGGTCCTAATGTATAGATCATCTCTGCAAAATTTCAGTCAAATTGATGATTGTTAAGGCATTCAAAACTACAATTTACAATATTGAACATGAACGGTTCCGATTCGACAGATTCGGTTCTTTCATTGGTTTAATTGAGTTCAATACCTTAACGATCATCAATTTAGCTGAAAATTTGCATAAGTGATCTATACATTAAGACCTAAAAACTACACGGTTAAGATGTGAATATGTGATCGAAAAGTGGTCAAAAACTGAAAATCCATTCCTAAGGCTAAGGTAAGGATATCCTTCCCTGAGAAGGACTGTGTGTGTGTGTGTGTAATATATATATATATATATATATATATATATATATAAGGAGGATCTGAAGCGGATGTCCGCACTTCGCTAAAGTGCGGACGTCGATGCCACGGAGACGCAAATTGGGCCGGACGGAGGCCGCAGGCATCCCAAACCGCTTCTGGGCAGCGATCGAGGTCGGAGGAGATCAAGATTGTAGGTTTCTAGGCAGCGACCTCACCTGCAACTGCAGGTTCTGGGCAGCGCTGCAACCACGTCGCCGGCGACTCCACCCAACTGCAAATCAGTCCGTCCGACCCCTAGCCTCCATCCGGCAAGCGTCGCCGCTCCGTCGTGGCCTGAGCGGGGCTGCAGCGTCGACGTTAGCACTGAGCGGGGCTGCAGCGTTCTCTTTGGAACGGCTCTGTGTGTGTGTGTAGCCCCGCGTCGAAGTCAGCACTGAGCGGGGCTGCAGCGTTCTCTTTGGAACGGCTCTGTGTGTGTGTGTGTGTGTGTGTATGTGTGTGTGTGTGTACATATACAGATCCTATCCAGAGTGAGGCCTTACTCTGAAATTAACGTGTGAGATTGGAGTTTAGGGTTACTTTTCGGTCTCATATCCACATCTCAACCATTCAGTTTTTAGGTACTAATGTATAGATCATGTCTGCAAATTTTCAGCGAATTTGATGATCTTCAAGGTATCTAACTCACTTAAACCAATAGATGAACTGAATATGTCAATTCCTTAACGACCATCAATTTAGCTGAAATTTTGCAGAGATGATCTATATAATAGTACCTAAAAACTGAACGGTCGAGATGTGGATATGAGACCGAAAAGTGACCCTAAACTCTAACCTCACACGTTAATTTTAGAGTGAGGCCTCTCTCTTGATAGAATCTATGTATATATATATATATATATATATATATATTGACAACCAAGACAACCATGCACAGTAGAAAAGATAACAAAACCTTTACATATGGAGAAATGGAGGAGACGATTGAAATGATTGGTGTATTAGTTGAAAACACCCTCTTCTATAGCTCTTCAAGTTGGACAATAATGGATTCAAATCATTCAATAGCTAAAAGCTTCGAAGTTAGGTTGATTTTTACGGGGAAGTGCCTGTTTCCGTTGTATCAAGCAATTCCACAGCAGGCGAACACTAGCACTCGACCAAGACGTCTCGAATTTGGCGGGCTAATAACTTTGGATGAAACCTTATGGATTCCCAACTATCCCAATTAACCAAGATGACTTGTCACTGCACTTAGAAACAGTCTTTTATTTTATTTATTTTTTATTTATTTTTTTATCTGAAGCTTAGAAACAGTCTGAGAATAATTGAATTTTGTTCTTTTAATTTGCGTTCATTCATATGGCCAGTATGATTGGCAGTTCATATTGGAGAAGAATGCTAAGTTAAGTGAGAGCATATAAGACTATAAGTACCAGGGGTTGTCACAATGAAATTCCTCGCTTTTGCTATTTTCTCTTATAGTGCAAGAAGCTGTCTTTGGTTCTAATATATTGGTAAATAAACTCGTTCTAACTGTCCTATAATTTTCCACTCTTTGATCTAACTTTTAAGAGTACAGAATACATATGTTATATTTAGGGCTACAAATTTTGACAGGATCAGAGATAGCAGAACTCAAAACAAACACAAAATAAGATGGGTTAAACCCTTGTTGGAAATTATTCTATGCACCGACGGTGCAAATGACCCAACACTTATAAGATGATCTTAACACTTGATCTTTATAATTAATATTTTTATTAATAACGTAAGAGTATATTTAATATAGTCTAACCATCCATTTATGTCAGTGCAAGTGCAAGTCGATGCACTGAATCCTCCCCCATTAATTAAAAAAAATTATAAGGTACTTAATAGGTCAACACTCTAAAATACGATTAATAAATAAGTGGGCTAATTACTGTTTAGTACCCTGTGGTTTGAGTCCAATATCGATTCAGTCCCTCGACTTTCAATTTCATCAAAAACACTCATGCATTATCATCCCATCTAATAGGTCATTCCGTCAATTAGAGCTGTTAACTCAATGATGAGGCATGCCATGTCAGATCATGTGGGCCCCACCTATCTGGAAAAATTCCAAAATTGCCCCTGCCTCTCTCCCAGCTCCCAGCTCCCACACCCATACGCTCTCTCTCTCTCTCTCTCTCTCTCTCTCTAAATACCCAAATAACGGCCTTCTTCTCAAATCAAAACCAAATCTTCAGACAAAATTTGGGTTGGCTTTTTCTGATTTGATTCAATTGAATCGGAATGGTGGTGAAGCTGATGAAGTGGCCGCCGTGGCCACCGCTGCATATGAGGAAGTACGAGTTGAGCCTGGTGGTGCGGTTGGAGGGGTGAGATCTGGTGCGGCAGGAGGAGAAGGACGAGGGCGACGTCGGGGAGAGTAAGTTGACCGTTGAGCCTGGGTTCAAGACCGAGCCAGCGATGCTGGGCACCAGCTGAAACGGGTCGGGATTCGAGTCGACGTAAGGTTGGGGCTTCTTGATCAGCTTCAACCAGAGCTCCAGTGATTGCACGATCTCATCCAGAAGCATCGCCATTTTGCCCAAAATAGAACCAGAGGAGGGGTTTCCAAGTGAACCGGGCTCGGGTTTTGGGAGTTGAAGATGATCGGGTTTTGATGGAATTGGAAAGGAGTCTTGAAGCGAGAGGGAACGAAGAAACAGAGCAAATAAGCAATCAAGGACCGGTTTATTTGGAAGGAAGAAGAAGATTTTTTGTCTTTTTGGTCAATTTGATTCTGGGTGGTCAATTCTGGTGAAATTTTTTGGTCTTTTTTTGTTTATTTTGGAGTTTAATGTTATTGGTGAACTGGGTTTGATGGTGTGAGACTGGAGGTGGAGGCGTAGAGAACGTCCGGTGTCTTGGGATAGCTGGAGATGGAGGGGCGGCCATTACAGAAGAGGTGGTGGTTCTCTCTCTATGACCTGGGCCTAGGCAGGGGCAGGGACAAGCCGAGTTCATCTGGAGCTGGGAGAGAGGCCGGGGCAATTTTAGAATTTTGCCTGATAGGTGGGGCCCACATGATCTGACATGGCATGCATCGTCAGCGAGTTAACAGCTCCAATTGACAGATTATTGACGGAATGACCTATTAGATGAGATTTGATAATGCAGGGTGTTTTTGATGAAATTGAAAATCAAGGGACTGAATCGATGTTGGACTCAAACCATAGGGTACTAAACAGTAATTAGCCCTAAATAAGTTGGTCTTAAATTAACCAGCCAACTCATAAATGATGCACATAGCTCATTTATTTTTTCAAACGGGTAAATATTCAAGAAATTTCAAGTGCTTATTTTTTATTTTTAGAATGTTCTTGTGAATTCATACATTGTATATTCATATAACCTTAATGGGTCAATAGAATTTCACCACAGCACGAGGTCTAAATCAAATCAGTTTAGTTGTACGGATTGGGTCGAATTAACCAATTTAGTAAATAGGTGGGGTTGAATTAACCATCTCTTGGGGCAATGCTCGGAGAACCACATTTGGACATTCTACCTTTAAGATTTGATATGTCAGATAAGTACTTTACTTTATTTCATACATTAACATTATCCAGCCACCACAACAATTGCAATTATCATGTGATTGGTACACTACATTATTTTTACTTAGTGGGTTTGTTAAAGACTTAAAGTAATATAAAATATTTTTTAAAATTAAAATGAACTTTTTTAGTAGACTATATCAATGAGGCAGGCTGGCCTCGGTACTAAATCGAGACATTTTTGCCTCAACAGTCAGCCGACAAGATCGGTGGCTGATATTATGGCCCAATGCAGTACAGAGCGGTTCAAAAGTAAATTGGTTTAATTCATTCGGCCCAAAATGTCAGCCCAAAAAATTATGCATAATGACCCAACTTTCTAGGAGCACGATAAAAGTTTCACATGTTTAACATTGCAGCACAAAAATATATAGAAATATACACAAGTCTCTTCAAACCTAGAGAATGCTAACAAGAAGCTGTAATTATCACTTAAGACGCCCAAATATTGGTGCTCATTACTCAATAAATCATTAGCTATGAAGTTCACGGGAGCTGAAAAGGTTCAGCAATGCTGAAACGTTGTAGTCAAAGTCTTCTAGATATAGGTGTTTTGGTAGGACAAAGTCATTGTTATAGACAATACTGAGATCCTTTATTCTCCACTTGATGCGGCATGATATTGACGCCTAAATACCACATATAAAAGTCCTGAAACCCAGTCATAGATCATCTAGAAGTCCAATAATTCCCATATCTGGCTTTGGACGCGTGTGGGTGTTGGAATACAATTCTTTCCACAAGTCCGACTTCCATGTTCCAGGAAGCTTGTTCTACACGGTAACATATTGAAATTGTCCAAACTCCAAACACTATATATACACACGTACATTTCTACTCTTCCATTTCATCAGCAGCAAACACGCTCCCTTCACTTCATAGTTTGATAAATCATACATAGCAAACTAACCCAGAACAGCAGAGAGATTTTCTTTTCAGTTTTATTGAGAGATGGCAGAGAAAACCGACCAGGCTTATCCTATTGCCCCTGCAAATGGTTACACAAGAAGCGATGGGGAGTCTTTGGTATCAGAGGATGAGCTGAAACGCAAGAAGAGAATCAAGTTGTTTACCTACATTGGTATTTTCATTGTGTTTCAGATCATAGTGATGACAGTTCTTGGTCTTACTGTGATGAAAGTTAAGACTCCCAAGGCCAGATTGGGTGAAATCAGTGTCCAAACTCTCAACTCTGTCCCTGCAACACCTTCATTTGATGCAAAGTTCACAACCCAGATTAGGATCAAGAACACAAATTGGGGTCCATACAAGTTTGATGCAGGTAGTGCAACATTCCTGTACCAAGGTGTGACTATTGGGCAGGTTGCTATTCCTAAGAGCAAGGCTGGAATGCTTTCCACCAAGAAGATCAATGTTGAAGTCAGTGTGGATACTAATGCTTTGCCAAGCAGTTCTACACTTGGAAGTGAATTGAACAGTGGGCTGCTGACACTGACCAGCCAGGTTCAATTGAAAGGAAAAGTCGAATTGATGCTCATAATGAAGAAGAACAAGAATGCTGCAATGGACTGCACCATAGCATTTGATTTGTCCTCAAAGACGGTCAAAACTTTACATTGCAAATGATCACGTTGGGAGATGATCAAAGATTAGTTCTTGATATGTTATTGTACAGCTAGTTATTCTTTGTTCTTTGTGTGAAGCTTGGATTTGTTGAAGAGTTAGAAAATTATATTGGGATTTATTTGTTTTCTTTACCATTGATTTGCCATGGTGTTCTTCTTTTCAGTTTTATTGGATTGAATATAGATGTGGAAGCTTAGTAGCAGGTCTATAATATCACGCGTCCCTGCCAGAGTAATAACAAATACCAGCTGGTTTCAATCATCATACTCTTAAATTTAATTGGTTGCAAAGAACGAGAATTGTTTTTAATCGGAACATCGTCACTAGTGGAGCATACGTTTGCATTCTATAAGGAGCAAGAGTTCAAGACAACAGTTGGCCGGTCTCTCAGAGTTGACAATTCCAAGAATTAGTATTGAATTCTTGATTACTAGCTAACTCGACTGCCATTTACATTAATATTGAAGCAACTGATTGTGAAGTGACCTTCCAGTTCTGTTTCACTTGCACAGTTGCACTCAAAAGATTGAACTGTTTTTGTGGACAGATCGAACTTAATGGTGCAGTCCATATTGGTATACTTCTTTTTCTTCATTTTGAGCATCAATTCAACCTTATCAGGCAATTAGCTTGGATGCTCAGTGTCAACACCCCCCCTACTCAATTCACTTCCAACAGTAGAATGTTTATCACCCTCACCTCGACATTGATATTCTTGGTAGAACCTATTCCAGCCTTGCTCTTTCGGATAGCAACTTGCCCCACAGCCACGCCTTGGGTACATGAACAATGCAATGCCAGCATCAAATTTATAGGGACCCTAAATTCTGAAGCTAATGAAAGTGTTGCAGGGGCAGAGTTGAGGTTTCGGAGTTTGATGGCGCCCAACCTGATCATGGAATTTCATGAAAGTGAGATCAAATAGAGTCATGACTATGATTTGAAACACAATGAAAATGGTTGAATGAATCACATAACTAATTATACATATACTAAAGCCCCTAGAGCTAACACTGTTCATAGCACTGTTTGACTGAACGGACGGTTTTGCCCCTTTTTTCCCCGTAATTTACGACCTGCCATTGCAGATCTGTCTTTTCACCGAGTAACCGACAATGTTTTTTTTTTGGATAACTTTAGAATGATCGAGAGATAGCGAGAGAGAAAAAAGAGAGAGCGAGACAGAGAGGTTTAGTTTGAGAGAGAAACAGCGCGAGAGAACGAGAGAGAGATACAGAGAGAGTTTGAGACTGAAGAAGAGGGAGACGGGGAGAAGTTTATGGTCGATTCGAACAGATATTGAGTGAACTGATCATCCCAGGTATTCTACGATGGGTTCCAATTTGTTTGATTTACTTTTTTGTCGGTCTCTTGGCTTTTCCATCATCATACATCACCGTTTTGGGTTTTCCTGTTCAAGAACCAATCTAAGTAGTTTCAATTAACCTGGGATTGGATTTTGTGGTTTTCTTTTCTTGGTAGGATTTGGATGTTCTTCGGTTATATCATATTGTGGTTTTTATTGTGTTATTGTGGCTTCCTTTATTTCATGGATTTGTTTTGTGATTTTTGATTAGATTAGTGTATGCGATTTGGGGAAAAGGATTGGGTTGAAAAGAAATAGAAGAGGTTTGTTTTTAATCTTTCTCATCTTTGTTATAGTTTAGTGAGCACAGTTTAGTGCGCCACTGTTCTGTTGTCTGTTGTTTAGTGCTATATTCATCTCTAACTCTGATTCAGGTGAGTTTTGTTAGATCAGTTGCTGATTTTAGTTGTGTGCATGATCTTCAATATTTTCTTTTCTGTGTTAAGTTTATCATTTATATACACATGATAATGTCAGCTTCTTTAAATATTGGTTTTCCATTTTGTAGATTCTCGGAACAGTGTGCTGTCGAATTTGTCAAGTCTTTTGGATTCAGGTAAATGATTATTCTGTCTTTAATTGAAGTTTAATTGATTATTCTGTCTTTGGTTTTTAAGTTCAAACTGTTTGACTCAGTTGTTCATAAGTTGTATCTATGTTTTTAGTTGTTTATATTTACTTTTGCTTGAAGAGAGTTATGGTACAAATTCAACTTTGGTTACAGAGAACAGAAAAGCAAATTAGGTACTGCAAAGTCCTCATTAAGAAGGGAACATATCAACCAAAGCAAAAGAAGCAAACAAATCATGAGGATAAATGTTTTCATCTGTGCGTGCAAGGATAAAAAAGAGTTTGACATTTTCATTGGAATAGCATTTGAACAGTTTTATGCTTTCGTTGAAATAGAAGCAGTAAGCTTTGGCTATGACATTTAACAGTTGTTTATTCTGTAAAATTTGTCTATAATCTGTTAACAAAACCTCCATCTTCAATTTGCTGTTATAATTGTTGGTACTTTTGCAGACCCAAGTAACAATAAGAAAGTATTGATAGCCTCCCTCACACTTCTGGCATATGAATTAAAAGATATTCTTTAGTTTGTTTATGAGTTAGATATGAACAATATGTGATGCTAGATTTCCTTTGGATGGTTTTGGTTTTGGTGTTGTTTTTTTTTTTTGGGTCAAATTTGCATGGTTTTAGTCACGAATCCATTTTTAGTTAATACTCACACAGCAGCTCTCTCTCTCTCTCTCTAGCTTCTGAGCACAGTTTTTAAGCAAACTCTATAACCTGTGAAAAAATTGAGGGTTTAAACACTTCGATTACCAGCAACAAAAAGAAGCATTAGTGTTTTTTTGTCAACCAAATTGAAAAGAGAAGAAAGCAAATCAATTTTCTATTCAATCTAACAGGTGATGAACATTGTTCTGTGGATTGACAGCTGAGAAACATTGTTTTGTGATTACATGCATCTATTAACCTTTAATGCTTCAATTTGTCTGAATGTTATTTCTGTTGTTAATCTCATTGTGGTGGTGGTTATCAGTTTAGATTGTTATTCTTACAGTTTAGAATTTTGTGTTTACAGTTTCACATTTGATGCAAAAAATTCTGGTGGTGGTTCTTCTGCTACTGTTCCTTAGTTTGTTTTTTCTCCCTGTTTCGATCGTTTACTCTTATTCAGGTATGAACTGGTCTTTTCTCAGTTATTTAGGTTCAGTTTATTATCAGTCATTGATAAACATTGTGCCTAGAAATCAATAATTGTTTTTATGTTGTGTAGATTTAAGGAACAGTTTGCTGGTAGATTGTTCAGTTTCTTTGCATCCAGGTATATATTTAAAAATTGATCATCATATTACTTTAAAATTCTAATATTATGAAACCGTATTTCTTATTGAGGTTATTATAGTCGTTGTTTGTGACTGATCGGATTTCTATCATACTGCATTTGTTATAATGTTTTGTTGTTTTAGAAGAGAGGCAATTTATGACATGCATTGGTCATGTTTACATCTGTTCAACTGCTATTTTGGTTTTATTTTAATATGGCTGGCAGTTGGAATGCAATTTATATAAGTGGCATTTACTGAGTTAATTTACAGGCCATGAGACAAAATTATTAAAAGTTTTTGCTTGATATTTTTGTAACCAGTTATGGCACCGAAGATCGCGTCGAGAATAACAAAAAGGTCCTTAGGACGATATGATGATCAGAGTGATAACAATGAGACCGGAAAACTAAGATTCTACGATGATCAAAGTTTGCATGCTTCAATAAGTGGAGCCAAAGATACTTTACTTAGTACTGAAACAAACCGTCAGATTCAACCAAGAAAGCGAAAACAAGGTAAATGCATATTGTGAAAATTTGAATTATTAATTTCGTTTAATAATGTTGGCAAAATCTATATCTTTGTGATATTCTTTGAGTGTGCTTTACAGTGTCTCAGCTAGCACTGAGAGAAAATGATGAATCTTTGAAAACTGGTGAACATCGTGACAAACGAGCCAGAGGCAATCAACAAGGTTCTACTGGGATACAAAACCAAGGTATGTTTGATGATGAAGACCTCCATGTTTAATACAAGTGTAATAGGTTGTTCTTAGAAGTAATTTAGTGCGATGGATACTTTTGGTAAATTGTATATAGTTTGCATTTACTTATTTTGGTGTTCATGTATAAGGACAGTTGAGTATTTAGATGAATGATGATCTGACAATTTTTATAAATAGTTTAATTGATTTTTTGTAAATTGTCCATTCAGGTCAATGTTCCCATATGTTTGGTCAAGCATTTTACCAAAAAAGCAGACGAGGTTATTTCTTTCAAATTTGATTTATTATTTTGAGAATGTGATAATAGTTTACATTGTTTAATGGAAGTTAAAATTGTGATTGCAGTGTCAGTGGTGAAATATGAAGATTCCGGCGATAACATTTACACATGTGATCATTGTAATGCATCATTCTGGTTTGGAGAAGCTAATAAACGATCATCTTCGAATGCGCCTTTGATCTATGCAAATTGCTGCAAAAAAGGACAAATCAAGCTTGAACAAGCAAAACCGACGCCAACTTTTCTTGAAAATTTATTAAATCCGAATAATGGCTCAGAAAGTAGACTTTTCAGAGAAAATATCAGAATTTATAATTCAATGTTTTCTTTTACATCAATGGGAGCAGCAATCGATCATAAAATAAATACTGGATCAGGTCCATACGTATTTAAAATCAGTGGTCAAGTACATCATTTAATGGGTTCTTTATTACCTTCTGACGGAGAATCTCCTAAATATGCTCAGTTGTATATATATGATACAAAAAATGAAGTTTTAAATCGTATTAATGCACTTGATCCTACTCATGCTAATAAAAATATCAAATCAAACATAGTTCAAGGACTTATTGAAATGTTTGATGAAACTAATGATTTAGTAAAAGAATTTCGAACAATGAGAGATAAATTTGAAAATCATTCATTACATTCATTGAATATGACTATGCTTAATCGTCAACCTACTGATAGTAAACAATACGAAGTACCGACAAGTGAAGAAATTGGTGGTTTAATTGTTGGTGATATTGGAGAACACAATTCAAATAAGGATTTAATTGTTGAGTCAACAAGTGGATGTTTACAACGTGTTTCAAAAATACATCCAAAATATATGTCATTACAATATCCAATACTTTTTCCATATGGTGAAGATGGATACAAACCAAATTTGCCAATGCAACAAATTCCAGGAAATTCCAAAAGAAAAAGAGAGAGAATATCTATGCGGGGGTATATTACGTATCAGATTCAAGATAGAAATAATGAAGTAAATACTTTACTAAAAGGTGGGCGACTGTTTCAACAATTTTTAGTTGACTCTTATGCAACTGTTGAAGAAGATCGATTGGATTGGATTAGAAAAAATCAAAAAAAATTTCGTAGTGAAACTTATAAAGATATTTATACTTCACGTTCTATTGGAATTAATAAGGCTTCTGATTTAGGAAAAAAAATTATTTTACCGAGTTCTCATACTGGAAGTCCTAGAGATATGATGAATAATTATCAAGATGCTATGGCAATTTGTAGACAGTACGGTAATCCTGACTTATTTATAACTTTTACGTGCAATGTTAAATGGTTAGAAATTCAGAGATACTTCCAAAATAACCCTAAGTGTAAAGTTGAAGATAGGCCTGATATAATTTCAAGAATTTTTCATATTAAATTACAAGATATGATCAGCTATATTAAATCTGGAGAACCTTTTGGGCAAATCGAAGCAGATGTTCATACTATAGAATTTCAAAAAAGAGGTCTTCCTCATGCTCATATGTTATTCTGGTTGAAAAAAGAATACAAATGTTATACAGCAACTGATATTGATTCTATAATTTCAGCAGAATTACCTGATAAAAATGTTGATCCAGAGCTTTTTCAAATTGTTAGTGAATTCATGATTCATGGACCTTGCGGACAATTAAATTTAAAATCTCCTTGCATGCGAGATGGAAAATGTTCAAAATTTTTTCCAAAAGCGTACAATACAAGTACTATATTTGAAACAAGTGCACCTTCTGTATACAAACGTCGTGAAGACCATACAAAATTTGTAGTGAAAAATGGTGTTCACATTGGAAACAATTTTGTTGTCCCTTATAATTCAAATTTATTATTAAGATATAATGCTCACATTAATGTTGAATCATGTTCTCATTCTATGTTAATTAAATACTTATTTAAATATATTAATAAAGGTCCAGATCGAGCTCGAGTTTTATTACGTGAAAATCCAAATGATGAAATTACAACTTATCTTAATTGTCGTTATTTAACTCCTCATGAATCTGTATGGAGATTGTTCGAATATTCAATTCATTCCCGACATCCTGCTGTTCAGCATTTAGATATTCATTTGCCTTTAGAACAAAATATCGTTTTTAACGAATATCAATCAATTGAATCGATCATAAAACAAAAAAGTGCAGAAGATACTATGCTTACTGGATGGTTTAAAGCAAACACCATTTATCCAAGAGCATCTGAATTAGCCTATGTAGAATTTCCAACTAAGTTTGTATGGGATGAAGATAAAAAATGTTGGACACCAAGAAAAAGATGTGAAACTATTGGTCGAATAGCGCATGTACCTCCTACATCGGGCGAATTATATTATATGAGAATGTTGTTGAATATTCAAAAAGGCTGTCAAAGTTTTGATTCAATAAAAACAATTAATGGTATTACATATTCTTCTTATCAAGAAGCTTGCCGAATTTTGGGTTTATTAGGTGATGATAAAGAATGGATTGACGCGTTGGAAAATTCTTTACATGCAGCAACAGCTTCTGAAATCCGTCAATTATTCGTTACAATTATTTTATTTTCTGATGTTGCAAATCCTCAGAAGTTATTAGATTCGCATTGGTTCAATATGTGTGATGATATTTTATATAAAGCTAGAATTGAAGTTGGAAATCCAAATTTAATTCTACCTGAATCAGAGCTAAAAAATAAACTGTTATTTGAATTAGAACAAATATTTAATAGATCATCAACTTCGTTAAAAGATCATCAATTACCCATGCCTGACACAAACAAAATAGTTGAATTAAATAATAGACTTTTAAAAGAAGAATTAGATTATGATTGCCTTGAATTAAAACGCCAACATAATAATTTAGTGAGTCAACTAAATACATGTCAAAAAATTGTATACGATGAAGTTATTAAAGCAATTGAAGAAAAAACATGTAATACTTTTTTTGTTCATGGCCATGGAGGAACTGGTAAAACATTTTTGTGGCATACGATAATAAATAAATTAAGATCAGAAGGAAAAATTGTTTTAGCTGTTGCCTCATCTGGAATTGCTTCATTATTATTACCAAATGGCAGAACTGCTCATTCTCGATTTAAAATACCTCTCATAATTAATAATTTATCAATATGTCCAATTAAAAAAGGCACTCAACTTGCAAAATTAATTGAGAAAACAGAATTAATTATTTGGGATGAAGCTCCTATGTGTAATAAACATTGTTTTGAAGCATTAGACAAATCTTTGCGTGATATTTTATCAGATTCAAACAATATGGAAGTTGATAGACCGTTTGGTGGTAAGCCAATTTTATTGGGTGGAGATTTTAGACAAATTTTACCTGTTATTACAGGAGGAACTAAGGAACAAATAATTGAAGCTTCGTTGAATAGTTCATACATTTGGTCATCATTTAAAAGATTTCATCTAACAGAAAATATGAGATTATTGAAAAAGAATTTAACAGATGAAGAAAGAACAAATATTTCCACTTTTGGAAATTGGTTATTACAAATTGGAGAAGGCAATATTTATTCAACTGATTATGAAAATGATGAAGATACAGCTTGGGTTGAAATTCCAAATGATTTACTTATTCATAATTATACAAATCCAATAGAAGCAATTTTTCTTGCAACTTATCCAAATTTTAATATTAACTACAATAATTTTAATTATTTAAAAGAACGTGCAATCGTTACACCACGAAATACTACAGTTCGAGAAATAAATGATTATGCTATAAATTTATTACCAGGTGATACAACTACTTACTTAAGTTCTGACACTATTTTGTTAAATTCTGGAAATAATGAAAATATTAATGTTTTATATCCTGTAGAATTTTTGAATAAACTTGAGTTTAATGGATTACCATCTCATGAATTAATTTTAAAAGTTGGAATGCCAATCATGTTATTAAGAAATTTAAATCAAATATCCGGTCTATGTAATGGTACAAGATTAATAGTGACAAAATTATTTGATCGATTAATTGAAGCAAAAATATTAACTGGAAATAACATAGGTCAAAAATTTTTCATACCTAGAATTGTTCTAACCGCATCTGAAAATAAATGGCCATTTGTTTTTAAAAGACGACAATTTCCAATAAAACCATGTTATGCTATGACTATTAATAAAAGTCAAGGTCAATCATTAAATCAAGTCGGCATATATCTATCAAAACCAATTTTTACACATGGACAATTATACGTTGCGCTTTCAAGAGTTACATCAAGAAATGGATTAAAAATTTTAATAAATAATAACAACGATATACCAAATCAATATACTAAGAATATAGTTTATAAAGATGTATTAAAAAATTTATAAAGATAAATTTGTATTATATTGTACATTGAATCGATCAAAAATAGTCTTCTTGATTTTATTATTAATGGATGAAAAGCACAGAGAAAATTGTTAGTTGTTTTCAAACTTAATACATACCCCGTGTGACAAAATTTATCTGACAAAGACCTTATCTCCAAATAAATAATGATTATAGACTTTTACATTTTTATATGATATTTCCTGTAAACAAACAAAAGTCAATACAAAGAAAAAAGAAGAAGAAGCAGACAAAAAAAAAAAAAAAAAACAACACACGACTTAAATCTATATGAAGTTCTGAATCTCAGAAGCTGCTTTCAAAATTATCCTAGAAAACCTACTCAGTTTCAACCAAGTTTCGCTTTCAGACAGTTCAATTTGATATGCTAGATTCAGCTTTCCACACTTTTTGATAAATATCTACTTTTGTCAGTTTCCAAACCCTGTTTCCAGATTCTTTGAAAAATATCTGCCTTTTGTCTTCTTTATCAAGTTCTAGATCCATCAGAACTCTCCCCCAATTTACATTTTTGTCATTTGCCTTACCCATATAGAGCATAGCGCTTAGGTTCCAAGCCCTTCCAGAAGTGTTCACTTCCACCGACTATAGTTATGCCGCTGAATTTTGATTCTTTGATTTCATGTGAGATTTGCCAATAATCGATTGTGTTTGGGTAGGTGATCTGCTACAACTAAACCAATCGTGCTTGGGTCTTGAAGATAATCGTGCTAGACCAACCAGGTGAGAGGTTTTGTGCTATGATCGAGATAATCGTGTCTATTTTTCATTTAATCTCTTGAATTTGGTTGTTTCGTCCTTGGGTCTGGAAGTCTTCTTTTGCTATCTTTTTCTTATATTTTGTGTGGTTCGGTGTTTATTGGGTTTTTGGTTTTCGTTGGTTTTGAACTGATATGGGTTTTGTGTGTATTTTCAGATATGGATGGTTGTTTGGAACGGGACCGTAACTTCTTTTACATTGTTGTTTCTGCAAATAGCTGAAGTTCAGACAAAGCATATATGGTCTTTTTGGTTCTTTGCTGCGGAATAATCGACCCAATTTCAGGTCAGTTTTTCCACTTGCAAGTAATCTAATTTTTCATCTGGAGTTCCCAGCTTTAGCTTGCTTTAAGTCCAGGGATGAAGAACCAAATATTATTCTCAATGCTATGGTTGTTTTGGAGCTTTTGTCAAGAAATTAGCTATTGTTTATAGTTAAATGATCTGTTCACTACTATGATTTGTCATTAAATTGGAAACAAGAGAGATTACCAACTTGACTTAGCCCACTGACTTTTATTTGAATGTTAATAATCTAGGTGGAGAGATTTCTCTTGAGATCGGAAAGATGGGCAGCTTAGAAGATTAGCTCTGTTTCTTTCAGCAATTTTTTTTTTTTTTGATGATTTTGATTTCTGTACGCATTTGATTAGTTTGTTTAGAGTGAGCATGATGATTTGAACTATTTGTGTGTTACTGAATTAGTGTACTCTTTGTAACTTGGGGGCTAAAAGTTTAGTTGAGAAGATGTTGATGGTAGTGTGATATAATTAGAAAAAAAGCCCTTGCTATTTGAGGTTTCTGATCAACACAAGACTGCACAATAATTGGGTTAGAATCATCAATCCTTATTTTTCACCTTTTGTTTTTATCAAGTTAGAAATCTGAGTAACTATAGATTGTTTATCTCAATTGATTTGAACTTCGACTGATGTCCATGAATTCACAGATTGATTTGAAGTTTGATTTATCGATATATAGAAACTTCCTATAATTAGTTCAGCTTCCCTGTGGCTAGGTTTTGTAAATCAATTTTTTTTGCTTTCTATCATATTTCAGGTTAAGTTCAAGTTCTAATCAGGATGCTCTGGTTTTCGTACATATATCAAATTGGAAGAGTTTTCGGGCCCGGATTTTTGCTCAAGTTGCATCTAACTGCACCTATTGGTAATTCAGTCTTTTACTTGGTGCACGATGCCTGGATATCCTCATTGCCAGAGGTACAGTGATACTCAATTGTAAATGAAGGAACAAATAACCTTATTAGCATACATTATTGTAAATGAAGGAAGAAATAAGTGAGGTTCAAGCTTTGACCAACTCACTAAGTGATAATGATATATATTCAATGCATAAAAAGATTTCAAAGGAGTCAGGGTCGACTGATCAGGAGCTCTTGGAAATGTTGTAGGAGGAAACCAGATTCTAAATAGTGATCCCTTATTTAACATCAATAAGCATATATTGTTGTTCATTCAGAATATACGGATCTTTATCAATCAGAACATCATCATCAGTCAATATTAATAGCATAATAAGCCTTCAGCATGAATTTATCAAGTTTACATAAATAATTGATCTATATGAGTGATGCAAATGCAGGATAGCAAATGTATGATAGAACAAATACGAGTAATGCTATGGGAGAGTCGCAAACACGAGGCAGGGTAAATCGTATTCCATAAATCGCAGCTTCCCCTTCTTATTTAAAAGGTATATAAATTTAAGGACAGTCAGGTAAACCTTCTTAACATTCTTTATGATTGATTTACATTTCTGTAATTTATGTTTCTGTAATTTACTTCTAGAAGATCAGTCCTACAGCGTCGTTATCAGGCGTTTGAGGCAGAAGATACACAGTGAAATCCGGCACGTATATGCTGGAATTCTACCTGGGTTTTGTCAGCAGGTGATGATCATCTCCATCTTTTGATCTCAGTACTGCAAAGTTTTGCTAAATAGTTCTAACAAATAAATATATGGCAGGTTTTGATTAATTATGTGTTTTCTGTTTCACAGCAATTTAGGGACCAAAGAAAACAAAGATCTTACTGCTGGTATGCAAACCATGGAGACCTGTTAATGGACTCTGTCCATTAGTATTGTTTTTCCTAAATATGGCTAATTTGTTTTTGTTGTGATATGTTCTGCCTTTTTTACTCTGTTTGGTTATTTCTTTTGTGATCCTTTGAAGCAGAAACTCATGTATAAGATCCAAAAATCAAAACGAAGGTTGAGCATATAACCACCACCATTGCTGCTGTTCATTATCTAACATGCTAGGTTAGCTTCTATATTCAGTTTTTTAAATTTATAATGAGTTCAACTTTCTCTTGCAACAGTTTGGACTGTATTGACATTTTATACCTAAAATTCATTTAATTTGGAGATATACATACATATATATATATATATATATATATATATTTATTTTGAGAAAGTTGTAATCCCAGTTTCAGCTCTCTACTCCCTTCACTTTAACCAAAATTGTTAAAATACTTTATCTGATTTTTGTGTGCAGTAAAATTACTTTTAGTAAGAATTTCAAGCTTTTTACTTTGTATACTAAAGCACTGTTTTCATTATTACTTACCTTAAAACTTATGATCTTAAAGTTATCGAATGTTCTTTCTCAACTATTGTGCTTGGCCAGTTGCTAAGACATTTGCTTAAATTGGTTATGCATTCGTTTGCTTTGCTTATACTCCAATTTTATATTTGCTTGAATTGATTGAGTATAAAGGTTTTTAACTTGCTTTCTTTGCTATCATATTTCTTTTGATGAGTCGATCGTTTATCACAAGGTCACTCTCAGTAAATTTTATTAAGAACTATATTTAAAATGTGAAATGACTTATTGCTTCACCCATTATAGTTCTATTTTAGTAGTCTCTCTAACATTGTGTAGATTTGTCGTTGCAGTAGATTTTAATAGTCTCTAACGTTGTGTAAGTTGACTGCAGGTTAACGCTTTTCTAAGGCGTTAGATTGTTGAAATATCAAATGATGAAGAGGTTGGCTTACTCTCAGAGATGTTTAGATCAAAAGCGAAAAGCAAGCACTAATGAATTGTCTTGGCGTTAGCATGAATAGAATTTTCTCCTTCTGCTTAACACCTTTTGTGCATATATACCTAGAGCAACTAGAACAACTATTTTTTAGAAGATGCTCTAGCAGCTACTGTAACTAAGTTAAACTAAGATAGCCAATTTGTTAGCAGCTGCCATATATATTGAAAAGTGATCGTATTGTACTATTTTGTCGTTTATATTCTGTTTTTTAATGTTTAGTTTTATACTAATTATTGTAGATGATGAACAAGAGGGAGTAGACAAAGGCACAATGGATTAAAGGGAAGTCTTTAGTTTAGAAACAAAGTTGCATAAACTTAGTATATTTCATGGTCGCAATTCACATCCCGCAGCAAAGCGCGGGCACTATTCCTAGTCTAAACGAAAGAGGATAAATACTTTTCTACAGTTACCTTGTTTGTATTGTAAGTTGTAACTGTGTATGCCATCATATATTCTTTTACTCTATATGTAGAGTAAAAGAATATTAGAAGACTGACCTTAGTTTTACCAAGTATTTGCAGGTTCTTTGTCCTTGTGAAGTTATAATAGTAAACATTTCTTGCTGCTCTTTTGAAAGTACTACAGTAAAATCAAAAAATCAGAATATTTAAATAGATTCAAATTTACACGTTACATGATCTATATGTAGACGTGTACAGAATCGAAGCTTCTATTCATATTTGTATAAGGTCCATCTCAATTCTCAGCAAACACCCAAAACGTCGTCAACAAAGTCATTGAGCTTCCAGAAGTCAAAGGTTTCCAGCTTTAGTTCTGGACGCGTAGGGTGTCTCAAATAATATTCTTCCTCCCAAGTCAAAAGGTTATTCCCCTTTATAACTTATTGAAATTGGCCAAACTCCAATGGCTATATATATATATATATATATATATATATATATATATATATATATATATATATATATAGGGCCCTTCTAGTGAGGGATCCATTTTTTGGGTCTTTTATAGGGATAGGCATTATACCAACTTTTCGATCATATTTTCACATCTTAACCGTTCAGTTTTTAGGTCCTAATGTATAGATCACTTTTGCAAATTTTCAGCCAATTTGATGATCGTTAAGGCATCCAAAACTGCAATTTACCATTATAAACACGAACGGTTCCGGTTCAACAGATTCGGTCCGTTCGTGTAAATTGCAGTTTTGGATGCCTTAACGATCACCAATTTGACTGAAAATTTTCATAAGTGATCTATACATTAAGACCTAAAAACTGAACGGTTAAGATGTGAAAATATGATCGAAAAGTTTGTATAATGCCTATCCCTATAAAAGACCAAAAAAAGGGATCCCTTAGTGGAAGCCCTCTATATATATATATATATATATATATGCCTTCTCCACTGCGGACGTCCGCAGTTTTTCATTGGTGCGGATTTCCAGTTTTGACCCACTTTCCGATCATATTTTCACATCTCAACCGTTCAGTTTTTGGGTCCTAATGTATAGATCACCTCTGCAAAATTTCAGCCAAATTGGTGATCGTTAAGGCATCCAAAACTGCAATTTACAACAATGTACACGAACGGTTCCGGTTCGGCAGATTCGGTCCGTTCGTGTAAATTGCAGTTTTTGATGCCTTAACGATCACCAATTTGGCTGAAATTTTGTAGAGATGATCTATACATTAGGACCTAAAACTGAACGGCTAAGATGTGAAAATGTGATCGGAAAGTGGGGAAAATGGAAATCCGCANCCTTTTTTCTTAGGTGCGGATATCCGCACCTGAGAATGCTTATATATATATATATATATATATTTATCCAGAGCGGAGCTCCGCTTTGAAATTAACGTGTGAAATTCGAGTTTTTGGTCACTTTTCGGTCGCATATCCACATCTCGACCATTCAGTTTCTAGGTACTAGTGTATAGATCATCTCTACAAATTTTCAGCCAAATTGATGATCGTTAAGGTATCTAACTAGCTTAAACCAATGGACGGACTGAATCTGTCAACCTGAACCATACTAGCTTGAAGAAAGTTATCAATGCCTTAACGATCATCATTTTGGCTGAAAATTTGCAGAGTTGATCTATACACTAGTACCTGAAAAATGAATGGTCGAGATGTGGATATGCGACCTAAAAGTGACCAAAAACTCGAACTTCACACGTTAATTTCAAAGCGGAGCTCTGCTCTAGATGGGATCTCTGTGTGTGTGTGTATACATACATACACAATCACACTACATTTCCATCATAACTACCTCATTTCCAAGTTTCATCCTAGAAAAGCAAACTCACGAAGCAAAGAAAAACCAGAGAAAGATGGCTGAGAAGACTCACCAGGTTTTTCCTATAGCCCCAACAAATGGTTACACAAGAAGTGATGGGGAATCTTTGGTATCTGAAGATGAGCTGAAGCGCAAGAAGAGAATCGAGTTTTTTACCTACATTGGTATTTTCATTGTGTTTCAGATCATAGTGATGACCATTTTTGGTCTCACTGTGATGAAAGTCAAGACTCCTAAGGCTAGATTGGGCGAAATCAGTGTCCAAACTCTCAACTCCGTCCCTGCAACACCTTCATTCTATGCAATGTTCACAACCCAGATTAGGATCAAGAACACAAATTGGGGTCCATACAAGTTTGATACAGGTAGTGCCACATTTATGTACCAAGGAGTGACTATTGGGCAGGTTGTGATTCCTAAGAGCAAGGCAGGAATGCGTTCCACCAAGAAGATTAATGTAGAGGTCAGTGTGAATACTAATGCATTGCCAAGCAGTTCTACACTTGGCAATGAATTGAACAGTGGGGTGCTGACATTGACCAGCCAGGTTCAATTGAAAGGAAAAGTCGAATTGATGCTCATTATGAAGAAAACCAAGAAGGATTCTATGGAATGCACCATGACATTTGATTTTTCATCAAAGACCGTTAAAGCTTTACAGTGCAAATGATCACAATATCCGAAAAGTGAGTGCACGAAGGTGGAGCTAGGTTGAATCTTTAACTAGCATTTGACTTGGGAGATGATCAATTCTTGATCTTCTTGTTCCACTTAGTGAGCTTCTCTTACTTCACAATATGCTTTGTAGGCGATGGCAATACTCTCACGAGCTCTACAAATGTGTGCCCAATGATCGGATGGTCCATATTGAGAACATATATCTCTATGCTCACACTCCCTTTGATTGTGGCCATTTGAAAGTGTTATTGGGATGGCTCTTAGTGTTGGTGGCACCAACAACATGGCCAGAGGCGTTGCTTCACTCTCTCTTTCCACGTTGACATTTTTGGTTCCGTGTCTGCCTATTTTAGTGATTACCTTCCTCAATAGAGCAAGAATATGGACCAGAACGTCCAGAATTATCCATAGATTTAGGGTTTCACTCTTGGCGTCCTCTCTTAGGGGCGCGACTATAGTTGGATTCCGGAATGTGCTATGTTCCCACGGTTCTTGAATTATAGTTCTTCACAAGGATGTTGTCATGCTTTTCAGTGACATTCATGGCTCCAATGAGCTCATGAAACCTTGCAATCCGTCCTGCAGTAACATCAATTCGATAGTTCTTAGCAACCATCAAAGCATAGATAAGGAAGGTAGAGAGAGTCCTCTCAATGAACATCGCATCTGTGATACTTTTTCCACAGAATTCCATGAAGGATTTAATGTGAAGTGCTTCCGAGTTGTTGTTAAGAACTGACTTGAAATCATAGAAGTGGAGATTATGCCATCTCACTTCTAGGTTAGGAGCAAGGAGTCACAAACGTTGCCAAAGCATTTCAGATACATTAAGATGATGGTTTTCGCCTTATTTGCCTCCAAGGTTGCTCTATTTGCTTCCAAAGCTTGAGCTTGCTTAAGAGTTAGCACGTCCTGGCTAGGTTTAAGAATCGTATCCAGGATTCCTTGGGCCTTGAGATGCTGGCAGACATCACGAACCCACTTGTAATATCCATAGCCTGTTGTTCCCAATTATGGAGTAAAGTTCAGTTTGTTCAAGTTACTCATCCTGAAAAAGAACAAGAAAAAGGGGTAGTTTCGGAGCAAAAAGGCTACCACGAAACAAAAGAAATTTATGAACTTAATCTCTCCCAAGAAATAAGGATTTTGAGTGTAGTCGCTCCCAAGAAATTTGATTCCAAGAGGTATTGGATTAGATTGAAACAATGATGTGTGTGGTCGATCGTATATTCTCAACAAACTCTAAGTTTGGTGGTCTCAACAAGCTCTAAGCTTGGAGATAGCACGAACGCTCACAATTTGGCTTAAGTCTCCCCATGAAAGAAGAAAGAGGGGTTGCAACTCCCTGAAGAAAAGAAAAGAAAAGAATTGAAATCTTAAAGAAAAGTACACAAAAGCGGGAACTTTAATAAAAAATTTCCTTGAAAAGGACAAACTGGGGTCGCTGGAACTTTTGGCAGAAAAAAGATGCTTCTAGTCGGTGGTTGGCCGGTGGTGGCCGGAACTGCCCTAAATAGCTTATGTCCTGTTTTTATGCCTGCGGTTCAGTGACTTAGGTGGCCAGTTCAGTCACTTCTAGACCGGTTCTTGAGGCTCTGCTTCCGGTTCCTGAATCCTTGCGTTGAGGCACTGCTGGTGACTGAGTTTGGAGGCCGAAGACAGCCTGGAAGGTGTTGAACCGGTGGAAGATTTGTAGCGGACGGTTTGGAGCTTCCGAAGGCCGGTTCTGGCGGGTCTGTCGCCTGTTCTGGAATCCTGGGGTCTAAGGCTTTAAGGTGTGTGGTGGAGGCAGAAAGGGTTTCAAGGTTTTGTATTCGGATTTAGGTTTTGGCCTTTTGTTTCAGGGTTTGGTTATTTATTTCAGGGTTAGGGTTTTATGCTGATAATGTGCTTTAGGAAAAGAGATGCAGAGAGAATAGTAGAGCGAATTGGGGGAGAATAAGCTGTATTTTTCATTGATAATAGAGGCATCTTTATATGGAAGATTACATGCATAGAATCAGAGTTTTACAAGGAAATATAATCGTACAATGATTTGGATATCTATGAAGATATCTCCGAGAACATCTGTAAGACTAAACCTATTACAACTCAGAAAAATAACTAGAGTTTGGGCCACACACACACAACTAGGTGTCCTTAAACACAACTATCTTTTTATTTATTTTTTTAAACAAATTGCACAATTATCTTTGGTTCTGACTTCTAAATATAATGGTAGAGAATAATGAGGCAACTAAATTAATTAACTGTTTCATTATTTTGCACTCTTTGATCTAAATTTTAAGATAGTTGAGCATAATTGAGTACATTATACATACGTTTCATTTAGGGCCATCAATTGTACAGGGTGGTTCTAGTTGGACCTCTAAATTTGTTATTTAGACCTCTCATACTTTGTACACCTCTAATTTACTGTTTAGAATACTTGAAAAGCTAAGTAGACCTCCTTATGTTTACCAAAACACCCTTGAACATGAGATACAATAATCTGTTATTCTACTTAATGTTTATCTGTATCTTCAACCATGAGAATAATAATGAATCAAAAACACATCATATTGCTCTCTTATGAGTAGGTCTCTTCTCCACCAAAATTAATCAGAGAGCTGGTTCTCGATCTTGATATAATGTTGGAATCCCTTTAAATTTGGTAAAAGAAGGATTTAAAGAGTTTTGGGTTGGAAGATCGAGCAATAACTGTAACATAATATTCAATTAATTTAGTTTAAAAAAATTCAAAATCAGATTATTTTGGATTTACTTTTGTATTAAATAATTTTTTTTTTGGTTTAATTATTTTAGGTAAATTATAAAACTACATGGGCAATATAAGGAAATTCTGAAAAGAAAAATTAATTGAATGTTATATTTGGGGAGGTAAAAAAAGTATTTGTTTTCTCTCTCTCTCTCTTTGTCCTTATTTATTTTTCATATGACTGGACAAGTGTATTAATAATTGAGAAAAATTGGAGGTCAAATATCAAATTTTGAGGTCCAACTAGAACCCACCCTAGATTAAAATGCATGAATAATTGGCTACCAGAAAAAAAAATTGCATGAATGGGGAAAAAAAAAGAAAAGTGTTGTAGAGAAACTGAAATTGAGAGGAAATTGTAACTGGGAAACAGAAAGCAGTACTTGCTGAAGCTACAGCTGAGGATTCTTCTTCTTCTGATGACGATGATCCACAAACCGTAAGAACTCTTTGTCTTCAGGACCACCTTTGTGAGTTAAATGCTAACCTCTCGCTTCTCACAGGTTATGGCTGCTATAGCCCGCAACGTAGTCGCTCAGATACTCATGCTGACCCCTGGAAGGAGATGAACCAATGGCTGACCGGCTGGTAAGAGGCAAGAAGCCTATGTTAGAAATTTTCCCATTTCTGCCCATATTTCACACCCTTCTCCTTTACAGGTTCGTCGCAGGTCATCTGCATATGCTGGGGAAGGCTCTTCAGCTGCCACCCAAGGAACAACTGCTTCGCGAGTGCCAACACCTGTGGGTCCTGAAAATCTGCCACCTCCTGTCAGTACTGATGGTGGCTCAGCCTCTATTCCTGTGCAGATCATAGAGGATAGTTCCGATGAGACAGAAGAGAATGCTCCCCTTCCGGACGCCCCACATGAGGATCCGATCGCTACACAACCACCAGCGCTTGCGTCACCGGATCGCAATCCTGGTGAGGAAGTTCAAGAAACCGCGCCAGTAAATGTCTCAGACGAGGGTCCTGTCGCAGAGGTATTCTTAGTTGAAAATTGGTGCCTTAGTTCTTGTTCTTCATTATATACTTGACCGTCTTTCCTCATTGCAGAGTGACGTCCCTGCTGAGGAGGTCGCCGTCGCTGACCCTGCTGAGCCCGCTGATGAAGGCATGGAGAATCAAGAACCTACCCCCCAGGTTCCAGAAGTAGGTGCTGATATAAATGCAGTACCAGAATAAGTTGCGGCCCCGATCGTCGAGCCTCCAGTAGGCCCTGCTGCTGCTGCTGATGCTGAAATCATCGCTGAAGTTCCTCCTCCTGCGCCTCCTAACAGGCTGGAAAGACTTGTTCGTGTACTAGAAGTGGCTCCTCCAGGGGTCGCAGATGAAGCGAGGGACAATCTGCAGCGACTCCTGGGTCCTGACATTTTACTGCCGGGCGCAGCTGCCAGAGCTCAAGAGTATCTGATGGTACTTCGCCATGAACGTACCATTAGTCCATTACTGAAGATGAATTTGTTGAAACATATGAGCTCTTGCAAAACCTTCCTGCGCGGATCAATGAAAGGACGAGGCGGCTGCACAGGTCAGGCAGGTTCAGGCTCACTATCGCGGCCTTGCACAACAAGCAGAGGTATCTCGCGACTCCCTAGGCGATCGAGCGCTTCGCGTCAGGGATCTGAGGATCTCACAGAACCACCTTCGGACTCACATTCAAGACCTCCAAGCCCAACTAATCGAAGCCAAGGCCCAATTAGTGGCGGTCACGGCCCAACTGGTGCAAGAAGAGCCCCAACTAGAACAACCCTTAACGGCGCTAGAAGCGATGTCTCAGAACCTGGCTCAAGCGCGCGAAACAGTTCAACAGGCAGAGCGCGCTGCTACCGACGCTAGCTTTCGTCTAGATGAGCATTTGCTTCGTCTGACCCATGCAGGTCGAAAGCTTTAGACCTCTTGTTTTAGGCCCATTTTAATTTGTATAAGGATATTTTTAATACATACAATATTTAGCCCGCTTTGCTCGGCCCAAATATCATTTAAGGCTTGCCAATTAATGAAAATCAAGACCGTTGAAAAGATAATCCCATTTTGGGCGGTTGCTTCCTTGGAAACCGTCCTGCTTCCCACGCGTTTTCAATATCTTCCTTTTCCGAGATAATCGCATTTAACTGCATTGATTCTCTTAATGGTGGCGTTGAAAGCGTCTCAACTGCTTATCGTACGGTGTGAGATCAACCCTATAAATACCAGCATCCAAAGAAGAGCGATAACCAAACCAACATGTTTCTTCCAAAGATAGACTCGCAAGCCTTGTTGCTTTTTCTCCAGTTTCTAAAATCTTCTTACCGTGATCTCGCCCTTAGCCACAGATTCTTAGGCTTCATGGCTTAATCTCAAGACCTGGGTAGGCCTCATGGCCTAATCTCAGGTCCAACGGCATGTCTTTGGTTTCTGAGAACCTGGATGAACTTGCCAGTCTCAGTTTAACCGAAGAACATGCCGCGCTCCTAACGCGGCAGAACCACATTCTGAGGAGTCCAACTTTTCAGACTGCCCGCGCGGAGCAAGCGGAGGAAGGGAGGAAGGCCACTTTGAGGCTTACCTTTCTGCCTCCGCGGTCTACCTCTGGGGCCTATGCACGCACTTTCTGATTTACCCCAGGAGGTAGATGTGGTTGTGAGTCGCGCCTGCTCTGGAGCCCAACTCTCGCCTGGAGGAGAGGCCCCAGGAAGGGGCATGAAGGCTTTCTTTTCCCCTCTTCCTCCAGTACCGGTGACAGCAGCGGCGACTCAGATGGGAGGAGGATCTGTCGTAGGGGGAAGAATGCTCTGAGGTTGTAGCGTCCAGATCCTTCTCCACGCGGCCACGACGACCACTTTAAGCTTTTATTTGTCGTCATTCTTGTAATCGCATGTGAAAGATGTATCGCTCTATTCTGTTGTATGCTTCTGGCCGCAAAGCCACTTTATGAATAAAATGCTTGATTTACTCAAAAATCTGCACAAACAAAAAGCAAAAATAGTCCAAAATAAAGCCTCTTGTATAGGCCCTTGTATTTATTCTTAACACGTTTTGTCAAGACAATGAATAAAAACCAAGTAACTGATAACATGGACCATAAGCAAAATAAAAACCTCTTGTATAGGCTCTTGCCAAATAAGTCCAAAATAAAGCCTCTTGTATAGGCCCTAATAGATAATAAGGTGCCCCCCAATGTTTAGCGGGGAGCAGATACAAAAACAAAAAAGGCCACAGAGAAAAGGCCGAATAACCACAACGCTGCGAGCCGATGAAGATTAAGGTTGCCCCCCAGCCCGAGCAAGAACAGGGTCTGGAGGATCGTCGAACTCCCAGACACTTGGATAATATTTTTTCAGAAAACGACCGTTAATAGGATTGCGATGGATATCACCGTCGATGTCTTTGAGGTGAAAAGCGCCGCGCTCCAATATGCGGTGGATAACAAAGGGCCCCTCCCATCGCAGCGTCCATTTTCCACGACCGGTTACCTTTTCACCTAAGGGTAAAATGGCCTTCCAAACAAGGTCACCCTCTTTGAAACTGCGACCCCGCGTCCTCCTATCATAGGCGCGGGCGATACGCTGTTTCTCCATCACCAAATTGTCCAAAGCGGCCAAGCGCTGCTCGCTTAAATCTTCGTGCTCCTGCCACATTGCTTGAACATAATCCTCGCCAATCAAATGATGCTGCTCTTGGACTCGTAGGGAATGAACATTAATTTCTAATGGTAAGACAGCGTCATGTCCGAACATAAGCGCGTATGGCGTTGTGGCGGTGGGGTTACATTTAAAAGTACGATAGGCCCAAAGTGTTTCGTACAAAGTATCATGCCACTGTCGAGGATTCTCCACCAACATCTTCTTCAGTAAGGTGATGATTGTCTTGTTGCTCGCCTCCGCCTGACCATTAGATTGAGGATAGTACGGAGTACTATGTATGAATTGAATACCGAAGTCATTCACCAGCTCCTCAACGGGGCCTCCCATGAACGCTGCCCCCCTGTCCGACACCAGCACTTCAGGGATACCAAACCTGCAGAGAATATTACGGAAAATAAACTGGCGAATGGTAGCACCGGAGGCCTCCTTTAGAGGCTCTGCTTCAACCCACTTTGTGAAGTAATCAGTGGCGACGATGATAAACTTGTGCTGTAGGGACAAATGAGGATGGATCATCCCAATCAAGTCTAGTACCCAGCCTCGCGCAGGCCAGGGTTTAATGATGGGTTGCATAGGAATGTTAGGAACATGTTGGACAGGACCGTGTGCTTGACAGTCCGCACAGCCTTTGGCGAATGCAATACAATCCTTCAAGATGCTGGGCCAATAATAACCATGACGTCGGATGAGCCAACGCATCTTAGGTCCAGCCTGATGAGATCCACATATCCCCGTGTGCACCTCGCGCATCATTCTCTTAGCTTCGCGACCGTAGACACATCGAAAGTCTATACCATCTTCTCCACGCCTGCGCAGTTCGTCACCTCTAAGGAAGTAATTCAATGCGAGGAAACGAATCTTCCTATCAGCGCTGGAGTCTGGTTGTTTGAGGTATTCAATCAGTGGGATCCGCAATCGACATCAATGGGCTCCAGTACCGCGACCATGGGGTCATCTGGGGATCAGGTCGAGCAAGCCACGAAGGTAGTGTGCGACGCTCAACTTTCAGAATGCGCTCGCGCACTCCATACTTCAAGGTAATGCCTGTAGCCAACTGAGCTAGCTATTAGCAGCAAAGTTACGTTCACGTGGTATGTGTTCCATGTCGACGTCTGTAAATTGTCCAAAAGCTCAATGGCGCGATTCAAGTATGGGATGAGCAGCCAACTCGTACAGCGATATTTCTCCAGAAGTTGATTGAAACGAGCTGAGAATCTCCGCGAATCTGAACGTCCCGGACGCCCATTTCCAGCAAGACTTCGAGTCCAATGATAAGAGCTTCATACTCAGCCTGATTATTAGTGCATTGGAACGTGAGCTGAAAAGAATAAGAGAAACGATCACCCGCCGGGTTTTCCAACACAATCCCCGTGCCAGCCATAGCGTCCGTTCTTGAGCCATCAAAGAATAACACCCAGGGCTGTAAAGAGATTGTAGCCTGATACCAAACCGCGTATTCCGGGATGCATGCTTTATCTGGTCGAGTCGCGGTGTTGCAAGCAATTTCCAACTCTTTCAGTACGGGTAGCTCTAGCGGAGGATGATGCGCTAGAAAATCTGCGATAGCCTGCCCTTTGACCGCCTTCTGGGGTACATACTGGAGCGAGAACTCTGAAAGCGCCAATACCCATTTGCCAATGCGGCCTCTCAAGATAGGCCGGGACAACATGTACTTGACCAAATCGGTCTGAGCGATGATGCAAGTAGTAAAGGATAACATATAATGTCGCAACTTGCACGCCGAAAAGTATAGGGTCAAGCACAGCTTTTCCATAGGGGTGTACCTTGTCTCACAATCTATTAGTACACGGCTGAGATAAAATATAGCGTGCTCGACACCGTCCTCATCGTCCTGAGCGAGCAGGCTACCAATGGAGGCGTCAGCTGCTGAGATGTACAGCTTCAATGGGACCCCGGTTCTAGGTGGAACCAATACTGGTGGATTCGCCAGATAGGCCTTGATGCTGTCGAAAGCCTCTTGATGCTTGGGTTCCCACACAAATTCATTCTGTCCTTGTAGTCTCAGCAAAGGTGAGAAGGGCTGGATTTTCCCTGCAGAATTAGAGATGAAACGCCTTAGAAAATTAATCTTACCCAAAAGACGCTGTAATTCCTTCTTCGTCCGTGGGGGAGATGCATTAATGACTGCGCTTGCCTTGTCCTCGGGGACCTCAATTCCTCGCTGGTGGACTACAAACCCCAGAAAGTCCCCTGCTTGAACCCCAAACACACAGTTGGCCGGGTTCATTTTGAGTCTATGTCCGCGCATGCGCTCAAACACTTTCCTGAGATCCGCGATGTGAGCCCCTCGCTTCTGAGATTTGACGACTACGTCATCAATGTATATCTCTAAAACCTTTCCCAGTATGTCGTGGAAGATCAAGTTCATGGCTCTTTGATACGTCGCACCGGCGTTCTTCAGTCCAAAAGGCACGACCACATATTCGAAAACTCCCGCGAAGCCAGGGCAGCGGAAAGCAGTCTTGTGTCTGTCTTCTTCAGCGACCGGAATCTGGTGATACCCCGCAGTGCCGTCCATGAAGGACAACAGTTCATGGCCTGCCACCGCGTCCACCAACATCTCCGCGACCGGCATGGGGTAAACATCCTTAGGTGTGGCGAGGTTCAAGTCCCTATAATCAATGCAGACTCTCATCTTGCCATTTTTCTTCCGGACAGGCACTATATTAGATAGCCACTGGTTATACTTGGCAACCCTTATGATGCCTGACTTATGCATTTTCTCTACCTCTTCCTTTACCAGAATCTGGGTCTCTGAGTTCATACGTCGAGGCTCCTGTTTAACCGGCCTCTTGTCAGCAAGGGTCGGTAATTGGTGACAAACCAAGTCTGGTGACAGGCCGGGCATGTCCTCATACTTCTCCGCGAAACAATCCTTGAACTCTAGCAATAGTTCGATGAGCTGCTGTTTCTCGTTAGGCTCTAGGTAAGCACTGATTGACACTTCCATAGGCTCGCTCTCAGTGCCCAGGTTGACCTTCTCAGTAGGGTCTTTAACCTTGGGAGGTGTATCGTCCAGCTCCGCAGGAGCGAGCTGAATATGGACTTCCTCGTCATCCTCCGGATCAGTAAGTTCTTCATTGACGACCTCTAAGGTCGCAATGCGATCGTAAGCCTCTTTTTCCACCATGTATGATGACAACCGTTCGTGTATCGAGTGGAAGGCTTCTATTCCCTCTTCAGTGAGGTCGTAATCCATTAATCAGTTAAAGGCTTGGGCACAGCGTGGCCGGGCCGCTCCAAGCCTTCTTTTGCGAGCGTGAGACCCCACTGTGCTAGTTCAGAGGCCGTCACCCCTGTGGGGCGGCCCTTATCATCGATGCCACTAACCTGCAATGGAGTGATAGGTTCCAAATAGTATCTGGCATCTACATAATTTGCGGAGACCGGAAACGGACGGGATCTGCTGGGACCACCTCTGCCGTGTCTGATTCTCTATTCCACATAACCAACTCTTGGTGAAGTGTCGACGGCACACAGTAACTCCGATGGATCCAATCTCTGCCCAAAATAGCGTTGTAGGCCGCATAACAATCCGTCACAAAGAAGGCATAAACTCCCTCTGCTGGTCCGACTTTAATACGCAAGAACAATAACCCTAGAGTTTTGGTTACAGTTCCCGCGAAATTTTTGAGCGCAAGAGATGTGGATTGGATTTTCTCCCGCTTGATGCCAAGCAAGTGCATGGTCCGAGTAGTGACGACGTTAACGGCCGCTCCGGTGTCAATCATGATTTTGCTGACCTTGATACCATCGATGTCTGCCGTAATGTATAGCGGTCGCATGTGTTGGACCATGGCTGGCGTTGGCTTAGAGAAGTGCATGAGTGACATCTTGTCCGGAACCCCCGCTGGTTCTGGTAAGGACCCGTCTTCTACAGGTGTTGCAGCTGCTGAAGTGACCTGCAATGGTTGCGCACCCTCTTCCTCTGTCTCCACGCAATCCTGAGCAGCGACCGACAAGGCGTATTTCGCGGGGAGCACGTAAACCATGTTGCAAGAAACATTATCTGACTCAGTCGCCTCCACATTAACATCCAGATCAATCTTGGGTTCTTCCAACGGGATATCAGTCTGGAACTGCCGAGCCAAGCGATCTACTAACGATTCTTCTGTAAGGCCTTGTACCTGGCAGTGTTCAGGCCCTCTTGACTCGAGTTCGTGCTCTCCTACCAACGGCCTAAGGTTTTCTGGTTCCTTACGCTCTGTTGGGGCGGAAATGACCAAACTTTGGACTTTCTTAGGTCGCCATTGCAAGGTGCTAACCACTCTGTTCTTGCCCCCCAGCCTGTCAAAGACTGAAGCCTTGGCCGTCGGTGCTTCATGGGAGAGCCTGCGCCTGACATGCGGTCGTTGAGTTGGCGAGCTATTCCTTCGGGTAGGCGGTGGTGAGATCTCTTTAGTAATCCTGCAAAACACACTGGGCTTTGAAGCCCCCATTAGCGAATCTGTTTGTTTGTCAAGACCACGAGGAGGTCTCAGTGGTTTGGCAGCCAGCGCCTCCATTTCTCTCTGGTATTGTTCAGGCGACTTGACCAATTGGGAAGGTCTGATCAGGCCTTGATCTAAGGCCTCTAGCGTGCGCTTGGCTTCACCGAACCTGCGCTGCAGCTTCCTCTTCCTGGACGGGCTAATCTCCACTGCCTTCCCCTTTTCCCTAGTGTACCATCTGCCTTCTTTGATAGGATTAGCTGCTGCAGGTGGTATATAAGGCTTAGTCAAAACGTCCTCGCAGCCGCTTCGAACCTTTTCCCGCTTTGGTTCACTCGCGGTTGCCTTTAATTTCAGGAATAAATTGGAGTCTCTGGGGGATGGTGGTGATATCATTTTCTCCCATTCTCTCGGGCTGGTAGGCTGATATTTTCGCGACGGGGAAGCCCACTTGACTGGTGGCAGGGAACCAAAGCGAAATGTCTGCTCGACTTCCTCATGCGGTAAGTGGATACCACATTCCTCTTTACAGCGCGAGCACAGAACCACAGGTGAAGCCTGGTTGGTCGTCGCAATTCTATCCTTAACAGACGTCTCTCCTGCGGTGGATTTATGACCCTGTTTGCTCGTGGCCAAATCCAGCATTGGTTTCCGTCGCTGCTTTCTGTTCCAGTCTACGTTGACCATATTGACTCCGGTGTCAGGGAAGTGGTCCACATCCACCAGCGCCGTCGCGGTGACTGGAGCTTCGACCTGCAAGTTACCGTTATTAAGCCATACCTGAATTTGGTCCTTGAGCTTTACGCAGTCTGCAGTGTTATGGTTCCACAGGTTATGGAACTTGCAGTATTTCTTTCCTTTCAACTGCTCTGGCCGCGGAAACGGCCCAAAATCAGTCTTTACCATCTTCGCAGCAATCATTTCGTCGAGAATCTCGTGAGCTTTGTTGGCATCGTAGGTATATGTCGCGAACTCCGGTTTAGTGAAGGCCATCGACTTGAGCTTGACAGGCTCCTTGGAAATCTTCAACTGTTTCAAAGACGAGCTTTTCTTCCCAGTCAGTTCGTAGGCTGCTATATCATTATCCTCGTCCTCTTCATCGTCCTGGCTCACCTCTCCAGTACCGTGATGATAGTAAGGGTCGTAAGTGGTTGGCTGGTAGCTCAGGGCCGCTACCATACGGTGTTTACCGGGCACGTACGTTCCTTTGGAAGCATTTTTCCTTGCATCTGTCTCTCGAAGGAGATGCTCAAAACTGCCTACCTCCGTGATGAGTTCTCCCATCGACTGTATCATGCTACCATGCTGCTTCTTTCTTTGCCGGGGCTCCAGGCCTTTAACCGCCAACTTGACCAACTCCTTCTCGGGCAGAATGACATTCAGTTTGGCCTTCTGGATTTGAAAGCGCTGAAGATAAGAGACTGCTGATTCTGTAGGCTGTTGGGCCATCTGAGTAAGAGAGGCCAGATCCACCTCAGGCTCAATATTCCCAAATGTTTCCCGAAAAAGTAGTTCCATCGCCGGCCAATCCTCAACTGTCCCTGGCCTAAGTTTAGAGAACCATCTGAAGGCAGCGCCGGATAGGGAAGTGCCAAAGATCCTGCACTTGAGGACGTCATCATTCTGATATTGGCCGCATTGCACCCTAAATCTGGCCAGATGAGTGGCCGCATCTTCCGTGTCTTCCCCTGAGAAGGTGGAAAAAATAATGTTCTTATAACCTCGAGGAAAATGTGAGAGCATGATGTTTGGCGGAAAAGGTCCCTCGTACACTGCATCTGGCTGGGCCCTAGGGTTTGCCAATCTGATCATCTCCTCTACCTCCTCGCGTCTCACGTACTCCGGGCCTGGAGGCGGAGGGGGTGTCACCGCAGTTCGGTGAACAGTTTGTCCAGGGGTTGCCTGGTTTACCATCGTTGATCCTTCCCCGACATGTACGATGCGGGTAGCCGCTTTTGGCTGGAGAGTCACTGCAGGGATAATCTCTTCCTTTGACAGAGCGGTTATCCTGATCGGAGTGCCAGTTTGGACTAGCGCATAATAGTTCCCCGGAAATTCTTGATATACCACCTCCGCTCCGTCACTGTCATATTGGACGAAAGTTATAGGCTCTGACGAAGCTCCTAACCCCTTCGAGGCTTGATGTTTCTTGGCGGCCTGTCCACTTGATGAAGCAGTCTTTTCTTTGCTGCCAGGAATAACCAAGGCCTTTTCCTTGTTCTTCGATGGAGTAGCAGCAACAGTCGTCGACGAAGAACCGACGTTCTGGTTGGCCTTGTCGCGCTGATTTGGTGGCACGTATTTGCCCGAACCGGACGGCTGGCCAAAAGAGCCAAGGATAGCATTAGGATCGCCTAAAGCCGCGTGCATCACCTCTTTCGCATGGTTCAATTCGGCTCTCTGCATAGCCACTTCAGTGGCCAAGTTGGCCCCATCCTTGCGGAGATCAGCTATGTTTGATGCGGTTTGTTTGGAATGATCCGCTATAGCGTTCAGAATTGTTTTTTGACGCTCATCTTGTGCAGCAGCAATAGTTATAGCTTGCGCTTTCAAGGCGCCCTCTGTTTGTGTGACCTACTGCCTGGTATTTTCCGCATAGCGAGTCATGCGCTGCTCAAACTCGCGGAGGAGTCTTTCTGATTTTGCAGTTTCTCTGGCGAGATCCGCGTCCATCTTCTTGCGATGGTTCTCGACATTCTCCATAAGGATCGCGATAGTCTCATCGACGGTTGCTCCTTCCGGGATAGGCTTCGAAACAAAAGCCTCTTCCTCTTCGCCTCCCACTACAGTGTTGACAGTGGAGGGATTGACAGGCTCGCTGACCTGGTTAGTGTTGACGCTCTGACCTTCAGTTGGGGTCGAGCGATTCTCACCTTGAGAAGTTGACATACTGGATGATTGAGTCTGCAGAGAGAAACGTTGCGTTACTTGTTCCTCAGATAGACCACGACAGTCCGCACGAGAATGCGATCTGTAGCTGGAGGTCTTATGCTTTGGGCAGCTAGCGTAACCTTTCTGGTAAGGTTTACGCTGAGCTTCCCAATGGTTGCGTTTAGAAAGAAACCCTAGTTTGTGGTCCCACTGGGCGTGCCAAAATGTTTGGCTCCAAAACCAGCTGGTGTGCAAACAGTCTCTTTTGGGCGAGTAGTTGCGCAGGCGTGCCAGCACCGCGGGGTGCAGTCGTTGGGGTAGTCCCGTGACCTGACTTCTTCTTCAAGCGCTGTGGACGAGGAGAGCACCAACCTCGTCACAGGGTTCTTTTCTTGCCTTCCGGGAAAGGACTTTTGCCTTACGGATAAGGACTTTGGTTGTGGTTTCTTCGCGTTCACCAAATCGATACTTAGTGTTGTAGACTAAGCAGAGCAATCACTGGGAAGTTGAGAGAAGCACGGGTTTACTAAAGCGTGACTTTAGCTTCGCTGGGTTGCGAGGGCGTTACCCTTGCTTCGCTGGAAGTAACAGTGGCGGTTGTGCTCGCAGTCGGCTCCTGGGGAGACTGGGACTGGAAGGACGGTCGCCGGGTTGATCTGGTGAGGCTGACAGTCGGCTCGCGAGGAGACTAGGACTGGCGGGCGGTCACCGGGTCTCAACTGGGTTGAGGGTTTGCTCCGGGGAGGCTTTGTAATCGCTGGGATTGATTGATTCGAGAGAGAGAGAGCTCTTTCTATATCGTCTTTAGCCTCTATATATAGGCTACTGCAGATTCACTTTCCTTATATGATTGGAGTACTATATTTTGGGCCACAGTTATTAGCCTTGAATTAAATCAAAACTCTTAATAGTATTGATATGATCATGGGTGATTACTATCCGCTTCTGTCGTCGCTAGAATATAGGTAAAGATCAATTGTCTCTTAGAATCCTAGATGTGATCGCTGGATGCGAGCAGTAGGATACGCACGCATTAATTGCCAATATATCTTCACGCAATTGAGGATGATATCGCCTTATGAAACACGGAATGAACAACATCACAACCCAAATCCGTGTAGTCTCCTTTTTGGGCCGCAGGTATCGGCCCACTGGCTCAAACCCACTAAAGGATTTCGCCAAAATTACTTTTGGGCTCAAACAACTTCTTTTTCTTCATTTTGAGCATCAATTCAACCTTATCAGGCAATTAGCTTGGATGCTCAGTGTCAACACCCCCCCTACTCAATTCACTTCCAAGAGTAGAATGTTTATCACCCCCACCTCGACATTGATATTCTTGGTGGAACCTATTCCAGCCTTGCTCTTTCGGATAGCAACTTGCCCCACAGCCACGCCTTGGGTACATGAACAATGCAATGCCAGCATCAAATTTATAGGGACCCTAAATTTTGACGCTAGTGTCAAATGAAAGTGTTGCAGGGGCAGAGTTGAGGTTTCGGAGTTTGATGGCACCCAACCTGATCAAATAGAGTCATGACTATGATTTGAAACACAATGAAAGTGGTTGAATGAATCACATAACTAACCTAAATGAAAGAGGATAAATACTTTTCTACAGTTACCTTGTTTGTATTGTAAGTTGTAACTGTGTATGCCATCATATATTCTTTTACTCTATATGTAGTGTAAAAGAATATTAGAAGACTGACCTTAGTTTTACCAAATATTGCAGGTTCTTTGTCCTTGTGAAGTTGTAATAGTAAACATTTCTTGCTGCTCTTTTGAAAGTACTACAGTAAAATCAAAAATCAGAATATTTAAATAGATTCAAATTTACACGTTACATGCAAGGTTTCAAATTTCGGTTTCGGTTTCGATTTCGATACTTCAAATTTAAGGAAATTTCGGAGAAAGTTTCGATTTCGGTGGAAATTTCGGTTAAAAATAAAGAAATCAAATTAATTGCATTTATAAAATGGTATTTTTGAATGAAACTTTTACATATACTAAACTAACTTATAATAAACCTATTTACAATATAACATCTCTAAAATTACACATTTATAATAGAATTATGATATTTTATATGGACGAGTAATTAACTATAGTATTGTAGTAGGTTGCTAAACTAATGTTTTTATCTATGTGTATTGATAATGTGTTATATATTGATAATGTAAATATGATTTACTTTTTTTAATAATTAGAAAATTACAAGGGGGTGGGTCGGGGCATGTAAAACAAAAACCCCGTAAATGAAAATGAACAAGTACAACAAAAGGAATATAAAAGCTACTATGAAGTGGTTCGATGTAGCTAGTTGAACTGGTTTCATTTAGTATCATACAATACTGCTCCCAAGTACATGAATTTTGGAAATGATTTTCGTACTTCATCACATGGTTATTGTATGTGTACGTGTTGTTGCATTTCCACATGCAATCCATATATCGGATATTGTGGAATTACCTAATATGATGTTACAGTGTATGAAGCATACAATATTTGAGACAAAGCAAAAAGGAAATCATGTTATGGTTGGAGCATTCAACTTTGTAGCAGATAAACACAAAAAGGTTTTTTGTTGTATTCAACTTGATTGTAAAAAAAAAAAAATCAAAATTTCATATTTTCTCTATAAAAGTAAAAAGTGGTGACATAAAAATTTAACAGAAATTTTAGAGAAATTTCGGACAAAATTTCGGTGTGAATTTTTAAATATATATTGTGTGTGTAGATATTTCAGAAATTAAGAATTTCGTGAAAATGTACGGAAAATTTCGGAAAATTTCAGGAAACTTCTTATGGAAATGATATAGCATATGAATTTCGTTTCGGTACTTCAAAATTATCAAATTTCGGCAGTTTCGGAGAAATCTAAAACCTTGGTTACATGGTCTATATGTAGACGTGTACAGAATCGAAGCTTCTATTGATATATGTATAAGGTCCATCTCAATTCTCAGCAAACACCCAAAACGTCCTCAACAAAGTCATTAGGCTTCCAGAAGTCATAGGTTTCCAGCTTTAGTTCTGGACGTGTAGGGTGTCTCAAATAATATTCTTCCTCCCAAGTCATAAGCTTATTCCCCTTAATAACTTATTGAAATTGGCCAAACTCCAATGGCTTATATATATATTTTATCCAGAGCGGAGCTCCGCTTTGAAATTAACGTGTGAAGTTCGAGTTTTTGGTCACTTTTCGGTCGTATATCCACATCTCGACCGTTCAGTTTCTAGGTACTAGTGTATAGATCATGTCTGCAAATTTTCAGCCTAATTGATGATCGTTAAGGTATCTAACTAGTTTAAACCAATGGACTGATTGAATCTGTCAACCTGAACCGTACTAGCTTGAAGGCAGTTATCAATGCTTTAACGATCATCATTTCGGCTGAAAATTTGCAGAGTTGATATATACACTAGTACCTAAAAAATGAACGGTCGAGATGTGGATATGCAACCTAAAAGTGACCCAAAATTCAAACTTCACACGTTAATTTCAAAGCGGAGCTCCGCTCTGGATGGGATCTGTGTGTGTGTGTGTATATACGTACATACATACATACATACATACATACATACATACATACATACATATACAATCGCACTACATTTCCATCATAACTACCTCATTTCCAAGTTTCATCCTAGAAAAGCAAACTCACGAAGCAAAGAAAAACCAGAGAAAGATGGCTAAGAAGACTCACCAGGTTTATCCTATAGCCCCAACAAATGGTTACACAAGAAGTGATGGAGAATCTTTGGTATCTAAAGATGGGCTGAAGCGCAAGAAGAGAATCGAGTTTTTTACCTACATTGGTACTTTCATTGTGTTTCAGATCATAGTGATGACCGTATTTGGTCTCACTATGATGAAAGTCAAGACTCCTTAGGCTAGATTGGGCGAAATCAGTGTCCAAACTCTCAACTCCGTCCCTGCAACACCTTCATTCTATGCAATGTTCACAACCCAAATTAGGATCAAGAACACAAATTGGGGTCCATACAAGTTTGATGCAGGTAGTGCCACATTTCTGTACCAAGGAGTGACTATTGGGCAGGTTGTGATTCCTAAGAGCAAGGCAGGAATGCGTTCCACCAAGAAGATTAATGTAGAGGTCAGTGTGAATACTAATGCATTGCCGAGCAGTTCTACACTTGGCAGTGAATTGAACAGTGGGGTGCTGACACTGACCAGCCAGGTTCAATTGAAAGGAAAAGTCGAATTGATGCTCATCATAAAGAAAACCAAGAAGGATTCTATGGAATGCACCATAACATTTGATTTTTCATCAAAGACCGTCAAAGCTTTACAGTGCAAATGATCACAATACCAGAAAAGTGAGTGCACGAAGGTGGAGCTAGGTTGAATCTTTAACTAGAATTTGAATTGGGAGATGATCAATTCTTGATCTTCTTGTTCCACTTAGTGAGCCTCTCTTACTTCACAATATGCTTTGTAGGCAATGGCAATACTCTCACGAGCTCTACAAATGTGTGCCCAAGGATCGGATGCTCCATATTGAGAACATATATCTCTGTGCTCACACTCCCTTTAATTGAGGCCATTTGAAAGTGCTATTAGGATGGCTCTTAGTGTTGGTGGCGCTAACAACATGGCCAGAGGCGTTGCCTCACTCTCTCTTTCCCCGTTGACATTTTTGGTTCCGTGTCCGCCTATTTTGGTGATTATCTTCCTCAATAGAGCAAGAATATGGACCAGAACGTCCAGAATTATCCATAGATTTAGGGTTTCGCTCTTGGCGCCCTATCTTAGGGGTGCGACTATAATTGGATTCCGGAATGTGCTATGTTCCCACGGGTCTTGAATTATAGTTCTTCACAAGGATGTTGTCATGCTTTTCAGTGACATTCATGGCTCTAATGAGCTCATGAAACCTTGTGATCCGTCCTGCAGAAACATCAATTCGCTAGTTCTTAACAACCATCAAAGCATAGATAAGGAAGGTAGAGAGAGTTCTCTCAATCAACATCGCATCTGTGATACTTTTTCCACAGAATTCCATGAAGGATTTAATATGAAGTGCTTCCGAGTTGTAGTCAAGAACTGACTTGAAATCACAGAAGTAGAGATTACGCCATCTCACTTCTAGGTCAGGAGCAAGGAGTCAAGAACGTTGCCAAAGCGTTTCAGATACATTAAGATGATGGCTTTTGCTTTATTTGCCTCCAAGGTTGCTCTATTTGCTTCCAAAGCTTGAGCTTGCTTAAGAGTTAGCACGTCCTAACTAGGCTTAAAAATCGTATCCAGGATTCCTTGGGCCTTGAGATGCTGGCAGACATCACGAACCCACTTGTAATATCCATAGCCTGTTGTTCCCAATTATGGAGTAAAGTTCAGTTTGTTCAAGTTACTCATCTTGAAAAAGAACAAGAAAAAGGGATAGTTTCGGAGCAAAAAGGCTACCACTAAACAAAAGAAATTTCTGAATGTAATCGCTCCCAAGAAATAAGGAATTTCTGAGTGTAGCCACTCCCAAGAAATTTGATCCCAAGAGGTATTGGATTAGATCGAAACAATGATGTGTGTGGTCGATTGTATATTCTCAATAAACTCTAAGTTTGGTGGTCTTAACAAGGTCCAAGCTTGGAGATAGCACGAACGCTCACAATTTGGCTTAAGTCTCCCCATGAAAGAAGAAAGGGGGGTTGCAAGTCCCTGAAGAAAAGAAAAGAATTGAAATCTTAAAGAAAAATACACAAAAGCGGGAACTTTAATAAAAATTTCCTTGAAAATGACAAATTGGGGTCGCGGGAACTTTTGGCAGAAAAAAGATGCTTCTGGTCGGTGGTGGCCGGAACTGCCCTAAATAGCTTATGTCTTGTTATTATGCCTGCGGTTCAGTGACTTAGGCTGCCAGTTCAGTCACTTCTAGACCGGTTCTTGAGGCTCTGCTTCCGGTTCCTGAATCCTTGCATTGAGGCACTGTCGTTGACTGAGTTTGGAGGCCGTAGACAGTCTGGAAGGCGTCGAACCGATGGAGGATTTACGACAGACGATTTGGAGCTTCCGAAGGCCGGTTCTGGCGGGTCTGTCGCCTGTTCTGGAATCCTGGGGTCTAAGGCTTTAAGGTGTGTGGTGGAGGTAGAAAGGTTTTCAAGGTTTTGTATTCGGATTTAGGTTTTGGCCTTTTGTTTCAGGGTTTGGTTATTTATTTCAGGGCTAGGGCTTTATGCTGATAATGTGCTTTAGGAAAAGAGAAGCAAAGAGAATAATAGAACGAATTTGGGGAGAATAAGCTGTATTTTTCATTGATAATAGAGGCATATTTATATAGAAGATTACATGCATAGAATCAGAGTTTTACAAGGAAATATAATTGTACAATGATTTGGATATCTACGAAGATATATCCGAGAATATCTATAAGACTAAACCTATTACAACTCAGACAAATAATTAGAGTTTGGGCCAGACACACACAACTAGGTGTCCTTAAACTAGGTGTTCTTTTTCCATTTCTGCCCGTAGAGGCCTTTTGTATAGGGAATTTAATCTTTCCCTTTTCTCGAATGATGGAAGTTTTGGAGCTTTCTCCTTCTTCCATTTCAATATCCTGGTAGGGAAGGAGTTTTCTTTTCTTTCCTGGATTGAAATTTTTCATTTCTTTGATTAGTTTTTCTAATCGTTCAGGATTTTCGCAATTCTCAGCTTCTTCATAAAGCTCATAGACCCTCGCAGCTCTGAACATCTGGACTGGTCTGTTTAGATCAGCTTCCAGTTCTTCTTCAGTAATAAGATCTTCAATAGTGGGTTTTGTACCACTGACACTAGCCTGTCTAGTGCTGTAGCTTTTTCTGAGAAGATTCCTGTTTATCCTGAGATTCTCAGGACCGACATCACTTTTTCTGTGATTGTCAAAATTTAGACTGATTTCTCCAGTCTTTCTACTTTCATAAATTTTAGCTTTTGCATTCTCGGTTGGTAGCTTCGGACCAGATAATTTCCATTCAATAGGAAAAGTTACCTCATTCCAAGTAACCTTGTGAATCTGTTGTGAATGGTTCTTCTAACTGGTGAGGAATCCAGTAGTAAGACCAGGGATGTTGGAGATCCGTGTCTTTGGCTCTACTGTGGTGCTCATCAGTTTATAGTATATTCTTCATACTATCGCCAATTCTTGCATATCATTTTTCATTGATATGCCATATGTCTTGACTCTCAGTCGGAGACAATGGGCTGCATCCTTCAAGCTGGTTGAGAAGTTGGGGAAGCAGTTGAAATATGCCACTTGATTGCACAGAGATGCTTCTAGAGTTCCCAGCAAACTAGCTTGCAAATCTGTTAGTCTGTTGTCTTGTAGGACACATAGGACTGAGCAGTTGATGCCTTCTCTTGCCAAAAGCTTTATGACGACTTGGACTGCTCCAATGTGCATAAATTGATACTTCTTTGCTTGTGCTCTGGCAAATTCAGCTGGAGTGATCATCAAGAGATCTGTCTCTCCTGTTGTTGAGGGGGTTGTGAATTCAAGTAATTTGAAGTGATAGCTGTCCATCAGGTCAAATATTCCCCTTTTGTAGATTTGCTTGAAATCTAGCTTTGGTATTAAGGCGTTTTTTACCTCATGCTCGATTTCATTGTATTCAAATTCTTCAGCATTTAGGAGTTGAACTCCTTTCTTTTTCCCGAAGATGTTCATCATTTTGACATCTCGAGTTTCCTTCGGGTTTTCATACCGAATACTTGTAGAACTTGTTGAAGGATCCAGAAAAATCATGTTTGGAACAGGATTCTTGTCTGGTCTTTCTAATGGTTTAAATCCATTAGCTTTCTTTTTTACTGTAGGCACTTTCTTGTCCTTCAGTATATTTTTCATAGAATCCAGCGTTTTTTGCTGTTCATTGATTTTTCTACTAACACTTGTTAGCTTTTCTTCTTCCGTTTTTGGAAATTCCTTGATATAATCCAGTTTGTTTTCCAATCTTTCCAATTGGTGGATTATAGCAAGTAATTTTTCTAGATGATTTTGACATCTAGATAATTCCAGTAACAGCCTCTGATATTTCTCATCAGAGGAATTTAATAGAGAATTTATTTTCTCTAATAACAATTCTGACATTGTCCCCATTAAGGAGGGGTTCTCCTTTGAGCTATTTTACAGGCTCTGATACCAGTGAAATGCGGATCTAACCAATGCTCAAATAACCAAGAGGTTTTTATTCCTCTTCCAGAACATATAAGAGATTATCAATCTCTTCTTCTATTTTATAGATTCTAGTTTGAAATCTATAAATGATATGCCTATAGTTAGGAGCGTCTCTATTAAGACTATCTCTATAGGCTTTCAGTTTTCTCAATTTTTCTCTTTCTTTTTGTAATTCTTTGCCAGTATTCTTGCAGATAGCAACTAATTCAAGTCTGTCGACGATCAAAATTATGAATAGTAAAATGTACTGTTTACCTTTGAGATAGAGGATGAATTTATCATGCTTCTATTTAAACAAATAATTTTAAGAATGGGCCCACCACGTTTCATCAAAATGTAAAAATATTAAACATACTATGCATAAAGTTATCAGAAGGGTACTGATGGAAGAGAAAATCACAGGTTGGGTGAGAAGGAAGGAAAGAGACATGAGTCTGGGTGGAGAGGAACAAAAGTATTTTGTTTGGGTTTTTGGGAAGTATGATGCTAAGATTAGGGTGTATGAGCATTAACCCTTATTTTTACTTAGTGGGTTTGGTCAAGTAATATAAAACATTTTTTGGATATTTAAAATGAACTTTTTTTAGTAGACCATATTAAGCTCAGTACGGATTGGTTTAAAAGACGGTTGGTTCGGTTCATTTGGCCCAAAAAGCTAGCCTAAAAAAATATGCATAATGACCCAACTTATAGGGACAAGACAAAAAGAGTCATCACTTACGTAGTTTCACATGTTTAACATTGCAGCACAAAAATATATAAAAATATACATAAGTCTCTTCAAAACTAGAAAATGCTAGCAAGAAGCTGTAATTATCAATTAAGACGCCCAAATATTGGTGCTCATTACTCAATAAATCATTAGCTATGAATGGTTATTGAGTTCACAGGAGCACAAAAGGTTCCAGCCTACCAGGCAATGCTGAAACGTTGTGGTCAAAGTCTTCTAGATGTGGGTGTTTGAGTAGGACAATGTCATAGTTGTAGACAATACAGAGATCCATGTTTATTCTCCACTTGATGCACACATGATATTGACGCCTAAATACGACAAATAAAAATCCTGAAACCCAGTCACCAAAGTCATAGATCATCTAGAAGTCCAATAATTCCCATCTCTGGCTTTGGACGCGTGTGGTGTTGTTATACAATTCTTTCTCCAGGTCCAACTTCCATGTTCCAGGAAGCTTATTCTACTCGGTAACATACTGAAATTGTCCGAACTCCAAACACTATATATACACACATTTGTACCCTTCCATTTCATCAACAGCAAACAAGCTCCCTTCACTTCATAGTTTGATACATCATACATAGCAATCTAACCCAGAACAGCAGAGAGATTTTCTTTTCAGTTTTATTGAGAGATGGCAGAGAAGACCGACCAGGCTTATCCCATTGCCCCTGCAAATGGTTACACAAGAAGCGATGGAGAGTCTTTGGTATCTGAAGATGAGCTGAAACGCAAGAAGAGAATCAAGTTGTTTACCTACATTGGTATTTTCATTGTGTTTCAGATTATAGTGATGACAGTTCTTGGTCTTACTGTGATGAAAGTCAAGACTCCCAAGGCCAGATTGGGTGAAATCAATGTCCAAACTCTCAACTCTGTCCCTGCAACACCTTCATTTGATGCAAAGTTCACAACCCAGATCAGGATCAAGAACACAAATTGGGGTCCATACAAGTTTGATGCAGGTAGTGCCACATTCCTGTACCAAGGTGTGACTGTCGGGCAGGTTATTATTCCTAAGAGCAAGGCTGGAATGCTTTCCACCAAGAAGATCAATGTTGAGGTCAGTGTGGATACTAATGCTTTGCCAAGCAGTTCTACACTTGGAAGTGAATTGAACAGTGGGGTGCTGACACTGACCAGCCAGGTTCAATTGAAAGGAAAAGTCGAATTGATGCTCATAATGAAGAAGAAAAAGAATGCTGCAATGGACTGCACCATAGCATTTGATTTGTCCTCAAAGACTGTCAAAACTTTACATTGCAAATGATCACGTTGGGAGATGATCATAGATTAGTTCTTGATATGTTATTGTACAGCTAGTTATTCTTTGTTCTTTGTGTGAAGCTTGGATTTGTTGAAGAGTTAGAAAATTATATTGGGATTTATTAGTTTTCTTTACCATTGATTTGCCATGGTGTTCTTCTTTTCAGTTTTATTGGATTGAATATAGATGTGGAAGCTTAGTAGCAGGTCTATAATATCATGCGTCCATGCCAGAGTAATAACAATACCAGCTGGTTTCAATCATCATACTCTTAAATTTAATTGGTTGCAAAGAATGAGAATTGTTTTTAATCGGAACATCGTCACTAGTGGAGCATACGTTTGCATTCTATAAGGAGCAAGAGTTCAAGACAACAGTTGGCCGGTCTCTCAGAGTTAACAATTCCATGAATTAGTATTGAATTCTTGATTACTAGCAAATCCATATCCTAGAGACCGCCTAGCTAACTCGACTGCCATTTACATTAATATTGAAGCAACTGATTGTGAAGTGACCTTCCAGTTCTTTTTCACTTGCACGGTTGCACTCAAAAGATTGAACTGTTTTTGTGGACAGATCGAACTTAATGGTGCAGTCCATATTGGTATACTTCTTTTTCTTCATTTCGAGCATCAATTCAACCTTATCAGGCAATTAGCTTGGATGCTCAGTGTCAACACCCCCCCTACTCAATTCACTTCCAAGAGTAGAATGTTTATCACCCTCACCTCGACATTGATATTCTTGGTGGAACCTATTCCAGCCTTGCTCTTTCGGATAGCAACTTGCCCCACAGCCACGCCTTGGGTACATGAACAATCCAATGCCAGCATCAAATTTATAGGGACCCTAAATTCTGAAGCTAGTGTCAAATGAAAGTGTTGCAGGGGCAGAGTTGAGGTTTCGGAGTTTGATGGCACCCAACCTGATCAAATAGAGTCATGACTATGATTTGAAACACAATGAAAGTGGTTGAATGAATCACATAACTAACCTAAATGAAAGAGGATAAATACTTTTCTACAGTTACCTTGTTTGTATTGTAAGTTGTTGTGTATGCCATGATATATTCTTTTACTCTATATGTAGAGTGAAAGAATATTAGAAGACTGACCTTAGTTTTACCAAGTATTGCAGGTTCTTTGCCCTTGTGAAGTTGTAATAGTAAACATTTCTTGCTGCTCTTTTGAAAGTACTACAGTAAAATCAAAAATCAGAATATTTAAATAGATTCAAATTTACACATTACATGCAAGGTTTCAAATTTCGGTTTCGGTTTCGATTTCGATACTTCAAATTTAAGGAAATTTCGGAGAAAGTTTCGATTTCGGTGGAAATTTAGGTTAAAAATAAAGAAATTGTTTAAGGAAAAAGAGATTCGAGAGAAATTGTAGAGAGAATTGTGTGTAATATTATTGAGAATAGGAGCCCTATATATAGGGATTACAAAGTACTAGTTCTAATGTTACAAGGAATACCAATCCGTGTAGGATTGGGAAATCTAGAACCTTCTCTCCTATTGCTACTCCTAGTTTGATAAGGCACACTAAATCGATATTCCTTCAACACTCCCCCTTGTGCCGCTCAAACTTGGTGGTGACGCTTCATCCGCCGTTGCCTCGTTAAAAACCTTGCCAGGTAACAAAAACCCTGTGGGACAAAATAACCATGGTCGAAGGACAAAAAGAGCACAACACGTCCTTCACTCTTCGAGATCGAACATGTAGACATCATAACTCCCCCTGATGTCGATATCTCCCCCTGATTGCTACAATCGTGGGAGTTCAGATAACTTTCTCAATCCGATGCTCCTTACATGTTTCTCGAAGGTGGATTTAGGTAACGACTTAGTGAATAAGTCCGCTACATTATCCTCTGATCGGATTTGATTCACTTCAATCTTTAGAAGTGCTTGTTGTTGTTGATTATAAAAGAATTTAGGCGATATATGCTTGGTGTTGTCACCCTTGATGAAACCTAACTTCATTTGCTCAATACAAGCTGCATTATCCTCATAAATGCATGTAGGTTCATCTGTGGTAGACTTCAAACCACAACTTCCTTGAATATGTCTAATTACATACCTTAGCCATATGCATTCACGCACGGCTTCATGTAGACCTATAATCTCTGCATGATTTGAGGAAGTAGAAACAAGGGTCTGTTTCGTAGACCTCCAAGATATCGCAGTGCTTCCCATGTTAAAGACATAACCCGTTTGGGAGAGACCTTTGTGAGGGTCAGAGAGGTACCCTGCATCAGCAAAACCCATCAAGACATCATTGTCGTTTTGATGGAGGGGGATAGGGTGAGGCCGGCCACCCCTGGTGGTGGTGACGACGTTGGCGGCAACATGGCCGGCCACCTTGTCATGGTGGACGGTGGCTCCATGCCTAATGGGGTCCGATCCCATTCTTCCGTCATTCCTCTTCTCTCTGTAGGGATAAAATAGGCCCATATCAATCGTACCTCTTAGGTATCGCAAGATTGTCTTTACACCAATCCAATGGCGACGTGTTGGCGCAGAGCTATGTCTAGCTAACAAGTTCACTGCGAATGAGATGTCTGGTCTTGTGCATTAAGCTAAGTACAATAATGCGCCTATTGCACTTAAATAGGGCACTTCTGCCTCTAATAGCTCTTCGTCCTCATCCTTTGGACGAAACAGATCTTTTCCTGGCTCAAGACTACGACCGATCATGGGAGTACTCACAGGCTTTGCTTTATCTTCATTAAAGCGCCTTAAGATTTTCTGAGTATATGCAGACTGATGGATCAAAATCCCATCACTACAGTGCTCGAGTTCTAAACCGAGACAAAACGGTGTTTTCCCAAGATCTTTCATCTCAAATTCGGATTTCAAGTATTTAGCAGTTTCCTTTAACTCATCTAGAGTTCCAATTAGGTTCATGTCATCAACATAAACTGCTACGATTGCAAATCCGGAACTTGTTCTTTTAATGAACACGCATGGGCATATTTCATTATTATTATATCCCTTCCCAATCAAGTAGTCACTTAGACGGTTATACCACATCCGTCCGGATTGTTTTAATCCATATAGTGAGCGTTTTAATCTTATTGAAAACGCGCTCCGTGGTTTAGAACCACTTGATTTGGGTAATTGAAGTCCATCTGGAACCTTCATATATATCTCTGAATCTAGATCCCCCATAGAGATATGCTGTAACCACATCCATAAGCTGCATGTCAAGTTTTTCAGAAACTACCAAATTGACAAGGTAGCGGAACGTTATAACGTCCATTACAGGAGAATATGTCTCCTCGTAGTCGATTCCAGGGCGTTGTGAGAAACCTTGCGCCACGAGGTGGGCTTTATATCTAACAACCTCATTTTTCTCATTACGCTTTCTAACAAAGACCCATTTATGGCCAACAGGTTTTACATCTGGGGGTGTCTGCATTATAGGCCCAAATACCTGTCTCTTTGCTAGTGAGTCCAATTCAGCCTGGATCGCATCTTTCCATTTAGGCCAATCCGCTCTTCGTTGACATTCTTCGACAGAGCGAGGTTCGATATCATCATATTCTATAATTCCTTTTGCAACATGATATGCAAATGCATCATCAATTGCCATAGAATTTCTATCCATCATCTCATGTACACTAGTGTAATTCATGGAGATCTCCCTATTCTCTGGAATTGGTTCTGACATTGGAGCGTCCCCCAATGATGTCTCTTGGACATAACCATAATCCGGAATATTCTCATGAGATGGATTATTTACATCGATGATTAATGGATTATTTTGTGCCAAACTCTCGATGATTAATGGATTATTTTCTTTCTTGGGCGAGAATCCATCGAACCTATTGGCCTCCCACGCTTCCTGGAGGGAGCCGTGGGCCTAGCCACAACGTCACCAAGGGTGGGAACGTTGGCGCCATGCTCATGTACTCTTGAGGTGGCGTCATGTCCTCTAATTTTAGGGACATCAATCCTTGCAGGCACGTTTGCAGCAGGTATATGTGATCTCGTCACTTTAGCGATATCAGAAAACGCATCAGGCATCGATTATGCTACGTTCTGAAGATCGAGAATTCTCCGCACTTTAATTTCGGACTGTGCGGTTCGGGGATCAAGATGAGACAGAGTGGGGACAGACCATGACAATTCCTGTCGTTCCTGTTGAACATTCATGTTCTTATCTCCCCCTAACGACGGGAAGACTGTCTCATCGAAGTGACAATCCGCAAATCTTGCGGTAAAGAGATCGCCTGTCAAGGGTTCTATGTAGCTGATAATCGTTGGAGAATCATGCCCAACATAAATGCCTAATCGTCGTTGAGGACCCATTTTGGTGCACTGTGGCGGCGCAATTGGCACATAAACTGCACACCTAAATATGCGTAAGTGTGAGACATCAGGCTCATACCCAATCACCATCTGTGATGCAGAAAAGGGTTGAGTGGCAGTGGGCCTCAGACGAATAAGCACAGCTGCATGCAATATTGCATAGCCCCAAGCAGAAATAGGGAGATTGGTGTGCATTACCAATGCCCTAGCAACCATTTGTAGTCGTTTAATGGCGGCTTCTGCGAGACCAATTTAGGTGTGAACATGAGGAACTGGATGTTCAACTTCTATCCCAATGGACATGCAATAATCATCAAAAGTCTTTGATGTAAACTCCCCAGCATTGTCTAATCTTATAGACTTAATAGGATGATCAGGGTGGTGAGCCCTTAACTTAATTATTTGTGCTAGGAGTTTAGCAAATGCAGCGTTCCTTGTGGACAACAGCATGACATGTGACCAGCGTGTCGATGCATCAACCAACACCATAAAATATCTAAATGGTCCGCATAGTGGTTGAATAGGTCCACAAATATCACCTTGGATTCTTTGCAAGAATGGTATATTTTCTTTCGTGTCCTTTGTATAGGATGGTCTCGATCCTAATTTTGCTAAAGAGCAGGCTTTGCAGAACGAATGATGGGCTTTAGAAATAACCAATGAGGATTTTGGTTTAGCCATGAAGTCATATTGGACTTTAGAAGTAGAAATTGGAGACAAAGAAGCCTTGGTGGCGTCAATGCCACCCTGAGGCCGCAGGGGTATGGCGGCGCCGACCAAGGATGGCCGGATTTTTGGGTGAACGGCGCCGTGAGGCTCAGGGGCACATTCGGTGTCCAAAAACCAAGTTTTACTTGTTTTCGTTCTAAAAATGGATGTCCGTGTGAAGTCTTTAATATACGGATCATCATATCACGACCAAGATGTCTCAAACGGTCATGCCAAAGCCTATATGTGTCAGAATCCCATAAATCATCTCTCATAACATGATTGGATTCAATTATGCGAATAGTGGTTGCATACAACCCACTAGATCGACACATAAGTTTCTCTAATACTCGTTTATTTCTGTAGTCATTAGAAGTGATGCAAAGGAACTTTCGTCCATTCTCACAATGCTTTTCCGCATGAAAACCATTGGCTCTTATATCTTTAAAACTCAATAGGGTTCTTCCTGCCCTAGGAGAATAAAGAGCTTCGGTGACATTTAATGTTGTGCCATTTGGCAACATAAATTGAGCTGGTCCTCGACCATGAATCAATTGAGATGATCCAGCCATCGTAGTCACGGAAGATCGAGATGGCATCATCCATAGAAATAATTGCCTATTTCGAAGGATGGTATGTGTAGTAGCACTATCCACGAGGCATTCTAGCTCTTCGGGAGACATATTGTTGAAAATTCGGAGCAGATTCTGTTCTGAACAGCTTGTACCTCGATTGGTGTACAGATCTCAATATAACTCCGATAAGGCTGAAATTCGGAGGTTAGATGGAAGAGACAGAGATGAACAACTTTGATGAAGAAAGTTTTTCGATTTGAGCTTCTGAACTAGACGTTTCGAGGCTTGAAAGAAGACGGATGTGCACAGGAACGGGAAAAAGATGCAGTGAGTGTGCGTTGGCTTGTTTGCGCAGGGCTGCAGGGAACGCTGGCACTGGAACGCAGGGTTGCAGGGAGGGGGCAGCAGGGGCTGCTGTGCAAGGTTGCAAACGCACGGGAGCGCGGGCTGCAGCGAAGGCTCGGCTAGCTCGAGCTAGGGGCTGCTTTGTGAATGAGTTTTGGTTTTCTGTTTTGTGGTTAGAGTCGTGCTGATAACGTGTTTAAGGAAAAAGAGATTCGAGAGAAATTGCAGAGAGAATTGTGTGTAATATTATTGAGAATAGGAGCCCTATATATAGGGATTACAAAGTACTAGTTCTAATGTTACAAGGAATACCAATCCGTGTAAGATTGGGAAATCTAGAACCTTCTCTCCTATTGCTACTCCTAGTTTGATAAGGCACACTAAATCGATATTCCTTCAACAGAAATCAAATTAATTGCATTTATAAAATGATATTTTTGAATGAAACTTTTACATATACTAAACTAACTTATAATAAACCTATTTACAATATAACATCTCTAAAATTACACATTTATAATAGAATTATAATATTTTATATGGACGAGTAATTAACTAGTACTGTAGTAGGTTGCTAAACTAATGTTTTTATCTATGTGTATTGATAATGTGTTGTATATTGATAATGTAAATATGATTTACTTTTTTTAATAATTAGAAAATTACAAGGGGGTGGGTCGGGGCATGTAAAACCAAAACTCCGTAAATGAAAATGAAAAAGTACAACAAAAGGAATATAAAAGCTACTATGAAGTGGTTCGATGTAGCTGGTTGAACTGCTTTCATTTAGTATCATACAATACTGCTCCCAAGTACATGAATTTTGGAAATGATTTTCGTACTTCATCACATGGTTATTGTATGTGTACGTGTTGCTCCATTTCCACTTGCAATCCATATATCGGATATTGTGGAATTACCTAATATGATGTTACAGTGTATGAAGCATACAATATTTGAGACGAAGCAAAAAGGAAATCATGTTATGGTTGGAGCATTCAACTTTGTAGCAGATAAACACAAAAATGTTTTTTGTTGTATTCAACTTGATTGTAAAAAAAAAAAAATCAAAATTTCATATTTTCTCTATAAAAGTAAAAAGTGGTGACATAAAAATTTAACAGAAATTTTAGAGAAATTTCGGACAAAATTTCGGTGTGAATTTTTAAATATATATTGTGTGTGTAGATATTTCAGAAATTAAGAATTTCGTGAAAATGTACGGAAAATTTCGGAAAATTTCAGGAAACTTCTTATGGAAATGATATAGCATATGAATTTCGTTTCGGTACTTCAAAATTATCAAATTTCGGCAGTTTCGGAGAAATTTAAAACCTTGGTTACATGGTCTATATGTAGACGTGTACAGAATCGAAGCTTCTATTGATATATGTATAAGGTCTATCTCAATTCTCAGCAAACACCCAAAACGTCCTCAACAAAGTCATTAGGCTTCCAGAAGTCATAGGTTTCCAGCTTTAGTTCTGGACGTGTAGGGTGTCTCAAATAATATTCTTCCTCCCAAGTCATAAGCTTATTCCCCTTAATAACTTATTGAAATTGGCCAAACTCCAATGGCTTATATATATATTTTATCCAGAGCGGAGCTCCGCTTTGAAATTAACGTGTGAAGTTCGAGTTTTTGGTCACTTTTCGATCGTATATCCACATCTCGACCGTTCAGTTTCTAGGTACTAGTGTATAGATCATGTCTGCAAATTTTCAGCCTAATTGATGATCGTTAAGGTATCTAACTAGCACTACTAGAATAACTTAATCAGACGACAGCCATCAGACGACACATGAATTTTTGCTGTCGTCTGAGTTAGTCAGACGACAGATTTTTTAAACCTGTCGTCTAACATCTACTCATCCAACACATGAACCTTTGGTATATTTGAGAGATTTCAGACAACACTAACAAGAATAACTGTTGTCTGAAAAACGAAAAAAAAACTAATTTATATTTATTTTTTTCTCACTCAAAATACTAAAGCCTTTGTGAAAACAGGTGTTTCCCTCCCTTAGCTAAAATTTTAGGTTACTCTCCCTTCCAAATTGCTCTCGGCCTCCGACTCAATAAAATTTTGGGTCACTCTCCCTGCTCCCAAATTGCTCTCGGCCTCCGACTCAATAAAATTTTGGGTCACTCTCCCTGCTCCCAAATTGCTCTCGGCCTCCGACTCAATAAAATTTTAGGTCACTCTCCCTGCTCCCAAATTGCTCTCGGCCTCCCTCAATACCGCTCCGCAGCCACCCCAACCCGAATCCAAACCCCAAGGCTTGGAACCGCGACGCCCTCACCACGCTCAAGCTCATCTGCAACCTCGGCAGCGTTATCCTAATTAACTCTCTGCTCCGCCGCGTTATCCTAATTACCTCTCTGCTCCGCCCTCTTTCGTCTTTCAATTCTTTGAGCCCATAACTCCATCTCGATCTGATACCCCCGATGATTACTCAGATCTCCTCCTCGTCTCCACTTTCCATCACCTCCTTGAGCTATTTTCCTCTCTAGATATACCAAATTCAACAGAATACAATGTTAGGAATTGGATCTAATTAGTGGAACCCCAACTGGTCCAACCGGCCTCCACACTTTGTTCTTTGTTTCTGGGTTTGCAGATTCCGGGTTCTTCCTGCTCTCTCTCCGTCTCTTTTGATTTTTATTTCTTTTTAGAGTCTCTGAAAGGTTTTCCAAAAAGTTACAATCTTTTCTTTTCTTTTCTTGTGTTTCAGCATCTGCTTTGAGAGAGAGAGAAAGAGAATCAAGAGCCAATCGATTCAGAGGAGTAAAGCCCAGGAAGTCGATTCTCCGCGATCGCCGGAGCAGATAAAGAAAACGCATCAGATTTACAGGTTTCTGCAGAAAAAGTATATACTCCGAATTTGTTGCATTTAATGGTTTTTGTTTTTGGATAGTAATTGGGGATTCTGCAGTTGAATCAGAAAATTGATCGGAAAATAAACAATGTTTCATTAGTTCAGTGGTGTTTGTATGCAATTAACTCAGAAGAATTCATTTTTTAGTCAGCTGAGTAGTTCTATGTTTGAGTATGCTTACTTCATGGAATGTCCTTTTCTTGCATGATTTGGTTACCTAAAATATGTATTATAGCTTGGTCAGGGTGGTAAAAGCAGCTGGACTTCTACACTATCCAAAGGTGTTAGCTTTGACAAATTGTCATGTTGTTTTGTGCATTTGAGAATTACTTAAGTTCAGTTTGCTATGTCTGTGTGTGGTTTTGTATTTGTAATTGAAGCACTTAGTGTTTGCTCTTACTGTGTTTGTCTTGGCTCTAATTTGAGTAGAAAACTAAGGAAGAGAGGGAGAGGCAAATTGGGTCAAACTAGATCATGGAATAAGCACAGAGGAGCTTAGTTAGCTAAAAGGGTGAACATTGAAAACATTTATATGGTACTGCTGGAAACATTTATAGGTGCGCCAATTATATGGTACTGCTGGAAACTTTTGTAGCTGCAGGTAACATTAATTATATTATCTACACCACTCTTTTGTGTATTTTGTTGATGATATGCGATGAAATCTTAACCCGCAAACATGGATGTATATCTCAGGTATGATGAACTTGCTTCTAACCCTAACATGGAGTACATTGCTGGAGGTAAAACATGGATTACACTTGGTTTTGGATTTCAATGTTGTTATTGTGGATATCTTAAGTTATTATTTATGATGACTAAGAATGAAACTTTTCATTGTTGCAGGTGCTACTCAAAACTCCATTTGAGTTGCCCAGGTACTAAATGAATTGCTTTTTGTGATGCTCAAGTAATCCGATGATTTACGTCCTTCTTTAATTGTCATGATTCACCATAAACTAATTTCTCTTTACTTTCTGCAGTGTACACGAACAAAACATGAACTTTTCGAACTCATGTGGTTTTATAACTTGCAACAAGTAATTTTAGTTTTCCACCAGATTTGCTCGAACTTATATCTCCCTTCACTACTAATTCTTTTTCTAAAACGGGACTACTGTTACGAGGATGAGTCTGCACTAACATGTACTTGTGGTGTTTGTGTAATGGGTGGTGCAAGGTGAGCTTCAGTTGAAGCTTGTTTAAAAAATTTCACATTTTGCCTGCCAATTTAATAGTTGTACTCTATACTTCTTACAAATATATAGATACTCAGAACTTGGTGTGGAGAACTGATAACGGTTTTGCTCAAGAAACTTAGGTCATACTTATTGCCAATTCACATCCGCTAACTGCTACAAAGTTGAGCATTTAAAAAGACTAGAAAATGGGCGTTGGATGGGTAACCGTTCAGCCAAGTGTTTTAGGTTTCTAATTTCGTTTCTCTAGTGTTTCATCTTTCTGAACTGATTTCTTTGTCAATCCTGTTTGAGAAGTTGAGAAGGCCAAGTAACTGTATCTCCAGAACCATTCAGCTTGTTGCTAAAAACAACTGGTCCAACCGGCCTCCAAGGAGTCTATCGTCCTCGATTGGTGCGACTTTGAGCACCAAATGCCCGGGACGGAGGAACCGTACACAACTGCGATGACGACGGCGCAACCGGCATCAGGTACTCTGTTCTATGTTTCCGGGTTTGCAGATTCTGGGTTCTTCCTGCTTTCTCTGTCTCTACCCATCTCTTTTCTGCTTAAAGATAAAATCATAATTGCAGCAGCCATGGCCACCGCGTCGCCCTTGGATTCTCCGAAGACAGACTCCGAAGCCGCCGACACGGAGCCAAACCCTAACCCTAATCCTTCAAACGCATTGTTCCCTATTTCCCCAAACGGCTTTGTTGTCTGCCTTCTCAGGTTCGCTGGGGACTCCGGTGGTGCATTCATGGGCTCTATCTTTGGCTATGGTTTCGCCTCTTCCTCTTTCTCTTTCTGTTTATCTGCCTGTTGCGTGGCCTATGGGAATTTGAGTTATTTTGGATGTTGATTTTAAATTTTTTACAAGATATTATATGCAGTTTTCATTTGGGATTTTGCTCTTTCCAAAGAATAAAAGGATTGTTCTTTTTGTTCAATACTGCTAATTTTTAAGTATGCTAGTGTTTGAAGTTTGATGTTATGGTTTGTATGGTAGAATTGAGTTAAGGTACTTAATTTGATGCATGAGGGTGTGATTTGTGTCGCGAACGGATGAATCAGTAATTGGGATTAAGTTGTTAGAACTTAAAACAGTATCAAAGGTTAGAAATTGCACGAGTCTAAGGTTGGAGATGGATTGGTGCAGGATACATGACTGGTTTTGGCCTATGGTGTTATTGGTTTTGTAATACCATGTTTTTCCCAATGCAAGTACCAAGCCTTTAGAATTTGTCATGCAAGACAATTGTTTTTTACAGTGTTTTTTTCAATCATTGACTCTATCATGAATTGACAGCGTCATTGATTTCTGGGTAATCATGCACACATTGCAAGGGATGAAGAACAAACCATCCCTGTTAAATTTGGCTTTTGATTTGAAAGTTTGTACTTGTAAAAGGAAGAGATTCAAGGATATAAGTTTAGCACCAAATCAAATATGCACAGACCCTTCTTAAGAATCTATGCTCAACTATCTCAGTTAAATTGTTATATGTATATATGCAGTACATAGATCAAACTTTGAGAAACTTTTAAGAGAGATACATGTAAATGTGTCTGTGTGCCCATGGTTATATCATTATAGTTCGATGTTGTAATTCTGGTGGCGAAATCTTTTCTTTATCAACTATGTGATTATCTGTGTAATTCAGTACTTACTGTGCAATTGCATCGGTATTCTTCTATGAATGTCGTGTCTCAATAATTCAAACTTCTTCACTACCTAGTCATGGGATTTTGCAGGAAGTGTAAATACAGTACTGCGTTTCTTTATATCATGTATATAGTTATTATTTTCTCTTTATGTTTTAAATATGTTAGTCTGGGAGTTCATCATGAATTAACTCTTCGGTATGAAAAAGGTACATGCAGACATAGAAACTGAACATATTGTTAAAAACTAAAACAATATGCCAGCATTTGAGATTAAATTGACAATATTGTAATGCTCTACTTGCTCTAGTAATAGTAAAATAGAGTTAGAACTGCCATGTCTTTATGTAGCACTTAATTTTTTCAGTCTGACGATGATTTGATCCATCTGTGTGGAACTGATCAGTACTACCCATGAAGGCTATGGATAAGGGTATCATGCTCAATAGGAACAAGGTATTGGATAGTTTGCTGACCATTAAGTGCAAATCAATTTGTTTCAGTGGGAGAAAAAAGGGAAAGCAGCATATACCCAGCAGCATATTGATGAAGTCAGAAACGAGTGGGCAAAATTTGTTGTTAAAACATATATGTAAGCTTGTGGTTGGGTATCGACTTATTTTGGTAACCTTGATTTTACAAGATATATAGACAATATTATTATTACTTGCTAGATTGAGGTTACTTTTGGTTAGAATTGCTGGATATAGATATGTACTTTTAGAAATGTTTTGGATTGGCAATGTAAGAACAGATGGCATTGATATATGACAATGTTATATTTTGGATTTGTTCAGGATATGAATGTTCATGTTTGCAACAATTGTGCAAAGTTAATTCAGACAACATATATGTCAAATAACTGTAGTTTCCAAAGGTATCACACAACTGAAGGGTTCACAAAACCATTGTCTGAGATCTACTCATACAACACATCTAAAAACAGCAAATAACACATCTAATTACAGTATCATCAGACAACACATAAATTTACACACATAATACCTATTGTCTGAGGAACATTCACACAACAGTTTTACTGAAGGACACAGTGTGTGTAATTCCTTGCAACGACATGACCACACTATCACTGATGTCTGAGGTTCATTCAACACAACAGATGCTTCCGGCACATTGTTATCTCATACGCATTCAAACAACACATGCATCTCGAAAACTGTTATCTTAAATAAATTTCAGACAACAGGAGAAAAAAGTATCTGTAGTCTGAGGTTCATTTCAGACAACAGATTCTTCCGGCACATTGTTATCTCATACGCATTCAGACAACACATGCATCTCGAAAACTGTTATCTTAAATAAATTTCAGACAACAGGAGAAAAAAGTATCTGTAGTCTGAGGTTCATTTCAGACAACAGATTCTTCCGGCACATTGTTATCTCATACGCATTCAGACAACACTTACATCTCTCAAACTGTTATCTTAAATATATTTCAGACAACAGGGAAAAAAGTATCTGTAGTCTGAGGTTCATTTCACTCAACACCAAAATAACAAGCAGTTGTCTAAGTCAACACGCATTAGATTTTGGGTAAATTCAGACAACAAATTTTTGCTTATATGTGTTGTGTGACTGAGCAACAGACAACTGTTTATCGACAGTTGTCTGAATGAGGTCAATCAGACATCAGGCTACTAGACAACAGCAGGTTTTTCATTCAGACAACAGTCGTTCGACAGTTGTCTGATTAACTTTGTGGTATAGTGTAGCTTAAACCAATGGACGGATTGAATCTGTCAACCTGAACCGTACTAGCTTGAAGGCAGTTATCAATGCCTTAACGATCATCATTTCGGCTGAAAATTTGCAGAGTTGATCTATACACTAGTACCTAAAAAATGAACGGTCGAGATGTGGATATGCAACCTAAAAGTGACCTAAAACTCAAACTTCACACGTTAATTTCAAAGCGGAGCTCCGCTCTGGATGGGATCTGTGTGTGTGTGTGTGTATACATACATACACAATCACACTACATTTCCATCATAACTACCTCATTTCCAAGTTTCATCCTAGAAAAGCAAACTCACGAAGCAAAGAAAAACCAGAGAAAGATGGCTGAGAAGACTCACCAGGTTTATCCTATAGCCTCAACAAATGGTTACACAAGAAGTGATGGAGAATCTTTGGTATCTAAAGATGAGCTCAAGCGCAAGAAGAGAATCGAGTTTTTTACCTACATTGGTATTTTCATTGTGTTTCAGATCATAGTGATGACCGTTTTTGGTCTCACTGTGATGAAAGTCAAGACTCCTTAGGCTAGATTGGGCGAAATTAGTGTCCAAAATCTCAACTCCGTCCCTGCAACACCTTCATTCTATGCAATGTTCGCAACCCAAATTAGGATCAAGAACACAAATTAGGGTCCATACAAGTTTGATGCAGGTAGTGCCACATTTCTGTACCAAGGAGTGACTATTGGGCAGGTTGTGATTCCTAAGAGCAAGGCAGGAATGCGTTCCACCAAGAAGATTAATGTAGAGGTCAGTGTGAATACTAATGCATTGCCGAGCAGTTCTACACTTGGCAATGAATTGAACAATGGGGTGCTGACACTAACCAACCAGGTTCAATTGAAAGTAAAAGTCGAATTGATGCTCATCATGAAGAAAACCAAGAAGGATTCTATGGAATGCACCATAACATTTGATTTTTCATCAAAGACCGTTAAAGCTTTACAGTGCAAATGATCACAATATCCGAAAAGTGAGTGCACGAAGGTGGAGCTAGGTTGAATCTGTAACTAGAATTTGAATTGGGAGATGATGAATTCTTGATCTTCTTGTTCCACTTAGTGAGCCTCTCTTACTTCACAATATGCTTTGTAGGAAATGGCAATACTCTCACGAGCTCTACAAAGGTGTGCCCAAGGATCAGATGCTCCATATTGAGAACATATATCTCTGTGCTCACACTCCCTTTAATTGAGGCCATCTGAAAGTGTTATTAGGATGGCTCTTAGTGTTGGTGGCGCTAACAACATGGCCAGAGGCGTTGCCTCACTCTCTCTTTCCACGTTGACATTTTTGGTTCCGTATCTGCCTATTTTGGTGATTATCTTCCTCAATAGAGCAAGAATATGGACCAGAATGTCCAAAATTATCCATAGATTTAGGGTTTCTGATACGCTAAAAGCAAGCGCATAATTTAACCCTATAAAAGGTCATCGTTAGTATATAGTAAATAGGGATCGTTCTATTCCGGGGATGAGGGTACACCTATCATTGTAAAAACAAATTAATAAAAGTAAAAAGTATTATTTACAAAAATAAAACAAAGAAAGAAATATATACAAGTAAACACAATTAGGGGGTTTTAGAATTATAAATTAAAATTTTAATAAATAAAATAAAGAAAATATAAAAACATATATACACGGGTGGAACGCAAGTAATAAAGATCAAAACCACAATCATATGAATGAAATCCAATCACAATTCCTATAGTTGATCTTCTATGTCATGAGAAAGAAGTTGACCATGTGAAACGTTAGAAAGCAAACGATTTCCCATTTTTTACTTTCCTTCAATATTTAATTTAAGTGAAAGCACCTAAATTAAACCTATTAAACATGCAATCATAGTCTAGAAACCTAGCTAATCAAGAACACATTCAACGCATTAAGAACAAAGAAAGGATGTCAACCAAAGTGCACAACCTAGTTATGAATAAGTTCACCTATTTGCAATCTTCCTAAATTGATTTCGACTTTTGTCCAAAGTCTTCACTACTTAAATTAGCTCCAATTACATGCATGTATCCTGAGTTGGCCATCAAAGAACACAAACATGCAAAAGTTTTCTATAATCCAAAATCAATCAAGCAATCTCACATAAGCAACATATAAATCAACATATAGAAATCACAACTTTATTTCAAAACATATAAATAGGCTTTAAACTTTGCCCTTAACGTCATGTTAACTAGAATTCATAACTCTACAAAATCAAACAAAGGAAAACAGAAGAAAGTATGAAATACACCATGAAAGATGGGTGACATGGCCTTGAGAGGAAGAACTCGAAGATCCTTGAAAGCAAGCAACCTTCTAGGGACGACCCAAGGGTGGATGGCTGATAGGATCTTGATGTATTGCATGACTTCTTCTCCTCCTTGGTTGAGACGCAGAGCTTCTGAAGACTAGAGAAAGGAGAGAATTTTTCTAATGTTTATTTTCTAATGGAGAGAGGTGTGTTTTGTGGTGTAGCATAGGAGGGTTTATATAGGGGAAGGCATGGCTTCATTAATTTAATTTCTAAGGAATTTTCTGGTTGCACCACACAGCTCCAACCAATGAATTAATGCCACATCAGCTCTGCCATGTCACTCAACCAATCAAAAAGCTCCAAAATAAATCCATAATCTTTCCAAATATATTATTACTGATTTTCCCAAGATTTAGTCTGATTTTATTCACCATTTTCGGCCAAATATCTAGGCATGAACCTAGACAATGTATCTGGACTCATTTTGGACCTTTTCTCCCTTAAATCTCTCCGTGGCTTTATCCTTAATGTCCTCCCCTTGATTTTCTCTTGATTTTCACATTAAAATTGCAGATTCTATTCTCTAATTTCAGCCAACATATCTTGAGGGAATTAAGGAACGAATCTGGACTTGTTTTGAACCTTTTCTTCCTTGAAATTCTCCCTTGATATTCTCCACGTAATCTCCTTGATTTTCCATGCAAAAATCAGATTTAATCTCCCAAAATATCTCCCACGTCATCATGTGGTCTCCTAATGCCTTCAGGTTTCCTAGCCTCATCAGGATTCCTGCGTTGACTGGGATTGCAAGTCCCTGAAGAAAAGAAAAGAATTGAAATCTTAAAGAAAAATACACAAAAGCGGGAACTTTAATAAAAATTTCCTTGAAAATGACAAATTGGGGTCGCGGGAACTTTTGGCAGAAAAAAGATGCTTCTGGTCGGTGGTGGCCGGAACTGCCCTAAATAGCTTATGTCCTGCTTTTATGCCTGCGGTTCAGTGACTTAGGCTGCCAGTTCAGTCACTTCTAGACCGGTTCTTGAGGCTCTGCTTCCGGTTCCTGAATCCTTGCATTGAGGCACTGTCGTTGACTGAGTTTGGAGGCCGTAGACAGTCTGGAAGGCGTCGAACCGATGGAGGATTTACGGCAGACGATTTGGAGCTTCCGAAGGCCGGTTCTGGCGGGTCTGTCGCCTGTTCTGGAATCCTGGGGTCTAAGGCTTTAAGGTGTGTGGTGGAGGTAGAAAGGGTTTCAAGGTTTTGTATTCGGATTTAGGTTTTGGCCTTTTGTTTCAGGGTTTGGTTATTTATTTCAGGGCTAGGGCTTTATGCTGATAATGTGATTTAGGAAAAGAGAAGCAAAGAGAATAATAGAACGAATTGGGGGAGAATAAGCTGTATTTTTCATTGATAATAGAGGCATCTTTATATAGAAGATTACATGCATAGAATCAGAGTTTTACAAGGAAATATAATCGTACAATGATTTGGATATCTACGAAGATATATCCGAGAATATCTGTAAGACTAAACCTATTACAACTCAGACAAATAATTAGAGTTTGGGCCAGACACACACAACTAGGTGTCCTTAAACACAACTATCTTTTTATTTATTTTTTTGAAATAGATTGCACAGTTATCTTTGGTTCTGACTTCTAAGAGCAACTCCAACAGCTTCCCTATAATTTGATTTTTCTCTACTTTAGGGAAAAATAAGCCTCTTTTGCTCCAACAGATTCCCTATAATTATCTCTATTTTAGGGAAAGTGAAGAGAGAGAAAACCAAATTCCCTATATTTACAGCAAACTCCAAAATTTTAAAGAAGAATATGGAGATTTTATAGATTACTGTAAACTAGGGAATCTGTTGGAGTTGGAAAAGAAAAATAGGCTAAAGGTTTGACTTTTGCTTCTCTATAATACAAAAATTATAGGGAAGCTGTTGGAGTTGCTCTAAATATAATGGTAGAGAATAATGAGGCAATTAAATTCATTAACTATTTCATTATTTTGCACTCTTTGATCTAAATTTTAAGATAGTTGAGCATAATTGAGTACATGATACATACGTTTCATTTAGCGCCATCAATTGTACAGGGTGGTTCTAGTTGGCTCTAAATTTGTTATTTAGACCTCTCATACTTTGTACACCTCTAATTTACTTTTTAGAATACTTGAAAAGCTAAGTAGACCTCCTTATGTTTACCAACCCTTGAACATGAGATACAATAATCTGTTATTCTACTTAATGTTTATCTGTATCTTCAACCATGAGAATAATAATGAATCAAAAACACATGATATTGCTCTCTTATGAGTAGGTTTCTCCTCCACCAAAATTAATCAGAGGGCTGTTCTCGATCTTGATATGTTGTTGGAATCCCTTTAAATTTGCTAAAAGAAGGATTTAAATGGTTTTGGGTTGGAAGATCGAGTAATAACTATAACATAATATTCAATTAATTTAATTTTAAAAAATTCAAAATCAGATTATTTTAGATTTACTTTTGTATTAAATAATAATTATTATTATTTTTGTTTAATTATTTTAGGTAAATTAACCACGTGGTGTGGTGTGTTGGTCGAGCTGCCTAGTCTGGAACCCCCAGGTCTAGAGTTCGAATCCCAGCTCCATCCCGTGGCCAGCAGATTTGAGGGACCTGGGTTAGTTAAAACACCCAATGGTTCGTGCGTCTGCGGTGCAGTGATTAGTCTGGCTATGCTGGGATACACTGCATGGGTGTGTGTGTTGGTTCTATTGTCGTCTTCCACTCAAAAAAAAAAATTAGTTTAGGTAAATTATAAAACTACATGGGCAATATAAGGAAATTCTGAAAAGAAAAATTAATTGAATGTTATATTTGGGGAGGTAAGAAAAGTATTTTTTTTTCTCTCTCTCTCTCTCTTTGTCCTTATTTATCTTTTCATATGACTGGACAAAGTGTATTAATAATTGAGAAAAATTGGAGGTCAAATATCAAATTTTGAGGTCCAACTAGAACCCACCCTAGATTAACATGCATGAATAATTGGCTAACAGAAAAGAAAAAAATTGCATGAATGGGGAAAAAAAAGAAAAGAAAAAAAAGACAAGCAGTAGGTCAACACAATTAATAAATGGATGTCAGTCAATACATAAATGATGCGCTGGATCCATTTATTTTATCAAACGGGTAAACATTCAAGTGTTTACTTTCTACTTTTAGCATAAGTCACACAAAAAAATTAAAAAATTATAGTGTTCTTGTGAAGTGATACGTTGTACATTCATATAACCATAATAGTTCATTGTGGCACGAGTTCTAAACTAAATCAGTTGTTCCAGTTGGGTTGTGTAAACCATTTAATTAATAAATTAATGAGTGAGTTTAAGTTGGATTAACCATCTCTTGAAATAATTTTCAGCGAACCACATTTTTAGTATTCCTCTAAACTACATGATATTAAATTGGAATTAGTTGTAACAGTTAACCATTGGTTTAATTTATTTGGTATACTAACATCGTCCAACGATCTCTATAATCATGTGATTTACCAAAACGTGGTACTCTACATTATTTCTTTTCTCGACATGAACATGAATATGAGACATTTGTTTTACTTTTCTAAATTTTTGATTGCTCAATGGGATCTGTGAACAACCTTTTCAAACGACCCATAACTTGACACTTATTTTTTTTTTTGAGAGAATTGTCAACTCATTGCATTGATCAGCGAAATTACATATAATGACTCATTCCTGTGGGACTGTCAAAAGAGTCACTACCTAAATAATTCAACCTTCTTAAAGATCATGAAGCTCAGCCAAAATCTACCCCAAAATATCCTAGAAAATCAAAAGGCCAAGACATTCCGAGTATTTTTGGTGAAAAATCTCAGAGAGAACCTAAGAATTCATTCCCCAGAGGAGAATAAATTCTTACATAAAAATAATTAAAAGTAAAACAATCCAGCCAAGCAGCCCAGCTGTCCCATATGTCAATCAGAAGCCCAAACGAATGGGAAACCCTAGCACTAGGCCCAGAAGGGTTCCAAGCCCAACTGGACCTGCTAAGGCCACCCAAACTCATGGGCACCCCAAACAAGTAGGGCAGCACACCAGATCACCTCCGGTCTACGACGCCGGACGGAAAGGTCATCCCCTGCTGGAAGTCGCAATCGTCGCCTCTCCCAGCAGCAGCCAATCCTGCTCCAGCACGGATCAGCGCTGCATCAGTTAGCCCGGCCTCGCAAACCTCCTTGTACGACGACCAGTCCCCCGCCACCTTCACCACCCAGCCGCCTGGCACAGAACAAAATCCCAAGGCGGCGCCCACTCCGCTCCCCGAAGAGCCAAACCTTCCCAAACATCCTGGGCCAAGAAAGACCCGAAACCATTGCCGCTGCCTTGAAAAGCCACGCGAAATAGAAGCTCTTCAGTGGCCCCAATTTTGAGAATCCGACGACGGGGAACCCCGCCATCCTTAATCCCCCAGCGACTAGACGAGAAGGAAATCTCATCTCCTCCAGCCCAATTTGTAGATCCGCCGCCAGGAGGCCACGGCCTCCACCTACCTCTCAGAGAGAGTAACCTAAACATAGTTATTTTTCACTAAAATGTTAATTAATTTATGTCACTATAACTTGACACTAAATTAGTAGGTTTGAATTAATATTTTTTTAAATGAACATTTTTTTAGTAAACCGTATTAATGAGACAAAAAATTATACATAATGAACCACCTCTCAAGAATATGACAAAAAGAGTCATCACTTAGGAAGTTACACATATTTTACATTCCAACACAAAAATATATAGAATTATACATAAGTTTCTTCAACCCTAGATAATGCTAGCAAGAACCTGTAATTATCACTTAAGACCCCCAAAATATATAGAATTATACATAAGTTTCTTTAACCCTAGATAATGCTAGCAAGAAGCTGTAATTATCACTTGAGACCCCCAAATATTGGTGCTCATTACTCAATAAATCATTAGCTATGAATGATTATTAAGTTCACAGGAGCTGAAAAGGCTCCAGCCCACCAGGCAACGCTGAAACGTTGTAGTCAAAGTCTTCTAGATGTGGGTGTTTGGGAAGGACAAAGTCATTGTTATAGACAATATAGAGATCGTTGTTTATTCTCCACTTGATGCAAACTTGATATTGACGCCTAAATACGCGACATATAAAATTCCTGAAACCCAGTCACCAGAGTCATAGATCATCTAGAAGTCAACAATTCACGTCTCTTGCTTTGGACGCGTTTGGTCTTGGAATACAATTAATTTCTTTCTTCAAGTCCAACTTACATGTTCCAGGAAGCTTATTCTGCTCGGTAACATATTGAAATTGTCCAGACTCCAAACACTATATATACACACATTTCTACTCCAACTGCATAAACAAACAAGCTCTCTTCACTTCATAGTTTGATACATCATACATAGCAAACTAACCCAGAACAGCAGAGAGATTTTCTTTTCAGTTTTATTGAAGGATGGCAGAGAAGACCCACCAGGCTTATCCTATTGCCCATGCAAATGGTTACACAAGAAGCGATGGAGAGTCTTTGGTATCTGAAGATGAGCTGAAACGCAAGAAGAGAATCAAGTTGTTTACCTACATTGGTATTTTCATTGTCTTTCAGATCATAGTGATGACAGTTTTTGGGCTTACTGTGATGAAAGTGAAGACCCCCAAGGCCAGATTAGGTGAAATCAATGTCCAAACTCTCAACTCTGTCCCTGCAACACCTTCATTCGATGCAATGTTCACAACTCAGATTAGGATCAAGAACACAAATTGGGGTCCATACAAGTTTGATGCAGGTAGTGCCACATTCCTGTACCAAGGAGTGTCTATTGGGCAGGTTGTGATTCCTAAGAGCAAGGCTGGAATGCGTTCAACCAAGAAGATGAATGTCGAAGTCAGTGTGAATACTAATGCTTTGCCAAGCAGTTCTACCCTTGGGAGCGAATTGAACAGTGGGGTGTTGACGCTGACCAGCAAAGTTCAATTGAAAGGAAAAGTTGAATTGATGCTCATCATGAAGAAAAACAAGAATGCAGCAATGGACTGCACCATAGCATTTGATTTGTCCTCAAAGACTGTCAAAACTTTACAATGCAACTGATCACATAAGTAGGGCAGGAATGTGGAGCTAGGCTGCATCTTCAGATCATATAATTGGATTAGGAGAAGATAAAAGACTAGTAGCTGATTTGTTATTGTACATTCTTTATTCTTTGTGAAGCATGGATTTGTTGAAGAGTTATATGAATATATCGCTATTTATTAATTTTCTTACCACTGAGAGGCCACTAGCACATTAAGTTCCAAGAAATCTGCTATAGTACGTTTAGCATGAAGACTGATAAATGGATTGAATCAGTTTTTAATATCAGTCAATACCGACTAATACAACAAAAACGTAAAAATGGTGGGCCGGAGACGATTGAAATGATTGGAGTATTAGTTGAAAACACTCTTCTATAGCTCTTCAAGTTGGACAATAATGGATTCAATAGCTGAAAGCTTCGAAGTTAGGTTGATTTTTAACGGAAAGTGTCTGTTTCCGTTGTATCAAGCCAATCCACAGCAGGCCAACACTAGCACTCGAGCAAGACGTACGTCTCGAAGTTGGCGGGCTAACAACTTTGGATGAAACCTTATGGATTCTCAATTATCCCAACAAAGATGACTTGTCACCGCACTTAGAAACAGTCTGAGAATAATTGAATTCTGTTCTTTTGAGTTCATTCATATGCCCAGTATGATTGGCAGTTCATATTGGAGAAGAATGCCAAGTTAAGTGAGAGCATATAAGTACCAGCTTCATTTTTACAGTTGAGTCTCCAACAAGCTGTCTTTGGTTCTAATATACTGGTAAATAAACTCGTCCTAGTTGTCTTATAGTTTTCCACTCTTTGATCTAAATTTTAAAAGTACAGCATACATATGTAATATTTAGGGCTATGAATTTTGACAAGACCAGAGATAGCAGAACTCAAAACAAACACAATAAGATGGGTTAAACACTTAAACCTGTATGAATAAAAAAAACATAATGAACTTAATGGGTCAACACGCTAAAATACGATTAATAAACATGTTGATCTTAAATTAACCACCCAACTCATGAATGATGCACCTAACTCATTTATTTTTTTCAAACACGTAAACATTTAAGAAATTTCAAGTGCTTATTTTTTACTTTTAGTACAAGTAATGCGAAAAAAAATATATATATTATAATGTTCCTGTGAAGTCATACGTCACTACTACAAAAAGGTCATCAGACGACGGTGAATTTGTGTTGTGTGATGACCAAGCTCACCGTGGTCTAAGTGAGTGTTGTGTGATTGAAACATCAGACAACGGTGATTTCCCCGTTGTGTGATAGTACTTTGCTCAACAGAATATTAGTTTCCGTTGTGTGAATTCTGCGCAGGCATGTGCCTGGCATGGTATGCGCGGGGATGCCGCGGCACAGTCAGACAACAGAAAAGGAAATTTGCCGTTGTCTGAGATTCATAACACACAACAGATATAACTCATTCTTTGTTGTCTGAGATTCATAACACACAACGGATATAACTCATTCTTTGTTGTCTGAGACTAATAACAGACAACGAATATAACTCATTCTTTGTTGTCTGAGACTAATAACAGACAACGGATATAACTTAATGTTTGTTGTCTGAGGTAAGTAACACACAACTGAAGTAAAATTATCTCCCTTGTCTGTTGATCAAGGTTCTAAAAGTCGGGCTAGTCGGCCGCCTAGGCGGCGCTTAAGCGCTAGGCGTGGAGGAGACGTTCCGATTTCGACCGAATCGTTTGCCTTATGCGCCGGGCTGCTGGGCGTCCGCCTAGGCGCTCTAGGCGGAGGGTAATCGGGCTAGGCGTTTCCCGACTGTGGCTGGGCGCTAACCGCTGAAGTCTTTTTTTTTTTTTTTTCCTTCATCGTTGTTGAATATCAAGACGACCTTCTGGGCTCCTCATCGACGGCAGCGTTCCAACGGTACGGTGGCAATCCTCCTCAACACAGATGGGCGACGCCAGTGGTATGGTCTCTCTGTCTCCCTCTCTCAAAGTCTCACTCTCTCGCTCCCTCGGTCCTCCCAATCTCTGCTCAACATCTCCATGTACTTTCAAACTTGGTAAGTGTCCCAATCTGAAATTTGATTTGTTTCAAAACTTCGATCTGTTTCACACTTTCACTGTTTGAGATCTGAAATTCGGGTTCTTTTTGCAGCAAAGCCTCTTTCTGCTTCAATTTGCTACACATCTATTCCACAACAAACAACAGGAACCAAGAAGATTAAAAACAATTCAAGATCCTAAACGATTTGAGCATAATATCGAGATAAGGGATCAAGTAAAGATTTGATATCAAACTATCTTTTTCTTAGATTGGGGATCGGACTTGGGTTCGAAGATAATAGAGAGAGAGAGAGCATAATATCGAGATAAGGGATCAAGTAAAGATTTGATATCAAACTATCTTTTTCTTAGATTGGGGATCGGACTTGGGTTCGAAGATAATAGAGAGAGAGAGAGAGAGAGAGAGAGAGAGAGGAAGAAAGCCGATCCACTATGCTCAACAACAAACTAGATATGAAAATGTTGCAGATCTGGAGAAGAAGAAAAAGAAGATGGAAAAACAAGGAAAAGAAAGAAGAAACAGAAGAAATTCGGGTTCAGAGTTCCTTTGAGCCTCTTTCTGCTTCAATTTGCTGAGTTGCAGCAAAGTCTCTGCTTTTCAATTTGGTTTTGACAGGTGTTGCAGCAAAGTCTCTGCCTCATTTTGGTTTTGACACGAACTACATCTATTAATTGAATAATTGTATTGAACTATTTGTCTATTTGACTTTGCTTACTTAGTTAATTGGTTCTCAGTAATTAGTTTTTAACTTCTTACTGATGTTAATTACTTAATTGTTAAAATGTGATGGTTCATTGTTCTACATAGAAGCATTTTGTAGTTATATTTATATATAGAAATAGTTGTCAATGATATTATATGTTATAAAAATAAAATTAAAATTAAAAATAAAAAAACCGCCTAGTCCCCGCCTAGGCTCCCGCCTAGGCCTCTGGGCGCTAGGCTTCAGAGCTCCGCCCGACTAGCGCCTAGCGTTTTTTAGAACCTTGCTGTTGATTACTCAGACAACAGAGATGATTTGATTTCTGTTGTGTGATATTAATCTCAGACAACAGAATTTGTTTTCTTTGTTGTTGGTTGTTAGTTCACACAACAAATTCTTTGTATCAACCATTGTGTGAGCAATGTAAGGTTTGTTGTTTGAGCTTGGTTCTCACAACATTATTTGGAGCTGTTGTTTGTTCATTATGTAATTCATACTTGGAATCTCTTTCCAAAAATAATACTCCATATTACCATATAAAACCACACTAATCCATATCATTCAAGTAGCATTTTTCAAACATCCAAACATTCAAGTTACTAGATAATATACCAAAAAAGAAAGCATTCCTAGCTGCTACCTACACATGAATCAAAAGCATCCCTAGCTATTTCTAGCTGCTGGCTAGACCCATGAATCAAACTTGGTAGCTCACATGCTGAAAGGAGGTAATCCACAGTACTTGCTTCTTAAGCTCTAAGATCCTACTCCAACTCATTTATGTTGCTTCTTGAGCTTTGGATTATTACAGCAGAGGAGGTATCCTTGGTTATGGTTCTGATGTCTTCCATCCCAGTACTCACTCTCATATACCGGCATAGTCTTTGTGTCATATGAAAAAGGACTAGGAATAACCCTGCAAGTTGGACAACTCAAATGAGTTATCGAATCAGTATGTGCTATAAAAAAAAAAAAAAAAAAACAAATCAGAGCGAACACAAAGACATAATCAAAGAGAACACAAAGAACCAATAAGTAAATAGAGGTATATAAACTCTCTGTTTTCCCCCCAGAAAGATTTAATCTTTGAAATCCTAAACTGAAGCAAGTAACCAACTTGTTAATTAGGTGCGAATGAGAGATTTAGGGGTGGGTGGAGTCCTTAAATTCATAAAGCAGCCCATATCGTTCATTCCTCCACAATTCTTGATTTATTCTCCCTACAGAACCACTAAGATCGACCACCGTATTAGCTTATAACTCCTTATCAAAGAGAAAATTTATGATTACTTATCACTATTGCAAATGGACATATGGAATTAAAAAAAAAAACAAAAGCAGCCATGATGTGAACTAATCAAGGAATCTAGTAGTTTCAATATAATCTCAAGAAAACTGCAGCAAGACAATTCGATTCTGATAGGCAAGCAAGAAAACTCATCCCTGCTCAACTCATTGCCTAAGCAGCTACTCACAATACTGTGATGAAATTTTTTTAAGATTTTACTTCTACACAAGTTTGATTAACTTGAATGATTGATAAGCTAAAGCAACAGGGAGCCACAGTTTTCAAATAAACAACAATTGGGGCACTTGATATTTAATTCAAAAGTAGTATATAAACAATCAATGAAAAAAACAAAAACAAAAAACAGAAGGATAAATAAGGTGGACTTTAGGATTTTAAGCTCTAAATTGATATGTTTCATTACAAAGATACAAAACTTGCAGCAAGAATGCCTTCTACATTTATCAGAAATTCTAAACTGTATCAGAATTCTACAGTTTTGTGATTTTGAATCCTAAAGTCCACCTTAATCTGATAAATATCAACGTGAAAGATACATTTATCAGATTAATGTGGACTGAAATATTAAGGTAACTCCACCACAGTTTCCAAGCGGCTCTACTTGTGTTTTTGGATCATATATTATACATTAATTCATATATAAAACAACTAACTTGAATCCTACCTAACTGAGGAAAATATTGATGATCAACTACTTAATAAACTATGACATTGAGTAATTTGAACATTAAAGAGTTGCATATAAACAATACAACAAGCTAATACACCCACTGATGCATTGCTTTAGAAGAATTAGAACCAAAATGATTGTTGATTCATAATTTAAAAAAAAAAAAAAAACAACATATCAACAGCCATTATAAAGAAAAAGATTTGAAACAGCAGCTATAATATAGCTCATTAGTATTTAAGATGCTGTCATTTAAGTGCAGAGACGATCAGACAAAGAAAGAACAATAGTCTAGTTAAGAAAAGATAAATGAATCTATCAATGCAGTACATTTTTACTCTATCAATTAACGATGGCAAAGAGAAATGCCTGCAAGACAAACCAACTCTATAACACCTGAAATAAGTCCTAGAGAAATGTATACAGGACTCGAGCAATACATACTGAACAAATCAAACCAGGCTAGGCATGAACTCATACCACAAATTCAAGGCAGTAAAACATAAACTGTGCACTAGCAACCAAATAATTGCAGGCCAAGGGTACCCTCACAGATGACAATGACCTCAATGTTCAATGACCTCAATGTAAGCACTAGCATACTAGATAGCAGAACCAATGAGATGAAACAGGGGAAGCTAGGGCCTACCAAAAATGAATCCAAAACTAAGCTTCTAGGAATATAGCGCACCTCATTCGTGAAAATTACATATGACTGTCTGGATATAGCAACAATGAAAAGTGTCCGAACAAGCTTTTCAGGCTCTCCCCCTAATTTCAAAGAAAGTAGAACTTATTAGAATTGCTATAAGAACCATAGCAGAAAGAGGAGAAGAAGAACAAGCAATGAAATTATGCAACACTAAAACAGACACACCCATTTTGATGTCAGTGAAGATGCAGATGCATTAAAAAAGGTAGCCACTGATTCTGAAGCAACTGCCTTAGCAAGCGATACAAACAGAATTCATTGCAGGGATACAAACAAAATTCATTGCAGATATACCTTTAACAATATAAGGTTCTTTACGCTTAGTCGATCATCCACTAATCCAAAGCCATCAGGTGGCCATACCTATAATAACATGAAAGAATAAATTTTTGGCCTTCCTAATAGCATAAAAATAGGCCATAAACATTACTTGCTGTGCAAAGTATATACAAAACTAGCATAGTGGATTACTTATTCAGTAATCACTTTTTTAAAAGAATACATGACAAGAGCAAAACAATGAGTCAATTAGGAATCCATGCCCAAATAAACGAATAAATATCCATGCCCATTGAATTAAACTTCACGATGGAAAAAATTTCCGCATATAGGAAGACAAAAGAAATTAAGTTGCAGACAATATGAAACTGCAAATGAGACTTCAATTAACAATAAGCAAGACTCCTTTTCTAGAATGATGTCAGGGAAGTTTTACTGCATCCATTAATGGCATGCAGTGGACATCAAACACCATGCAATTAAAAGATTAAAGAGGTATCCATGAAATTCACAGAATATGGCCAAATTTCTAATACTAATTAAGTTCCAGAAAAAGGGTACTTGCTTGAAAAGAAAGCAATTAGTTCAAGCACAAAGCAATGCAACCAAAAAGTAATGCTTGAGTCTGTCAAAAATAAAAGGACAAACAAAATGTACTGAAAATTCTTCACCAAGAGCAGAAAACCAATTTTGTTAGTTTTCTTTACAGGACAAGATCCATTAATGGTAGCATTTATCTGTCCACTCTGATTTCCATTCCACTCGGGTTCTTGAAACATATAGGTTTCGCACATTGCAACCAAAATATGTTAGCTTTCAGCTATGCATTATGCCTAAGAAAGAAATCAACCAAACTTATGAGCTCACACGAAGTCTTCATACCAAGTGTACTGAAAATTTTCTGTTTGAAACATTGAATGCAGCATGATTTTTGTGCTTTCAACAAAACTAAAGATTACATGTACCAGTCCCCACAAAGAAGTATTAACACACTTCTTCTCAATTAAAAATTCTCGTCATTGCTCCCTACAATGCCCTACTCTAAAACAATAAAGAGGAAACAATGAATAAATCTATATAAGAGAACAAAACGTGATCTCTATTGTTCATTTGGGATCCAACTTATTCCTTAATCGAACCTCTGGGCTTAAACTACATACACATACATCAATCACTTAAAATAACAGATCCACGACAAAATTTATCATCTCTGTGCTTATAGTATCACAACCAAGTAACAAATGGACAATTAAAGGTAGCACGAAACATCTAAACACCTGTGCTATATTATGTAGATCAATAATATTACCAACCAGCAAGTGTTCAAAACTTTGGGATAATTAACAAAAAAGATGAGACAACCTCTACAGTCAACTACAAATGAACACAAGATGACTCCAATCATCTTGAAATTTTCACAATACTTCAATATCAGGTATCTATAAACTCTAACTGGAAGGGACGGAGACTATAAACTCAATTGGGAAGATAACTCCAAACATTTTGACGACTTCCTAAAAATCCAGAACTATTAGTTGATAAACATACTGAAGAAAATCGACCCACAAACTCAAATCATAAACCAAATCCCAAAACCCAGAAAAATCTAACCATTCTCACCTTGATGAATTCTAGGTCAAGGTAAAAAGTACGAGTGCTATGAGAATACCAAAATGCTTGTCCATTGTGAAGAAGAAACAAGCTTGTGCAGTGCAGTCACCCTATCAATGACTCAGAGATACTAAGAAACTACCAGAAGGCAAATGATGATGTCCAACAAAGACAAGGAGATGCTAAGACATTCATAAATCATGCAAAAACAAGGAAATAGTGATAATACATTCATAAATCTGCCAAAGAAATGGAATCGTATATGGATCACAACCAAAATTCAATGCCAAAGCTTTGAATTTGTTGCTAGTGTCCAAAGCTCTCAGATTATCAAAATCCAGACTGGCAGATTGTGATTTTCCAGTTCACTAACTTTGCTGCTTCTTGAACTGTGCTCTGATTCGTACACGAAGCTTCCTGAAAATCTAGAAATTAGAAAGAAACTGAAAGATCATAGATTATAGGAGGAATAAATTAGCAGATGAGCCAAAAAAACGACGGGCAAAAACCTTTTATTTGTTGCTTCTCTTCCAATCGGAGAAATAAGGTAACCTAAACAATCAAACCCACAACAATCTGAATTAGATTCTCACCCAAAATGAAGAAATTAACTTCACAGCAAAATCAGAATCCATTAGCCAGAATGCGAGAAAGACTTACGGAAGCTAGCCGCCAGGGAGAGAGAGATTGAGCTGGAGGCGGAAGGGAAGGGGAGAAAAACCACAACCCGGAGGAGGCTCAAGCTGTTGAGGACGGTCACAGCGAGGGAGAAGAGGGTGAAGGTGAGGAAGGGGAAGGTAGTACTGCCTGAGATGGAGATGGGTTTGTAAGAGATGGGTTTCTATGTTTACGGTCGATAGAGAGCAGAGATGGGTTTCTAGCTGAGTGTCGAGCGTCGAGAGGAGGGCTATGTTTTTTTTTTCTTCTTCTTTTGGACACGATATGGAAATTAAAGCAAGCTAAAATTTCTTATGTCATTCACACAACACAAGTCTCAGCAGTTGGTCGTCTGAGTGAAGCACTAAAAATCAAAATGTGAAATTATGGAGGGAAATATGGCGCCTATAACATTTTGGCTCAAAATTTTGCCTTCTAGTTCTAAGTTCACACAACAGAAAATCTTAAAATCTGTTGTACAATCACAACAGCTTACACTAGGCCTATCTAGGCGAAAACATTCAAGCAAGCTTCCTCAAACTTTGGTGCTTAGTTTTTCAATCACACAACGGAAATAGTGAAACCCGTTGTACCTAGTAGCCCAAATGTCAATGTTTCAAGAGCCAACCAAGACGCCAAAGTGAAGGGAAATCTGCCGCTAATTTTTTAAGACTCAGACAACGGAGACTACTTAATTCCGTTGTGCAATGTAGGTCTAATTAAAAAGTTATCACTTTGTTGACATTCACACAACAGAATATCACTAATACCATTGTGCAATAGAGCTTACTTAAACACACAACAGATGATTTATGTTCTGTTGTGTGATTAGTGTTGTGTGATTAACTTTTTGTAGTAGTTCGTTGTGCATTCATATAATTAAACATTCATATAATTAACCATAATGGGTCAATAGAATTTCATCATAGCACGATGTCTAAATTAAATCAGTTAATTCAGTTGTATGGGTTGGGTCGATCGGGTAACCCGTTTAGCAAATATGTGCGTTTGAGTTGGATTAACCATTTCTTGGAACAATGCTCGGAGAACCACATATGTGCATTCCAGGACGGTTTTTGTATAGGTACCTAACTTTTTATTGGGATTAGTACTCGTGAGGAACTGATGGGATTATTGGTCTGAGGTTGTCAGTGAGTCTACTGATGGATTCTGTAGAAAAATTTTATTATCAGTTTCTTATTAGTTTACTCACCCCTGAGCATCATTCAATAGGTGGAGTGATATTGCGTTTAGAGGTGTCTCTTTCTGATGGCTCCAGAGGAGCGGGTCACTGTGTAATATTGTTTCTTCCATATTGAATAAAAATGTCTGACCTCCTTCAACTCAAATATATATATATATATATATATATAATTAACCTTAATGGGTCAATAGAATTTCATCATAGCACGATGTCTAAATTAAATCAGTTAATTCAGTTGTATGGGTTGGGTCGATCGGGTAACCCATTTAGTAAATATGTGCGTTTGAGTTGGATTAACCATCTCTTGGAACAATGCTTGGAGAACCCACATTTTAATATTCTACTTTTAAACTACATGATATTATTATTATTATTATTTTATTTTTTTGAGGAAAATAGATAATTTCATTCATTTATCAATGCCCAGAAGGCACGTACATCAAATGTTGTCTTACACCAGAGTCATAAATGGTATAAGCAATCAAGCAAATGACAGATGACCCTCACTGCTAACATATTCGCTCACTTATTGGGCTTAACAACAAGAAACAAAATCCTCCCTACCAACTTTCCATGAAGTAGTTACCTAGCCACTTAGAGACCTCAATTGGTGTACAACTAGAGAAACTAAGATGAAAGTACGTAGTAGAAGACTCAACTTCTAGTATCAGGCAAGGAAAACCTGAAAAAACCTAAAGCTTTCCCTTGCTTAGCCATTGTCGCTAGGGCTGGGATCAGTACCAGTAGTTGCAGGGTAAGAGAGTCGAAAGTAGCGACATTTGGCTTCTTGCCATGGCGATGATTCTTGTTCCTACTCCCAAGTAGCTTGCCCGACTTCTTCTTCAACATCACCAGAGTGACATCCATCCAGGCATGAAGGAAGTGAGCCTTGAAGGCCATAGGGTTGACCGGTCGGCGGGTCAGAGGCTTCCCAATCAGAAAAGATTTGGAAGACTGACGAACAGGGCCACCACCAATTCTCCACAGATCAGGAGCCCTACCTCCCTCTGCAAGTGCAAGGGAGTCAGCACAACTAACGGTGATAGCATCACTGGAGGCCATGTGGTTGAGTGCGGGCTGAGGGTAAGAGATGTAGAGAAGAAAACTAGGAGACGAGGATGCGAGGGCACCGTAGAGAGCTAGGGTGAGAGAGAAAATCTCTCCTAGGGTTTTTTTCATTATGAAGCTTTTTACATGATATTATATTTGATATATTTTTTTTTTGGAACCAAATAATTCATTCATCTCAAGCCAGAATGGCACAGATACATACTTTCCCTTGCCAAACTTAAGGGCAAGTTTAGCACGTGGGATGCTAGCACCACCCATTAGACAACCAGTGCTCACTTATTCAACAAGCCTAAGAACAATGAAAATAACCACATAGCAATTAGGCAAGTTCAGAAAAATAACCACATAGCACCGGTGCTCACTGAAATTGTCCAAACTCCAAACACTATATATACACACATTTGTACCCTTCCATTTCATCAACAGCAAACAAGCTCCCTTCACTTCATAGTTTGATACATCATACATAGCAATCTAACCCATAACAGCAGAGAGATTTTCTTTTCAGTTTTATGGAGAGATGGCAGAGAAGACCGACCAGGCTTATCCCATTGCCCCTGCAAATGGTTACACAAGAAGCGATGGAGAGTCTTTGGTATCTGAAGATGAGCTGAAACGCAAGAAGAGAATCAAGTTGTTTACCTACATTGGTATTTTCATTGTGTTAAAGATTATAGTGATGACAGTTCTTGGTCTTACTGTGATGAAAGTCAAGACTCCCAAGGCCAGATTGGGTGAAATCAATGTCCAAACTCTCAACTCTGTCCCTGCAACACCTTCATTTGATGCAAAGTTCACAACCCAGATCAGGATCAAGAACACAAATTGGGGTCCATACAAGTTTGATGCAGGTAGTGCCACATTCTTGTACCAAGGTGTGACTGTCGGGCAGGTTGCTATTCCTAAGAGCAAGGCTGGAATGCTTTCCACCAAGAAGATCAATGTTGAGGTCAGTGTGGATACTAATGCTTTGCCAAGCAGTTCTACACTTGGAAGTGAATTGAACAGTGGGGTGCTGACACTGACCAGCCAGGTTCAATTGAAAGGAAAAGTCGAATTGATGCTCATAATGAAGAAGAACAAGAATGCTGCAATGGACTGCACCATAGCATTTGATTTGTCCTCAAAGACTGTCAAAACTTTACATTGCAAATGATCACGTTGGGAGATGATCATAGATTAGTTCTTGATATGTTATTGTACAGCTAGTTATTCTTTGTTCTTTGTGTGAAGCTTGGATTTGTTGAAGAGTTAGAAAATTATATTGGGATTTATTAGTTTTCTTTACCATTGATTTGCCATGGTGTTCTTCTTTTCAGTTTTATTGGATTGAATATAGATGTGGAAGCTTAGTAGCAGGTCTATAATATCATGCGTCCATGCCAGAGTAATAACAAATACCAGCTGGTTTCAATCATCATACTCTTAAATTTAATTGGTTGCAAAGAATGAGAATTGTTTTTAATCGGAACATCGTCACTAGTGGAGCATACGTTTGCATTCTATAAGGAGCAAGAGTTCAAGACAACAGTTGGCCGGTCTCTCAGAGTTAACAATTCCAAGAATTAGTATTGAATTCTTGATTACTAGCAAATCCATATCCTAGAGACCGCCTAGCTAACTCGACTGCCATTGAAGCAACTGATTGTGAAGTGACCTTCCAGTTCTTTTTCACTTGCACGGTTGCACTCAAAAGATTGAACTGTTTTTGTAGACAGATCGAACTTAATGGTGCAGTCCATATTGGTATACTTCTTTTTCTTCATTTTGAGCATCAATTCAACCTTATCAGGCAATTAGCTTGGATGCTCAGTGTCAACACCCCCCCTACTCAATTCACTTCCAAGAGTAGAATGTTTATCACCCTCACCTCGACATTGATATTCTTGGTGGAACCTATTCCAGCCTTGCTCTTTCGGATAGCAACTTGCCCCACAGCCACGCCTTGGGTACATGAACAATGCAATGCCAGCATCAAATTTATAGGGACCCTAAATTCTGAAGCTAGTGTCAAATGAAAGTGTTGCAGGGGCAGAGTTGAGGTTTCGGAGTTTGATGGCACCCAACCTGATTAAATAGAGTCATCATGACTATGATTTGAAACACAATGAAAGTGGTTGAATGAATCACATAACTAACCTAAATGAAAGAGGATAAATACTTTTCTACAGTTACCTTGTTTGTATTGTAAGTTGTAACTGTGTATGCCATCATATATTCTTTTACTCTATATGTAGAGTAAAAGAATATTAGAAGACTGACCTTAGTTTTACTTTTACCAAGTATTGCAGGTTCTTTGTTCTTGTGAAGTTGTCATAGTAAACATTTCTTGCTGCTCTTTTGAAAGTACTACAGTAAAATAAAAAATCAGAATATTTAAATAGATTCAAATTTACACGTTACATGCAAGGTTTCAAATTTCGGTTTCGGTTTCGATTTCGATACTTCAAATTTAAGGAAATTTCGGAGAAAGTTTCGATTTCGGTGGAAATTTAGGTTTAAAATAAAGAAATCAAATTAATTGCATTTATAAAATGATATTTTTGAATGAAACTTTTACATATACTAAACTAACTTATAATAAACCTATTTACAATATAACATCTCTAAAATTACACATTTATAATAGAATTATGATATTTTATATGGACGAGTAATTAACTAGTACTGTAGTAGGTTGCTAAACTAATGTTTTTATCTATGTGTATTGATAATGTGTTGTATATTGATAATGTAAATATGATTTACTTTTTTTAATAATTAGAAAATTACAAGGGGGTGGGTCGGGGCATGTAAAACCAAAACTCCGTAAATGAAAATGAAAAAGTACAACAAAAGGAATATAAAAGCTACTATGAAGTGGTTCGATGTAGCTGGTTGAACTGCTTTCATTTAGTATCATACAATACTGCTCCCAAGTACATGAATTTTGGAAATGATTTTCGTACTTCATCACATGGTTATTGTATGTGTACGTGTTGCTCCATTTCCACTTGCAATCCATATATCGGATATTGTGGAATTACCTAATATGATGTTACAGTGTATGAAGCATACAATATTTGAGACGAAGCAAAAAGGAAATCATGTTATGGTTGGAGCATTCAACTTTGTAGTAGATAAACACAAAAAGGTTTTTTGTTGTATTCAACTTGATTGTAAAAAAAAAAAAAATCAAAATTATTCATATTTTCTCTATAAAAGTATAAAGTGGTGACATAAATATTTAACAGAAATTTTAGAGAAATTTCGGACAAAATTTCGGTGTGAATTTTTAAATATATATTGTGTGTGTAGATATTTCAGAAATTAAGAATTTCGTGGAAATGTACGGAAAATTTCAGGAAACTTCTTATGGAAATGATATAGCATATGAATTTCGTTTCGGTACTTCAAAATTATCAAATTTCGGGTTTCGGAGAAATTTAAAACCTTGGTTACATGGTCTATATGTAGACGTGTACAAAATCGAAGCTTCTATTGATATTTGTATAAGGTCCATCTCAATTCTCAGCAAACACCCAAAACGTCCTCAACAAAGTCTTTAAGCTTCCAGAAGTCAAAGGTTTCCAGCTTTAGTTCTGGACGTGTAGGGTGTCTCAAATAATATTCTTCCTCCCAAGTCATAAGCTTATTCCCCTTAATAACTTATTGAAATTGGCCAAACTCCAATGGCTTATATATATATTTTATCCAGAGCGGAGCTCCGCTTTGAAATTAACGTGTGAAGTTCGAGTTTTTGGTCACTTTTCGGTCGCATATCCACATCTCGACCGTTCAGTTTCTAGGTACTAGTGTATAGATCATCTCTGCAAATTTTCAACCTAATTGATGATCGTTAAGGTATCTAACTAGCTTAAACCAATGGACGGATTGAATCTGTCAACCTGAACCGTACTAGCTTGAAGGCAGTTATCAATGCCTTAACGATCATCATTTCGGCTGAAAATTTGCAGAGTTGATCTATACACTAGTACCTAAAAAATGAACGGTCGAGATGTGGATATGCAACCTAAAAGTGACCCAAAACTCGAACTTCACACGTTAATTTCAAAGCAGAGCTCCGCTCTGGATGGGATCTGTGTGTGTGTATATATATGTATACACATATGTACATACATACATACATACATACATACATACATACATACATATACAATCGCACTACATTTCCATCATAACTACCTCATTTCCAAGTTTCATCCTAGAAATGCAAACTCACGAAGTAAAGAAAAACCAGAGAAAGATGGCTGAGAAGACTCACCAGGTTTATCCTATAGCCCCAACAAATGGTTACACAAGAAGTGATGGAGAATCTTTGGTATCTAAAGATGAGCTGAAGCGCAAGAAGAGAATCGAGTTTTTTACCTACATTGGTATTTTCATTGTGTTTCAGATCATAGTGATGACCGTTTTTGGCCTCACTGTGATGAAAGTCAAGACTCCTTAGGCTAGATTGGGCGAAATCAGTGTCCAAACTCTCAACTCCGTCCTTGCAACACCTTCATTCTATGCAATGTTCACAACCCAAATTAGGATCAAGAACACAAATTAGGGTCCATACAAGTTTGATGAAGGTAGTGCCACATTTCTGTACCAAGGAGTGACTATTGGGCAGGTTGTATTTCCTAAGAGTAAGGCAGGAATGCGTTCCACCAAGAAGATTAATGTAGAGGTCAGTGTGAATACTAATGCATTGCCGAGATGTTCTACACTTGGTAATGAATTGAACAGTGGGGTGCTGACACTGACCAGCCAGGTTCAATTGAAAGGAAAAGTCAAATTGATGCTCATCATGAAGAAAACCAAGAAGGATTCTATGGAATGCACCATAACATTTGATTTTTCATCAAAGACCGTTAAAGCTTTACAGTGCAAATGATCACAATATCTGAAAAGTGAGTGCACGAAGGTGGAGCTAGGTTGAATCTTTAACTAGAATTTGAATTGGGAGATGATCAATTCTTGATCTTCTTGTTCCACTTAGTGAGCCTCTCTTACTTCACAATATGCTTTGTAGGAAATGGCAATACTCTCACGAGCTCTACAAATGTGTGCCCAAGGATCGGATGCTCCATATTGAGGACATATATCTCTGTGCTCACACTCCCTTTAATTGAGGCCATTTGAAAGTGTTATTAGGATGGCTCTTAGTGTTGGTGGCGCTAACAACATGGCCAGAGGCGTTGCCTCACTCTCTCTTTCCACGTTGACATTTTTGGTTCCGTATCTGCCTATTTTGGTGATTACCTTCCTCAATATAGCAAGAATATGGACCAGAATGTCCAGAATTATCCATAGATTTAGGGTTTCTGATACGCTAAAAGCAAGCGCATAATTTAACCCTATAAAATGTCATTGTTAGTATATAGTAAATAGGGATCGTTCTATTCAGGGAATTGAGGGTACACCTATCATTGTAAAAACAAATTAATAAAAGTAAAAAGTATTATTTACAAAAATAAAACAAAGAAAGAAATATATACAAGTAAACACAATTAGGGGGTTTTAGAATTATAAATTATAAATTAAATAAATAAAATATAAAAACATTTATACATGGGTGGAACGCAAGTAATAAAGATCAAAACCACAATCATATGAATGAAATCCAATCACAATTCCTATAGTTGATCTTCTATGTCATGAGAAAGAAGTTGACCATGTGAAACGTTAGAAAGCAAACGATTTCCCATTTTTTACTTTCCTTCAATATTTAATTTAAGTGAAAGCACCTAAATTAAACCTATTGAACATGCAATCATAGTCTAGAAAGCTAGCTAATCAAGAACACATTCAACGCATTAAGAACAAAGAAAGGATGTCAACCAAAGTGCACAACCTAGTTATGAATAAGTTCACCTATTTGCAATCCTGCTTAATTGATTTCGACTTTTGTCCAAAGCCTTCACTACTTAAATTAGCTCCAATTACATGCATGTATCCTAAGTTGGCCACCAAAGAACACAAACATGCAAAAGTTTTCTATAATCCAAAATCAATCAAGCAATCTCACATAAGCAACATATAAATCAACATATAGAAATCACAACTTTATTTCAAAACATATAAATAGGCTTTAAACTTTGCCCTTAACGTCATGTTAACTAGAATTCATAACTCTACAAAATCAAACAAAGGAAAACAGAAGAAAGTATGAAATACACCATGAAAGATGGGTGACATGGCCTTGAGAGGAAGAACTCGAAGATCCTTGAAAGCAAGCAACCTTCTAAGGACGACCCAAGGGTGGATGGCGGATAGGATCTTGATGTATTGCATGACTTCTTCTCCTCCTTGGTTGAGACACAGAGCTTCTGAAGACTAGAGAATTGAGAGAATTTTTCTAATGTTTATTTTCTAATGGAGAGAGGTGTGTTTTGTGGTGTAGCATAGGAGGGTTTATATAGGGGAAGGCAAGGCTTCATGAATTTAATTTCTAAGAAATTTTCTGGTTGCACCACACAGCTTCAACCAATGAATTAATGCCACGTCAGCTCTGCCATGTCACTCAACCAATCAAAAAGCTCCAAAATAAATCCATAATCTTTCCAAATATATTATTACTGATTTTCCCAAGATGTAGTCTGATTTTATTCACCATTTTCGGCCAAATATCTAGGCATGAACCAAGACAATGTATCCGGACTCATTTTGGACCTTTTCTCCCTTAAATCTCTCCATGGTTTTATCCTTAATGTCATCCCCTTGATTTTCTCTTGATTTTCACATTAAAATTGCAGATTTTATTCTCTAATTTCAGCCAACATATCTTGAGGGAATTAAGGAACGAATCTGCACTTGTTTTGAACCTTTTCTTCCTTGAAATTCTCCCTTGATATTCTCCACGTAATCTCCTTGATTTTCCATGCAAAAATCAGATTTAATCTCCCAAAATATCTCCCACGTCATCATGTGGTCTCCTAATGCCTTCAGGTTTCCTAGCCTCATCAGGATTCCTGCGTTGACTGGGATTCCTAGTCGGACCAGGAAAACTCCATTTCTTCATTTCAGCTCATTTCAGCTCCATTTATTCCAAGGTACCAAGAAAATAGAAACTTTTATTAAAATTACTAAAAATATAAACTTTCTAAAGATTGAAACTTTCCTAAACAAGAATGATTTATTTAAGGAGATAACTAAGTAAATATGAGGAAATAATAATTAAAACATCGCATTAAAATGCTCCTATCAGTTTCGCTCTTGGCGCCCTCTCTTAGGGGCGCGACTATAATTGGATTCCGGAATGTACTATGTTCCCACGGGTCTTGAATTATAGTTCTTCACAAGGATGTTGTCATGCTTTTCAGTGACATTCATGGCTCCAATGAGCTCATGAAACCTTGCGATCCGTCCTGCAGTAACATCAATTCGATAGTTCTTAGCAACCATCAAAGCATAGATAAGGAAGGTAGAGAGAGTCCTCTCAATGAACATCGCATCTGTGATACTTTTTCCACAGAATTCCATGAAGGATTTAATGTGAAGTGCTTCCGAGTTGTAGTTAAGAACTGACTTGAAATCACAGAAGTAGAGATTATGCCATCTCACTTCTAGGTCAGGAGCAAGGAGTCACGAACGTTGCCAAAGCGTTTTAGATACATTAAGATGATGGCTTTCGCCTTATTTTCCTCCAAGGTTGCTCTATTTGCTTCCAAAGCTTGAGTTTGCTTAAGAGTTAGCACGTCCTAGCTAGGCTTAAGAATCGTATCTAGGATTCCTTGGGCCTTGAGATGCTGGCAGACATCACGAACCCACTTGTAATATCCATAGCCCGTTGTTCCACTACAAGAAATTTGGGTATATGCAACGGGTTTATATGCAAGGAGTCAAAATTCCTTGCAATTGGTTGACTTATACAAAGAATTTTGTGAATCCTTGCATCTGGCTCTTTGAGTTTGCAAGGAATGCAACAATTCCTTATACTTGGTCTTCTCAAATCTAAAAAATGGTAAATTCCTTGTATATAGATTTAGAATCCTTGCAATTATTGCTGGGCGGGATTTTTTAGCGCTCTCCAAACCACAATTGCAACGATCTAACTCGCTTCCTTGTTTCAATTTGTGGACACTCTCAGAGCCTTTATCACTCGACTGACTCTAGTTAGAAAAAGAAGAAACAAAAGTTCTCTCTGGTCCTTCTAGATCGATGAAGAATACACCCAAAACACTAAAACCCCAAATCCAACTGTTAGTGGCGAAAATCGGCTAGTCGATCGAGCTAGGCGTGAGGGTGAAAATCGGCCGACTAGGCGGGCTGGGCACTGGGCAGTCGGCGACTAGGCGTTCTGTCCCTTTTTTTTTAAAGAAACTCGTCCTAGGAGGCTAAAACCCCTAAAACGCGATCTGACCTAAAAGTTTTCGACTAAAGCTCACCTCTCTCTCTCTCTCTCTCGCAGCCCCGCTCTCCTCTCTCTCTCTCTCTCTGTGTCTCTCCGGCATGGCTGCACGACGCCTTTTCTTTCTTCGACGGTGACGCCGTGATGGACTGACGGTGCGCGGTGAGTCTGGGTTTCTGTAATTCTCTTAATTTCTGCATCTGGGTCTTCACTCTTCAATCGAGTTTTGGCTTCCTCTTAATTTCTGCTTCTGGGTATACAATTTTCAGTCTTCAAGTCTAGGTTTGGCTCGAACTCTACTAGGTGAAGCAGCTTCGATTTCAGTTTTCGACTCGATTTCGGAAACTTCAAGCTTGGTAAGTTGCTGCCATCTTTCTTGCTTCGATTTCTGGGTTCGAATTGCATCTGTTACTTTTGCTATACGCTATACATACGACTTTGTTCCCTGTGGTAGCCTATGTACTTTTTTGAATTAGATATAGAAGAATTGAATTCTTTGGTTTAGGATTATTGACATATCTAAAAGTAGGGGTTTGGTTTCGATTTTGATTTTGATTGAAATTGAGATTTTATTGATTTCGATAGGTTATTGAAAGGTTTTTCATATTTTTATTTTTGCAGGCAATTGAAGAGCTGAGTTTTTGCAGGCAATGGAAGTCTCGCTTTATATATAAGAGATTAAAGCCAAAGCAGCCACCGAGGCCTCTCCATTTTCATTGCTTCAGTCTCTCCAAACTAAAAACTCCCACTCTGAGGTAAATACCGATTTCTGATTCTCCTTTATGCTCTGTTTAGCTGCCTAGGAACTGAAAGAAATATGATTTTGGTTTCACAACACTTGGTAATTCATCAAAGTTTGGTTTCCGATTAAATGTTTCAATTTCCTTGCCTCAACAACTGAAATAAATGAGTATATTTATAGACTATAAACAACTCTCAGGTATCCCGACCTGCAAAACCCATAAGTCGAAACCTTTATATTTAAACATTGTTAGGCAGATTTCTCCAAGGGATTAGATTAGATAATCATATGTCTTCAGCTAGCTTTATAATATCTTACTCTTCAAGTTTTGTTCTTATGCCTTTGCTTTTATTGTGCATCTTCCATTGGTTTATGGTTTATATTGTTTGAGTGTTGGTGTTAAACAGAGTTCGTAATTGATGAATTTAAAGGATGAACTAATGGAAATTGATTTGTAGTTGCAAAGGTGGTACAACAAATTACAAAGAAATGACGTTCTGCCAGAGTGGAGGAAAGTTCAGACTTCTTGGACATGAAGTAAAATGTTGGTTGCATAGCACATATCTGTTCCAATCTGGCAACTGTCGTATCTCAAGAAGAAATAAGGTAACTTGATTATCTAACACACTTCATGTTCTAACTGTTTTTTGCTTTATTTTATCTGACCATATAGTGATATATATATAGTTACGTAAAACTAAAATTCAGTTGCTTCTAGCTATGAATATCGAAAATAACTTGGTAGTGCAGGGAACAACATATGTTCTGCAAAAGAGAGCTGAACCTAGATAAATACAAAGTTGTCCTGATACTTCTTTGTTTGAGTCTATCATACCTCTGATTATAAACTGAATTTCAAGGCCAAGTTAGTGTTTAATTGATAAAACGCCAACTGCATGAATTCCTATATTCTGCAAGGGAACAACAAATTTTCTGAATCTGCAGGGAGCGTCCACCAACTTGATTGTTTTTGTGTAATCGTTTTAGCCTATGGTTTACTGGTGAGAAAAGTTCTGTGCATGGTTCTTCAATAAATTTGGAGAAGGGTGCTCCCAAATTCTATCATTTCTGCTAATGAAAGTATTTCCAAAACTTTGACGTAGTTTTACCTCAAATCAATTACAGCTTCATTCCATCTAATAAATCCCATAGCTAGCGATAAAGCTTTGAGAATCATGCTTTTTCTCTTGCTGAGCAGTTATTTCTCGCACTTTCTAAATCCAAAGAAACATAACATTGACATGGATAGAGCATACAGTGGCTACCGTACGTAGTAATGATTATAAACTTTATGTATAAAACATTTCCAGTTGTCTTTGTTGTTGTTTTGTTTATTGTATTGGTTATGAAACTAAATATGGTTAAACGAATTTTGTTTTTCCTGAGCTTATATTTGGCCTCTTGGTTGGGTTTGAAGTGCAGATGAGATCAAATTAGGTAGTTTTGATATGGGCTGAGCACGGTCATAGCTATTTGCCATTCAGAAGACAAACAAGTAGTAACTCCAGCAGGTGTGCTCATCATTTTGTGTCTACCAGCCTATTTTTATTGCTTATAATTTCGTGCATTTCTTTGTGAAACACTGAATATGGGGGCTTCTTGACATTTACATATGTATTTTGCTGATACATACTTTTGTTTCCATTGTTCCTTTAGCTGATCATGAAAGTTCAATTCTAGAGATAAAAATAGCATTATGATAAAATGTGCAGATGCCTCTTCTTTGAGTTGACCTTTTGAGCAGACAATTTAAAATCCTTGGGGTTTATGGATATCAATATTGCTTTGTCGATTCATATGTAGAAAACCTTCCCTTACTTGACAAGACCCATGCTGTTTCTTACCAGGAGAGAAGTGGTAAGATGGCTATTGCACTTAGAGCAAAACATTACATTCAAGTACATTTATTGTTATTTGTTTCTTCTATTTTTTCTTTGTTGGTTTTGTGATTTTCTTTACTATATAATACACACTAAGAATACTTTCATGGGTTGTAGTAAACACTTTAAGAATCACACATTAAAGTTTTCTTAAGGGCACATTAGAAACATATACAAAGTATGTCTGCATCATTTATTAGTCGATGAACTCTAAGTCCAAACAAGATTTGAGCTTGTTGCCTATTAGCAGGAATGATATAATATTGAATTGATGTTATTATATCACTATAGTCTAGCAACAGATGTTTGTTAGTATATTTTAAGTTAATGAAGCTCACAATTGGTAATGCTTTCATATTTGGTCTGGTGCAAGGCCTAGCATACTGGTAAATGGGAATTGATGAGCAGATTGCTTCCAAAGTTTCAAGAGTATGAAGTTTGTGGACTGCATTAGATCCTTTGAAAGAGAAAAACAAAGTTATCTATCAAATTTTCAATGGTATTAAGAATGCTCTTCTTTCACTTAAAGCTATAATTGGTTGTATCATGTCTATAAAATTTTATTGCTTTATATGTTTGTTTCTGTTCCAGGTAGAGATCCAAATGAAAAAAGTAAAGAATCGACTAACATTACGATCCTATAGAACATAGACAAAGTAAGCTGAATATTGTTATACTATTGGTAACTATTAAATTGAATAAACACCATAAAGTCTGAGCTCAGTTATCTAATGTGATTTGCAGGTAGCTGGAGATAGCTGCATTATTTGATGAGTATTTTGTTAACAGAAAGCTGTATCCAAATGTTGATTTCTACTCTGGTTCAGATATAGGTACTTGTCCTTGTATAAATATATGAAAGCTTGTAGGTTCCTGTTTGTAATTGGTAAGAAAGTATTGACTTCTTGTTAAACAGAGCAATCGGATTTCCAACGGAGTTCTTCCCAGTTTTGTTTGCAATCCCTCGAATGGCTGGTTACATGGCACACTGGAGAATCCCTGGGTGATTCTGATACTAAGATCATGAGGTCTGCACAGGTTAGTTCAATTATGTGTTCAGGCATCTTGAACATTGTTTTTTTTTCTTTTTTCTCGAGTTATTGTAAATGAACTTATATGTCCTAATCATTAGTTGCTTCTATGAGTGATCTGCCATGTTTCTGGCCATGCTGTTTCTCAGCTTTTCCCATCTTCTATTATTCAGGTATATATTGGGGAGTGGCTCCGGCACTATATGCCATTGAAAGAACGGACACTAAGCAAAGATGCAGACAAATTGTCTCAAGTTTCTGTTTCAAACTCCTCTAAGTGTCATTTGTCTGAATCTGGAACTAGAAGTGTTATGTGGTTAAGTGAAATACTGTTAAATTGTAATTTTTGATGTACAAACAAACTAATTAATTGTTTTTAATTCAATGAATAAAAAAAATCTGGAATGACAATTGGGGTATTTTCTTTTATTCAGTTTTATTTTTTTTTTTAATTTTTTTTTAACTAAATGCAAGGAATGATATGCAAGGAATTCTCCTTGTATATCAGCTAACCATAGTTAACCTCAGGTGTTAATTCCTTGCATTTGAGATTAATAATTCCTTGCATTTGCAAACTCAAATGCAAGGAATTTTCAAGTTGTTGTATTTGCTCTTTTGCAAGGGCCTCTTTGCAAGGACTCAAATGCAAGGAAAATTCCTTGCATTTGGGTTAATGCAACGAATTTCCAGCTTTTTACAAGGAAAAAATTCCTTGCAAAAAGCCTTTTTTCTTGTAGTGTTCCCAATTATGGAGTAAAGTTCAGTTTGTTCAAGTTACTCATCTTGAAAAAGAACAAGAAAATGGGTAGTTTCGGAGCAAAAAGGCTACCACGAAACAAAAGAAATTTCTGAATGTAATCGCTCCCAAGAAATAAGGAATTTCTAAGTGTAGCCACTCCCAAGAAATTTGATTCCAAGAGGTATTGGATTAGATCGAAACAATGATGTGTGTGGTCGATTGTATATTCTCAATAAACTCTAAGTTTGGTGGTCTTAACAAGGTCCAAGCTTGGAGATAGCACGAACGCTCACAATTTGGCTTAAGTCTCCCCATGAAAGAAGAAAGGGGGGTTGCAAGTCCCTGAAGAAAAGAAAAGAATTGAAATCTTAAAGAAAAGTACACAAAAGCGGGAACTTTAATAAAAATTTCCTTGAAAATGACAAATTGGGGTCGCGGGAATTTTTGGCAGAAAAAAGATGCTTCTGGTCGGTGGTGGCCAGAACTGCCCTAAATAGCTTATGTCCTGTTTTTATGCCTGCGGTTAAGTGACTTAGGCTGCCAATTCAGTCACTTCTAGACCGGTTCTTGAGGCTCTGCTTCCGGTTCCTGAATCCTTGCATTGAGGCACTGCCGTTGACTGAGTTTGGAGGCCGTAGACAGTCTGGAAGGCGTCGAACCGATGGAGGATTTACGGCAGACGATTTGGAGCTTCCGAAGGCCGGTTCTGGCGGGTCTGTCTCCTGTTCTGGAATCCTGGGGTCTAAGGCTTTAAGGTGTGTGGTGGAGGTAGAAAGGGTTTCAAGGTTTTGTATTCGGATTTAGGTTTTGGCCTTTTGTTTCAGGGTTTGGTTATTTATTTCAGGATTAGGGCTTTATGCTGATAATGTGCTTTAGGAAAAGAGAAGCAAAGAGAATAATAGAACAAATTGGGGGAGAATAAGCTGTATTTTTCATTGATAATAGAGGCATCTTTATATAGAAGATTACATGCATAGAATCAAAGTTTTACAAGGAAATATAATCGTACAATGATTTAGATATCTACGAAGATATATCCGAGAATATCTGTAAGACTAAACCTATTACAACTCAGACAAATAATTAGAGTTTGGGCCAGACACACACAACTAGGTGTCCTTAAACACAACTATCTTTTTATTTATTTTTTTGAAATAGATTGCACAATTATCTTTGGTTCTGACTTCTAAATATAATGGTAGAGAATAATGAGGCAATTAAATTCATTAACTGTTTCATTATTTTGCACTCTTTGATCTAAATTTTAAGATAGTTGAGCATAATTGAGTACATGATACATACGTTTCATTTAGGGCCATCAATTGTACAAGGTGGTTCTAGTTGGACCTCTAAATTTGTTATTTAGACCTCTCATACTTTGTACACCTCTAATTTACTTTTTAGAATACTTGAAATGCTAAGCAAACCTCCTTATGTTTACCAACCCTTGAACATGAGATACAATAATCTGTTATTCTACTTAATGTTTATATGTATCTTCAACCATGAGAATAATAATGAATCAAGAACACATGATATTGCTCTCTTATGAGTATGTTTCTCCTCCACCAAAATTAATCAGAGGGCTGTTCTCGATGTTGATATGTTGTTGGAATCCCTTTAAATTTGCTAAAAGAAGGATTTAAATGGTTTTGGGTTGGAAGATCAAGTAATAACTATAACATAATATTCAATTAATTTAGTTTAAAAAAATTCAAAATCAGATTATTTTGGATTTACTTTTGTATTAAATAATTATTATTATTATTTTTGTTTAATTATTTTAGGTAAATTATAAAACTACATGGGCAATATAAGGAAATTCTGAAAAGAAAAATTAATTGAATGTTATATTTGGGGAGGTAAGAAAAATATTTGTTTTTTTTTTCTCTCTCTCTTTGTCCTTATTTATCTTTTCATATGACTGGACAAAGTGTATTAATAATTGAGAAAAATTGGAGGTCAAATATCAAATTTTGAGGTCTAACTAGAACCCACCCTAGATTAGCATGCATGAATAATTGGCTACCAGAAAAAAAAATTGCATGAATTGGGAAAAAAAAGAAAAGAAAAAAAAGACAAGCAGTAGGTCAACACAATTAATAAATGGATAGTTTTTCAATCAACCAGTCAATACATAAATGATGCGCTGAATCCATTTATTTTATCAAACGGGTAAACATTCAAGTGTTTAATTTCTACTTTTAGCATAAGTCACACCAAAAAAAAAAAATTATAGTGTTCTTGTGAAGTGATATGTTGTACATTCATATAACCATAATAGTTCATTGTGGCACGATTTCTAAACTAAATCAGTTGTCCCAGTTGGGTTGTGTAAACCATTTAATTAATAAATTAATGAGTGAGTTTAAGTTGGATTAACCATCTCTTGAAATAATTTTCAGCGAACCACATTTTTAGTATTCCTCTAAACTACATGATATTAAATTGGAATTAGATGTAACAGTTAACCATTGGTTTAATTTATTTGGTATACTAACATCGTCCAATATGTTGCCACCACATCAATTGCAACTATCATGTGATTTACCAAAAGGTGGTACTCTACATTATTTCTTTTCTCGACATGAACATGAATATGAGACATCTGTTTTTCTTTTCTAAATTTTTGATTGCTCAATGGGATCTGTGAACAACCTTTTCAAACGACCCATAACTTTGACACTTTTTTTTTTTTTTAGAGAATTGTCAACTCATTGCATTGATCAGCGAAATTACATATAATGACTCATCCCTGTGGGACTGTCAAAAGAGTCACTACCTAAATAATTCAACCTTTTTAAAGATCATGAAGCTCAGCCAAAATCTACCCCAAAATATCCTAGAAAATCAAAAGGCCAAGACATTCCGAGTATTTTTGGTGACAAATCTCAGAGAGAACCTACGAATTCATTCCCCAGAGGAGAATAAATTCTTAAATAAAAATAATTAAAAGTAAAACAATCCAGCCAAGCAGCCCAGCTGTCCCATATGCCAATAAGAAGCCCAAACGAATGGGAAACCCTAGCACTAGGCCCAGAAGGGTTCCAAGCCCAACTGGACCTGCTAAGGCCACCCAAACTCATGGGCACCCCAAACAAGTAAGGCAACACACCAGATCACCTCCAGTCTACAACGCCGGACGGAAAGGTCATCCCCTGCTGGACGTCGCCATCGTCGCCTCTCCCAGCAACAGCCAATCCGGCTCCAGCACGGATCAGCGCTGCATCAGTAATTAGCCCGGCCTCGCAAACCTCCTTGTACGACGACCAGTCCCCCGCCACCTTCACCACCCAGCCGCCTGGCACAGAACAAAATCCCAAGGAGGTAGACCTCCCCCCGGCGCTCCACTTCGCTCCCCGAAGAGCCAAACCTTCCCAAACATCCTTGGCCAAGAAAGACCTGAAACCATTGCCGCTGCCTTGAAAAGCCACTCGAAATAGAAGTTCTTCAGTGGCCCCAATTTTGAGAATCCAACGACGGGGAACCCCGCCATCCTCAATCCCCCAGTGACTAGACGAGAAGGAAACCCCATCTCCTCCAGCCCAATTTGTAGATCCGCCGCCAGGAGGCCACGGCCTCCACCTACCTCTCAGAGAGAGTAACCTAAACATAGTTATTTTTCACTAAAATGTTAATTAATTTATGTCACTATAACTTGACACTAAATTAGTAGGTTTGAATTAATATTTTTTTTAAATGAACATTTTTTTAGTAGACCGTATTAATGAGAAAAAATTATACATAATGAACCACCTCTCAAGAATATGACAAAAAGAGTCATCACTTAGGAAAGTTACACAAATTCTACATTCCAACACAAAAATATATAGAATTATACATAAGTTTCTTCAACCCTAGATAATGCTAGCAAGAACCTGTAATTATCACTTAAGACCCCCAAAATATATAGAATTATACATAAGTTTCTTTAACCCTAGATAATGCTAGCAAGAAGCTGTAATTATCACTTGAGACCCCCAAATATTGGTGCTCATTACTCAATAAATCATTAGCTATGGATGATTATTAAGTTCACAGGAGTTGAAACGGCTCCAGCCCACCAGGCAACGCTGAAACCTGAAACGTTGTAGTCAAAGTCTTCTAGATGTGGGTGTTTGGGAAGGACAAAGTCATTGTTATAGACAATATAGAGATCGTTGTTTATTCTCCACTTGATGCAAACTTGATATTGACGCCTAAATACGCGACATATAAAAATCCTGAAACCCAGTCACCAGAGTCATAGATCATCTAGAAGTCAACAATTCACGTCTCTTGCTTTGGACGCGTTTGGTCTTGGAATACAATTAATTTATTTCTTCAAGTCCAACTTACATGTTCCAGGAAGCTTATTCTGCTCGGTAACATATTGAAATTGTCCAGACTCCAAACACTATATATACACACATTTCTACTCCAACCGCATAAACAAACAAGCTCTCTTCACTTCATAGTTTGATACATCATACATAGCAAACTAACCCAGAACAGCAGAGAGATTTTCTTTTCAGTTTTATTGAAGGATGGCAGAGAAGACCCACCAGGCTTATCCTATTGCCCATGCAAATGGTTACACAAGAAGCGATGGAGAGTCTTTGGTATCTGAAGATGAGCTGAAACGCAAGAAGAGAATCAAGTTGTTTACCTACATTGGTATTTTCATTGTCTTTCAGATCATAGTGATGACAGTTTTTGGGCTTACTGTGATGAAAGTGAAGACCCCCAAGGCTAGATTAGGTGAAATCAATGTCCAAACTCTCAACTCTGTCCCTGCAACACCTTCATTCGATGCAATGTTCACAACTCAGATTAGGATCAAGAACACAAATTGGGGTCCATACAAGTTTGATGCAGGTAGTGCCACATTCCTGTACCAAGGAGTGTCTATTGGGCAGGTTGTGATTCCTAAGAGCAAGGCTGGAATGCGTTCAACCAAGAAGATGAATGTCGAAGTCAGTGTGAATACTAATGCTTTGCCAAGCAGTTCTACCCTTGGGAGCGAATTGAACAGTGGGGTGTTGACGCTGACCAGCAAAGTTCAATTGAAAGGAAAAGTTGAATTGATGCTCATCATGAAGAAAAACAAGAATGCAGCAATGGACTGCACCATAGCATTTGATTTGTCCTCAAAGACAGTCAAAACTTTACAATGCAACTGATCACATAAGTAGGGCAGGAGTGTGGAGCTAGGCTGCATCTTCAGATCATATAATTGGATTAGGAGAAGATAAAAGACTAGTAGCTGATTTGTTATTGTACATTGTTTATTCTTTGTGAAGCATGGATTTGTTGAAGAGTTATATGAATATATCGCTATTTATTAATTTTCTTACCACTGAGAGGCCACTAGCACATTAAGTTCCAAGAAATCTGCTATAGTTTAGCATGAAGACTGATAAATGGATTGAATCAGTTTTTAATATCAGTCAATACCGACTAATACAACAAAAACGTAAAAATGGAGAGCCGGAGACGATTGAAATGATTGGTGTATTAGTTGAAAACACTGTTCTATAGCTCTTCAAGTTGGACAATAATGGATTCAATAGCTGAAAGCTTCGAAGTTAGGTTGATTTTTAACGGAAAGTGTCTGTTTCCGTTGTATCAAGCCAATCCACAGCAGGCCAACACTAGCACTCGAGCAAGACGTACGTCTCGAAGTTGGCGGGCTAACAACTTTGGATGAAACCTTATGGATTCTCAATTATCCCAACAAAGATGACTTGTCACCGCACTTAGAAACAGTCTGAGAATAATTGAATTCTGTTCTTTTGAGTTCATTCATATGCCCAGTATGATTGGCAGTTCATATTGGAGAAGAATGCTAAGTTAAGTGAGAGCATATAAGTACCAGCTTCATTTTTACAGTTGAGTCTCCAACAAGCTGTCTTTGGTTCTAATATACTGGTAAATAAACTCGTCCTAATTGTCTTACAGTTTTCCACTCTTTGATCTAAATTTTAAAAGTACAGCATACATATGTTATATTTAGGGCTATGAATTTTGACAAGACCAGAGACAGCAGAACTCAAAACAAACACAATAAGGTGGGTTAAACACTTAAACCTGTATGAATAAAAAAAACATAAGGAACTTAATGGGTCAACACGCTGAAATACGATTAATAAACATGTTGATCTTAAATTAACCACCCAACTCATGAATGATGCACCTAACTCATTTATTTTTTCAAACACGTAAACATTTAAGAAATTAAGCACTTTTATTTTTTACTTTTAGTACAAGTCATGAAAAAAAATATATATTATAATGTTCCTGTGAAGTCATACGTTGTACATTCATATAATTAAACATTCATATAATTAACTATAATGGGTCAATAGAATTTCATCATAGCACGATGTCTAAATTAAATCAGTTAATTCAGTTGTATGGGTTGGGTCGATCGGGTAACCCGTTTAGTAAATATGTGCGTTTGAGTTGGATTAACCATCTCTTGGAACAATGCTCGGAGAACCACATATGTGGATTCCAGGACGGTTTTTGTATAGGTACCTAACTTTTTATTGGGATTAGTACTCGTGAGGAACTGACGGGATTATTGGTCTGAGGTTGTCAGTGAGTCTACTGATATGGATTCTGTACAAAAATTTTATTATCAGTTTCTTATTAGTTTACTCACCCCTGAGCATCATTCAATAGGTAGAGTGGTATTGCGTTTAGCGGTGTCTCTTTCTGATGGCCCCACAGGAGCGGGTCACTGTGTAATATTGCTTCTTCCATATTGAATAAAAATGTCTGACCTCCTTCAACTCAAATATATATATATATATATATATATATATAATTAACCTTAATGGGTCAATAGAATTTCATCATAGCACGATGTCTAAATTAAATCAGTTAATTCAGTTGTACGGGTTGGGTCGATCGGGTAACCCATTTAGTAAATATGTGCGTTTGAGTTGGATTAACCATCTCTTGGAACAATGCTTGGAGAACCCACATTTTAATATTCTACTTTTAAACTACATGATATTATTATTATTATTTTTTTTTTTTTTAGGAAAATAGATAACTTCATGCATTTATCCATGGCCAGAAGGCACGTACATCAAATGTTTTCTTACACCAGAGTCATAATTGGTATAAGCAATCAAGCAAATGACAGGTGACCCTCACTGCTAACATATTTGCTCACTTATTGGGCTTAACAACAAAAAACAAAATCCTCCCTACCAACTTTCCATGAAGTAGTAACCTAGCCACTTAGATACCTCAATTGGTACCGTGTACAAATAGAGAAACTAAGATGAAAGTAGTAGAAGACTCAACTTCTAGTATTAGGCAAGGAAAACCTGAAAAAACCTAAAGCTTTCCCTTGCCTTTGTCGCTAGGGCTGGGATCAGTACCAGTAATTGCAGGGTAAGAGAGTCGAAAGTAGCGACATTCGGCTTCTTGCCGTGGCGATGATTCTTGTTCCTACTCCCAAGTAGCTTGCCCGACTTCTTCTTCAACATCACCAGAGTGACATCCATCTAGGCATGAAGGAAGTGAGCCTTGAAGGCCATAGGGTTGACCGGTCGGCGGGTCAGAGGCTTCCCAATAATCAGAAAAGATTTGGAAGACTGACGAACAGGGCCACCACCAATTCTCCCCAGATCAGGAGCCCTACCTCCCTCTGCAAGTGCAAGGGAGTCAGCACAACTAGCGGTGATAGCATCAATGGAGGCCATGTGGTTGAGTGCGGGCTGAGGGTAAGAGATGTAGAGAAGAAAACTAGGAGACGAGGAGGCGAGGGCACCGTAGAGAGCTAGGGTGAGAGAGAAAATCTCTCCTAGGGTTTTTTTTCATTATGAAGCTTTTTACATGATAATATATTTGATATATTTTTTTTTGAACCAAATAATTCATTTATCTCAAGCCAAAATGGCACGGATACATACATTTCCTTGCCAAACTCAAGGGCAAGTTTAAGACGTGATATGCTAGCACCACCCATTAGACAACCAATGCTCACTTATTCAGCGAGCCTAAGAACTATGAAAATAACCACATAGCAATTAGGCAAGTTAAAAAAAAAAAAACAAAACTAAATTTTCTCCTAGAAATAGGAAATTGATAAAAATAGACAAACTATTTTATTAGATCCCAAGACCTAGACTGCCCAGCCTAAGGCCCAACATCATGGAGCCCAGCATCTTCCGATCTCCACAGCCTTCCTACCACCGTACAACGAAGGCCACCACGAACCGCTGCAAACTTTTCTACACCAACGTCGCCGCCAATCTTCGTCCTGCTGCAGGAAAGACCCCTTCACGCACAGCCATTGATAGGCACAAAGCAGACATACAGCAAACACAGGTAGATTCGAAACCAACTGTAGCACAGTAGCCGCCGCTATCATGGAACCAAACCCAGTACACCGCCGTCATTGCCCCGCCCCACACAGTGGGCACGAAACCAATCTGCCGCTGCATCGACCTAAACAACCTGAAAAACCTCCACTGTCAAAACCACAAGCTAGGTAACCAAAGGTCAATGGGCAATGATCCATCCATTACCCGTCCGGCAGTATCACGCCGTCGGTGAGGTGACTTCGGATCGCCACCGGACGAGAAGGGTTTTGCTGAAGGTTGGCCGCGGTGCCGCTCTTCTTTCGTTCTCCACAAAAGAGAATTATATTATATTTGATATAACAGATAAGTACTTTACTTTATTTCATACATTAACATCATCCAATATGTTGCCACCACAACAACTGCAACTATCATTGATTGGTACCCTACATTATTTTTACTTAGTGGGTTTGGTCAAGTAATATAAAACATTTTTTGGATATTTAAAATGAACTTTTTTTAGTAGACCATATTAAGCTCAGTACGGATCAGTTTAAAAGTCGGTTGGTTCGGCTCATTTGGCCCAAAAACGCTAGCCTAAAAAAATATGCATAATGACCCAACTTTTAGGGGCAAGACAAAAAGAGTCATCACTTACGCAGTTTCACATGTTTAACATTGCAGCACAAAAATATATAGAAATATACATAAGTCTCTTCAAAACTAGAAAATGCTAGCAAGAAGCTGTAATTATCAATTAAGACGCCCAAATATTGGTGCTCATTACTCAATAAATCATTAGCTATGAATGGTTATTGAGTTCACAGGAGCACAAAAGGTTCCAGCCTACCAGGCAATGCTGAAACGTTGTGGTCAAAGTCTTCTAGATGTGGGTGCTTGAGTAGGACAATGTCATAGTTGTAGACAATACAGAGATCCTAGCTTGTTTATTCTCCACTTGATGCACACATGATATTGAGTCATTGACGCCTAAATACGCCATATAAAAATCCTGAAACCCAGTCACCAAAGTCATAGATCATCTAGAAGTCCAATAATTCCCATCTCTGGCTTTGGACGCGTGGTGTTGTTATACAATTCTTTCTGCAGGTCCAACTTCCATGTTCCAGGAAGCTTATTCTACTCGGTAACATACTGAAATTGTCCAAACTCCAAACACTATATATACACACATTTGTGACCTTCCATTTCATCAACAGCAAACAAGCTCCCTTCGCTTCATAGTTTGATAAATCATACATAGCAAACTAACCCAGAACAGCAGAGAGATTTTCTTTTCAGTTTTATTGAGAGATGGCAGAGAAGACCGACCAGGCTTATCCCATTGCCCCTGCAAATGGTTACACAAGAAGCGATGGAGAGTCTTTGGTATCTGAAGATGAGCTGAAACGCAAGAAGAGAATCAAGTTGTTTACCTACATTGGTATTTTCATTGTGTTTCAGATTATAGTGATGACAGTTCTTGGTCTTACTGTGATGAAAGTCAAGACTCCCAAGGCCAGATTGGGTGAAATCAATGTCCAAACTCTCAACTCTGTCCCTGCAACACCTTCATTTGATGCAAAGTTCACAACCCAGATCAGGATCAAGAACACAAATTGGGGTCCATACAAGTTTGATGCAGGTAGTGCCACATTCTTGTACCAAGGTGTGACTGTCGGGCAGGTTGCTATTCCTAAGAGCAAGGCTGGAATGCTTTCCACCAAGAAGATCAATGTTGAAGTCAGTGTGGATACTAATGCTTTGCCAAGCAGTTCTACACTTGGAAGTGAATTGAACAGTGGGGTGCTGACACTGACCAGCCAGGTTCAATTGAAAGGAAAAGTCGAATTGATGCTCATAATGAAGAAGAAAAAGAATGCTGCAATGGACTGCACCATAGAATTTGATTTGTCCTCAAAGACTGTCAAAACTTTACATTGCAAATGATCACGTTGGGAGATGATCATAGATTAGTTCTTGATATGTTATTGTACAGCTAGTTATTCTTTGTTCTTTGTGTGAAGATTGGATTTGTTGAAGACTTACATAATTATATTGGGATTTATTTGTTTTCTTTACCATTATTTGCCATGTTCTTCTTCTTTTCAATTTTATTGGATTGAATATAGATATGGAAGCTAAGTAGCAGTTCTATAATACCATGAGTCCTTGCCAGAGTAATAACAAATACCAGCTGGTTTCAATCATCATTCTCTTAAATTTAATCAGAACATCGTTACTAATGGAGCATGCGTTTGCATTCTATAAGGAGAAAGACAACAGTTGACCGGTCTCTTCGAGTTAACAATTCCAAGAACTAGTATTGAACTCTTGATTACTAGCAAATCGACTTCCTAGAGACTGCCTAGCTAACTCGACTGCCATTTACATCAATACCGAAGTAACTGAATGTGAACTGAGCTTCAGTTCCTGTTCACTTGCACTCAGAAGATTGAACAATTTTGTGGACAGATCGAACTTAATGGTGCCGTCCATATTGGTATATTCATTTTCTTCAATATGAGCATCAATTCAACCTTACCAGGCAATTAGCTTGGATGGTCAGTGTCAACACCCCGCTACTCAATTCATTTCCGAGAGTAGAATGCTTGTCAAACTCACCTCAACATTGACATTCTTGGTGGAACCTATTCCAGCCTTGCTCTTTCGGATAGCAACTTGCTCCACAGCCACACTTTGGTACATGAACAATGCAATGCTTGCATCAAATTTACAGGGACCCTAAATTGTGAAGCTAGTGTCAAATGAAAGTGTTGCAGGGGCAGAGTTGAGGTTTCGGAGTTTGATGGCGCCCAACCTGACCATGGAACTTTCATGAAACTGAGATCAAATAGAGTCATGAATATAATTTGAAACACAATGAAAATGGTTGAATGAATCACATAACTAAACTAAATGAAAGAGGATAAAATACTTCACTATAGTTACCTTGTTTGTATTGTAACCGTGTATGCCGTCATATATTCTTTTACTCTATACTTTGGTAAAACTAAGGTCAGTCTTCTAATGCATAGGTTCTTTGTCATTGCAAGTTGTAATAGTAAACATTTCTTGCTGCTTTTTTTAGAGTACTACAATAGAATAAAAAATCAGAATATGTAAATAGATTCACATAGTATGGTGTATATGTAGACGTGTACAGAATCGAACCTTCTATTGATATTTGTATAATGTCCATATCAATTCTCAGCAAATGCCCAAAAGGTCCTCAACAAAGTCATTGAGCTTCCAGAAGTCAAAGGTTTCTAGCTTTGGTTGTGGACGCGTAGGTTGTCTCAAATAATATTCTTCCTCCCAAGTCGGTAGCTTATTCCCCTCAATAACTTATTGAAATTGGCCAAACTCCAATGGCTTTATATACATATACAATCGCACTTCATTTCCATCATAACTACCTCATTTCCAAGTTTCATTCTAGAAAAGCGGACTCACGAAGCAGAGAAAAACCAGAGAAAGATGGCTGAGAAGACTCACCAGGCTTATCCTATAGCCCCAGCAAATGGTTACACAAGAAGTGATGGAGAATCTTTGGTATCTGAAGATGAGCTGAAACGCAAGAAGAGAATCAAGTTGTTTACCTACACTGGTATTTTCATTGTGTTTCAGATCATAGTGATGACCGTTTTTGGTCTCACTGTGATGAAAGTCAAGACTCCCAAGGCTAGATTGGGCGAAATCAGTGTCCAAACTCTCAACTCCGTCCCTGCAACACCTTCATTCGATGCAATGTTCACAACCCACATTAGGATCAAGAACACAAATTGGGGTCCATACAAGTTTGATGCAGGTAGTGCCACATTTCTGTACCAAGGAGTGACTATTGGGCAGGTTGTGATTCCTAAGAGCAAGGCAGGAATGCGTTCCACCAAGAAGATTAATGTAGAGGTCAGTGTGAATACTAATGCATTGCCGAGCAGTTCTACACTCGGCAGTGAATTGAACAGTGGGGTGCTGACACTGACCAGCCAGGTTCAATTGAAAGGAAAAGTCGAATTGATGCTCATCATGAAGAAAACCAAGAAGGCTTCTATGGAATGCACCATAGCATTTGATTTGTCATCAAAGACAGTCAAAGCTTTACAGTGCAAATGATCACAATATCCGAAAAGTGAGTGCAGGAAGGTGGAGTTAGGCTGCATCTTTAACTAGCATTTGAATTGGGAGATGATCAAAGACCAATTCTTGATTGTACAGTCACTATATTTCTTTGTTCTTTGTGGGAAGCTTTCATTCGTTGAAGAGTTGCATAAATAATTTCCTTTACCACTGCGGCCACTGTTTATCTTTTTTTCTACTAAATAGCTTTTTTATCTATCATCATGCCAGAATAATCACCTAATTGGTTGCACTGAGTTTACTATCGTCTTTATCACTATTCTCTGAAGATTAATTTGGACTCTCACAGTTTGTATATTGAAATTCAGAATTGAACATTGAGGATTAAGCACTTGCCCATCTAATGATATATTGTTTATATGGTGAAATGATAGCCATCCAAGATGTTCTCACATGACTTTCCATTATATAGACTTCGGTAATGGCCATTTTTGGCACTTGGTCAGATTTCTGTAGGCAGATATGATGATACAAAATGAGTATAAAGTGAAATAGAAACAAAATTAAATGAAGAGAACAACTCATAAACCAAACTTTGCTTCATATCAAGAACTAGTAAGCAAAAGTACAATGCCCTATTTCTTCCTTTAGAATCAGCAAAAAGGGAGATGAATTTGCAAATACAAGTTCAACACCAAGAATAGACAACCTTGAGAAATCAACTCGCAGAGGAAGAACGCAATAACTCTTATTCAGAACCCATAACTAAAACTCCTAGACTCTAACCAAAGCATAAAAAGCAAAGCCATATCTTCAAGGGTCCAGCTTCAAAGCTTAAGCAGTTGCAATGTGCACAATCAAGTCAATCACTCGGGAACTACAAAATAGAGTAGGTATAAGTAAGAACCATATACAGCTGAAGCTCATCAAATGCAAATAAGAAAAGAAAGACCAAGTACCTGTAACCCCACTCGTTGTCATACCAGGACACAAGTTTGACAAAGTTGTCATTCAATGCAATTCCAGCCTTGGCATCGAAGATGCTTGATCTGCAAGAGAACCGGACATTGATTTAGACAAACAGAACATATTCAAACCAGTGCAACAACAATGTCATCACATCATTCACATGTCAAAACAAATAAGGAAGCAGAACAATTCGTTTACCTGTTGTCACCGATGAAGTCAGTTGACACAACATCGTCTTCGGTGTAACCCAAGATACCCTTGAGCTTTCCCTCGGACTCCTCCCTGTCATAATGGAGTTAGAGGTTAACCAAAAAAATGCATGGTAATGTTGTTGACTGTCCCATATTGTAATGGGATAAACGAGAAAACTTGATGCGACTTACTTGATAGCAGCCTTAATCTGGTCATATGTGGCCTTCTTCTCAAGCCTGACAGTGAGGTCAACGACTGAAACATCAACAGTGGGAACACGGAAGGCCATTCCAGTCAATTTGCCATTGAGAGCTGGTAGAACTTTTCCAACAGCCTAAACAAAACACAAAACAGGCAGACAAATTGATCAAGCTACCAAAAAAAAGCGTCATTAAAATACAAAGAAAGACAATGATATTTAAAAGGGGCATTGTCAAATAAGTGATGAAATACCTTGGCAGCTCCAGTGCTGCTAGGAATGATGTTGAATGAAGCAGCACGTCCGCCTCTCCAGTCCTTACTTGATGGGCCATCAACAGTTTTCTGTGTGGCTGAATCAAAGACAGAGAAAATTCTTTGCGTAGTTTCAAATTATAAATCTCAACATTCATACAACGAAAAAAGCCTGAAGCTAAAACTCACCTGTGATGGAGTGAACAGTGGTCATAAGACCCTCAACAATTCCGAATCTATCATTGATAACCTATAGACCAAGCAAACAATACGATACATAATAAGCAACAACCATTGCATGAGTTTGCGATTCAAAATCAACACAAACAGTAGCACATTGACACACACCTTGGCAAGGGGAGCAAGACAGTTGGTCGTGCAGCTGGCATTAGACACAATGGTAAGGTCTGACTTGTATTCCTTCTCATTGACACCCACAACAAACATGGGAGCATCCTTACTTGGGGCAGAAATGACAACCTTTTTGGCACCACCCTGGTCGCACAAACAGTACAAGTTAAATCCAGAATGACCATCAAAGTAGATATAGAACTACCCAAATGAGTGAATGACTATCAAAGACGTAAGATGGATGCACGTCTTCACTGTCACGTAAGCAAATAACAGTACTAGGGAAACTTAACAACGAAGCAGGTGCTTAACCATTACTCAAGTGAAAAAACTCCATCAAACATCAAAACCGTTGCAACAACAACCAAATACTAATTCCCCAAAACTGTCAGTTTTATATATACACCAAAATAGTGGGACTAATCAAACCGATATATTTTTAAAGGAAACTTGTAAGAGGGTTAACCTTCAAGTGAGTCGCAGCTTTGTCCTTGTCAGTGAACACTCCAGTAGACTCAACAACAATATCGGCACCAGCCTCACCCCATGGGATCTCTTCTGGGTTCCTGTACGAAACCAAACATTAATTGCTTAATCTTTCATTTATAAGAGCCTATTGGCAGCCAACTTACAGATCAACTTAAACGTACTACTGAACAAGTCAGTGATCACCTAGTTACCTGATCCCGAAAACAGTGACGGCCTTCTCACCGAAGAGAAGGGTCTTTTCGTCCTTGACCTTAAGCTCATGGTGCTTCCATGGTCCATGGACAGTGTCATACTTGAACATGTACGTCTAAACACAAACGAAACCAATCAGTAATTAAAAAATGCAATACTCCGAAAACAATGACGCAAAACACAGATTAATAACACGGACCATGTAGTCGGTGGTGATGAAAGGATCGTTAACAGCGACAAGCTCAACATCGTCCCTCTGAAGAGCGACCCTAGCGACCAAACGCCCAATCCTTCCGAAACCTGAACCATTTCAGTTTTGTCATCAGAGATCATTTACCACAAGCCAAATCTGAAACCTAGATCAACCAAAACAACAACTCAAGAAGAAGAGTCTGATTATTACCGTTGATTCCGATCTTGATCTTGGCTGCTCGATAACAACAAGAACAAGAGGACGATCAGTAACACAACACGAAAACAGAAAATGGAGAAGACAACATGCAAACAGTTATTATGATTACCCATTATGAATCTAAATGATAGAGAGCAGAGATTTTTGATGAAATGGAGGAGCAGGGGACGGTTTTGAGTTTGTTGTTGTGAAAGAGCGAGTGATGATTGTAACCAAAAAATACAAAAGAGCGAGTGATGATGAGGGAGTTTATATAGAACAGAAGGCAAAAGGGTTTCATAGTTACGTGTAGATCACGTGCCGATAGTTTTCCTTCAGCAAAAAGAAAGTCGCTCGCTTATTAAACGAAAATAACGGAATTTTTTATTTTATTTTATTTTGTATGAAAGGTGAGCGATCAAGCCACTTCCGTTATATTAATATATTAGTTACGCACCCACTCAATTAATATTTGGAATGAGGTCCATGAAAGTATCTCAACAAATCCATATTAATCCCCTACTGCAGGCGCACCAAAGCCGAAAATCTCTCAAACATGCTAAATTGCTCGAGTAACCTTACCACACCATGTGGAAGTTGGGACTCAAACATTAGACATGTGACAACACAAACCATTTTTGTGATGTGCATTTTGCATCAACAAGTTCATGAAAGATGAAAAAAACACGTCTTTGTACTCGGTGAAGTGTGGGGTGGCTAGGTATCTATCACTAACACTGAGCTCGAATTCTCTATACAAAATACTGAAAATAGTGTTGGATTTTTTCCCCATCATGATTACAGAAGCAGCACCCTATGAAAGACTATAAACATCAACCTACATTATTGGCCTTGTTTCTTGATCTCTAGCGGGAGCTGGTTCTTGCGTCCTGCACATTTCTATGAGGTTTCTTTTCTTTCTCATGTACTTGTACTGTATTCTAATAATTAAGTCTCTGATTTTGTCGTATCCTATAGTCAAATCAAATGGTCTCTCATACTACAATACGACGTCGCCTCTAGTCGGGCAAACTTAAAATCAAGCCTGGGAAGGCCCAGACCCCCTTAGTTTCCTAAACAATATAACTAAATCTTCATTATTTACCTTAATTGGAGCTTATTTCTTGCTCAGTATATACGACATAACATATATTTTTGGAAGCATTGACGCATGTTTCCCAATCGCCTTAATAACCTATTAATGAATAGTATAAACCCAATCCCTAAAGGAATAGTAGAAACCTAGTCCTTAATGGAATAGTAGTAACGTTATTTGACCCTTTTTCTACAACAATTAGTTCAACAAGGCACACCTTTCTTTTTTTTTTGAGATGAAACAAGGCACACCTTTCAATCTCTCTTCTTCTCCAAGTTTCACTTGCAAACATGGATTCAGGTGTGCATGCTTTCTCAAATCTGGCACAATCGCTCAAGTATTTTATATGTTCGAGTTTGAGGAGATTAGTGTCACTATTAAACTCTTGTATGTCGCGGCTATTGCATCGTGTACCAAAGGAGAATAAGAGCTGCCCATGTGCTAAAATGTGTGGTTCTGTTCATCAACATCCATTGCTACTGATTCCCAGCGAAGAAAAGTACACTTGGAATTTATACAACGTATTGGATAATAAGTTTCTTCATCAAGTAAGTCTTCCAAATAAGAGATTTTGTGGATCTACAAAAGGATGGCTAATAACCGTGGAAAGAGATTTCAGAGTGACGCTAATAAACCCATTTCGTAGGGTTAAAGGGTCAGACAAAAAAAAGTTCAATTATTCGCCTTCCACCTCTTTATGTTCATGATTACAAAAGGAAGCAATTTGCGGAATGGTGTAACTATTATGTCTACAAGGCCACCATTACAACGGACCCAATATTAAATGCAAAAAATTGCACCATTGTAGTCATATACGGGGAGTATGGCAAGTTGGCTTTTTTAAGGCTTGGGAAAGACACGACATGGAATTATGTTGAATCTGACGATGTAGAATGGACCGGCTTTGAAGAAGTTGTTCAGGTTGATCAGGAAAATTTCTATGCTATTCATGCGGGTAATTATGTACTTTTTTCTTTTGGTATAAATTCTCGGTCCACGAACTCATCAACTCCAAAATTGGTTGAACACACAACTTTATCAAGATTGGAGTTCAGATTATTGAAGAAGTATTTGGTTTATTCAATCGATAAAGAATTGTTGATGGTTCACAGGTATGAGACCCGCGGAATTAAAGGATTTTCACATAAAACATTGAAATTCAAAGTTTTCAAATTGAGTTCCGATAAGTGTGAGTGGATTGAGAAAGAAACACTAGGTAATGTTGCTCTGTTTGTGGGTGATAATTCGTCAATATCAGTGTTGACTTCAAATTTTCTGGGATGCAAACCCAATTGCATATACTTCAACCAAGATTATGATTGCGTAGACAACGGTTCCGAACCTGTTACTGATTTTGGTGTCTATGACATCGAAAAACAGACAATTTCAAAGCCTTACAGCGCAGATGCCAAGGACCTAGTGGAGATGACTAAATTACCTTCTATTTGGGTTTGAAGAACGATGATCAAACGCCCTGGCGCTACTCCCCCTTTATTTCATCAATCAAACGCCACCATGATCAGGGGCTATTGTGTTTCTCTAGTTTTCCTTTTGTGCTTTGTAGCTCTAGTTGGAGTTCAGTTTTGTAACTCGTTAATTTCTCTAGAAAAAAAAAAAAAAAAAAAACTCGTTAATTTTACCATTTTTCTATTCTTTTTTCTGTTTATGTTAGAGTAGGGAATTTGATGCAAGATGGACAAGTTTTATGTTTTTGCCGGTGAGACACAACATGTACTTGTGTTGATATACACTGGGAGTTAATATAAGATGTTGATCGTGCTTAAGACAGTTCTAGTACCAAATTTAAATCTTTTGAACATATTCCTGATCAGTCCACAAAGATTAACCAGTTCTAGTTGAGTACACAACCTCGTATTTCCATTACATTTAATAGTAGGCTTTAGACCGTACCCTTTTCTTCTGCAACGATTGAAAACATTCAAAAATCCACTATTTTTTCTACCCCATATTGTGGGAGGATAAATCAGCCTTATTTTGGAAATTTAGTTGCTGGTGCACTTGAATTGGAGGAGTGTGGGTCTTGGGTCTTCTGATGTTGTTGATCGAAGGGCTTCTAGCGTCTCAAATGTCTTGCCCCCTTGAAGACATGCCAATCATGGTAATGCTTCTACATCACCAATTGGAACTTAGTTAGAATAGTCAACTTACATTATTATGTTTACTCTAGGTGTTAGAGAAATTGTCACATGCATTGTCTATATCAAGTCCATCTCCTATCCCCAAGTTAAATCAGAATTCCTTGAATTGATAATTATTTGATGTGGAATTGATTTTAGGGTAATCTTGTGGATCTTGTAATTATATGTAATTAAATGTAATAATAGTATGCAAGCTATCTTATATGTTATATATTTGTATTCTAGCATGTAAATCATTCAATCAATATATGAGAATCAATTTCTACATACTATCACGAGTCCTAGGTTTCATCTTTTCTTAAGATTCTTCTCCTTCCTTCCCCTCTCCTTCTCTGCCCTGGCAGCCTCCTCGGTAGCTCATCCTCCCTCTCCCAATACTGTTCACTTCATCAAACTCACTGAGTCTAACTATCTTGTCTGGCTCCGACAAATAAAACCCTATCTCCATGGCAATAACATTTGGGGTTATGTTGATGGCTCTAAACCTGCTCCCTCCACCACCAGTCTCTCCGCTTTTCTCACATCCTCTGACGCCAACTCCCAAGGGTGGCTTCAATTTGGAGTCCTGGTGCTCCAAGAAGCAATCTATTATTGCCTGCTCAAGTGTTGAATCTGAATACGGCTCCCTTGCTCATGCATGTGCTGAAACGCAATAATTAGGCTTTCTACCCTATGACCTTGTGCCAACATTCGTATTTCCCGATCATGCTCTACTGTGATAACCTTAGCGCCACTTATATGACTTCTAATCCTTCTATTATGGTCTTCCACATTGGTACCAAGCACAATGAGTTGGATTATCACTTTATTCATGAAAATGTAGCACTTGCCAGTGTTTGCTTTGTTCCTTCGGTGGATCAACCAGCTAACCTTCTTACTAAACCACTTCATAATTAAGCAGCATCTTCTTCAGCTATGTCAGAAACTTGTGCGTCTGGAGGCGTTTGAAGGAAGGGGGTGTTAGAGAGATTGTCTCATTGCCTAATCAAGACTGTCTCCTTCCCCAAATCAAGTCAGAATTTCCTGAATTGATATTTATGATTTGATCTGGAATTGATTTGAGGCTGATCTTGTGGATCTTATAATTATATGTAATTAAATGTCATTATAGTATGTAAGCTATCCTCTACTATACATTGGTATTCTTGTAAAGGACAATGATATAGGGTCTCAATGAGACCTAAGATTTGTGGTCTCAAATTCTAGGTATCATGCCATATAAATAAATACAAATTTTATTTTCAATTCCACATAATATATTTTCAGTTGCCGCCACCAGTCTCTCCGCTTCTCTCACATCCTCTGACACCACCAGTCTCTCCGCTTCTCTCACAGTAACGGCCTTCTCACCGAAGAGAAGGGTCTTTTCGTCCTTGACCTTAAGCTCATGGTGCTTCCATGGTCCATGGACAGTGTCATACTTGAACATGTACGTCTAAACACAAACGAAACCAATCAGTAATTAAAAAATGCAATACTCCGAAAACAATGACCCAAAACGCCGATCAATAACACTGACCATGTAGTCGGTGGTGATGAATGGATCGTTAACAGCGACGAGCTCAACATCGTCCCTCTGAAGAGCGACCCTAGCAACCAAACGCCCAATCCTTCCGAAACCTGAACCATTTCAGTTTTGTCATCAGAGATCATTTACCACAAGCCAAATCTGAAACCTAGATCAACCAAAACAACAACTCAAGAAGAAGAGTCTGATTATTACCGTTGATTCCGATCTTGATCTTGGCTGCTCGATAACAACAAGAACAAGAGGACAATCAGTAACACAAAACGAAAACAGAAAATGGAGAGGACAAAATGCAAACAGTTATTATGATTACCCATTATGAATCTAAATGATAGAGAGCAGAGATTTTTGATGGAATGGAGAAGTAGGGGACGGTTTTGAGTTTGTTGTTGTGAAAGAGCGAGTGATGATTGTAACCAAAAAATACAAAAGAGCGAGTGATGATGAGGGGGTTTATATAGAACAGAAGACAAAAGGGTTTCATAGTTATGTGTAGATCACGTGCCGGTAGTTTTCCTTCAGCAAAAAGAAAGTCGCTCGCTTATGTATGGTTCAACTAAACGAAAATAATGAAATTTTTTATTTTATTTTATTTTTTATGAAAGGTGAGGTATCAAGCCACTTCGGTTATGTTAGTTAGTTACGCACCCACTCAATTAATATTTAGAATGAGGTCCATGAAAGTATCTCAACTCCCCTACGCAGGCGCACCAAAGCTGAAAATCTCTCAAACATGCTAAATTGTTTGAGCAACCTTACCAAACCATGTGAAAGTTAGGACTCAAACGTTAAACATGAGACACCACAAACCATTTTTGTGATGTGCATTTTGCATCAACAAGTTCATGAAAGATGAAAAAACCACGTCTTTATACTCGGTGAAGTGTGGGGTGGCTTGGTATCTATCACTAACACTGAGCTCGAATTCTCTATACAAAATACTGAAAATGGTGTTGGATTTTTTCCCTATCATGATTACAGAAGCAGCACCCTATGAAAGACAATAAACATCAACCTACATTATTGGCCTTGTTTCTTGATCTCTAGCGGGAGCTGGTTCTTGCGTCCTGCACTTCGTTTCTTTCTCATTTACTTGTATTTAACTGCATTCTAATAATTAAGTCTCTGATTTTGTCATATCCTATGGTCAAATGGTCTCTTATACTACAATACGACGTCGCCTCTAGTCAGGCAAGCTTAAAATCAAGCCTGGTAGGGCCGAGATCCCCTTAGTTTCCTAAACAATATAACTAATCTTCATTATTTACCTTAATTGGAGCTTATTTCTTGCTCAATATATACGACATAACATATATTTTTGGAAGCATTGACGCATGTTTCCCAATCGCCTTAATAACCTATTAATGAATAGTATAAACCCAATCCCTAAAGGAATAGCAAAAACCTATTCCTTAATGGAATAGTAGTAACGTTATAAAAAGGGTCAACTACAACAATTAGTTCAACAAGGCACACCTTTGAATCTCTCTTCTTCTCGAGTTTCACTTGCAAACAATGGATTCAGGTGTGCATGCTTTCTCAAATCTGGGACAATCACTCAAGTATTTTATATGTTCGAGTTTGAGGAGATTAGTGTCACTATTAGACTCTTGTATGTCGCGGGTATTGCATCGTATACCAAAGGAGAATAAGAACTCCCCATGTGCTAAAATGTGTGGTTCTGTTCATCAACATCCATTGCTACTGATTCCCAGCGAAGAAAAGTACACTTGGAATTTATACAACGTATTGGATAATACGTTTCTTCATCAAGTAAGTCTTCCAAATAAGAGATTTTGTGGATCTACAAAAGGATGGCTAATAACCGTGGAAAGAGATTTCAGAGTGACGCTAATAAACCCATTTCGTAGGGTTAAAGGGTCAGACAAAAAAAGTTCAATTATTCGCCTTCCACCTCTTTATGTTCATGATTACAAAAGGAAGCAATTTGCGGAATGGTGTAACTATTATGTCTACAAGGCCACCATTACATCGGACCCAATATTAAATGCAAAAATTGCACCATTGTAGTCATATACGGGGAGTATGGCAAGTTGGCTTTTTTAAGGCTTGGGAAAGACACGACATGGAATTATGTTGAATCTGACAATGTAGAATGGACCAGCTTTGACGAAGTTGTTCAGGTTGATCAGGAAAATTTCTATGCTATTCATGCGCGTAAGGATGTACTTTTTTCTTTTGGTATAAATTCTCGGTCCACGAACTCATCAACTCCAAAATTGGTTGAACACACAACTTTATCAAGAGTGGAGTTCAGATTTTTCAAGAAGTATTTGGTTTATTCAATCGATAAAGAATTGTTGATGGTTCATAGGTATGAGAACCGCTCGGGAATTAAAGGATTTTCACATAAAACATTGAAATTCAAAATTTTCAAATTGAGTTCCGATAAGTGTGAGTGGATTGAGAAAGAAACACTAGGTAATTTTGCTCTCTTTGTGGGTGATAATTCATCAATATCAGTGTTGGCTTCAAATTTTCTGGGATGCAAACCAAATTGCATATACTTCAACCAAGATTATGATTGGGTAGACAACGGTTCCGAACCTGTTACTGATTTTGGTGTCTATGACATCGAAAAACAGACAATTTCAAAGCCTTACAGCGCAGATGCCAGGGACCTAGTGGAGATGACTAAATTACCTTCTATTTGGGTTTGAAGAACCATGATCAAACGCCCTGGTGCTACTCCCCCTTTATTTCATCAATCAAACATTCAAACGCCACCATGATCAGGGCCATTGTGTTTTCCTTTTGCTTTGTAGCTCTAGTTGGAGTTCAGTTTTGTAACTCATTAATTTCTCTAGCAAAAAAAAAAAAAAAAAATTCCGTTAATTTTACCATTTTTCTGTTCTTTTTTCTGTTTATGTTAGAGTAGGGAATTTGATGCAAGATGGACAAGTTTTATGTTTTTACCGGTGAGACACAACATTTACTTGTGTTGATATACACTGGGAGTTAATATAAGATGTTGGTCGTGCTCAAGACAGTTCTAGTACCAAATTTAAATCTTTTGAATATATTCCTGATCAGTCCACAAAGATTAACCATTCTCTTCTTAAAATTTACCCATCATGAGGAAAGGACGATCCTCAATGTGATCAGGGCAAAAACCAAGAGGATGTTCCACCCGGCCACAATAGAAACAAATTTGCAGGATTGTTTCATAGTGGAGATGAAGAGCAATACTTGTATCAGATCTTGGGTCTACAAGAAGATGAACAACCCTAGGCCAAGGTTTTAGTAAAGAAATCTAAACACAGGTTCTAGCAAAAATGAAGGTTTTGCGATTAAGTGTAGCTTTGTCAATACGCTAACAAGTGCTTAGTTGATTAGCAACATGGGTAACGACCAGTGCATTCCAATAGTGAAAGGGCAGGAAGGGAAAACATATCCAAATGATAAGGTGATCAAGTATGGTATGGATGGAAATTAGGTCCCCAATGGTGTAAAGCAAAAATTTGGCTTTAGACATACCAGGGCTTGTTATCAAGGACATGCAAGAGACCCTGTACACAAAAGAACCGCACCTTAAACCATTTAAAACCAGTCAGAGTAATTTCAATTCCTTCATGAAGATGTGCCAAACTGGTCTTCATTCGCCGAATGACTGTTTGGAGAGAGACTGGTTTGCCAAAAATCTTTCCAACCAAAGTAAGATTGGTGTTTTCCACCAGGCAGGAGTTGGTGTCTAGTCTGATTTCTGTTAAACTTAATGAGCAATTAATCCAAGAACAATTCACAATGGCATAAACACACTTAATATTAATCATCACATCATGAACCAAATAATATGATTTTCTGGACATACCTTCTTCATTGTTTGGAGCCATTGCAGCAGACGAGATAACAGCTACTAGTATTGGTCTTCTCCTCAACTCTGAAAACAAGCTCCTATCTATGGGGCAGGACTTAATGCTTTTTTAACAGAGAGAGCAGGGACCAACACTTCCTATATATATTGGTTATGGTCCTAAGAATCCTCCCATAAAAGTGTTTCTTAGAAACCAAGTCACAAACAACTAGAAAACCTAATGCAACACTAAGTCGAATTACAATGTAACCCAACTAATGGATTCCTAACCTATGAGCTGATATAATTAACTCAATAGGTTTCTAGGTTTTGTACTTAACATACAACTCCTATTTATGAACAAAATTCCAATCCAATTTGTAAATTGAATATAGATAATGATAGGTCCACTTTTATTCTAACATTCTCCCACTTGGACCATCATTGTCTATACAAACTGAATCAAGAAAATTTTCAGAAATAGCTTAAGTGTGCACTGAGATGTAGGCGTACCTTAAATCCATTCAATTCTGTCAAAATGCATAACCATTGCAGAATCAAGAAATAGGCATGTTTAAATGAGCATACTCGTTCCATACCACACAGCAACAGTTTCTGCACTTCATATGAGTATAACTTAATGTGATGCAATCAAATAACATTATATATCAAACTGCAGTTGTTATTTGATAACAGTCCAACCTAAGAATTTTGAATATCAAAATCACAATGCAAACACAATTTCTTTACACACAGTGGATCAAAGTTTGCTTCTTACTGAATATATGCATATATTACAATCCACCTGATGAACTGATAAAAGAACAACAACTAAAAAATTTAACAGAAGAAAAATAAAGCTGTCATAACTCGAACTGAAAATACCTCATTTTATTAAACCAAAGCATGAAGTACAAAGATTCATGTTACACAACTAAAAACAGAAAATAAGAACTGAAACCAAATAAAACTAAACTGAAAACAATTTTCTCCAAAACTGTAACGTCCCGAACCTAAATTCACCTGTTTACTAGTCATTTGGACGGTAAACGACCTTTACTTTCACTTTTTACTTTGTTTCGATACTTTTAGTGGCCCTAAAAGTTGACTTTTTGTTCGGGTCAAAATTTGAGAAAATGTTCTTCATGGAAGTTGTAGAGGACGTTAAACCGAGCGTGTGCATATGTAGTACGTAAAAATCGGAGCTCGTATGCGAGAGTTATGGCCAAGAATGTGAAGTTACTGTTCATGGTAATTTTTGATTAAATAGAAATTTACCCAGGGTAGGTTTCCATTTCCGGAAACCCACCCCAGCTCTTTCTCTCTCCTCCCCCCCGAGCTCTCTCTTCTCCGGTTCAGCCATTTTCCTTCTTCCTTCGATTTCCGGCGATTCCGGCCACCAACCGGCGTGCCACCGGTCATCAGAGGAGCGCCTCCTCCCTCCGATCACCCTAGCAACCTTGGTTTTCGACGATTTGACCCGAAAAGCACGGATCGAAGCAAAATCCCCTCCGGCTGCAGTTTGAAGCTTTTGCCGATTTCCGGCGATTCCGGCCACCTCCGGTCCCCATCTCGCCGTCGAAGGTTCGGTTTTCATCACTGATCATTTCCCCTATGGCCTTGTATCACGATTTGTTGTGTAGATGCCGAATCGACGAATTGAAATTCTAGGGTTCTTGTGGATTTCTGGGTTTATGTTCATTGATCGATTTCGGCCGTTTTTAATTGTTATTAGGGAATGTTGTAGTTGAGAAGTTGAATCAGTGTGTTGAGTAGGTGCCGCTGTCAAATTTTGGTGTCCATTGGAGTTGGTGGAAGTGGCGGCGGCGCCGCCACTGTGGGCGGCGGTAGAGGCGGCTAAGGTAGCTTTTTAATTTCAATTTCTGGCTAGTTAAATTCTATAATTATCATAGAGCATATATGTGAAGTTTGGTGAATTTTGGAGGAGTTTGGAATTGTTTGTGAATTGTTGAAGTTTGGAGTTTTGTGGTGGAATTATGGGAAATCCGACGGTCGGATTTCCCTCGTTTTCATTATGGAATATGTAAATTGAGGAATTGGAATTGTGGAAGAGATTTGGGTTGAATTTGAGAAGTATTGGAGATAGGGATTTTCGGATTTCGTTTAAGTTCGTAATTATTTTATCGGATTACCGTTTATGGAAATATAATTGTGTACAGGGCAATGTCGCGAGCTACGGCTAGATGAAGGAACTCGTTAGCGTGGTTGCCCAATAGTACTGTGAGTGGACGTTTGTTTTAAATAAGTGATGCATGCATTTATTTATTAAAGCTTGTTCTATTTTATTAACGTATTTTCCGAGCATATAAAGATAATTGCGAATTATCTCATGGATTTACTTTTAAATAATGATTCTCATGAAGTATTTATGTTTTGTTACCGGTTGTGAGTTTTGGTTATGAAGATGTTATGCTCGGATTCGAAATTATAAATGATGTTGATTTTCGACGAATTGATTTTCGATGTGATTTTCGAGATTTATACTGTTTATATTATCTTTATAATCGTCGATTTGAGATTTCTGAAAGATTTTCGAAATGGGATTTCGATGGAATAAATTCTTGTTTATTTATTCGATTTTTGGCATTGGGAATGCCTCATTGACAATCTACTTACTTCTTTAGCGTGTGGGACACGCTGTTAATTTATACGACTCTTTGAGTATTTCCGGGTACGGTTGGGAATCGTACCCGTGTTGTCTTTATACGTGGGACATGGGGAAGCTTTATTGATTTATCGGTTTTTAACCACCATACCCAGGGTCGTTATATATATTATATTACTGGCTAGCCTATTAGTACTCCTCCCTACTTACTATGTGTTCGTAGGTGAGTAGAGGAGAGCATGGGATGCTCTAGAGTGTGGGACACTCCGACCCGAGCCAATAAGGCTCCCTTCTTTTGTATGGTGAACTTCTTCCCCATATTTTATCGTTGCTTGACTAGCGGGGCTAGTCCGATTTTCACTGTAGCCAGCGGGGCTGGTCGTATTTTCTTGAGAATGAGATTTCGGTTTTACGATATAGTTTTCGAATGTGGTGACTAGCAAGGCTAGTCGATTTATCGTTTTGGAATTCTTGGATTTAAAGCTAAATGAATTTTTCTAATTTTTGCATGCATCGGTTATTAAAGAGAATAAATGTGGGAAAGTATGAAATCCTTTTTCCTTTAAATTGTTTATTTTTGTCCACTCACGCTAACGTTTTTCGTCTACTTTCCCCTGGGCCTTTCGGTTTCTAATGCCCAGTTTGCAGGCGAATTAGTGGAGGTTGGGCGTACATGACATTTGAGGCATAGTTGTCACTACTTCCGCAGTGTAGGATCACTTGATCCTTTACTCTTCTGTTATATCCCTGTGTATAGTAGTATTGCTCTGCTTATTCTTTGGGATTAGTATTTTTGAGTTTTGTGAAAGTGGAGTTGTTGGTAATTGGGAGCAGGGTGGCTCCAGGAGTATAAGGTTGGTTTGCTTGTAGTGTTTTGTGTGTTTTACAGGTTTTGGGTAGTCCATTTTAGAGGTGACTCTGCCGAATTTTTGGTAGAGTTATCCCTAAGGTGGGCCCCACAGGGCCACCTCGGATTTCAGGGTGAAATTCGGGGCGGGTCCTGTCAAAAACATTTTGCTCCCACCGAACTTAAGCATGTTCAAAACTCTACAGAATTCCCATGTTCCTGGAATGCTCCTTAAAAGCTGCTACTGACAATGCTTTAGTAAATGGATCTGCCAGTTGATCACTTGTCTTGACTCCATAAATCTCAACTTCACCATCTTTAACTCTCTTTCTGATACTATAAAATTTTAAATCTATATGCTTAGAGTTATTTGACCTCTTACTATTCTTACTGAAGAACACAGTAGCCTCATTATCACAAAACACCTTCAAACTTCCAGTAACGAGATCACTCAACACTTTAGTCTCCAAAATAAAATTTCTGATCCACAATCCCTCACACACTCCTTCATATATAGCTATCAACTCTGCCTGCATAGATAAAGTAGTTATCAATGATTGTTTCATTGTTTTCCAAGCTACTGCACCACCTGCTAGCATATAAACATAGCCACAAGTCGACTTCATAGATGTGGGATAACTCCCAGCAAAATCAGAATCAGTAAAGCCAACTAATTCAAGCTTTTTCACACGTTTATACACAAGCATATGGTCTTTGGTCCTTTGCAGGTACCTTAGAACCTTCTTACCAGCTATCCAATGCTCATGTCCAGGATTTGACTGAAATCTGGATAGCATACCTACTGCAAAAGACAAGTCTGGTCTTGTACAGACTTGTGCATACATCAAACTCCCTACTAGCCTAGCATATGGTATTGACTCCATCTTAGTTTTCTCAATATCAATTTTAGGACACTGATTTTTAGTTAGTTTATCTCCCTTAGACATTGGAACTTCACCATTAGCACAGGTTTCCATTCCAAATCTTTTCAGAATTTTTGAAATATAATTTTGTTAAGATAATCCCAACAATCCTTGCTTCCTATCTCTCTTAATCTCAATTCCTAGTACATATGATGCTTCTCCTAGATCTTTCATGTCAAAATTACTTGACAAGAAAGCTTTAGTATCTTTCAGCAATTTTACATTACTGCTAGCAAGAAGAATATCATCTACATACAGGATAAGAAAGACAAAATTATTTCCAACAACTTTAAGATAAACACACTCATCAACTAGATTTTCAGAAAATCCAAAAGATGAAACAACTGGTCAAATTTCTTATACCATTGCCTACTAGCTTGTTTGAGTCCATAAATGGATTTCTTAAGTCTACAGACCATATTTTCTTTCCCTTCCTCAATAAAACCTTCAGGTTGTACCATGAAGATTTCTTCCTCTAGCTCCCCATTCAGGAAGGCTATTTTTACATCCATTTGATGTAATTCCATGTCATAATGAGCTACTAGAGCCATTATGATTCTAAATGAATCTTTAGTTGAAACAGGTGAGAAAGTTTCTGAAAAATCTATCCCTTTCTTCTGTGTGAAACCCTTAGCAACTAGTCTAGCTTTATGTCTCTCTATGTTTCCACTGGCATCTCTTTTGGTTTTAAAAACCCACTTGCAGCCAATTGGTTTGTGATTTTGTTTTGGCTTAACTAGCTCCCAAACTCCATTCTTATACATAGAATCAAGTTCTGCAATCATAGCTTGAGTCCAAGCATCAGAATCTTTACAGTCAATTGCCTGTCTAAAACTAGTGGGATCATTGTCATCAGTTAATGCAGACTCAACTTCATTTAAATAAACTTCATAAATATCATCCTCGCCTCCAAACCTTGGTTTCCTTATTCTCTGTGATCTTCTAGGTATCACTACTTGATTTTGTTGTGGCTCAGGTTGAAGTTGAGGTTCAGCTGAGGCTCAAGTTGTGGTCCAGTTTGAGGTTCAGTTGGAATTTCTTATACTTGCTCCTGCTCGAAGTTTGGTTCAGCCATTTCAAAATCATGGTCACTAGCCTCTAAGACATTATCTATTGCATTTTGATCTTCGACTAGATTTTGGCTTTGAACTAACCCTGAGCTTAATGAATTATTTTGAATGCTTGGCATTACTGCTATATTATCCACATGTTCTACAATTTCTTCAAAATCTGAAGACAAGTCCTCAAAATTTGTATTGCAGACACTTTCACCTAAAAATTTAACTTGATGAGTTTCAAAAACTCTGGGTGAATGGTGAGGTGAATAAAGTTTATAGCCTTTAGACTTTTCACAGTAACCAATAAAATGACAAGTTACAGACTTTGGATCAAGCTTTCCTAAATTTGGATTATAAATCCTTGCTTCAACTTTACATCCCCAGACATGACAATGGTGTAAACTTGGTTGCCTACTACACCATAATTCAAATGGTGTTTTATCTACAGCTTTGCTTGGGGATCTATTGCAAAGGTAATTTGCAGTTCTTAAGGCTTCTCCCCAAAGCATCTTTGGCAATCCTGAAGTACACATCATACTTCTTACCATGTTTAATAGAATTCTATTTTTCCTCTCAGCTACCCCATTTTGTTGGGGATTATATGGTGTTGTATACTGAGCCTTTATGCCTACACTTTGCAGATATAATGCAAAAGGACCCTTTTGTTGTCCTTGCTCAGTATATTTTCCATAAAACTCTCCCCCCTATCAGACCTCACAACCTTAATTTTCAAATCCAGTTGATGTTCAACCTCAGTTGTGAAAATTTTAAAAGCCTTAAGTGATTGTGATTTTTCTGACAGTAAGGAAATGTAGCTATACCTGGAAAAATCGTCTATAAAAGTAATGAAGTAGATATTTCCACATATTGTCTTATGTCTAAATGGTCCACATATATCTGTATGGATTACTTCCAACAGTTTCTTACTTCTGTTGGCATTTTTCTTTCTTAAGTTTGTCATTTTTCCTTTATAACATTTAATACAATTCTCAAGATCATCGATGTCTAATTCTAGAAGTGTTTTATTTTTTACAAGTACTTTCAATCTATCTTTTGATATGTGACCAAGTCTCCTGTGCCACAAATATGCAGATTTTTCATTGTGTAGGGTTCTTTTGACACCAGTAATGGTGTTTATGCTTGATGTGTTACTATTATTTTCAACAAGTAAAGTTTCTTGTTGACCTAATGAACAATTCAATCTAAAATAATCATTCACAATAACACCAGAACCAAAAATAGAATAATCTTTAAGTAAGAAATCAAGAGAATCCTTGAAAATTTGTATTCCATTTGAACCAATGTAAAAATTACATCCACTCTTAACCAAAAGACTAACTGAAATTAAATTCCTCTTAATTGAGGAAATATAATAAATACTATTTAAAACCAGAAAATTTCCTAATCCCAAATCTAGTCTTAAAGATCCTACTGCCATAACTGCAACCCTCATTCCATTCCCTACGCAGATGTTAGCTTCATCACTTCTTGGCTTCCTCTTCCTTATGAATCCCTGCAAAGAATTCGTAATATGTAAGGGACTGCCACTATCTAACCAATAAGAATGAGGTTCTATGTTAACAAAATTAACTTCTAATGAAAAAGTTTCTAAATGATCAAATAAATCAATCTTACCCTTTTTCACAAGCCATGCCTTAAATCCTGTACAGTCCTTCATGTGTCCTACTTTCTTACAAAAGTAGTTGTTGGAGAGGAAGATCCCACATTGGAAAAGTGACAAATAAAATATAACTTATAAGTGGGTAGATCTCACCCAATTGTACCGAGGCCTTTTGTGATTAAAACCCAACACCTAATTTGGGTTCCTTATATTGCCATTGGAAAATTTCGATTGGATTATTACCAAGTGTCCGATGTGGGCCTTGGATTGTTATATTGGCTATATGAGACTTGTGTCCTAATTTCCAATGTGGGAATTGGACTGTTAATTAATTTCACGTGCAGACCAAGAGTTAGGTTGCACGTGAGGGGGCGTGTTGGAGAGGAAGATCTCACATTGGAAAAGTGACAAATAAAATATAACTTATAAGTGGGTGGATCTCACCCAATTGTACCGAGGCCTTTTGTGATTAAAACCCAACACCTAACATGTGGTTAAGTTAGGGCAGTATCGGTACAATGATGGGCCACGGGCTACGCTTGTCACTATTTAACAGTAGCACTTGAACTTAAACGGCTTGTTGACTTTAGCTGCTGCAGTATTTCCTGATGGCTTAGCTATAGTTTTCTTAGGCTTGAATTTGTTCTGTTTCTTTGGCTTTTCAACTAAATTGACAGAGGTGGAGGGTTGCTTCTCTTTCTTCATCCTGCTCTCCTCATCCACGCATATTGCAATAAGCTTATTCAAGGTCCAATTCTCCTTTTGTGCGTTGTAGCTAGTCCTCAGGGTGTTGAAGCTAGGTGGAAAGGAATCTAAGGCATTGTGAACTAGTTGGTCATCCTTAACCCCCATATCAAGATCCCTGAGCCTGGCATTCAACTTAGTAAGCTTCAAAATGTGTTGCCTAACTCCTCCACTACCAATATATTTTAATTCATTCATCTCCTTATTGAATCTTGCTTCCTCAGCCTTATTGCTTTCCTTGAATTTCTCAGCTATAGCATCCATATAATCAACTGCTAAGGATGGTTCATCTATGCTACCCCTCACAGTAGAGGTGGCAAACAGGCCACTAAGCATGAGCACGGCACGGGCCCGGCACGCTCAAAAGCGGCCCCGCCCGGCACAACCCGAGTACGTTAGAATAACGGATCGGGCTAGGCCTAAGAATATTGGCCCATTGGCTCGGCACGGCCCGAGCACGACATATTGTGGACCGGCCCGTTACAAACACAAAATTGCATTTTGTTTTTAAAAATATTAAAAAATTACAATGATGAGATTTGAATATGAGACATTTTTATTTAAAATCTCATGACAATTTCACCAATGCTTTCTTTTATATTGTCAAAATAATGAAACAAAACATTATATCCTTGTTTTGACATAAGTATTTTTTCTAAATATTAAATATATGTTTATTAATAAAGACTAATCTCATAATAATACAACTATAATGAAGGAAAGAATAATAGATACTAAATCTTCATTATATTAATAAAGATTAATCTCACAATAATATACTAAAAACAATATATTTTGAGTTTTTTTTCTTTCTTTCTTATAGTGGAATATAAAAAAATATTAGAAATCTAATCTTAAAAAGCTAAGATTAAGAAAAACGTTGTAGAACTTAATTTATTTTAATTTTCTAAATAGTTAAATAAAATTAATTTTTATTTGTTCAAATTAAGATTTTAAAATCGTGCTTTATAGTGGGTAGGCACGAGCACAGCCCGTTATTGACCCAGCACGAGCACGGCCCGGCAAGATATGGGCTCGGGCCATGGGCCGGGCCGGGCTTAATGTTTAAGTAAATGGGCCGACACGAGCCCGACACGATAATAAATGGGCCGGCCTAAGCACGGCACGAAGCACGACTAGGCCCGCTTAAAATGGGCCGGGCTGGGCCGGGCCGGCCCGTTTGCCACCTCTACCTCACAGTATCAGACATGGTGGTCCTCATCACATTCTTAGCTCTATGCCAGTCTCTATAGTATTTCTTCTCATCAGGTGAGCTATTGGTATCTATTCCATAAGGCTCTATATCAGTGAAACATAAGTCCATGTTTTCATGCATCATGAGATAAAACTCTACACCACTCGTCCAAGCCTTAAAGTTGGATCCAGTAAGCATCTAGACATTATTCAAATTCATGTATGTGATTCCTAGGGAGCAAAAACAAAAGAAAAGTGTAAGTTTTAGTTTTTAACAATTCTCAAAAACAAGTTTTGTCAAGAAGTGTTCTGCATACATGTGTTAGTTCTAAAGCAGTTCAGGTAAACACACAAGCAGAAAACAAACCATCTAACAAAAAAAAAAAAAACAATACCAGAAGCAAATAATGCAATTTTTTAGCCCCAATTCTGCAGTCAATATCAAGCATCACTTTTATAGCAGAAAACATGATATTCTGTAGGTTCCTCAATCATTATGCCACAAACAGTGAATTCATATTATTCTAAAGACAATCAACATCTTTATGACAGAAGAAAAATCCCTAGAATCCAAAATTGAACTCAAAATTATGCATAATGCTGTTCCACTTTTAAACCATATAGCTCAAAACTTCTTTGGAAGACAATATACATATACAGTTTAAAAACGAAAACACAAGTTTCTGATCTTTTCTTCATCTTAATGAATTTTGAATAATAAGCAGATAATCACTTTGTGCAACATATCCACTTAACCATTTAAATTCACAGACCATGAAAAATTTCCTTTCAATCTGCAACTTTTAGTATAACAAGCATGTACAGGGAGATCGAGTTAATCACATGTCATATTATACCATCGCAGATCACAAATTATAGAAATTTCACAACATATAAACAATCATATCAAAACATCAAGATATTCAAGTTCATGCTCATTCCGGAAACCATCGCATCACAAAAACAAATTCTGAAAATTAAGTTTCATCCGGTCACCATCTACTCTAGCCTAGGTGCACACCGGGAATGCATCTATTGTTCTTGCATATTACGATGATCAAAATACTCCAAAATTTAAAAAAACCCAAAATTTCCAGAAATTATAACCTTGTTCTTCTTAATTTGCTGCAAAACTTTATCGCGGAAGCATGTGTTTTTTATCCAAAACAACAATCGATTAATTCGGCTTCTTAATCCGCAGAATTGGTGTGTCGAAATCCATAGAGGACATGAACGTCCCCTGCGCTTTCAATCCCGGATAGAACCCTAAATCCCCAAATCAAATATGACCGTTAGTAGGGCTGTCAATGGGTCGTGTCGGGTTGGGTTCGTGTCGGGTCAAGGTATTTGTCGTGTCACAAAAGACAAACCCAAACCCAACCCATTTAATAATCGTGTCAAAAATTTAAACCCAAACCCAACCTATTTATTAAACGGGTTACCCGTTTCCAACCCGCTTAACCCATTTAATAAATAGGACATGTATTGTTAGACAAAATGACCCATTTAAAGGTTAACTATGCGACCCATTTAACTAAAAAAATGTATAAATTGATTAAATTTGTTTAAAACTCCACAAGACGAAGAATATAAATAATTATATATAATTCATAAATAATTAAATCCAATAATTATAAAGCAAAATATTTCAAATTGTTTTAAAATATAAGATTAATACTTCCAACGTTCAAAATTTCAAGAAGAAGTACAACATAATTGGGTTATACGGGTTCACTTCGTGTTGGCGGGTTGACCCGTGACCGACCCATTTATTAAATGGGTCATGGCGGGTTGACCCACGGCTGACCCGCTTTTTAATAGTGCGGGTTCAACCTGCTTTATTTAGTGCAGGTTTCGAGTCATGTTATCGGGTCGTGTCGGAATTGACAGCCCTAACCGTTAGGATACAACGGTCATCTGCAGGGGTTCTAAATGATTGGATCCAGGTCAGCGTTTCTGCGGGTTTGGGCTGAAATTTTTTTTAAAAAACTGACCCACTCGTGGCCCTTTTCTTTAGCAAGGTTTAAAACAGAATTTTTTGTAAATTTTTGCTGAAAATAAAACTTTGGTTCTTCCAAAATTGATTTATGTTTGTGAAAACCTCGCTCTGATACCATTTGTTAAACTTAATAAGCAATTAATCCAAGATCAATTCACAATGGCATAAACACACTTAATATTAATCAACACATCATGAATCAAATAATATGATTTTCTGGACATACCTTCTTCATTGTTTGGAGCCATTGCAGCAGACGAGATAACAGCTACTAGTATTGATCTTCTCCTCAACTCTGAAAACAAGCTCCTATCTATGGGGCAGGACTTAATGCTTTTTTAACAGAGAGAGCAGGGACCAACACTTCCTATATATATTGGTTATGGTCCTAAGAATCCTCCCATCAAAGTGTTTCTTAGAAACCAAGTCACCAACAACTAGAAAACCTAATGCAACACTAAGTCGAATTACAATGTAACCCAACTAATGGATTCCTAACCTATGAGCTGATATAATTAGGGTCTTTCTAAATGTACCAAGCAAAGTTCTAACACCTTAAATTATTACCTTAAATTTATGTCTAATTAAACCAACAGATTTTCCTAAAATACCCTAGAAAACCTAGCCAAACACATCATACCCAGCAAACCACAACATACCCAGATCTTTGAACAATAAACATTCAATTTCAAATTTCATGAACCGGGAGTCCGGGATGATGATCCTCGAAAACATCAACCTCCAGTGTAAAGAGAAAATATAGACCCAAATAGTTGTCCTAGATGATGAACCTGGGTCGTAGTTTGTTATAATCAAGAAGCAAAGAGTTTCAGGGAAGCTAGAATTACTTCAACTACCTTGTCATTGATTCAACTTGCTTACCGTACATCCTTTGTTTCACTCTATGATGTTTCAAAAGGAGAGGAGGTGAAAAGGTACTAAAACTCTACTTCAAAGATGATATAAATCCAATTACAATTCTAGGGTAAAGAGGATCATCATCTACGACCCAGATATTTGTGGGTAGTATGTTTTGTTTTGTTGGGTACATTGTCTTCTAGGGCATTTTGAGGAAATGAGTTGGTTTACTTAGTTATAAATTAAAAAAAAAAAAATTATTCTGCTGGGTATACTTAGAAATTTGCTGGGTACATTTAAAAAGACAGTATAGGTTTCTAGGTTTTGTACTTAACATACAACTCCTATTTATGAACAAAATTCCAATCCAATCTGTAAACTGAATATAGATAGATAGGTCCACTGTTATTCTAACAATTTCAAGAGGCATTAAAGTAAAAGGTATGTTGTTCTAGTCTTACTAGCCCAGGGGTATACCATGGAGAAATTGGGGTAGGGCGATATCACGGGTTGCTCTGGGCGTAGTAGAAACATTGTGAGCTGAGGTCTCCAGATTGAGAGCTAAGGAGTATAGACGAGGATGGGAGCTAGTCCCTTCACCAACAGGGAAAGGAGGGGCTGAGGGGGAGGGGGAAGCGGAAACGAGGCAGAATCCTCGTCATCGTGAATGCCTGGAGGAAGCGGATTGGTAGCCATTTCAAGTAGGCCTGTAAATGGAGCGGGTTCGGATCGGATCGACCTAAATCCAAATCCGTTTACTAAAAAAAAATTTCGATCCAAACCGCTCCGTTAACCCGGCGGATCATTGATACCTCGATCCAAATCCGTATCCGTCGGATTAACGGATACCCGATCCGCTAATCCGATCCGTTTATAATTTCAAATATTTTTAAATTTTAAATAGTAATATTAAATTTATATCATAATATCTCATATGATATTAATAAAATATTAAAATAACATGATCTACATGAAGAGTATCACCAAAAATAAAATTACATTATCAAAAATAAAATTACGAAGACTGCCTCTTAGATTTCTGCAAAAAAAGTAATATTAGAAATCTTTAATATTTTATATTTTTAAAAAATAATAATATATTAATAAATAAAAAATTTATTACTGAAACGGGTCGGATCATTAACGGATCGGATCGACCTAAATCCAAATCCGATCCGTTTATTAAACGGGTTAACGGATTCGGATCATTAACGGATCAACGGATCAAAATGTTCGATCCAAACCCGTTTAATAGCTACGGATCTGGAGCGGGTCCGGATCAAAATCCGGTCCATTTACAGGTCTAATTTCAAGGAACAGAGCGCAAGAAAGACGAAGAAGCAGAGGAAACAAGGGGAAGGAGAAGAGACTTAGGGGTCGTCAACGGGCCGGGCCGGGCCCGGCCCGGCCCATTCATAGCGGGCTCGGGCCGGGCCTTGCTATATTTTTAAATAATTGCGGGCCGGGCCGGGCCGGGCTTTATTAAAAATCAAAGGATCCAAGCCCGTCCATATAAAGCGGGCCTTGCGGGCTTTTTCGGGCCGGGCCGGGCTTGGCCTTGCGGGCTTTTTTAGGCCGGGCCTTGCGGGCTTTATTTATAAATAAATATTTAAAGACACAAGTTTTTTTTTTTAATCAAGCTTTGGAAATTCAATGGATAATGATCAAATACAACCAAAGATAATAGATCTATATAACTATATTGTACCCAAAAAAATCTATATTTATATATAGATACTAATTTATTGATAAATAAATTTTTAAAGACACTAATTTTTTATAAACCTATATTTATATATCATACACTCCAAAGAGCAACCCCTATCAATTCAAAGAAAATGGAAAAACCGACCGTTGGATGGGTTTATTACAATAAATTATGAGTATGGTAAAAAATTTAGCCAATTTCACCATATTTTAGAATCCGATCGGATTGGTCAACCGTAGTCACTTATATGTTTTATTGGTTGACCGATGGCGTGGCAACCGCGAAACGTGCTTATTTTTTCACATCACGTTTGTATATATTCCATCGATGGATGTGCGTGGACATAAGATAAAAAAAATTAATTTTAATTACAAACACATTGGTGTATACCAATTTTATTCCTTTAGTTGTATGACTTATACAATGCATTTAAATTGTTTAGGTTCATTCTAAAGCAACCATGAAGTAGAAAATGAATTCGGAGAAACCAACCGCTCGATTGAGAGATTGTAATGTTTTATGGTGATTGTAGAAAATCTAGCCAATTTCGTTATTGTTTCGAATTCGATCAACTAGGTCAAACGTAGTTACTCTTATAAACCTATATTTATATATCATACACTCCAAAGAGCAACCCCTATCAATTCAAAGAAAATGAAAAAACCGACCGTTGGATGAGTTTATTACAATAAATTATGAGTGTGGTAAAAAATTTAGCCAATTTCACCATATTTTCGAATCTGATCGGATTGGTCAACCATAGTCACTTATATGTTTTATTGGTTGACCGATGGCGTGGCAACCACGAAACGTGCTTATTTTTTCACATCACGTTTGTATATATTCCATCGATGGATGTGCGTGGACATAAGATAAAAAAAAATTAATTTTAATTACAAACACATTGGTGTATACCAATTTTATTCCTTTAGTTGTATGACTTATACATTGCATTTAAATTGTTTAGGTTCATTCTAAAGCAACCATGAAGTAGAAAATGAATTCGGAGAAACCAACCGCTCGATGGAGATATTGTAATGTTTTATGGTGATTGTAGAAAATCTAGCCAATTTCGTTATTGTTTCGAATTCGATCAACTAGGTCAAACGTAGTTACTCTTATAAACCTATATTTATATATCATACACTCCAAAGAGCAACCCCTATCAATTCAAAGAAAATGGAAAAACCGACCGTTGGATGAGTTTATTACAATAAATTATGCGTGTGGTTAAAAATTTAGTCAATTTCACCATAGTTTTGAACCCGATCTAATTGGTCAACCGTAGTCACTTATATGTTTTCTTGGTTGACCAATGGCGTGACAACCTCGAAACGTGCTTATTTTTTCACATCACCTTTGTATATATCCCATCTATGGATGTGCTTGGACATAAGATACAAAAAATTAATTTTAATTACAAACACATTGGCATATACCAATTTTACTCCTAAAGTTGTATGACATATACATTGCATTTAAATTGTTTAGGTTCATTCTAAAGCAACCATGAAGTGGAAAATGAATTCAGAAAAACCAACCGCTCGATTGAGAGATTGTAATGTTTTATGGTGGTTGTAGAAAATTCAGCTAATTTGGTTATCGTTTGGAATTCGATCAACTAGGTCAAACTTAGTTACTCTTATAAACCTATATTTATATATCATACACTCCAAAGAGCAACACATATCAATTCAAATACAATGGGAAAACCGACCGTTGGATGAGTTTATTACAATAAATTATGCGTGTGGTTAAAAATTTAGTCAATTTCACCATAGTTTTGAACCCGATCTAATTAGTCAACCGATTACCGATATGTAGAATATATATATATGCACATATTCTATATAGAATAATAGAAGTATAAGAACTTCCACACACACACACACACACACACACACACATATATATATCTAGATATTATATATATAGATATAAACACACACACACACATATATATAGATATATATATATATAAACAAACACACACACACACACATATATATATATATCTATATATATCTCTATATAAACACACACACACACACACACACATATATATATCTCTATATATATATATATATATAAACACACACACATATATATATATATATAAACACACACACACACACACACATATATATATCTCTATATATATATTATATATATAAACACACACACATATATAAATATATATATATATACATATATATAAATATATATACATATATATAAACACACACACACACACACATATATATATATATAAATACACACAAATATATATATCTATGTGTGTGTGTGTGTATATATATATTTATAAACACACACACATAACTACAAATATATATATATATATATAATATTTTACGGGCTTTTACGGGCCGGGCCTAGCGGGCTTTTATGGGCCGGGCCTAGCGGGCCTTTGGCGGGCCGGGCCTACGGGCCGGGCCGGGTTTTTGCGGGCTTTAGGCGGGCCGGCCCTCGGCCCACCAAGGCGGGCTTTTGCGGGTTTTTTGACGGGCCGGGCCGGCGGGCCTCCATCGGCCCACTTGATCCGCGGGCTTTTTGATGAGGCCTAAAGAGACTGATGGGAATTTGGGAAGAGGAGCCAGGGAATATAAAGAGGTCTCTAGGGGCAACAGAATGAGGGGGAAGGAGAGAATCGAAGAGATCAGGCATGGGGAGCAGAAAAGATTTCAAAACAGAAGGCTCATTAATGGTGAAAGGAAAGGCGTGAGTTTTGCATGTACCTGAAACACTAAAAAGACACCTGAGCAAGAAGAGTTAGAAGTGGAGGTAGTTGAGATTCGAACAACAGAAGAGGAGATTCGACAAGGAATTAGAGAGAAGAAAAGGCGACGTGAAGAATCTAGAGTACGATTTGTAGGGAATTTGTAGGGAAACAGAAAGGAAAGGTAGGCATGGGGCGGGGGAGGAGTAGAAAAAGCTGTACAAGGGAAAAAACGAAAAGAAAGGGGAACAAAAGGAAAAAGGGGATACGCAGGACATGCAGGGATTTGATCATTGAAAAGGAGATGATCAAATGGACATGCAGGGCAAGTAAGTTTTCTCATAGGGAAGAAAGGAGAAGCATCGAGAGAGTTTTTTTTCTATCCTTCTTGTGTGATGTTTTAGTTGGTTTCTGTTTCTGTTGTAATTGTTTATTCACTACCAAAAAATAATAATAATAATAATAACAGGAATATGAATAGGCTTCATGGGGCAATTCACTCACAGCCAATACAAATCATAAACGATTTGAGGTAAAAGTGAAAATGGTAGGACCACATGCAATGCCTCAATTGACCAGGGATATTCAATCATCATGATACGCAGGGATATATTATATAGCTCAACGGCTATGAATCAAAATATCAAAGTAAAACCTTCATCTTTGAACACGTATTAGAATTTCCCAGTCACAGCTGCCAACCAATTGAGAATCAGGTCTTCAATGCATCACATAAGTTAACTCAAGTACATGGTGGACTAGTCCGCACCTCAATATGCAACCCAGATAACAAATATCAGTATATAATCTAACAGAATGCAGAGCAAAAAGCATTTCAAAGTGTGGAATCAAGATGTAAAGCTCCCATCTTGGTGTCCAGGATATATTGCTACTCATAAATCAACAAAAAACCAAAAAGAATTCTTGAAGTGACAAAAGAAGTCCTGAACCGGCACAAGCTTCTTGCGAGAGCAATACAGAAACATAAATCAAGATAATCTACCATGTCTCTCATTACTCAAACCAGATAAATTGCAAGACATATATAACACGATCATGGAATGTAACCAGCACAGCAAGAAAGGAGGGGGGGACAAAGAACAAAGAAAACATGGCATTTTGGAGATGTAGCCATCAAGCTCGCAAGTAAGAAAAAGGTCTACCGTCTCATGTATCCTCTCAGTAGTCACAAACCCAAAAACAAAAGAAATAACATTCCTAGATTAACAGTCATCACTTGGAACCTTTACTTCCCCTGCATTTGTGCGAGGCTAATTCCGACTTGCTGGCAAAACCAAGCTGACACGCTGAGCTCACACACTTGAACCTGAGATGTGTGTGAATTTTCTGATGGAGAAGAAGGGCTTCAAGTGTGTCAAAGGCCTCTTTGGCACAATGAGCACACTTGAAGAAATGCCGATCATCATAGTGTTTCTTCCTTGACTCTTCAGTTCCGAAAGTGAGGGAACACTTGGAGCAGGTAAACTTTTCCTTTTTGATTTCTGCACGATGCAGATGACATTTTCAATCAGTAATAAAACAAACATGAACGCAGATGTCATCTTAAACATGACAACATGACAAGAAATCAAATCTACAGTAAATGGTTAATGTCCTTAACTATGTGCAAAACTAAATGTTAATACCAAGTAGACAAAAAAATAATTAAAAACGATATCAGTTAGCATTTTTTCACACTCAAGCATGTAGGAGGAGCGGCCACTTTCCGCTATCTTTCTCTCTAAAGAGGAAAGATCTTCTTCTTTACTTTCCTAAAAGAATCTCCATCTTTTCTTTGCTTCATAAGATAAGACATTCTTTACCACAACATAAATCTCCCATTCATGTCCATTACATCCTACTCCACATTTTGGAGTGTCAAGGACCCATGATATGCATAGTGCATCTGACAACTAAGCATTCAAATAACATGGCATGATCTAGATGTGCAATATTACAAGGTTGCTTGTGGTCAAACGGGCATCTACAGATGCTCTTAAAAGGTGAGCAAGTCCGCTACAACTAACCAGTTGAAGGAAAACAAGCCTTACTAACCACTGGAGAGCGCTCTACACATTAGTCATTCGGATGACACCTACCAGATGTGACAGACAACTGACACTAAACGGTGATTGCTTTTTTCTCCATCTTTTGATCATATGTTCAGTCTTCCTACTCTTTCACAAGAATACTAATCCAACTCAAACACTTAGATGATATCCAAGTCTAAAAGAAAATTAAAAAAATAAAAATAAAAGCTGGAGAAATTGACATGGTTATCTGATGGTCAGTAAACACATGGAGAAATTGCAAGGGTTTGAGAAAATCCACAATTCAATAAACAGACCCATATTATGCAGAAACATTAGTCTAATTTAATATCAGAGGGTCAGTAAACACATGGAGAAATTGCAAGGCTGTAGAGTTGCAAGGGTTTGAGAAAATCCACAATTCAATAAACAGACCCATATTATGCAGAAACATTAGTCTAATTTAATATCAGAGGGGCCAGGCTCAAACCTACCAAAGACTAAATCGGGCAAACTAATCCATTTCTTCCATCCTAGACATACAAGGCTATAGAGTTGCAAGGGTTTGAGAAAATCCACAACTCAATAAACAGACCCATATATGCAGAAACATTAGTAATGGAACATTTATCTTACCAAGATCCATCGCAAAACCCAGAGGCTCCTTGTAGCAGTTCTCCGGAGGCTCCTTGTAGCTGTTCTTGAGGAATGGATTAGTTTGCCCTATTTAATCTTTGGTAGGTTTGAGCCTGGCCCCTCTGATATTAACTTAGACTAATGTCTTTACAATTGTAAAAAAAAAAATTACAATTGCTCTGTTTCCTCAAGTTAAATTGCTCTGTTTCGTACAGTTTGTCCTTTGTTCAGACCAAAGAAAAAGTAAAACAGTTTGTCCTTAGTTCAGACCCAAATAAAAAGTAAAAATTACCGTAGGAGACAATAAACAAAAAGAATGGAGACAGAGGAACCACTATCCTGAACAACAAAGGTTTACATGGGAGCCACTATGAGAAATCAGACCATTGACACCCACTAATCAAACCAACCAAAAATCAAGAGACAATTAACAAAAAAGAATGGAAACAAAAGGGATTCACCTGATGTAAATGTGACTGAATCCTTCTTGGTGGTTTCATTTAAGCCACTGCCCTCGTTGGTCGACGATACAAAGCGACGATACAAAGGAAAGTAGCCCCTCACACTACAGCCCCTATCATGATGAATGAACAAATTACACGAGGGGAGCACTCCTTGTTATCGTAACCACGAGACTTACTGAACGCAGCCCTTAAGACCCAATACTACCAACACTGGAAGGACAAGCGCTCGACAAACTTGATGCTATACTTACTCAACAAGAACAGAGCATAATGGTACAGTTAATAGATTTTGGAAACTCTTTGCTACATTCACCAATATTTTTCCACATAAAGCTCCTTGTCATCATCCTCAAATCCTCGCCACCCCGTACCAATTCCAAACAAATACAATGTCTTCAATACTTCTTTATAAGTCTAGAACTGTTAAATTTCACTGTATTCCACATCCAACAACTAGAACAAGAGTAAGTTGTCATCCCAAACTTGACCTTGTCACCTCATATGCCAAGAAACATGCCGCATTAGCTGGAATACTTCACGACATAGCTGGTCCAAATCGCTTGTAGAGGCCTGATGCTCCTTCTGAGGCCAGGATCTTTCTACCTTAACTACACTTTTGACAACATCAGTAGGGTACACAGTGTCCCAGAAGGCTGCTCCAGCCAAGCCTCCAGCCACCATTAAAGAGCCTCCTCCCATCCCAGAAAGTATCCTAACCTCCAGCAAGAAACTGCTTGATTGCTTCATAGACCCCAAAACATGACAGCATTTCCAGGTATTTCACCTGCCATTGTAGGAACAAGCCCTTGAAGAGACCCCATGCACCCCCTTCTGGTCTAAGTACTTGCTTTGCCACATCCATTGGCCCTCCAGACTTCACTGCAACAGCAACAGCACCCGTATCCCACATTGCACTCTGCGCTTGCAATCTGTTCTAACATAGAAACCCACACAGCTGGTATATAAGAAGCTTTTTCATTTCCTTATTAAAACAAACAGATATGGATATAAAATTATGCATGCTGCGAATGAAAAGAATGGATCTGTTTATTTATTGGAATCCAAAAGAACGAAGGAAAGGAAGAATGGTGAATAACTAAAATCCTCAAAAGGAATATCGTATACTTTAAATTGTCCCTAGCATCTTTTCAGAGTGGAATATATTGCGAAAGGGAATATTGGCACGGTTAGGAGACTTTTAACGCAAAAATAAAGATCAGGCCATAATTTTTCACTTTTTAAAAGAAAAGAGCCACAACACTGACCTGCACTTCATCAATTCAGTGGAGCATCTAGGAAGGACACGGCTAATCCAGCCCCAGCCCCAGCCCCAGCAGCAATCTGTTGGCGTTATGTAAGGGGCTCACCAGGTTCAGATCTCAATAGAGTCCCCATTTGCCCTCTTACTGTGAAGAGGACAGCATTGAAGACTGCAACAGTGGCAAGTGGAGCTCCCAAGCCTTTGTAAAGACCCCCTGGGCCTTCATCAGCTACTGTCTGCCTGAAAGCATCCATGTCACCTGAGAACTTACGAGGTTGTCCAGGGACTGGAGCAGGCTGGCTTTGGAGTTTAACCTTGATGGTATCAAATGGATGCCCAACCACTAATTGCGCTACCCCATCAACAGTCCCAGAGGCTACATCTTTGACTACATCCCCCATCTGCAGATCAAAAGAAAAAGTCAACATACTTGCTCCTGGGAAAATGAATTCAATATATAAGGACCTTGGATAGAAGTAAACATTTGTCGATTTATAATCATGGAAATTTCGTGTTAGCAAACATCTAAAATAGCCTGGAAAAGACAATATTTTGTAAAGATAACCTTATACGGATGAGGGTGTGTGTGCGGAAGTGCTAGATACAAATTTCTGCTAGAGAATTAGGAAAAGTTCGTTAGACAAAGTAGAATAACATAAACTTCGAATACAATTCCAATACTAGCAATTGAACAAAACTGCTATTGTTTCCTGAAAAAAAAAAAAAAAAAGTAGTCTGTTCTTGAAATACAAACTCAGGAAACCAGCAACTGCTCAACAACATCCTACCTAAGAAAGATTAGAGCTAGCTGGGCCTGCACCAAAACCACCAGCTCCACGACCAAAGGCAGGTCTTGTTGGAGCACCCTGCAGATTCAGAAAAAAAACAACTATATACTACTTCGTATTAAGAGATTTTCTCAAATGACTCATCGATTGTCCCCAAGTAGATCAGAAACTAAAATAAAAACAATCATAGTATACACATGTTATAGCCATCTCTAGATTAGTCATCCATGTTTGTGTGAAACTATGTTATTCTCATTAGCAAAGCTGTTTTCAAGTTGGTACTGATCTGATTCAACTAGGATTTTCTTCTCACCAAAACCAACAAGTACTTATCTCACGATTTTTGGTTGATGAAAGCACTTGGTAAACAAAAATAGAACCTGAAACTGAAACTGACAAACAGAAAAATTACCCCGAAAGAAGGTCTGTAATCAGCAGGGGCTCCTCCCTTGTCACCACCAAAGTCCCTCCAGGACCTCCACGGTCGCCTCATCAGTCAGACGCCCTGCCTTTCCATACAAATCAATCAAACGGTTGATGTCAGTCGTGGTTTCTGAACAGAGTTCTCTGTGTCCATTGAGGTCATAATTTGTGAAGAGGGAACTCTCCCACCAGTCTTGAAGGGCTCAGTGGACAAGAAATGCTTAAAACTAATAGGTTCCGAAACAGAACCAATCACAGAATCACCCATAGAATCCAAATTAAGGTCAATCCGCCCCGTACACCGGTCCTTATAAAACTCTGCTGCGTTCTTCAATGCCCGAACAACCGTATTCATTGTAACCTAATCCGGGAAAAGTCCCCTTAATCCACCAGCGCGTCCTGCTTTCCCATACACAACAACAACCATTGAATAAGTATTGCTAAACAATTCACGGGGAAGGCATCGACCTAAAACAGAGAGCAGTAACAGAGACATCTGGAGCGTCCAGTTCTCGTCCAAATTTGAACTCAGAGAAGAGGAGATCGATCTGAAAAAAATACCTTTGCACTTGCAGTCACTCCATCCCCTGTGTCTCGCTCGCCGGAAACAGCTTCCGCCGGTCATCGAATTCGGCGCAGAGACAACAGAGGAGGCTGAAAAGACCGAGCAGACCCGCTGGCAGTGAGAGAGATTGACGATGGTGGATTGCAGAACTAGTTTCTTCTGTGAGGAGCTGTTTTGCAAGTCCTCGGTCATCTGTGTCTCTCTGGCTTTCTGAGCATAGAATGGAAGGAGCTTCGGTCGCCACCTCGCCGCCGGGAGCGCGTCATGTGTGAACTGGAACGGAGGAGACTTATGTGGGTAAGGAGGAGGGCTTAGTAGTCAGTCTAGGGTAAAAGGGAACAGAGAACAGGGTAACATACGTTTGTAGTTTGAGTTTCTACACCAACAAGTTACAACTTATTCGACTTCCATGGTCGAGCTGTCACCATCATTAAGAAATTAATTACAAAAAGTTTGACATCATCATTTGTCACCCTTTATTCAATATTTTATTCCAAGGTCAATGGTTTTTTTTTCCCCTCAAGTTAAATTACCCTGACATATGTTTCAAAAAAAAAGAATTACCCTCACATAATAGGGAAATTTTATTAGCACATGTTCATTTTCTTTTTTTTCCTTTTTTGGAGAAGAAACGACAATTTTATTCAAGCGAAGAGATTAAGTACATTCTCTAGAAATAATCTCCTCTAGAAAGGGAAGTGTAAAAGTAAAAACAACATTGCACGACCTATTACATAATGTCCAAATGAGCAGCAGTATTCCCTTCTCGATACAAGTGGGAGAAAGCACTTCCAGGCAGCTGAGAAAAGAGGGCCAAAACATCCTCATAAACAACTCGGAGCTGAATAAAAGAATCTTGGATAGAATGCATAGCTTGTACTAACAATAAGGAGTCCGATTCTAGACGAACTGGACCCAAACCCTGGTCAAGAACCAGCTTGCAAGCTACTCTATCAGCTAGTGCCTCCACTTGAGCAGGAGAAAAAACCTGATCAAAACTAATGGCCATCCCACAAATAAAAGAATCATTTGAATCACGTACCACAATTCCTGCACCCCTAGAATGAGAGTGCATATCAAAAGCTCCATCCATGCAAACACTGAACCAACCAACAGAAGGCTTCGTCCAGGCATGCTTATTGCGTGGAACCTTGAGGGGTGAAATATTTGCGTGAAGATAATTGGCATGCCAAACTTGAGTACTAAGTAGGAGAGATCTAGGCGCACAATGTCTATTCTCCCACACTTTATCATTCCTTGCTTTCCACAAAAACCACAGTTTCACCAAAAGACGGCAAAACGATGAGTGAGGTCATTTCTCCATACAATAATTCAACCATTCCTTAAGAGAAAGTGAGGGAGAAAAACCCAACATACCAGACAAGTGATGAGTCATCTGCTTTGCAATAGGACAATAACGAAAAACATGAAGAGGGGTTTCTTCCTCATTTTCACATAAAGGGAAAAAAAAGCTCCACTTCCACCTTCTTCTTAACTAGATTAGATCTAATAGGGACAAAATCTTGACAAGTTTTCCATAAACAAAGTTTCACTTTACCCGGCACCTTGCACTTCCAAAACTTCTTCCAAAAAGTATCAATAAGATGATGAGGAGAGGAGCTAGAAGTAGCCATGACTGGGAGGATCAAACTGTCTATTCTCACTGAAAAAAACTCCCTTACTATCATAATGCCAAATCAGTTTATCCTCAGGACATCTAGAACTCAAAGGGATTGAGCTAATAACCTCCACATCCTCACTAGGGAATAAACTCTCCAATAAAGGGACATTCCAACAGCCATTAGCCACATCAATAAGCTGATGAACATACCTCAAAGTAGTAGGGCTCCTAAGTGGTAGCAAGGGCTGAAACCCATGAGGCCTAGGCATCCACCTGTCCTCCCAAATAGCAATTGTAGCACCATTTCCAACTTGCCATCTTGAGCCTAGTTCAACCACTTGCCTTGCAGCTAAAATGCTTCTCCAATAATAAGAAGGAGATCCCCACAAAAAAGCCTCCCAATAAGTTTTGGAATGAAAATACCGTGCCTTGTAGAGCCTTCCCACAAATGAGTTTGGATTTTCTATAATTCTTCAAGTTTGTTTGGCCAACATGGCTAGATTAAAAGCATAAAGATTACGAAAACCCAACCCTCCTCAGTCCTTTGGGGCACACATATTATTCCAAGAGCTCCAATGAATTTTTCTCCCATATGTTGAGTCACCCCACCAAAAATTGGCACACATTTGCTGCAGCTCATTACAAGAAGTTTGAGGTAATAAAAAGCAACTCATAGCATAGTTTGGAAGAGATTGAGCCACCACTTTCAGCAATAACTCCTTTCCCGCACTACTTAAAAATTTTCCTTTCCACCCCGCTTCCTCAATCTATCCTTCAAATATGAGAAAGTATCCTTCTAAATACACACCCTTGAAATTTTTTTGTCCAATTTTCTTTTGAAAGTATCTTTTTGTGCCCTCGTGAGAAAAAATGAAATTTTAATTGAAAAGAAAAGGCTAGCTCTCTCCCTCTCCGCTCCCTCCTTCCCGTATGAAATCATGTATCCTAAGTTCTTGAAAAGAAACCAAATATTTGCCGGTTCACATTTCAATCATGCATATATTTGTTGTCTTGTATGATTATAGCTTAGTTAGCTTGTTCTGGATACATTGGTTAGCAATACTTTCACTATGTAACCCTGAAAGTTACATGGAATGTCCTCGTCTCTTGCTGATTATTAATAATCAAGGAGATGATAATGAATAATGATCCGCCTTTCTTAAAACCGCTCCACTGCAAATCAAAATCAACGCTGTACTCGCCCACCTAGATGATAATCAAAATCAACTTTTAATTTTGACAAGTTTAATTCGGGTTGTATTACAGGTTTTAAGTCGTAATTTCTGTTTTTCTCCTAAAAAAATGGAGAAGTTGACTAAATATAGTGAAAAATGATGTTGTTATTCCTCTCCTCTCTCAATTTCCAGGTTTTAGTGGGAAAAAACAAAAACAAAAAACAGTAAAAAGAAAGTTTACTCATTTTGTATGTACACAGCTTCCACTTTGTAGTTAGTACATTAGAAGCATCTCCTTATATTCTCAAAAATGAAAAAAGAAAAAAAAACAGTAAAAATAAAGTAAGGTTACTCATTCTTGTATGTACACAGCTTCCACTTTGTAGTTAGTACATCAGAAGCATCTCCTTTACTTATATTTTTGGAGAATATAATACTATACAACACCACAAAATGTAGATTATGATTGTATTATCTACTTTTTTTTTTGTTTTTCATAAAGAAATAAATAATAAATGATTGAAATATTTTTCTAGTACTTATATTCTATGTCAAAACTCAAAAGTAACAATGAAACAACAGAAGTCAAAAGATGTATTTTATGGTAAAATGGTAAAAAATTTATGGTAAAAGCAATAATGAAGTAGTAAAAGTCAAAAGTAATAATGGAGCAGTAAAAGTCAAAAGTAATAATGAAGCAGTAGAAGTCAAAAGATGTATTTTATGGTAAAATGGTAAAATGGTAAAAAAATATGGTAAAAGTAATAATGAAGTAGTAAATAATGGACAGTAAAAGTCAAAAAATGTATTCTATGGTAAAATGGTAAAACTTTTATGATAAAAGCAATAATGGAGTCGTAACAGTCAAAAATAATAATGGAGCAGTAAAACTCAAAAGATGTAATTTATGGTAAAATAGTAAAACTTTTATGGTAAAATATCGATCATCTCTTGCATATTCTCATTTTCAGAACATTTGACAAATTTGAAATAATAAAAAGAAGATTAACATGACCTTTGTACAACAAGGATGAAAAGTACAAATTTAGTAGTGATTCTTTTTTTTTTTTTTTTTTCTATTTCTAATACTCCTCATTTTCTTGTCATTTGTGTGAATTGTGAGATAAAACCATAAATTTTTCAAGGTCACTGGGTTTCTAATTGCTTTGAATTTGTTTGTTTGAAGTTCATTTCAGTGTCTATATGATAACCAAATTGGGATGGTCTATTTGAAGTTTGCCCGCCATGCTAGCTTCACCAATTTTGGATCTTTAGACTGACTTTCTCATTCATAATTACAGAAGATTACATACACTGAACAAAAGATGTGATTCCATTAAGTAAAAGCATTTTTCCACACATACTCTGCATATGCAAATATTTATTTTTTTTTTTCAAAAAAAAAAAACTGTTATCTCAAAGAAAATATAATGAGAGAGAAAAGTGGGTTGTGGGTTCTTTTTTTGTATTTTTTTTAATAAAAATATATTTTACAAATGTTATAATTGTCTTTGTGATTTAAATAATTTTCAAAACTATAATAGTTATTTCCGTCAAAATTTTAGATTTTGGCTAACAAACTCTCTTATCTTAATAATAATATAGATGACCAATCATGATATATATTCTTCTCAATATATTGTGTAAATTTGAATCTTAGAGTTGGAAAGCAATAAAAAGTTGGGTTGCCACATTGAGCAATGGATTTTATTATTGGTTATTGTGGTATTAATCCATTTAAATCTTGATTCACCATCTCTCTTGAAGCGATTTGAGTGGATCATATTATAATGGAAGAAAAGCTGGTAACCAGAGATCTAGACACCCATATAAGGATTTTGCAAAACCATTAATCTAGATACGTGCCCATAAGCCGTCAAAATTGGTCACTTTTAAGCTTCACTTATAGAGGACGCGACACGACTACCGCTTTTTTATTATTGTTTTCAGAGTCCCACATCGTAGAAAAGCGCCTTCCTCTTAGACTTCATATAGGGAGACCTGACAAGTCAGCTTGTCCCTTCGGGGACAACCGATAAAATTGGAACGATACAGAGAAGATTAGCATGGCCCCTGCGCAAGGATGACACTCATAAATTGAGAAATGGTTCAGATTTTTTTGGGTTTTTTTCTTCCATCTTTTGGTTGCAGGTAGACCACCTCTTTTTTCTGGGTCTTCGTTTTTCTTCATTTCCATTTGCTTTTTGTGACTTTGAATCGTCAGTGAATGCAATGAATGCATAGACAAACCAAAATCTTGCTCGCCGGCTGTTTTGATGAAATGCCTCTGAGAGATTGCTAGTCTTGAATTTATTGGTTGAATAACTGGGTGCTGTGAGCACCAGAGCTGTTATGATGAAATGACCCTGAGAATCTATTCTATTGTTATATTCTCCTTGTGTTTGTTTGAACTATCGTCTGCCTTACATTAAAGCTGTTTGAATAATGAAACTCAGATAACCCATCAGGAATGTTATTAACATAAGATGGCTAATATGTTCTGACATTGTAGGCAACTTGGCTCTACTTCTTTTCTGTTCATTCCTAATTGTAAACAGAAAAATATATCTTTTCAATTACTTGAATCTTTTAATGCTATGTTGCCCTAGTTAAAACTTTCCTTGAGTTCAAAGTTGGAGTCTTCATTTTGGACCAATAGTAGAGCTCATATGATCTCACCATTTGTCTGCTTTATAAATTATTCTTTCTCCTCAGCCAGCTTGAAAGATGTGTGTCAATGCAGTGGAGAATCATTCATCTCCTCCTGAATCAGCAAGAGCTAAGATCACAATGCATATGTTGGTGTTGGTTCAGCCAAGGCCCTTAGTCTACTGCTTATGTAACTTTGTTTTTTCCTTTTGTCTGGTGAGTAATTTTGAATATTGCAAAGCATGTTGACCCTGTACTCTTGTTGTCATTGCTACCCTTGTTAGTGTTCGTATTCATTGAAAGCAAGTGAAGTTTTCAATAATGTTTAAAATTCTGGACATCAATTTCAAGCTCTTCATCCGAAAACCGTTATTAGGAACATTGGTGAATCCTTATTTGATGTACTCCATCTTTTTCTCTGCCATTGAAACATTTCTGCTGAGAAACTTCAATTATCAGTTGCACCGAAGCTGCTACTTAAGAACAACAGAATATTTCATTATACCTTTTAAAAATTTCCTAGTGCCTATGTCCCCTGCTGCCATCTTGTTGCATTTGTCTTCTTTGTATTCATCATTGTAACTCATACCTGTAAGCAGTCCTGCTCACTTGGTTTCAAATATTACATGGTGAGACATGTGATATAACAAGTAGGTGACTACCCTGTAAGCAGTCCAATTTACTTGTTTTTGAAATCTGGTAAGCTAATATGACTCGAGTGATATCTGTAATGCACACAGGAATGTCTTAAATTTATGGATTGGCAATCAGGCTAACAGCTTAAAATCTCTGATTCTATAGATATGGATTTGCAAAATATCTGTGATGCACACAGAGGTGAATTGATTTGGTTGACAACCAATCATAGGCTCGCCTCTTCTACATCTTGACTCAGCAGCATGCCTGAAATTCAGATGCTTTTTGAATATGAAGTTGGATCCCATTTTCATTTCATCATTCAGTCAAAAACTTAAGCTGCAAGTGAGATCAAGGAAGGTGTCCTCACTGCAAGGAATTGCGATACCGCCCACAGGATGATCATATCTAAATTCTTCTTCAGCTTGACTCAGCAACTCCATAAATGAAGGTTGGTTCAAGTATGATAATAGAATCACAAATGGCTTCTTCTGGCTCTCTCCAACAGACTCCAAAATAACCTTTTGAGCGAAATCATGAAAGGGACTTCGAAAGCAGGGAGCCATTAGAGTCGCTGAAAGTTGTTCGTGAGGTGGGAAAAATGGACGTATCAATTTCAACTAGTCGATATCGGATAATAAAAAGGAAGAAATGGAAGATAGATTTGTAAAATACAGTGGCTTTTGTATGCCCATATTGCTTTTGGTGTTGTACTGCAATCAACTACCAACATGTTCTCTCCTTCATCAATTTAGCTCTTCAGTGCCACTCTTCTTATTCAGTTGTTTGCCTTCCAAAAAAAAAAGAGGAAGGTATAACTAGTACTCAAATTTGAACCATATGATGGGAAAAAGAAATTTTTTTTTTTTTGGCAAGATAACTATACGTTATTACAAAGTATAGAGGACCCTAGTACCAAATCATAAATTCATTGTACAGAAAAATGGCTTCTGCACGAGAAAATAAAGAGAACTGTTAAATTTCACTGTAATCCACATCCAACAACTAGTACCGAAGTAATCTGTCATCCCAAACTTGACCTTGTGACCTCATATGCCAAGAAACATGCTGCATTAGCTGGAACACTTCTTGACATAGCTGGTCCAAATCCCTTATAGAGGCCTGCGGCTCCTTCTGAGGCCAGGATCTTTCTAAATGCATCAATTGAACCAGAAAATTTGGGATTTTTGTAATCATCTACCTGAATTACACTCTTGACAACATCAGTAGGGTACACAGCGCCCCAGAAGGCTGCTCCAGCCAAACCTCCAGCCGCCATTAAAGAGCCTCTTCCCAGCCCAGAAGTATCCTGACCTCCAGCAAGAAACTGCTTGATTGCTTCATAGACCCCAAACATTGCAGCATTTCCAGGTATTTCACGTGCCATTGTGGGAACCAAGCCCTTGAAGAGACCCCTTGCACCCCCTTCTGATCTAAGTACTTGCTTTGCCACATCCATTGGCCCTCCATACTTCACTGCAACAGCAACAGCACCAGTATCCCCCATTGCACTCTGCGCTTGCAATCTGTTCTACCATAGAAAACCCAAACAGCTGATATATAAGAGGCTTTTTTCGTTTCCTTATTGAAATGACAAAGAGATATGGATATAAAATTATGCATGCTGTGAATGAAAAGAATGAATCAGTTTAGTTATTGGAAATCCAAAAGAGGAAGGAAAAGAATGATTAAGGTAGGTTAGTTATCAACTAAAATTTTCAAGGAATATCGTTTACTTTAAATTGTCCCTAGCACCTTTTCAGAGTGAAGTATATTGCGAAAGGGAATATTGGCACGAGTAGGACTGTAGGAGACTTTTAACTTACAAATCAAGATCGGGCCATAATTTTTCATTTTTTATAAGAAAAGAGCCATAACACTGACCTGCACTTGATCAACTCAGTGGGGCATGCTAGGAAGGACACGGCTACTCCAGCCCCAGCCCCAGCAACAATCTGTTGGCCAACTGTAAGGGGCACACCAGGTTCAGATCTCAAAAGAGTCTCCATTTGCCCTCTAACTGTGAAGAGGACAGCATTGAAGACTGCAACAGTGGCAAGTGGAGCTCCCATGCCTTTGTAGAGACCCCTTGGGCCTTCAGCAGCTAATGTCTGCCTGACAGCATCCATAGCACCTGAGAACTTAGGAGGTTGTCCAGGGACTGGAGCAGGCTGGCTTTGGAGTTTAACCTTGATGGTATCAAATGGATGCCCAACTACTAACTGCGCTACCCCACCAACAGTCCCAGAGGCTAGATTTTGGCTACATCCGCCATCTGCAGATCAAATTAATAAGTCAACATACTTGCTCCTGGGAAAATGAATTCAATATATAAGGACCTTGGATAGAAGTAAACATTTGTCGATCTATAATCATGGAAATTTCATGTTAGCGAACATCTAAAATAGCCTGGTAAAGACAACATTTTGTAAAGATAACCCTTATGCAAATAGTGTGCTTGAAAGTGCTAGATACAAATTTCTGCTAGAGAACTAGGAAAAGTTAGTTTTCTTATTACTTTTTCTAATTAAAGAAACTCCTGAAAGGTAAACTTAATCTTCAAACAACTCATCAATGTATTAAACGCGATTTCACCGAACCATGCTAGCATTACATCCAATGAATACATCTTTATTTCCACTGTGATGAATGATAAGATCCATTTTAACACTACATAATAATCAGAAAAGCAGACCAACCATAAACTCCTCTCCATTACAATAAGATTTCCCATTTTTTTGAACTTTCTGGAAGGTGACAACTGAATTATATGAGGAAAAGAAAGAAAACGAATTACTCAAAACTCACCCAAGTTTCTGAAAACATATAGCTTCTCCTTCGAATCACTATCAGCAGTCACGGAATTATTTCTATATGTCCTATTTGTGAAATGAATGATCTCATGCTTATCAATTAGATTGGATGGAAGTTGTAAAGGTTTCTCTCTTTTCCCTTTTTTTTATCACTTGAAAGCAACAAAAAAGAAAAACAAAAACAAAAACAGCAGTGGACAAGAAATCAACACAAGAGAAACAGTAGGGAAACTTGAGACTTCACACAACAAAGACAGCTAAGAGAGAGAGACAGAGACGGAGACAAAAAAAAAAAAAAAAAAGAACCAAAGCTAAGAAAATAAGCAAACCTACAAGACCATTAAATAATTAATTCCTAGACATTAGTGTGGTGCAGCCTTGCGGTCCACAATAATAGCCAAGAAAGAGAAGACCCCGAACTCCTCGGAAGTGACAGATGCCCAAAGAAGTGTCCAAAACTTACTCTGTCCCATATATCCTCTTCACCAGCCCAACCTTGTTTTCAAAAATTCTCTGATATCTTACAGCCAAATGACTCAAATAACAGCAAGCACCAAGTTGCCCATAAATTTTGTCTTCCCCCACAGAAAAAAGCACACCATAGAGACAACCTTAGTGCACTTGGACATGGAAGAAGGATATGATCCACATCCTCCCCTACCTTACGCATGATGCACCAATTAGGAGATAAACCCAGTTTTTACCTTACCAATGCTACAGCCCAAGCAAGAATAATAACCTTGGGAGGAACTTTTGCTTTCCAGATCTGATCAAAAGCTGGAGAAATAGAAAAGGTCTTCCAAGAACTTGCTAAAAGATTTACAAGAATACACAGGTGAAATTCTAATCTCTGCCTTTGAGAGACATTCCTAAAAGGGGAACATGAGCACCTTCCAGCAGTGTTAGCATGCAAGAGTATAACCACCTCTGCCTCAATTAAATTCCTTCTAAGACCAAAATCCTAACTCGAAGGTTATGCGAGGATCAACAAATGTAGTTATTGTTGAGTTGTGATACCTAAATACGTTGAAGGCGTAGGATATGCGAACACTTCAGAGAATTACCCTCCAGCCATATGTCCTCCCAGAACCTCACTCATCTGCCTTGCCCACTGCAACCTGACTGCAACCTGTATGTTATCAAGTCCATGCGAAATGTCCTTCCATAAACTCTGACTAGAACCTCTTGCCACCACAATTGCATCCATCATTAATACATATTTACTTTTGATCAAAATTTCCAGAAAGACTCGCTTTCCAGAGGGCAACCTTGGTAGCCACTTACCCAGCATAGCCAAACTTTGCCAATTCCCTTACTGACTCCCAGGCCTCCCCTTCCCATCTACATAAATGATCTTTGCTACATTCACCAATATTTTTCCACAGAAAGCTCCTCGTCATCATCCTTAAATCCTCACCACCCCTTTCCAATTCTAAACAAAGACAAAGTCTTCATACCTTCGTTATAAGTCTATAACTGAGTCCCAGTAGGTCAGTGCTCTAAAGTTACCCCCCAAGTGGAAGACTCCAGTGTTCAGAAGGCAAGCCCAACAGTGCATCCAAATAGGTTAACCAACCATTCCACTTACCATCTTCCGAATAAATTCCCACAAAGAGCGTCTTGCTTTATTAATTTCAGACCAGACAAACCACATTACCACAAAAACTATCTAAGACTGACAGAAGAACAAAACAGCTTTGCTCACATCAGGACATGGAAATATAGTATCATATGCAAACCTCAACCGTCTCCCTTCCCAATACCAAACCTTCGAGAGCTTCATCTCCTTTGCCTTCTCTAGTAATCTGCTCAACACATCAACAGTCAAAGTGAAAAGAAAAGGTGATAGAGAGTCACGCCATCTCACTCCTCTGAAGCACCACACTTTACTCTTGGCCTTCCAAGCAGAATATAAACAGCCCAAGCCACCTTCTCCATGTTAGCCAGATCTTTTTTCATCTTTTTTTTAGTATTCCTCAACCCTCCACCACTTCATTGGCCTTAAAACTACATCAATCTGACTTCCTCTAACAAAGCTCCTTGTGCATTTGAGATAGTGCCTCCAAGTACATCTTTTAATCTTGAAGCCAACACTTTCACTACTACCTTATACTATCTAATCACCAGGCTCAATCCTTAGCTAGTCTGCCTTCTTTTGAAATTAAGCAAGTTTCTTTTGTTCATTATTAAAGACCCAACACTGTAAAGTTCTTCAGGAACCTTTTCAAAATAGACTTAACTTGTCCTAGTGCTTTTAGAAACAGCTCTCGTGACACGGTGATTTGTCTCTACTGCATTCAAAACCTGCCTTTTAATTCTTCCACATTAAATGTCCTTTCTAACAACTCCGCATCCTGCTCTGAAATTGGACTCCAATGACCTTCTAGCTTCATAGTAATGAATCAAATCTTGTTCTACTAAGTCAGCGTCCTTTATTACTTCACCTCCTAATTCCAGTTTTTGCAAATCTTCTGTTCCTTACTTCCTCCTACAAAAGCCAAGCTGTAAAATATACCCCCTCCTTAGGCGCCACTTAGACTTGACTCTTTGCTGCCAAAACATATCTTCCTCAAACCAAATTTATCATACTTAGTTTTTAGAATCCCCGCACCCTACTCCCCCCACTCTCCTGGACTCAAAATTTGAACATTAGCTCTCCTTTAAAATTCTAACTCTTGAATCTTCATTGAAGTTTAGACAAGAAAAACAAACACAGAGAATGAAAGATCAACAAATTGCTAAGGAATGACTGAAAGAAAAAAGTTTCCTATCACTAGCTTAAACCTAGGAGTTAAAACACTATAATTTTTTACCAACCTATCTGGCAGCTAGTGTATATTTAAGCTTTACGGTAAAATAAGCCTGGCAATGGCAAACATGTGGTGTGGTCATACCATTGAAGTATGTATTATTCCAATCTTTTCAACTGATCTTGAATTCTAACAAATATTATTCCTCCACTTACATTCTATAAAATTTTGCACTTCTCGATTACCATTAAATTGCAGCTATGTAATGCCAAAACAATTCTCAATCTTCCATTCCCTGAAAATGCATATCAAAGGTATGCATACTTTCAAACTATACTTGTACACAAACAGCCATATATAAAAAGCTTAAATACATTTGATTTACAGTAAATGTTTAACATAAACATTTAAAACATGACAGTCATTTTAATTGCACATCATTCACTTCATAATGGAGAACAGTGATTAACTAACTGCTTGTACCCCTAAACAATTTCCTTTTTCATGTTCAAGCAAACTAGCCCTTTTAGTTTACCTGAACTAATAGACTATTCAATAATGGCCATTAGTCGGTTACATAAGGCCAATAGCCCATTAAGTCAGTTACATATGGCCAGTTATAGGGAAACAGTCCTGGAAGATAAACATACTGATGGCCATTAACAATGCCTATTTCAACAGATCATCAAAAGCTATAAAATGATTATTGATTTCACACATTTCCATCTTCTTGCTTGCCAAAGCCAGGTTTCAATGAAAGGAAGTCATCAAATTAAGAGATCAAACTGTACATCACATAACTCTCAAATAATTAGGAATCACTGGAAAAAGATAATCAGCACATAAATTTCCGATGCAAATGACAACACCCACACAGTTGATTATTTTTTGAAGATTTCCATCATAATTGAATTCCAATCATTTCTTACCAGACCAAGACAAACAAGCAGAAAACCGTGTAGCACCATAGTGTGTGCATTTCTGTTTGCAGGAAAGAAGCATACATACTTTTGTGCACAAGACTTAACTGCTCAACTTCATGTCTTGACTGGCATTCACAACTAGCTAGTAAATATGCATTCAAAAACTACAACAAGCACCACAAAATCCAATACCAAAGATATAGAACTGTTTTAATTTGCAGCGAATGATTGCTGAAATAGAGGAGACTAAAGGGTTCTGCTTTTACCCTTTATATTGTTAAAACCTTCCCCAAAATTTCTTCTTTAGGACACACACCAAAGAATACAGAATCATTGTACTTTTCATCACTAAAGAATACATCTTTAATCTATGTTCCAAGTCATTAACATACTTTAATCCACCAACTCTTTTCGCATTTTCTTTAATCCGATTATCAATAACATGAATGAACAACCAAAGGCACACGCATTCGACAGAATCAACAACAAACTGAAAAACAGCAAAAGCAAGAATCTTACTGGAAAAATATGTGATGACACCTGAAAGAAAAGGTCTTTGGAAGTAATCAAGAGTCCAAGACGGTCCAATCTGCAAGAACCCAATAAGCATTAGATCCGTCACTAAGAACTGATGACATGAAAACCCAGAAATGCAAAAACAAGCCAAACAAAAAAAGGTGGGTAAGATTACCCAATACAGAAAAGAAAAGAAAAATGAGAGGAAATGAATGGGGAAAAGAATCAGTGGATATTGGACAAGATGGGAATGAATCTCTGGAGATTCAGAACCACATGGGATTGATTGATAAAAAAACAAGACACTCACCAACTCTGTTAATGAGTGAAGAGGAAGAGAGGTGTGGCTGACAGAAAGAGAAAGAGAGATAGAGAGAGATTGGATTCAGATGAGGAGTGAGTGTGGTTGGCGACAATGATATGAAGGAAAAGCCAATCACAGCCACTCTCTCTGTCTCTCAGACTGACTGGCTTGGGTTCCAATCGAGTTGGGAACTTGGGAACGTACATTTTTAAACTAGAGGAGTGTCTGTATGTGCCTCTGTGAGGGAGGGACGCCAATAAGAGGATATTTGCGTTTTGACCCCTTTTGTTTGTTTTGTTTCATATTGCAGTTTCGATAACTATGTTCTGTAATTTGCAACTAGATCCATTTGTTTTTTTTTTGGCAAGATAGAACCATTTGTTTACCTATTGGATTGAGATGCAATTGGTTTGCACATGAAATGTATCATACATGTTTTGGGTTTTTTTAAATAAAATGTGTAAAAATTAGTTAGTAGATGACACACATTAAAAACATATCGATGAATGAAAATAATTAAGTTCAGTATACACAGTAAAGTTGCAATTTAACTAAAATCATAGGACCAAGAATTAAATGGTGGCACGCACAAATAGAGGGAGGTAAGTAGTTGAACCAACTCCTAAATATACTCAACCTGAAAGAATTTTGGTCAAACTTTTTTTGTCGGTTACAATTCTAGTGATTCGTAAGTCAAACTCAGAATCTCAATCTTATATATGACAGACTTATCACTAAGCTTTTTCTTGTTGATAGTGTCAAGGTATCCCAAAGACGTCCTAGGCCCAAGAACTAAATACACTCAAGCTGAAAGTATTTTAGTCAAACTTTTTTTCTGTTACAATCCTAATGATTCGTAAGTCAAACTCAGAATCACACATTCACATGCTTATATATGAAAGATTTATATCACTAATTTTTTTTTTTTTTAAACAATGTCGGGGTATCCTAAAGATTTCTTAAGCCCAATGACTAATCTCTATGTGAAATACTACAACTGTGCATTAAAGCACAATGCCTAATGAGTATGACCATTTCTAATTAGGACGCTCAACCACTAGGCCACTTGCAGTGGCTACTTATATTACTCAACTAAATAGTCCTATGTCACGTAACTCCTATTTTCTTTTCACAATAAAAACAAAAAATGTTCTTCATCAAATTTAATTCCACCCATTAGCTTGAACTCTTCCAAAGGCTTTTTGTCAACCACGACTACAATCTTTATTTATGTTATGTTAGGTAGCGAATGGATATTGTGCATGATTAAAATAGGACTTACTAGTGAGTTTTGCTATGCAATGTTGTAAAATCGTCACAAGACCTCCAAAATTCAAATTAAAACAATCCGAATGTTTTGGGAGTACGTCAATGACCAAACTTAAAATTTGAAGTTGTGATTAGCACCGGAAATTTCATCTCATCTTCTCATATTTGATTAGAAAGCTTATGATGTCTTGAATCAATGACACACCGTTTAAACTTAGATGTCCAGGCCAAGAAAAAAAAAATACCTGCAGCCAATGTTCCTCATAAGCTAAAGACATCCCTAGAGCCATGACCTAGAAAAGCACATTTGCTAGGAATAAATGACCATGGAAGATCAACCCATTAGTCCAAAGCAAGTCGTGACAAGGGTTTCATGAAGGATTAAATGTTTCCAAGTCATTGCCCCAACCTTTCACCGTTTTGTCTTAGGAGAAGAGAAGGTATTATGTGCTTTTTATTGACATTGATGTAAAACTACTATCATTGATGGTTGAAGCACTTATTTAAAACATAAGAAGACAAGAATGGTTAGTGCTGAACCTAGTGCGATGGTTAGTGTAGTTACAGTTTTTATATTTGTCAGCTTAACCCAAGGACTCCAAAAATATTTTAGTTGTGGAGTTTCTTGAAATTTCAATTAAGAGTTGGTCGGGCATCTCTAACAGTGTAGCTAAATTTGATTTTTAGCTATATGTAACTATTTTCGAAGCAAAATTAAACTCTAACAAACTAGGTATAGCCGTATAGCTAAGTTAAATTTTACTTTAGTTAAAATGAAGACCTATATTTAGCTAGTGAATCATGCATAGGTAAACCAAAAGTTATATTTATCTATCCTCTTTTGTTCACATATCAGTTTACGATTCGATGAACAAATAACTATTATTGCTGGAGCAACATTGTTTTTTTTTTTTTTTTAGTCTGTAGCATTGTTAAATCAATAGCTATATTTAACAACTTTAGCTAAATTTAACTAAAAATTTTAGCAAGATTCAATCTACCATGGACATGGAAATACTTAGCTAGAATTGCATAGGGATCTGCAATGACACGACGACTAGGGCATTGAAAGACCTCATCTCCCAAAACAGGCCTCAGATCATTTTTTTATGCGAAACCAAGATCAGAAATCTGACCGACTTCAACGCCCTCCTTTTGGCATTAGGGTTTGTGCACTCGAAGGAAGTTTTGAGTGATGGTCTATCCGGCGGCTTGGGGATGTTTTGGACAGAGGATGTGCAGGTTCGGGTTGGCACTTTTTCTCAACACCACATCGATATTGTGATCGATGGAGGTTCTGGTAACCCTAGATGGCATCTCACGGGCTTTTATGGTTATTCCAGAGGGTCGGAAAGGGACCGGACATGGCAGTTGTTGCGTGACCTGGGTGATCTTGTTCTCTTCCATGGGTTGTCATAAGTGACTTTAATGAGATCTTAAACAATGGAGAGAAAAATGATGGTCCTCTTAGGGTAGAAAGTCAAATAAGAGGATTCCGAGAGGCATTAGGCTATTGTGGATTGCTCGATCTAGGGTTTCTAGGACGGCAGTCGACCTGGTAGAACTCTGAAACACAACTCCGACTAGACAGAGCAGTGTGTACGGTGTCATGGTGCGACATTTTTGGGTTTGCAAGACTGAAACACCTTCCCCTTGGTGACTCTGATCATGTTCCAATACTCCTGCATGCTAGTACGGTTCCTTTACCTGCAAGACCTAGACACCACCTGTTTAAATTTGAGGCATATTGGCTGCAGCACAGTGAGTGTGATGATGTTGTAGCTGAGGCGTGGAGGACTGATGTCTCTGGATTCCCCATGTTTCTAGTGGCTAAGAAGATTTCTCACATAAGAATGGCTTTAGATAAATGGCAGAAAAAAACGTTCAAAGGTTGGCAGCAGCAGATGTTGGGTATTAGCACAAGGTTGGATAAGTTAATTGATGTCACTATTACTGAACTTGTACTAGCCGAGAAGAGGGAGTTAATGGGGAGACTACAAACCCTACTTTCTCAAGAGGAGTCATTTTGGAAGCAACGATCCAAAGTCACATGGTTGAAAGAAGGTGATCGAAATACCGGCTACTTTCACAGAAAGGCAGCTAACAAAAGGAAGAAGAACACTCTGACTGGTTTGTTTAAAGAAACAGGTGAATGGTTTGAGGATGACGAAGGTATGGAAAGGGTTGTGGTTTCCTACTTTAATGCAATGTTCTCTGCGACTGTTATTTACATGGATGCTATGCAAACAACGTTGGATGCAATTCAACCATGTGTGTCTTAAGCTATGAATGAACAATTATGTGCTGATTACTCTACGGATGAAGTAAGATATGCTTTATTCTAAATGTACCCGACTAAATCCCCAGGTCCAGATGGGATGCCTCCGTTGTTTTTCCAACATTATTGGGATATTGTTGGGGAAGATGTTGCTGTAGCAATACGGGGTTTTTTACAATCAAGACAACTTCTCATATAAATAAACTTCACTCATATTTGCCTTATTCCAAAGGTAGCCAACCCGGAAAATATGTCTGATTTGAGGCCTATTGTGTTGTGTAACGTTATCTACAAAATATGTTCAAAAGTTATAGCTAACAGGTTGAAAGTTATTTTGCCAGAGTTGATTTCCCCTTTTCAAAGTGCTTTTGTTCCAGGCAGATTGATCACGGATAATATTTTGGTTGCAAATGAACTAGCCCATTTTCTTCATAACAAAAGGAAGGGAGGTGAAGACTGGATGGCTCTGAAATTGGATTTAAGTAAACCTTACGACAGGATGGAATGGACTTTTCTTCAGAAAGTAATGGAGAGATTTGGTTTTGCTTCTACATGGATTGAAATGGTGATGCAGTGTGTCTGTTATGTTAGATATTCTTTCTTGCTATGTGGTAAGCCTTGTGGCCTTGTGATTTCTCACAAAGGGTTGAGGTAGGGGGGACCCATTGTCTCCATATCTGTTTCTTATTAGTTCTGAAGGCTTCTCTACATTACTCCAACAGAAACAAAGTTCTGGTCTCTTACCCGGGATAGAGATTTGTAGTGAAGCTCCTTCGGTAAGTCATTTGTTATTTGCTGATGATAGTATGCTCTATGCTTCTGCTTCGTTGGAGTCTTGTTATCAAATACAAGACGTTATTGAAACTTATGGGTGAGCTTCTGGCCAATTGATGAACTTTGACAAAAGCTCAGTGGTATTTAGCAAGAATGTTACAGATTATGTGCAAGATGAGATTGCTAGTTTGTTGGGAGTGAAGGTTGTTGCTTCACATGAGAAATATTTAGGGTTACCTACTTATGTGGCTAGAAAGAAAACAACTACATTCCAGTATATTAAGGAGAATCTGGCCAAGAAGGTAGCTAATTGGCAAGGGAAGTTGTTGAGTGGTGTCGGCATTGATATTTTGATTAGGGTGGTAGCGCAGGCTTTACCTACTTATGCAATGAGTGTGTTTAAACTGACACAAAATTTTTGCAACGATTTGGAGCAAATATGTGCTAGATTTTGGTGGGGGAGTACTCTTGATAAAAGAAAATTTCATTGGAAGACATGGAAGGCTCTTTGTAACCCTAAGGAAGAAGGAGGTTTAGGGTTTCAAAGTTTATCTGAGTTTAATACAGCTATGTTAGCAAAGCAAGCCTAGAGTGTGGTTAATAATCCGGAGTCTTTGTGTGCACATATTTTTAAAGCAAGATATTTTTCACATGATTCTTTTTGGAGTGTGGAACCTCATCCTTCTCCGTCCTACTCTTGGAGGAGCATATTTGGTACACTCGACCTATTACAGCAAGGCATACATTGGCAGGTCGGTACTAGAACAACTGTGAAGGTGTGGACTGATTCTTGGATTCTTGGTGTTCCCAATTGTAAACCCCAGGCTGGGAATAGTGCGGCTAGTGCTATCACTTGGGTGAGTGAATTGATGAACCCAGCTGGCCATTGGGATGCTACTTTGATTCGAGGTATTTTTCCTGTGGCGCCAGAAGCTGAAGTAATTCTTTCTATCCCATTGTCGTCAAGGGAGGTGGATGATAGAGAGACTTGGAGACTTGAAAAGTGAAAGGGCCCGCCCCAGATTTCACCCTGAAATCTGAAGTGGCCATGCGGGACTCACTTTTATAAAAAAATTTACTGAAAATTTCGGCAAAACCTCCCCTAAAAGTAGGCAACCGAAACCTGTAAGAAACCAAATACACTTCTAATAACCCAACCGTATCCTTCTGGAGTGATGCGGGAAGCGTGAACACGATAGTAAGAGGCTCCGTCAAGCGTCGAAAGCCTTATGAGATGAACTAGAATTCACTAGCAATTACGGGCACAGCCGTAAGAAACATAGAGAGACTTTTCTAATATTTGGTTTTTTTATTGATAACTTGAATGAAAATTACAATCTAAGAGGTGTCTTATATAGGGCACATAGCATAAACCTAATACAACTAGAAAACATAAAGAACAATTTATTGTAGACTAAAACTAGGAAACTTGATTAAATAAAAATCAGAAATAAAATCCTAAATACTAAAGAATATTACGTTTGGAATTTCAATCAAGATTTTGCTCGAGAATCCCGATATATCCAAAAGAGTAATTTATGATTAATTTCATCATTAAGAAGCCTATATAAATACAAATTTCTAGTATTCAAATTATTCTTCTTAATGTGAAGACGCTTCTTTTTTTTTCAAGATTTTTGGTTGAAATTGGCTAAAATCTCGTCCTACATCATAGAGCCACCCTGCTCCCATATTCCAACCAACTCAAACTCAAGGATAGAAATAATAATTCAAAAACTTAAAGTCCAACGAAGCTCCATAATTAAAATACAACAATTCACCAAATTTAGGTCATGGGCCTCAAATACAATTCATCAATAGTCCGGGTCACGATTCCCATAGTAGTCAGATCAATCTAAAACCGAAACTTATATAAAGTTCAGTAGGTTAAACGGGTAACCTACTATATGAGATGACGGAAGCAGGTGCGGTCACTATGGCTCACTCCTAATGCGCCGAGCAGCAACGCTGTGAACTGGGCATTTGAAAACGAAGGGCCAAGGGGGAAAAGCATTTAAAACATTAGCATGAGTGGACAAAAAAAATAAGTAATTGTAAAGAAAAAAAATGGACTTATGCTTTCCCACATTTAACTTTAATTGAAATTCTGATGCATGCAAGATTAAAAAATAAATATTATTTCCTTAACTTCAAAGAGTGTAAGAAATGAGATGATCCAGCCCCGCTAGCTAAAGTAAATAAATAAATAATATGAGGAAGAGATTTCACCATGTGGGTATAGGAGCCCTTAGGCTCTACCCTCGACTGCCACCCACACATAGATTATGTGAGGAGGAGAACTAATAACCTCGACTACCACTCACGTGAGGAGGAGAATCCTCGACTGCCACTCACAAACACAAAGTAAGTGAGGAGGAGACACTAACAGAAAGACCCGAGTATGGTGAGGAAAAACATTCAAAAAACAGTAAATCCATAAGGCTTCCCCACATTTCTCACGAGAAGATAAAACAAATATTCCAATGACGTGACCCCGCACGCCAAAATATTCTCTCGAATAATCCCATTTCCGGATTTCTCTTAAAATCTCAAGAATTGCCAATCAATTATAATAAAAATTTCCAAAAATTACCTTGGAATAATAACTAAACCAAAATTTCCGATATAAAATATAAGTCTCAAATCGAGCATAAAAATCTCAACTCAAAAGTCCAAGTCACAGGTCAAATACTCAAAACCAAATTAAATGCTCAATAAATAAATTGATAATTTAAATGAATCCTTGCTTAAGAAAATAATCGCATGCATTATTTAAAATCAAACGTCCACTCACAGTATTTTGCAAGTCCTGTCGTCGATCAGTATTCTCCTCATATGGAGACTCCTCTCGTCCTGTACGAATAGCACTCTTTAAAATATAATTACAGGACGGGAATTTAAAGTTACGATAATTAGAAATAGAAATTATAAACCCTTCTTCAACCCAACTCCTTCAATCTGCATCGAATTCCATCTAAACTACACCAAACTCACAATTACAGCTTCTACAACTCAAATACCATTTAATTAGCTAAAAACCGAAACCAAAACTCCACCCTACGCTCCACCACGCGCCACCCACAGTGGCGGCGCCCACGACAACACCACCACAGGCCACCAAATTTTACCAACGAACACAACTCAACAGTCCAAATATCTTTCTCAACTGCACCTAAGCCTAATTATACCTGGAATTGCCGGAATCAGAGCAAAAATCCGAAGAACACCGAAATGAACAGTGACAACTTCAATTCTTCGATTCTCCTTCCACACCTCAAATTGGATCAGGAAACTTAGAGAGATTCATCTATAAGGAGTGGGCGTTCTAGAATGCAAGGTTTTGTAGTCGGAGGTAGCCGGAATTGAAAGAAATCGGTGATAGAAGCCTACTGCTACAGTAAAATTTGGAAGCTCTATCTGTGAAATTCTGTGACGTCCCGAACCCGAATTCACCGGTTTACTAGTCATTTGGACGGTAAACAACTTTTACTTTCACTTTTACTGTCGTTTCAATGCTTTTAGGGGGCCCTAAAAGTTGACTTTTTCTTCGGGTCAAAATTTGAGAAAATTTCCTTCATGAAAGTTGTAGAGGACGTTAAACCGAGCGCGTGCATATGTGGTACGTAAAAATCGGAGTTCGTATGCAAAAGTTATAAGCAAAATGGTAAAGTTACTGTTCATGGTAAGTTTCTATAAATAGGACGAGTTACTGTGGTAAGTTTCCATTTTCGGAAACTTACCGAGCCCTCTCCTTTCTCTCTCCCCGATTCTCTCTTCCTCTCCGACCTCGTCACCTTCTTCCGGCCATATCTCCTCCATCCGGCGACGGATTTTGACGTGTAAGGTGTCGTTGGAAAGCTCTCTTCATTCTCTTGATTTCTGGGTTCGTTTGGTAGCCTAATATGAACTGTGGAAGGTGCAGCAATGAGAAGAAGAGGACGGTCACTGTAGCCGAACAGAGGTTTCATCGATTTCCGGCGATTCCGGCCACCTCCGGTCCCCATTTCGCCATCGAAGGTTCGGTTTTCATCACTGATCATTTCCCCTATGGCCTTGTATCACGATTTAGTGTGTAGATGCCGAATCGACGAATTGAAATTCTAGGGTTCTTGAGGATTTCTGGGTTTTTGTTCATTGATCGATTTCGGCCGTTTTTAATTGTTATTTGGGAATGTTGTAGTTGAGAAGTTGAATCAGTGTGTTGAGAAGGTGCTACTACCAAATTTTGGTGGCCATCGGAGATGGTGGCGGCGGCGCCGCCACTGTGGGCGGCGGTAGCGGCGGCTAGGGTAGTTTATAAATTTCAATTTTTAGCTAGTTAAATTCTATAATTATCATAGAGCTTGTATATGAAATTTGGTGAATTTTGGAGAAGCTTGGATTTAATTATGAATTTTTGAAGTTTAGGGTTTCGATTATCGAATTACGAGAATCCGACCGTCGGATATCTCTCGGTTCTGCCTTGGAACCTTTAAATTAACGAATTGGTATTAGTGGTATAATTTGGGTTGCATCCAAGGAGAAGTGCAGATGTAATTATGAGGAATTGATTTTAGGAATCGTATTAATTTGTCGAATAACTATTCACGGAATATAATTGTGTACAGGGCGATGTACCGAGCTATTGCTCGACGAAGGAACTCGTATGCATGGTCGCCTAAATAGTACTGTGAGTGGACATTTGTTTTTAAATTAATTCCGCATGCAGTATTATTATTATTTTCTTCCAATTGAGATTTAATTATATTTTGAATATTTGAGCGTTGATTTATCGAGATTTATTTATGAATTATGAGTTTAGTATTGAAATTCCTTCCCGAGGGCTTTTAGTAGATTTTTGAGATAGTCATTCATGAGTTATTGAGTTGAGGAATGATTTTCGGGAAGTGCCTGATTCAGCAAATATTATGAGAATTATGGATTTCGAATATCGGTTTTTATGAGGATCACGAATACGAATGTTTCATCGAATTTCTGAGCATGATTGAATTATCGAGATTTATTGAGCTTTGAGCTCCGCACTAATCAGCCTTGAAGTTAGATTGAGTTTTCTTTCCGAAAGCATTTATTGATTTACAGAGTATTTGATTTTATGCTTTCGAGGATGCTTTCGAGGATGTATTGAGATATTGAGGTTTGATTTAGCGAGATAATCCTGAGTTATGCTTTCGGTGAATTATTATTGATTTATTGAGGTAATATCGAGTTTCTTTCCGAAAGCAAGTGATTGAAAGAGGTTATGTTCAGTTCTTGAGGAGGCTATTCAGTTTATTAAGGAGGCCAGTTTTGGCGCATGCGTATCTTACCTAGTTGGCAGTCCCTTCCAGACTACAGCTCGGTTGGCAGTCCCATCCGATGCGTCACCTGGTTGGCAGTCCCTTCCAGATGACATGAGGTAGCTAGTCGGCAGTCCCGTCTACTACCTGTGGTTAGTCGGCAGTCCCGTCTACTACATGTGGCTAGTTGGCAGTCCCATCTATCCACCGCCTCCTATCCCGGTTGGCAGTCCCTTCCGATGCGTCATCTGGGTGGCAGTCCCTCCTAGATGGCATGAGATGACTAGACAGCAGTCCTTTCTAGTCATCAAACGAGCCTCATGAAAAGGATGTTTTTATAAGGATTGAGGATGAGATTTTAAGAGGTTTCAAGATGTTCTCGTTACGTGATTGGGATTTCAGTAAAGAGGATGATTAAGAGTGTTTTCAAGATTGTTACTGCATGCGAGGTTTTAGAGAATAACTTGGGAAAGCATTAAGTTTTACTTATTCATTTGAAATTACTTATTTTTCGTCCACTCACTCTAACGGATTTTAAATGTTTTCCCCTGGGCCCTTCGGTTTTAAATGCCCAGTTTGCAGGCCAGTTTAGCTTGAGGTCGAGCGTACTTGGAGTTGAGGCATAGCTGTCATAGCTTCCGCATTATAAAAGTATTGGTCGTTTATCTTGTATTCTACCTTCTTGTACGCCTGAGAAATAGATTGCTCTGATAACTCTTGAGATTAATATTCTTAAGTTTCAGAATTGTTTTGTGATATGAGAGATGTTGTGATATAGGGAGCAGGGTGGCTCCAGGAGAATAAGGATGGATGATTTAGAAGTGTAATTGTTTTTCTACAGGTTTTGGGTTGTCCATTTTTGGGGGAAGTTCTGTCAAATTTTTGGTAGAATTTCTTCTAAGGTGGGCCCCGCAGGGCCTCTTCGGATTTCAGGGTGAAATCCGGGGCGGGTCCTGTCAGTTGGTATCAGAGCATTAGGTTGTTAGGTTCTGTAGACTCGTTTCTATTCTAGTTACCTTATATGCTTGATGTTACTCAGTACCTCCCGAGTGATGGCCCGACTGCAGCGGTTCCCCATCGTTTACTCTTCGGTGCTGAAGTATTCATCAAGTATGTAAGGTACGTGGTTAGTTGATTTTCCTTCAGGTGCTATGCCTCTTATACGCCGACCTCATAGGGATCTGTCTGCATATCAGATTGTTTAAGTGTCTTGCACCTTTTCATGGTGATGGTGATGTTAGATTACCTTACAGGGTTGAGTTATGCTACGAAATGTGATCCGAGGGAATGTGGTGGTTATCTCTCCCTCGATGCCAACAAGTTTGTTGGGGTAAGGTTTAAGGTGCAAGACTGGAGTTCGATTTCGTGTTTGATTGTTAGAGTTGAGTGGGCATAGATTTGGGTTGTCTCAGTGTGCTATAAATTGCTTTAGAATCAGAATTGTTGATGGAAATGGAACTAGTAATATTAGTGGTTCTGACGTTGAACCAAGTTTCAGGAGATGTGTTACGTGATGTGATATGGCATGTATGTGACATTTGTGATATCATTGATAGTTGTTGGAGATTACTTGGAAATCATGACTGGTTATCTTGGCTCTTTGACCTAACCATGATAATTGGATTTTGTTTTGTTCGGATTGGAAGAAATTGATTTTTTTTTATACATTGACTTATAATTGATCCTTTTGAAGTTGTGGATCGTATTGAGTAAGGAGATAGACAGAATTTAAGTTTGATATAGTTTTATGTTTGAAACTTGAGTATTTGTTGGACGCATAGAGCTTTACAATCGAGTTACGATCTTTGCCAGTATTTAATTGAGAAGATTAGAAACAACTTTTGTATATGAGATTGTGCCTATGCGTGTACTCAATTGGTTATCCGTTTTGGTTGAAATGGTTGTACCTAAAAATTGGAGAATAGTGGTAGTGATCTCGTTGGGTATTCATAATGGTGCAAGTGGAATTACTTGTGATACGGAGTATGATTCGAGTTATAAATTGTGGAGCCTTGAAGATTAATTGTGATAGATTCTTAGTGAAGTTTTTGCTAGACAATTAGATTGTGATATTGTAAGAGTGGTTAGTGGAATAACTTTGAGGAAATAAGTTTCTCAGTTGGCTCCGGAAATATTTCTAATTAAGGTTTGACCAGAATTCTTGTTATATGTGGGTCAAACGTAATGCGGTATGTATGTACAGTGGCGTATGTCGACGGCGATTAAATGAAGGAATTGGAACGCCAGGTGGTTGGAATAATTTCAGATCCAGGTACCGCTTTGTGTGAAATGAGATGTTGGATGGGTGTCTGTTTTGCATCAAGGTTGTTGTTCGAGGAAAGACTCGTGAACGGTGTTTTATCATCTAGGAAAAATTGGTTGGTTCTTGAGTTGAATACGTACATTAACAGATTGCTTTGAAGGAATTAAGTGAATTTTTCTACCTTGGTACCGTTACTGGTGGAATGGGTTAAACAGTTTGAAATTCAGTTTTCACTTTGATTGATCTTTCTACCGTATGGTGGCCCTTGATTGGAGAAGTATAGAAAGCTGTTGGTACGATTGATATTCGGTCACCATCACGGGTTTATAGGTACGATGACTTGGCAAAATGTTCGAGTTGAGTTTGGAAATTAATTGTTTGGACCTTGGGTTTTATCAAGGGTTTCAATTGACTCTTGAAGTACTAAATTGTTGAGCGAGTATGGTTGAGTTGTGTTGTTGGATTTATGCTTAGCGAGATGAGGTTTGGGAAATTTTGGTGCAATCTTAGTTAGCGCAGATTAGTTTTTGGAATTGTTATTGTAGCTTAAATATTATTGAATTAGTGTTGTTAGAGGGTGGATCTTCAGCTACTTTATCCTCAGTTTAGCGATGACAGTATCGTTTGGGGATATCAGCTTTGAGCCATGCAAGGAGAGTTGGCTATACTCAAATACTTGCAAGTTTGACGTTGATTATTGGAAGATTATGGTGTGGAAACATAGAGAAGAAAGAATGGACTATCTTGCTAGCAGTCTGGTACAGAAATTTTGAACATAAACAGGTGTGTGAAATGTGTCGCCTTATGGCCAGCAGGGTATGTATCAAAGAAGTTTCTCTAGTTAACTTAGATGTCATCTCAAGGCTTTGATCAATGTTTTAGTCAGGTATCAAAGTAGCGCAATGAAAGTGTAGTGGCCCCATAACATGCATGATTAAGAACTTATAGGTTGGTTCGAGGCTACTCTTTGATATGCTTGACGACTATGGGATCTCTACGTGCACGACATTCGATCAGAAATCCAAGCACAAATAGACAAAAAGCAAGTGCGGTTTTGTGGTTGCTAAGGAAATTGGTTGTTTCAGACATGTGGGTTATCAGTGAGCATCTTGTGGTGTTTTATTAACTGTTGGACTTTCCATAACCCGTGTACGAATTGAAATTGTTTTAAGTGTGAGTAAATGTATTATCATGTTGTTGGTGAACAAAGTGGATCTTCATTGTACAAGTTATATGAAAAAGAGTATGAATGCTACTATTCAAACCGAATAGTTTGTGATATTGATACCATGAGTCATCCGAACTATTATTTGACCTAAATTTCTTGACGTCGAAGTTGTGTACTTGTAAGTATGAACTACTACATAGTTAGGTAAGACAAGGGTATCCAACTTGGAACATTGATACATTTGGGGTTCTAAGTATATGTTTTTGGCTGCTTGTGTAATCGAGATTGTCGAGATTATCAGCTACTCCAGTCGTTGACTTAAGATTGCAAAAGGGAAACTTAATCCAAAGAAGATTTGATTTTTGTTATGCAGTTTCAAGGTGTGGTTCGTGCAAGTAACCGACCTTGATTTAGCCTTGAGTCTTTATTCTGAGAATTTTAGTAGGTGTTTCTGCTCACATAATTGAACCGTTTACAGATTGCTTCAAACATAATGCTTTGACGATGTTCTCCCTCAGTTGTTAAGGACTGTCAGTAATGAGTGGAAGTAAATTTATCTACTAAGACACTGAATTTAGTAAGAACGCTGTGGGAATTATTCAGATCGCAATAATTGACTAGATTTCAGCTAGAGAATTGTTTCTTATAAGGATTGATCTCCATGTTCTAATTGGTCAAGTTTTGGATCAGTTTTGAAGGTAATTTCTACATGATTTGAGCAGACTTGCACATCTTTTCTGTGCCTTATCATCGCCACGGCCGTACGATTGATGTGCTATTCATCTCGTGACTGTTTACTATGGATTGGCGTGTGCACCCATCTCTACTTCAACAGTATGGAATTTCGAGGACGAAATTTTTATAAGGTGGGGAGATTGTGACGTCCCGAACCCGAATTCACCGGTTTACTAGTCATTTGGACGGTAAACAACTTTTACTTTCACTTTTACTGTCGTTTCAATGCTTTTAGGGGGCCCTAAAAGTTGACTTTTTCTTCGGGTCAAAATTTGAGAAAATTTCCTTCATGAAAGTTGTAGAGGACGTTAAACCGAGCGCGTGCATATGTGGTACGTAAAAATCGGAGTTCGTATGCAAAAGTTATAAGCGAAATGGTAAAGTTACTGTTCATGGTAAGTTTCTATAAATAGGACGAGTTACTGTGGTAAGTTTCCATTTTCGGAAACTTACCGAGCCCTCTCCTTTCTCTCTCCCCGATTCTCTCTTCCTCTCCGACCTCGTCACCTTCTTCCGGCCATATCTCCTCCATCCGGCGACGGATTTTGACGTGTAAGGTGTCGTTGGAAAGCTCTCTTCATTCTCTTGATTTCTGGGTTCGTTTGGTAGCCTAATATGAACTGTGGAAGGTGCAGCAATGAGAAGAAGAGGACGGTCACTGTAGCCGAACAGAGGTTTCATCGATTTCCGGCGATTCCGGCCACCTCCGGTCCCCATTTCGCCATCGAAGGTTCGGTTTTCATCACTGATCATTTCCCCTATGGCCTTGTATCACGATTTAGTGTGTAGATGCCGAATCGACGAATTGAAATTCTAGGGTTCTTGAGGATTTCTGGGTTTTTGTTCATTGATCGATTTCGGCCGTTTTTAATTGTTATTTGGGAATGTTGTAGTTGAGAAGTTGAATCAGTGTGTTGAGAAGGTGCTACTACCAAATTTTGGTGGCCATCGGAGATGGTGGCGGCGGCGCCGCCACTGTGGGCGGCGGTAGCGGCGGCTAGGGTAGTTTATAAATTTCAATTTTTAGCTAGTTAAATTCTATAATTATCATAGAGCTTGTATATGAAATTTGGTGAATTTTGGAGAAGCTTGGATTTAATTATGAATTTTTGAAGTTTAGGGTTTCGATTATCGAATTACGAGAATCCGACCGTCGGATATCTCTCGGTTCTGCCTTGGAACCTTTAAATTAACGAATTGGTATTAGTGGTATAATTTGGGTTGCATCCAAGGAGAAGTGCAGATGTAATTATGAGGAATTGATTTTAGGAATCGTATTAATTTGTCGAATAACTATTCACGGAATATAATTGTGTACAGGGCGATGTACCGAGCTATTGCTCGACGAAGGAACTCGTATGCATGGTCGCCTAAATAGTACTGTGAGTGGACATTTGTTTTTAAATTAATTCCGCATGCAGTATTATTATTATTTTCTTCCAATTGAGATTTAATTATATTTTGAATATTTGAGCGTTGATTTATCGAGATTTATTTATGAATTATGAGTTTAGTATTGAAATTCCTTCCCGAGGGCTTTTAGTAGATTTTTGAGATAGTCATTCATGAGTTATTGAGTTGAGGAATGATTTTCGGGAAGTGCCTGATTCAGCAAATATTATGAGAATTATGGATTTCGAATATCGGTTTTTATGAGGATCACGAATACGAATGTTTCATCGAATTTCTGAGCATGATTGAATTATCGAGATTTATTGAGCTTTGAGCTCCGCACTAATCAGCCTTGAAGTTAGATTGAGTTTTCTTTCCGAAAGCATTTATTGATTTACAGAGTATTTGATTTTATGCTTTCGAGGATGCTTTCGAGGATGTATTGAGATATTGAGGTTTGATTTAGCGAGATAATCCTGAGTTATGCTTTCGGTGAATTATTATTGATTTATTGAGGTAATATCGAGTTTCTTTCCGAAAGCAAGTGATTGAAAGAGGTTATGTTCAGTTCTTGAGGAGGCTATTCAGTTTATTAAGGAGGCCAGTTTTGGCGCATGCGTATCTTACCTAGTTGGCAGTCCCTTCTAGGTAATAGTCTGGTTGGCAGTCCCTTCCAGACTACAGCTCGGTTGGCAGTCCCATCCGATGCGTCACCTGGTTGGCAGTCCCTTCCAGATGACATGAGGTAGCTAGTCGGCAGTCCCGTCTACTACCTGTGGTTAGTCGGCAGTCCCGTCTACTACATGTGGCTAGTTGGCAGTCCCATCTATCCACCGCCTCCTATCCCGGTTGGCAGTCCCTTCCGATGCGTCATCTGGGTGGCAGTCCCTCCTAGATGGCATGAGATGACTAGACAGCAGTCCTTTCTAGTCATCAAACGAGCCTCATGAAAAGGATGTTTTTATAAGGATTGAGGATGAGATTTTAAGAGGTTTCAAGATGTTCTCGTTACGTGATTGGGATTTCAGTAAAGAGGATGATTAAGAGTGTTTTCAAGATTGTTACTGCATGCGAGGTTTTAGAGAATAACTTGGGAAAGCATTAAGTTTTACTTATTCATTTGAAATTACTTATTTTTCGTCCACTCACTCTAACGGATTTTAAATGTTTTCCCCTGGGCCCTTCGGTTTTAAATGCCCAGTTTGCAGGCCAGTTTAGCTTGAGGTCGAGCGTACTTGGAGTTGAGGCATAGCTGTCATAGCTTCCGCATTATAAAAGTATTGGTCGTTTATCTTGTATTCTACCTTCTTGTACGCCTGAGAAATAGATTGCTCTGATAACTCTTGAGATTAATATTCTTAAGTTTCAGAATTGTTTTGTGATATGAGAGATGTTGTGATATAGGGAGCAGGGTGGCTCCAGGAGAATAAGGATGGATGATTTAGAAGTGTAATTGTTTTTCTACAGGTTTTGGGTTGTCCATTTTTGGGGGAAGTTCTGTCAAATTTTTGGTAGAATTTCTTCTAAGGTGGGCCCCGCAGGGCCTCTTCGGATTTCAGGGTGAAATCCGGGGCGGGTCCTGTCAAATTCTGGTCAAATCGTCGTGAATCACCACCGTAGGTGTGTCAAGGAGGAGGAGGAGCTTCACCCATAGCCCGGAGTTCGTCGTTGGGTGGACGGAAGGAGAAGATTTGCCGGAAATTGAAAGGAGGCCGAAGGGAAGAAGAAAATTCAGGAAAAGGAGAGAAAGAGAGAGAGAATTACTGATCGGGGGGGGGGGGGGGGTGGATTTCTAAAAATGGAAATCTACCAATAGTAATTTTCCATATATATACTAATTACCATGAACAATAACTTCCACATTTTAAGCCATAACTTTCACATACGAACTCCAATTTAAGTGTACCACATATCCACATACTCGGTTTAACGTCCCCCACAACTTTCGTGAAGAAAATTTTCTCAAATTGTTAACCAATCAAAAGTCAACTTCTAGCACCCCCTAAATGGTAGAAACTGAAACCAAGGATGGTAAAACGTATAGTAATTCACTTAGACACAGTAAAAAGGTAAATCAGATACGGGGCGTAACAAAAAGAATGGTAAGTTTACAGTAAAAACTGCTTATCAATTTTCTTTTTCGACATCCTCTTCTAGGAGGTCGTCTGATCTGTTAGTAGGTGTACAATTTTAGAAGAAATTATGGAAGGTTGATATACTTAGTTCTGTAAAGATACACATTTGGAGGGTGTGCCATGATAATCTGCCTTCATTGGAAAGATTGGCTTCGAAAAGGGTTGGATTAGAATCAAGGATTTGTCCATTGTGCTCGATGGCAGTGGAATCTACTATTCATATTTGTCGTGATTGCTCGTTTACTAAGCAATTGCTTCATACCAATGCTGCGGTGGCTCAGGTTTGTTACAATCCCTATTTTACTCACCATAACATTTTGGAGTGGTTAAGCACTTGTGCTCGTGAACTTTAGTTGAAAAGCTTGGGTGAGTTCGTGTACTTGTTGTGGGGTGTCTGGAAAGAATGAAATTGTAGTATTTGGGATGATAAAGCTAGCTCAGTTAGTGACGTGCTGCTCAAGACAATTTCTAGACTACAGGATTTCAGATTTCATAACATGAAATTAGGTAGAATTGGTCCTAGAGAAGTGAGGGTGGCTCGGTGGTTTGCTCCTCCAATTGGATGGTTCAAGGTTATTGTTGATGGTTCTTATAACCATGTAACTACGAAAAGGAAGTGGAGGTTTTATTGTAAGAGATTGGCAAGGTTCTATGCTTGCTGATGGTGGGAAGCCATTGCATGGCATAATCTCTCCAGAACATGCAAAGGTAGAGGCATGTAAGCAGGAGGTTTGTGGTGGAGCAGTCCTTCTTGCTAGCTATTATTGAAACCGATTCTATTTTGGTGCAGCAGCAGTTGGCCAGTAAGAATGGGCCTAATACATCAGTTCTGGGACGTATATATGATGATTTGGGTGTCCTTCTGGCAGCTAACCCAAACATGCAGGTTGTTCATACCAAAAGGACTGCAAATAATTAAGGTGGCTCACCTTATGGTAGCCTCTTGTACCTCAGCTCCAAAAGAGGTTTTTTTATTTTTCAGGACCCTCTTTTTTACAAGCTACTTTAGCAGTTGAAGTTTGTAATCTTTAAACTTTTATATTTCAATAAAAGCTTACCTCCTTTCTCTCAAAAAAAAAAAAAAACTAAAAAGTAATTTAGACTGTTGGAGATGCTGGAGAAGACTTTCTCAAACCGTTTTGAGGGGACAATGTGGCATGAAAAACATAATCTTCTAGTCCCAGCTAAGAGCGGAAACTATGCTCATCACAACTAACAAAGCTAGAAGCTAGTTCATTATTATTCAAAATAACAGAATCATTATTAGTTTATTTTGACAAATTAACATTTAGTGGCACCATTTTATTTTATTTTATTTTTGGAGTAATGCCACGAGGGCGAAATAATCTATTCATCACAAGCCAGAATAGGTCATTACATATCATTCTGCTGTCATTTATAGACAGACAAGAAGCTAGTGATATGTACATATAGTCCTACCCATTATACGTTTAAATACGTAGAGGTAGCAGATACCTTCTTTCGATACTACGTACTCCAGAGGCACTAGAAGTACATAGAGTGTTCCTAAACAAAAAACTTAATTTATTATAATTAGACAAACTAAAAACATAGAGATGGGCTAAGAGAAAAACCCTAGCCCATCAAACTTTTGTCCTAAGGAGCTCCAAAAGCAGGCCCACCCAAAGCCCAACAGGCCGAGATTGGCCCAGACCAAACTTCCATCTCCAAACCTGTCCTCAATCACCACAGTGCCCACACCCTCTCGAGCAGGATTCCCACCATCACAACACAAACATCGCCACGGAACCCCACCACGACCCAGCGCACCACGATCATACGCCATTGCTAAAGTCGAAACAGCCATGACGCCAAGACCCAACGATCCATGGTCCAAACGCCGCAGCTAAAGTCGAAACTGCCATGCCCAGCTCCTTCAATATCTGCAACGCCGTCGATCTACACCAAGACCCACCATAACTGCACCCATCCCAGAGATTTCTGTCGATCTAGAGCCAAAAACCACCTGCAAAAACTTTCGAGCAACACTCACACCAGAGCCTCCAGAACGCTAGCATCAAGTCCCGTCCAGTAGCAGATCACGCGTCATTGGTGAGACCGAAAGGCCCGCTCGAATGCCATAGCCGTCGCCGAACGAGAGCAAGCTCTTAGTTGAAGCCGCCACGGCCGACCCTTAGGGTTTCTTCGAGAGAGAGATGATACTAAAGATCTTAAATTCTAGTGGCACGATTTGATTGGGGCACCAGTTGTCCTATTTAGTGTTTCATGAATATTCGTGTTGTACTTCTGTATTTTCACCCAAAAAAAAAATTGCAAAGAAAATTTGCTAGTGCACGTAGAAACTCCCTACTGTTTCAACTCGGCTCCGTGCTCATCACAATCTCCGCCACGTGATGTAACAAACTCGGGTGACGTGTTCTCAATCCGTCGACCAAAAAAGGAGGGAATTCATAACCGCTTTTGCGCAGAAGGCTTCTCTCACTTTCAGAGAAACCGTTCAGAGAGAGAGAGAGAGAGAGAGAAAGAGAGAGGGATCTGCTCAAATAGACTCAGTCCATAATTATTATTTCATCAAGTCTTCAAGCAAATCAAAATGAATGATAAAACACAATCGGATCATAGTTCATCCAAGTCTTTGGTTTCTAGGTTGGATCATCTGGATTTCCTTGTAAGTTCATCCACCACTTAATTATGACTATTATTACTCTTTTCCTTTCTAATTATAGTTTTTTCTTTCATGACCAATTTGGGGTGTGAATGTGTAATTGGATTTAGATGAAGTATTTGGAAAGAAAACAAAATTTGGCGAAATTGGAGAGTAACAATGGTTCTAGTACTGCTGGAGGAGAACTGAAGAAGAAGCAATGCATGCCAGTGGATCTGGCATTGAAGGAGACTTACTTCAAAGGCTCACTCATGGATCGAGTGGCAGCTCTTGAAAATAGGCTTTTTCAGGTTCTCTTTCTCATTTGTTACTAGATTCATTTATTTATTTTGGGACAGTAATTGCACTAGAATTTAATAATTAACATACATGATGTCTCTTTTGACAAGTTATACATATATATATATATATATATATATATATATATTTTATCCACAGCGGAGGTACGATTTGAAATTAAAGTGTGAACTTCAAGTTTTCGGTAGTTTTTCGGTCGCATATCTACATCTCGACTATTCAGTTTTCAGGTACTAGTATATAAATCATCTCTGAAAATTTTCAGTCAAATTGATGGTCGTTAAGGCATTGGTTACTGCCTTAAAGCTAGTACGGTTGAGGTTGACAGATTTAGTACGTCGATTAGTTTAAGAGAGTTAGATACATTAACGATCATCAATTTGGCTGAAAATTTGCAGAGATGATCTATACACTAGGAACTAAAAACTGAACGGTCAAGATATGGATATGCGACCGAAAAGAGACCCAAAATTTGAAGTTCATACTCTAATTTCAAAGCGGAACTCCGTTCTAAATAGAATCTGTGTGTGTGTGATACTTGCCTTCCTGCAAAATTGAAAACATATGAATCTAATTTTTTGTTTGAGTACTATTGATCATCAAGTTACTAATGGTTAATTACCAAATTGCATCTTATTTAGTAGGATGGATGGAATATTAGGCATATAATAAGACTCCAATAAGCCAATTCAGACTTACGTTAGGTTTGTTCATGGTGATTAATTATGAAACAATCCAGATTGAGGATCCACTGTAGAATTGTTTTGCTGCTTATAATTTGTTGTCATATTCGATCACTTGTGATGATTTCAGCTGTGCTTAGAGAAGGAATCAAGCAGCTCATCTAGCACTTCTACACAGGCATCATCTGGTGAAACCTACTGGAGCCACGGATCGAAGGGCGAATCATCTTGCTCGCTCCCAACTTTCACTCCCAATATTCCCTTTCATGCACACAATAAACGACTCTCCCAAGTCCATACCACTAGGCTTGAAATTCAGGTAATTAACTAATTAATCAACACATTACTATCTGATAATGGAGAAAAATTCACCTTTCATTAATTAAGAAAAGGTCTGCGACAAATTTACTTGATAATATTTTGTCTTTTGGTGCGTGCATTAGATCGAGCTAGCTAGTTCATCATATCAAGATATAAAAGCTAGAGCAGCAGTAGTGTAGAACATTTTCATGCTATCAAGGGTTTCCTTAGAAAATTTTGCCTTACATCAGTTAACATGTTACTGCTTCAACCTCCTATGTTGTTTGAATTTGGAAAATTCCTAGTTTGTTTGAGTTTTTCCTTTTGGCAGTTTACAAATTACGCTGGATGCAATAATGTGTGTGCATATAAATAAACTGGATGATGACAACATTATATATACCACTAGAAAGCTTGTAGATGTCCATATTTTCTGCAATGTTCATGAATGAAGCTTTTTAGGGCCGGGTCACATCAAATTATTCTCTTAGACGCATTATAATTGAATTTTAATGGTGCTTTTGGAATAATTAATGTTGAGTTATTTTGCAGGAACAACCCAATAGAGGGAATAAGCCAAAGCAGAATAAGAAGCCTTCAAGTTCTCCTGCTCAACAGAAACATAGGAAGAAGAAGACAACTAGGGCCAATAAGGATGAAAAATCTCTCAAAACTGAGAAGAAGAGAATCCCTCCCATTAGTTGGCCACACCTAAAAATATTGGGCTGCTAGTCTTCTTTTCTCTTTTAGCCTATGATCATCATCTGGTTGAAAATCAAAGAATTTAAGTACACTAGCTAGCTAGTTTCCTTGAAATTGAAATATGAACGTACATGCATGAGATTATTATTAAGCTTATAATAATCAATATCTAATATTCGATTTAACCATCTAACTTACTTTGGCGTCTCCATGCATTCCCATAGGAGAGCGAACTTCTACCCTACATTCTTGTATTGACGTATATCCGATATTCTGAGAGGGCAAGGCTATTTGTACTCCTATACAAAGTCCCTCGAGTACTCCCATTGGGAGGGATCTCGATCCATTTTTATATAGGAGTAATTAAGTACGTAGCCTTTAAAGGGACTTCTTCCGATCAGAACTAAAACATCATTTTTTTAATGGACGTTTCTAACTCTTAATCTCTAAGTGTCGCCCCTTGCAAATGTCAACATCGGAAATCTTATGACGACTTGATTATCATGATTGTTTCTACGGATTCCGGTGGGGGAATTGAGAATCACCGAGAGGGCAAACCGTTTTCGAGTTTGAAAAATGCTAAGTGAACCACTTTTTTAGTATCACCTGCATTCCACATTACGTGGCAGTTAATGTGGCACAACAACGTCATTTAATAAATATCTGTGATAGGTTGGTCTTTCTGCCATATTAAAAGTCATGTAAGGTGGGATGCATGTGATACTCAAAAAGGTGGTTCACATAACATTACTCTTTGAGATCTATTACATGTTAATCATGAACAAAGGTTAATGGATATACCAGGGTTGCTGGCCTACGACTCTCCAATGTTTGAGTCTGATATTTTGAGAATATTGACATAGCAAGGGTAGAGAAAGGATAGTTGCTTACTCTAAATAAGAGGAGATGCATGTATATATATAGTGTGGGTTAGGACTTGCCTCATTTTTCTTTTCCAATGTGGGACTAAATGTGGGCTTACCAAAGTTGGTAATGTCAGACCCACGGAATTTAATGACTGAGTAATTGTGGTGTTTTTTCTTAGCACATAACTGATGTGAACAATGATGGTCATTCATGTGTCTATTAGAAACACTTTGATCATTTTTATTTGAGGTCATAGCTAAATGGTTTCCTATTTGTTTGATTTTTCATAAGAAACATCACATTTATAAATTATGATTTTTGAATGTACTAAAGATTAGACAAATGACTGATCTGACTTTTTGTTTTTACTCTTCCTTCCTAGGCACCGTATGTGTAGACTTTACTTTAGCAATCTTATATACCTAATCTCATATTGTTGTAAAGAAAAATGTCCAAGTTAATAAACTTTGAGATACCCTAAAATCAATCATACGCCAGTAGTGACGTATGATTGATTTTAGGTGCATGATTGATTTTAGGGTTTTATTTCTTCCATTGAACGATAATCCGGGACCAAACAAAGTCGTTTTTTCACATTGAAACCACCAGACACAAGCATTATAAAACACATGGTTGCCGAGCTGTGCTCTCAAATCTTCTAGGCTACTCTCTAAATTATTTGATATATAAAATGAACTTGGAGAACGATCTTCCATTTCTCTTAACCTAAACCGCAAAAAGGGTCATGAAATTTTGTGCTCCAGATTCGAATACCAGAGTTTTGAAATGACAATTATTGGTGAATACAACTAAAGCTGGCTATATTATAGAATGAAACTAATGAGTGGTCATTGGCCTTCAATGGCTCGACTCATCTCTCACTACAAGCCATTGGTCGAGCCTGTGTTTTTAATTGATTACTTGGCTATCAATTATAATGGGGGTTATTTAAAAATTCATTGGCGAGAGAATAACACCAAAGAAGAAACTGGGGCATGCTCTAAACAATTTGCAGTTTTGCACCAATCCAATATCCTGTTTTTTTCTACTTTCTACATGGTCAAGGAGGATTTAAAGGAATAAACAAGAACCACATAACCAAAAGTGGAAATATATTTAAATATTGGATGGAGCAAGCAGTCGTGGCCAAAGTTGGCTACCAAGACATGGTTGGATTCTTTATGTCTGTATGTTTTATATTTATATACGATCATTATTTTCGACTATAAAAATGAGTTGGTGTTATTATAAGAAGATTCAAATTTGAGACTTTGAGTATAAAACTAATAAACTATAAGTATTATTTAAGAATATAGATTTCCATAAGTATGTGGTATTTATAATTATAATATGAGACGCAGATAATTATTGCCCTTAAAGTCAATTTGACACCTTTATTTTAATATGTAATATAGTAAACAGGACTTGATCGACCTCATGATTTCAGTCATCAAGAGTTTTTGTGTTCACCATGTACTTGAAAAAGTAAAACTACAAACCGTGCCAATTGATACTACTCAATGAAGTGAACACTAGTATTTATATATGAACGAAACAAGAAGGAATATGATTGCATTTATAATACAATACAAAAACATATAAAACAAAATAAAACCAAACGTGATTATATCGAGCTTGAATTGCTTGCAACGATTAGAAATTGTAGGCATTATAAAGAACTTTAACTCTCATACTATTATTTAGGAGAGAGCCAAAGTGTTTTCAGCATGCTTTTAACATGCAACATAATATGAACTTGTAACAAATCGAACACACGTAGTCTCTTCTCCATTTAATTAAGATCCATATGTGATATGTCCATGCACGCAGTTAAGTTTGATTGTCGTGGAAAGTTTGAGAATTGCATTGTCATCAAGTGATAATCCATCTTTGTTATATATATATAAATATATATATATATATATATATAATTATATATACCTATACTGACCTCAATTGAACTTTGCCCTTGTTCTCAAGTGATAGAAATGACAAACTCAATGGAAGCAAAGATAAATTTTCATTCTCACTCCTTTTCAAAATATCATTATCATATAGAATGTAGCACATATTCAGAAGAGTGCTTATTAACAGATTTTTTAGAGTTTAACGACGACAAACGATCATAAAAAAATCTCATACCGATTTCTAAGTCTCTACTCCATTAACCAAACAAAACCCTAGTTGGCAGTCATGTATATCCATAGAGAATGGTCTGCATAGCTGGATCTAGTGGAATGAAGGGGGACATTTACTTTTGGAAAGGGGAAACCACGCAAGCTCCAACACTCTTGAGCAATATTATTAAGCTCTCCGAAGTCTAAGGAATAATCCATCAAGTCTTGCTCACCTCAACAATAAAACAAAAAACCTTTTGAGCTCAGCTAATTCTTTATACATATATTTTCTGTTATTGATTTTTCTTTATAAGTTTAAAATTATTCTTGCATATCTGAATTAATTTTCTTTTTGGTAAGTCATATCTGAACCAACAGCCAACTTATGCGAGGCTGATTTAATATGTACTGCATTCAACCACTTTTGAAAAGAAAGCACTAATCGTTATGCTTCACCAACATTTTCTATACTTCCAAATATAAAATATCAGATAGGGGCATAGGGCCATTTTAATTAATAGGTGGGCCAAAAAAGGGATAAAAACAGAAGAATCAAAAAAGAAAATAAAAATATTATTAATATAATTCGGTTTTTGTCGTAAAAAATTCGCCATGTTTCTCACGCTTTTGAGCACATTGACCCTTAGTTTTCTTCCTTAACTTCTAAATGCCCAATATGAAATGTGGTTAAGACCCTCTTCATCACCTTCATCCCCAATTAGGGCATCGTGGGTCGTATAGTTGGTAAAATATAGAACATATATGGTACGTGAAAAATATGTACATATATTATTTAGACATGTATCAAATAGTTCGTTGGAAAATTTAACAAAATATTTTTAATTAATTAATTAACTAATTTTTAATTTTAAAGTATTAATTTATACTATTTTTTCAATATTATGTGTAAAATACCAAAATAATAATAATAATAATAACATAAAAATTAGGGGAGGGCAGAAACCGAACCGGGAGGGCAAAACCGGCCGAACCGGGCCGGAAATATGGTGGCGGTTACCGAACCGGAAAAAGCCGTGCAAAAATCTTCAGGTTTCGAACCGGACCGGATTGAACCGGGTCGGAACCGGGTTAATATTTTGAACCGACCGCAAAAAACCGAACCGGCCTATTTATTATATTTATATATATTTTTATTAGTTTTCTTATGTGTCAAATTATGACTGGTGGTTTTTTGGTTGCACGTAGAACACTCGCACCCGATCATGCCTAAACCTAAGTAACCCTAACCAAGTACGATCTCATTCAGTCTCCACTCTTACACTCGGCCTCCCATCTCATTCTCTCTCTCTCTCTCTCGACTCCACACAGAGCCCGACTGCACACCGCCGCAACGACCGCCTCAATCTTGTTGCAGAACGCTGCTGGCTGCCCGCCGATCTTCACGCTGAGCCCGATCTTGCTGCAGAACATTGTTAGCTGCCCGTCGATCTTCACGTCGAGCCCGATCTAGCTGCAGAACGCTGTTGGCTGCCCGTCGATCTTCACGTCGAGCACGATCTAGCTGCAGAACGCTGTTGGCTGCCCGTCGATCTTCACGTCGAGGCCGATCGAGCTACAGAACGTTGCTTGCTGCCAGCCGATCGTTACGCCGAGTCTGACCACGCCGATCTTCACATCGATTTGCAGTTTTGTCGCCTCTCTGACATGGACTCGGTAATTCACTTCTCTGTTTTCACTTCGATCTTCATGGACTCTCTATTGTGATAGTATTTCTGTAAAACTTGTGAGGAGTCTGTTGTTAACTTGTGGAGTCTGTTGTTAACTTGTTCATGGGAGTCTATTTTTAACTTGGAGTTTATTGTTAACTTGTTTATTGGACTTTGTCTATCTGTGTGTTTTTATTTTGTAGATTGGTGATGGGACGTCACAGACTCCAACTCAGTCTAGCATCGGAACTACACCAGCTTCGGCTGAAGTCGGACAACTCCTCATGTCTCCTCCTGCAGCTGCAACACCAACTTCTGCAGCAACCAGTGAAGCTGAAGAACTTGGGAAGAGGAAGAACCAGTCAGAAGTCTGGGAGCATTTTGTGAAGCAGAAGAATCCAGATGGTTCGAAGATGGCGAAACCAAGAGCCAAGTGCAAATACTGCCCCCAGACCTATGCCTGCGATTCCAAAGCCAACGGGACAACATCGATGAGGACTCACATGCAGTACCAATGCAAGAAGTGCCCGGCTTACATGCCAGCAAAAAGGCAGAAGTTCCTTTCTTTCGATTCTGCTTCCTCAGGTGGTAATTTAGTTGCTTTAGCTTATGATCCCATGAATTGTAGAAGAGCATGTGCTAGGATGATTGTTAGGGACGAATTGCCATTTAGTCATGTAGATGGGGAGGGATTTAAGGATTTCATGAAAATTGCTCAACCAAAATTCACAGTACCTAGCCGTAGGACAATCTGTAGAGATATCTGGGATCTCTATCAGTTTGAGAAGGAGAAGATAAGGGAGTTTGTAGCTAGGAATAATCTGAGGGTATCACTTACCACTGATACTTGGACTTCGGTCCAGAATATCAATTATCTTGTCCTCACTGCCCATTTCATAGATGAAACTTGGGTGCTGCACAAAAGAATTATCAATTTCTGTGTTATTCCAAACCATAAGGGAAAGACAATAGGTAAATTGATAGAGTCTTGCTTGATTAATTGGGGTATCGAGAGGGTTTTTAGCATTGTAGTTGATAATGCTTCCAGTAATCAAGTTGCACTTGATTACATGAAGGAGAAGATTGGAAATTGGAAATGTTTAGTGTTAGGTGGGAGTTTTCTGCATGTTAGATGCTGCTGCCATGTGTTGAATCTGATTGTGAGGGATGGGATGGAGGAGCTTGATTCCTCCATCGATGCAATTAGGAATGCTGTTAAGTTCATTAGAAGTTCACCAGCTAGACTTGACAAGTTTAGGAAGTGTGCTTCAAGAGAGAAGGTTGAACATAAGGGGGGTATAGTGCCTTTGGATGTCTGCACAAGGTGGAACTCCACCTATTTCATGTTGGACATTGCCGTTAAGTATCGGCAGGCCTTCTCTAGGCTTGAAGACGAGGATCAGCAGTATGAGAACTATTTTCTGGAGAGAGTTGGAGGAAGTAAAAGAGTTGGGCCGCCTAAGAATGAGGATTGGGAGAAAGCTACGAGATTAGTGAAGTTCCTTAAAATCTTTTATGATGCAACCTTGAATTTTAGTGGGACTAAGGTAGTAACTTCAAACCAGCCTATTCAATGGATTTGTACCATAGTCGATGAATTAGAAGAATGTGCAGCTAGTGATGATCCTTTGATGGTTAGCATAGGGTCCTCCATGAAGAAGAAATTCGACAAGTATTGGTTGAGGTTAGAGGACATTAACACAGTTTTGTTGCTTGCTGTTGTATTGGATCCAAGATACAAATTATTGTATCTTGAATACTTTTTTCCAAAATTGCATCCGGACAGCAGCATGGTGCAATTTATGGTAGATGAAGTGAAGAGGTCCCTCATGCAGCTATACAACGAGTATCACCAATCTGATCCTGTGGCTGCACAAGCCTCAAATGATCTAGCACAGCCTCGTGTTGATGATAGTGCTTTTGCACAAGGAGATGATGACTCACATGCTGCATCACTAAATAAGTTTATGAAGCTTAGGAAGGAGAAACATGTGGTGGAGATCAGGAATGAAGTTGACAAGTATTTGCTTGAAGCTGCGGAGGACCCTGCGAACAAAAACTTTCAGCTTTTAGATTGGTGGAAGGAGAGTGCTGTTAGGTATCCAATTCTGTCCAAGATTGCAAGGGATGTCTTTGCTGTTCCAGCTTCGACAGTGGCTTCAGAGTCTGCATTCAGCCTAGGGAAAAGGGTTGTGGATCCATTTCGAGCATCATTAACTCCAAACATGGTTGAGGGGCTGGTTTGCCTCAACGATTGGTTAAGGGGTGGAACTTTTAATGAATACAAGGAGCCTACTAGGTCGGAGCTGGAGCTTTATGGTGAACTTGAAAAGCTTGAATCAGGTAAATTTGTTATAAAATCCATTTGTTATTTTCTATGTTGTTGAATTTCAAGTGTCAAACTAATAGAAATTTGACAATTTGTTGCTGTTTTGATTGGTAGGGAGTGTCATAACTCAGGTGGACGTTTCTGCACAAGAATGAATGATGCTTTAAAGTAGAGAGATGCATGTTATGCTGCTGTTTTGGTGTTGGCTGCAGATTTGCATATAAAAAGTTTTTATGTTTTCATGAACTGTTTTTAAGTTTGAAACTCCTTTGTGAGTTAAATTTGGGTCTGTAATAACTAATGGACTAGCTATCTATTTCTGGACTTGTGGTTAACTGGTTTAAATTTGGGTCTGTAATAACTAATGGACTAGCTATCTATTTCTGGACTTGTGGTTAACTGGTTGTTATGAACTAGGCTCTATGGTTTATGACTTTTAAGTTTGTAAGATTTTCCTAACTTTTTTCCTTTTCGGACTTTATGAAACTGTGTATTGAACTGCATTTTTTCCTCTTTATGCTTGTTGTATTGAGCATTTCATGGGCAGGTTGTGTTTTGCATGTTTATGCTTGCTGCAAATTATTTGGGCCAATTGGGCCCTAAATATTATGTTTGTTTTAACTTAATATTTGTGTGTTAATAATGGATTTGTAATTGGGCCCTGAATACTGAATAAATAAATAAAAGCCCATTTAGAACCGAACCCGAACCGGGCCGCACCGAAAATTCGGGTCTCCGAATATTTCGGCCCAGCCCATTTAGAAACAGTTGTCGGTCCAAATTTAGGCCCAACCGAGGAGTCCGGGTCGAAGTCGGGTTCGGCCCAAAACCGAGCCGGGCCGACCCGAGCCCAGCCCTAATAAAAATCGTGTATAATATATTTGACTTCAAAAATATAAGAAATTAACTAATTCATTTTATGAAGTTAGGAAGTACTTCTAAAAAACATGTAAATATGTATTTTATTCATGTATAATATAAAAAATTACCAACTCAAGTAAATCGATATATGTGACGATTGTTGTGTATTTATTTGAAACGTATGAACCGAACCAATGCAGATAGTAAAATACGATCGTCTTCCTAATCAAAAAGCAATCGGACCGAACCAAACCAACCCATTTTTCAAGAACAGTTCTGTTTCAGTTCAAGGGTAAATCGGAACGAATCGGGCCGTGCCGACCTCTAGGTAAACAAAATTTGAAAAATAAGAAGGAAAATTATTTACAAAAATACAAATTATAGGGACATGCAGGGGAGCGCGGCTTGCAGCTAAGCCAGGTCAGCTAGAGACGCCACCTGTCTGCATCACCAAGTTGACACCTTTCCATTTATGCTTAAAAAAAACCCATTTCTTTACTCCCAAATTTACCCCTCAAATTTTAATAGAAACCCACCTGAATTCTCCATTTTACCCCTATCAACCTACAAAATGCCCTCCCCATAACCCTCGCCTCACAACCCCCTCCCTCCTCTCTCCTCTTCTTTCTTCTCTCTCTCTCTCTCTGACCAAATGGAGAAAGCAGCAGCGGAGGGATCCATGGCGGCCGAGCGCGACCCGGAGAGGTCGCAGCACCACCTCACAGTCCCCTCCGGGTTGACTCAGTCCGAGTTCGAGGAGTTGAAGCCCAGCGTGGCCGAGTTCCACACGTACCGGGTAGGCCCGGGGTATTGCTCCTCGCTACTGGCGCAGCCAGTCCACGCGCCGCTGGAGACGGTGTGGAGGGTGGTGCGGCGGTTCGACCGGCCGCAGACGTACAAGCACTTCATCCGGAGCTGCACGGTCAGAGAAGGGTTTGTAATGAGCGTGGGATGCACGAGGGAGGTGAATGTAATTTCGGGGCTACCGGCGGCGACGAGCACGGAGAGGCTGGACTTGCTGGACGATGACCGACACGTCACCGGGTTCAGTATTACAGGGGGAGAGCACCGGCTGAGGAATTACCGGTCGGTGACCACCGTGCATGGGTTCGAGCGCGACGGGAGGATCTGCACGGTCGTTTTGGAATCGTATGTGGTGGATGTGCCGGAGGGGAATAGCGAGGAGGAAACGCGACTGTTCGCCGATACGGTGGTCAGGTTGAATCTGCAGAAGCTGGCGTCGGTCACGGAAGCCATGGCCCGTGACGGTGACGCTAATTTCCAGGTCTGATCTATGCGAGAGACGCAAAAAAAAAAAAAGTCACAGTTTTTGTTTGGCGTTTGTTTTGGGCATTCTATTTTGTTTTCCTTGTTGCTTTAATTTTGTAAGTATCCTCCTGCTTATTTTTTTTTGTTGAGTCACGAAAATGTCCTTGATTTTAATGGATTGACCGTAATGCCATGGTTGGGGAATTCGGAATTGTCAGCGGTATTCCAGTCTATATGTACAGTTCGAGGACGCATGTGAATATTTTGGATTCAGCAATTACTCCAAATGTGTTATTCCATCGTACGTAGTTTTGCAATATACATTTTTGTCTTCTGAAATTCTGAAATGTTCCAGAGTTTCCTGATTGCTGCACATTAACAGTTGAACGACCAAAGACTGTACTCTTAATTTTTTTAATTTTTTTTTTTTTTTATGAAAAAAGATTTGAAGCTCAATCTAACTGGGTGGTTCAACTGCACACTCGTTTTTTATTTTAGAATTTGAAACACACATTAGGGGATATAAAATCTAAATATCAACAAGGAAAGACAAGTTAACAAGGTGCATCAAACCACGGGCGGTCGGAGAGTCTACCTCACTTTCCACCTATATCGATGGGTGGCGTGGCGATGCTAACTCCTAAATCATAACCTATATTTTATTATTTTTCCTAGAGGAGATTGGAATCTAAGCTTTTGACTCTTTGCTAAGAATCTAATTGCGATGAATGGGGCTTTTTGGCCCTCTAAGAGCTAATCACAATTTTTCCCTAAAAAACAAAGTGCTAATCACAATTCACAATGCACCTTTCGGTTAAAATGTTAACATACAGGCACACCGGTCACCATGTTCTACAGTGAGAGAAACAATTTCTCAAGGTTCGGTGTACTCGACCAACCATAAATTTAAGCGGAAGATCGAAAAAAAAAAAAAAAAAGGAGAAGGCTGAAGATGAGGTTCAATGAACTGACACTGCCTAATATTTCATGAGGTAGCAATTGCTTGTTGGCAGTTGATGAGTTGATCTTTACTACGCATGGTACCAGAATCTCTGCTGCTTCCACTCCGGGTCCTTATCACTTGTCAGTTCCTTTTGGATGAAAATCAACAAAATGACGCAAAATAGAAAGACAGTGCATTACTAATTAATAATGAGGCAGTGTAATCGGTTAGCTTGGTTGCATGAGGTGGGAATTGAAGTCATTGTGTTAGGCCATCATACATCGTGTATTGACTTTTAGATGAAAAAGTGAAATCGCATTAAGCATACCCGACAATATAGTCTATCGTGCATGTACGACGATTAGGTTAGTCTATTATGCATGTACGCAATAATAGAGATAATTTACAGTACTGCAAGAAGCATGATTTTTCTTTTCTCTCACAAAGTCTTTAATTTGAGTTCTTATGATTTTTTAAATATTCGAGTATTGGAGATGAAATATTACACATTAAAAAACCAACAAAAAAATAATAATATATAAGTGGGTGACTGACACCCAACTATACTGATATGGTTGTAAATAGGCTCGATACAGCTCGTGTTCGACTCGTATTCAGCTCGATTTTAACTTGTGCGGCTCGTGTTCGTAAGATAAATGAGCCAACATTGAGCTCAATTATAAGCTCGACAAAATAACGAGCCGAGCTTGAACAATAATATATTCGGCTCGTCTAACTCGTTAGTAACTCAAGTTTGTTAAAACTCGACTCATGAAAATTTATAATATAAATAAAAATATAATTTTCTAATCTCCAATCTTTAATTTCTTTTTATTATCTTCCTTTTCAATTGGAAGAGAATCTGAGCATTTAAGTATAACATATTACAATAAAGTCAAAATGGATATAAAACTATAGAATATTATTTTGTCTGTGATTTTTTTCTCTCTGACCTTGAAGCGCCGCCTGCATTTGGTCGAGTGTTGGGAAGAGTGATGCCCTGTCCAACGGCGCGCCTTCGCGGCATTGTCGTCGGACTGGCTAGAGGGGGCCGAGTGTCCTACAGTGTGCGATCTAGTCGAATTCCACGTTGTGGGGAGATGGTGTCGTTGTTCTGTTCGTCTGGAGGTTCTGTCGGGGTTGGGCAACGGTGGCTGGAGAGTAGGAGGGACGCCTTGCGTTCGCTTGGTAGGCGGGACTAGTGCGGTTATATCCCAGAGCGGTGCACGGCCGCCCTGATCGGTGGATTGAGTTGGTGTCGTCGGATCGGAATTCACTTGGTGGTGATGGCAGTCCGGTGGCTTTGCTGGGATCTTCTTGGCTCGGATTGGAGTGGTTGGATTCGATCTTGGTTGGGTGGCTCCGACCCGATCTGGGGATGGGTGGATCTGGATGTCGGCAAGATGGGGAAGCGTCAGGTGGGTGGTGCCGTTGTTGCCGGTGATGGGACTGTGCAGGCAGGAGCACGATGTCGTGTTCTCTGCAATGATTATTCTGGGCTAGGGTTTGACGATAGTTGGGCTTGGGCTTTAGCCCTTGACCTATGTTATTTTGTTATTTTAATTTATTGTTATTTATTCTTAGTTAAATATGGCTCTATGCCATTAATAAATCCCTGCTATTATTTGGCAGTGTGAAGTGGGCTCTGTCCCGGTATGCACACTCAGTGTGCCTTGTCTGGCTTAGCGAGGCGGCCGGCTATTTGCTTGATCAAATTGACGCAACCTCCTAGTGGCAGGATGAAATTGAGTGTCGCCGAATTTATTTATGTGCGGCAACATAGTTGGAAAGCTGTGTCATTTGTACTGATGCTTCTTCGTGATAGAGTTATTTTTCCAGTATGTCACCGCTATGTCAAAACAAATGGAGTAGTCATTCGTGCACTCTTTGCTAATTGGTGCTTGTTATAATACATAGATTTTATGGAGAATCTTAGTATTATTTTATGATGTTCTCTTTATACTTATTGTAATATGGGGTTTAGGCTCTACGTCTCCCCCTGTATTCTGCAATTTCATTAATCAAGGCTTGAGGGCAGCCGCACCAACCTCCTTTCAAAAAAAAAAAAAAAAAGTCAAAAGGGATTTGTGTGATAGTTAGTCATCAAATTTAGATTATTATTTTAAATTTACTTTCTTCCTTTTTAATTTTTTTTAAATTTAGAGTCAAATGATCCAATACCGAAATATATTAAGTCAAAACACAACATATTTTTAAGTGATTAAACAATATAATCTTTTGATCATCGGCCATACTGAGGGATCAAAAGTACCTGATTATAGCGAAAATTAAGCAAATTACCTTAATTATTTTTCTTTACAATTGACCAATGCTATCAATGTGATGAAAAAAAAAAAAATGAAGGGTACGTAGGGCAGAGAGTGAGGTTGGATAGTACCTAAGACAGTACAGTACCACAGGTTGGGGGTCCAGCTAAGGAAAGCTTTTACCGAAACTGAAACCGGCCGTAGAAAAAGAACAGGGGCATTTTTCTCTGGCACCACCACCTAACTAACTGCTTCCCCTTCTCCATCTATTTCTATTTTCAGCCTAGTTTGAAAACTGAAAATCACACTCAAAATTTCCTTTTATGGTTATAACCGTCTTCTTGGGCAGTTGAGTTTTTAATTATGACATAATCATAAATAGGAAAATTTAATTTAATGAGTTGGTTGGTGGAGGTGGGACTGTGTAGGCGCGTTCACACTTGATTGGGATTAAAGTGAGAGGGAAGTCAGTCAACGTCGGGTTTGGAAATGTCTTGGTTGAAGGGATCCATTATTGGGTGAATGGATGTCTTTTTTTTTTTTTTTTTGAAATAAGGGTGAATGGATGTCTATGTTATGCTAGGTTGGACATATGCTATCCGTATATAATATCCTATTATGAATGCATGATTACCAACAGCCACGTGGCTTAATTCTGTTGGTTGATTTCGTCAACTTCTTTAGACTTTGCTCCCTTCATTACGTTTTTTTTTTTTTTTTGTGAAACTTGAAAGTTGAAGCACACCCTTAACTGAAAATTAATTCACATCCAAATAAGTGTACATTTGTGTAGTCAAACTCTCTTGTTTTTTAGTATAAGAATTATATTCATCTTAATAGAATTTTTTTTAGTATAAGTGTGTTTTGCTCCCCAAAAAAAAAAAAAAAAAACTCTCTTGTTTTTTAGTATAAGAATTATATTCATCTTAATAGAATTTTTTTTAGTTGAAAATGTCATTTATTATGCAATTCAACTGTTAATACAATAACGACACTTCCATTTGAGGCAGTCAGAAAGAGAAAGTTGGTGTTTTGATGGTTAATTGTTAATTTATTTAATGTAATTGCATGAATAAGTGGTTTTTCTGTACATATATTTTTTGTAGATATGATCAACATGAAAGATGAAATGGTTAAGATCTTGAAACTATATACATATAGGCATGCTCACTTAATGGATAGTTTTTAACAAACTGTGAGGGACAAGTAAATCTGACGGCTGAAAATAATGCATAATTTTAAGTTGTTATAATTTCAACTTTTTAATTTAATGTATACAAATACAAGAAAATGTGGATACACAAATCTAAACTCGTTTTGGACATGAATTTTTTCTTGTAAAAAAAATGATAACAATCATTGGGATAAAAAGAACCATAAAAAACTACACACAAAAAAATAGAAGAAACTTATTAGAAGTGTTTTCTTATGTTGTTGTTGTTTTTTTTTTTGTGAAAGAGATTCATTGATAAAACTAGGTGTTACAAAAGAAATTGCCAAGCTCAGGAAGGACATGCCCACTCCAAGAAATCTGCAATCCTGAAACTAAAGCATATTTGGCTAGCTTGTGAACTAGCATATTTGATTCTCTACAAACATGAGAGAAGAAAGAACCAGCTAGAGAAGAAATAGATGAAGAAATGTCATCAACAATTCTGCCGAGCTCTGGCGTATCCTATGCCTCAGCTTGGATAGCCTAAACTAGCTGCAAACAATCCGATTCAAACATCACTAGTACTAAACAGTTTTCTACCACCTGTTTGCATGCTAGCCTGCTAGCTAAAGCCTCCACAACAATAGGCAGCAATACATCCGAGCACTGACCAACAGCACCATGCACCACCATGCTGTCAGAGTCACAAACAACTATCCCCAGGCCTCCTCGACAAGTACTTTTATCCAAAGCACCGTCAATGTTAACCTTAAGCCATCTAGCAGGCGGAGGGGACCATGGTTTGCCTTGCCTCCCCAGTTTAGGTTTCACACTATGCTTAGCAATCCAAAGGCATAGAATATTTGAAAACAAAAAAACAAAAAACAAAAACAAAAATTTGCTCATGTTTGCTTATGTTGAAAGCAGTTTTTGTTAGAAACGCATAGAATATTTGAAAAAAAAAATTAAGTGTTTTATGTTAAAAAAAACTTATAGTGTTTCGTTCTGGCATAATGGTCAAATTACTCCCTAATTTTTCTCATGATTGTCAATTTACCCCTTGACAACTTAATTTAGTTAAATTGCATCCATTCTCTTATAATATATGCCAATTTCCCACCTAAAGTCATGTTGCTGTCATTTTTTATGGCGAGCGACGGAGAAACCCTAAAACCCTTAAATCAAATGCAATGACTGCTGGCATTCTCGTCGGCGGCATGGCATGCCAGCCCCTTACCCCTGTGAAGCCAACCTTTGCCTCTCTTCTCAATCCTCCCCCCGTGCCCCTAAATTTCAACATCGATGACCTCCCATCTCCTTCCCTTGAGAACAGACTTTTGTCCATCCAGGTTTCTGAAGCCGCCTATCTCAGTGGGCTTGATCGCTGCAAAACGAACTTGGTAGGTCGTGTTGTTCTGCCACCAAAGTCCCCCCCCCCCCCCCAAAAAAAAAAAATTAAAATCACATGAATTGGCATCCCATCTTAGGGGACTTTGGCTTGACCTAGCCAATTGGTCAGTCTCTCCCCTTGGAAGGGGTTTTTTTTCATACTGCAGTTCCATACCTTAGAGGACATGCAACACACCTGGTCTTTGGGTTTAGTGAGTTTGCAGCAAGGGCTTCTATGCTTCATAAAGTGGTAGCCAAGCTTTTCACCCTCCTTGTACAGAAATACCTTTCAATAGGTCTAGGTCAGATTTTGGGACTTGAATTTTGGATTTTGGAAGCCACAGACGCTTTTCAAAATTGCTAAAGGCGTTGGGGTTCCTTTGAAGCTCGACCCAAAAACTGCAGACAGTGAAGAGAGTTGGAGGTAGACATGAGTTGGAATTTTGACTTCCAATAAGATTATGAAAGGCGAACCATTCTGATTCTTTTAGAGCTAATACTGGAATTCTAGCACTTTCAGGATCTTCAAGATACTGGATTTCCTCATTCTGGACAACACTCTGCTGTGCCATGTTTTCATGAACTTCTTCAAATTGTTGCCTTGCATTTTCATGAAGTTCTTCAGCTAGGGCAAACAAAGCTGGGAACATGAGACCACTGTTTCTTTCCTAAAAAGCATATAAAAGGTTGTCTAATATAACTTTATGGTGATATGCTAATCTTTTGCCAATTCTGAACATAGGTTCTTCGAAAGTTTTTAATTCATAATAAAAACATTTATTACTCCAGATGGAGTTGGTTTGCTTTTTGGCAAAGCAACAACCTTCAAAGGTCTTGATAAGGGTTTATCGTCTACCGTTTGAGACGGGCTAGCCAATCCTTTACTCTGGGATTGATTAGTTGTGGCTAAACCTTTTAGATTTAGCAAAAATCTTTTGAGGATTTTTTCTCTTGACAGCCACAATTTCTTTTTCTCTTGCAGGGTAATTTTGTTCTGCAGGTCTGAACTTGCCGCTACAAAATTTACAGATTTTTTCATTGTTAGTTCCAGGAGTTTTTGCCAAAACAACACCAGACTAGTAATTATCACTGGCATCAGTTTGAAGTATGATTTCATCATTCTCTTTTGGTTGTTGTAGAGGAGGAAGATTCTTGCAGAGAGATTTTGTCTACTTCACAATTTTTTCATCATCTTTTGTGAAATTCCATTTTCTTTTGGAATTTGTTTTAGGAGATAACATTGATGTTAGTCCGGAGATTTTGGGAATGAAATCCCTTCCATATTTGATGACTCCTAAAAATCTTTCTAGACTCTTAGCATCAGGAATTTTATCTGAAAATTTTCAGATTTTGTCAAGGATATGGGGTTGGAGTTTTATCATTCCATTCTTGATATTTATACCAAGAAAATAAACTTCATCTAGGATAAAAAAAAGACTTTCTTTTCTCCTAAGATGATTCCATGCTGAATTTCAATTTAACAACCTCATAAAGATGTTTCATGTGTTCTTCTCTGTTTTTGGAGAAGACAAGAATATCATCGATGTAGACGACACAAAATTCAACAACATGTTTGAAGATGTCATCCATCTTTCTTTGGAAGATTGAAGGGGCATGTTTTAAACCAAAAGGCATTACTAACCATTCATAATGACCTTGTGGTGTTCCAAATGCAGTAAGAGGAACACTATCTGGATGCATCTTGACTTGCCAAAATCCCGACTTTGCATCGAATTTTGTAAAGATTTTAGCTTATTTGAGCTTATTGATCAAGACTCTCGCTTGAGGTATTTGATAACTGTCTTTAACGGTCTTCTTATTGACATCTCTGTAGTCAATCACCATTTTAGCTTTTCCTCTAATATTTTCTGTGTGGTTTCTCACGTAGAAAGCTGGAGCATGATGAGGGCCAGTAGATGATCGAATTAATCTCTTGTTCAGGAGATCTTCTATATCTTTTCTGAATTATTTTTTATCTTCCTCTTTATACTGAGGAATAGCTTTGACATGACATATGACATTCATATCTTGTAATCTTAATTCACAAACCACTGGGTCTTTTTCTCAAAATTTCTGAGGATCGACATCCATATTCTGTTCGAGCATTTTCTTGATTTTATCAAAAGTAGGAATTTTCTGAGATTCAAGCTTGTTTTGGAAATGTTGAGATTATGCTCATGGATGAAACTAGCTTCTTGATCTTCGCTAGTTCCTTCTTCTTCTTCTTCTTCTTCTTCTTCAAAAGAGTCTTCGATAAGCAATTCTTTTTTATGTTTAATTTGAAGCACATGTTCAAATCTGGGCTTGTAGGGCTTATGATCACCACTATTTCGTTGCAATCTCTGATATTGAGTAGTAAAGTTTGGACCTACTGCACTTTTGGCCTGGGTTAGTCTATCGGCCCAAAACATTCTGTCTCCTTTTCTGAAGCCCATAGCTTCTTCTTCTTGAACAAATCTCTGTTGGAGAAGGAAATCATTTCCCAACAAGAAATCTGATCCTTGGCCTTCTGATTGCCAAAGAGTATTGATGATAAATGTTCCTCCACCAATGTTGATATGAACATTTCTAGCTACCTTTTTCATGGTTAAATGGCTTCCATCAAACTGGACACCAGTAGCTATTCTTTTATTATTTTCTTTCTAGATTTCTTCTGGAATTGCAAATCTCTTTGCAATTGTGAATCCTGATCCATTATCTACAAATGCATGTAGATGATACTTTCTGTGATAAGGGAATTTCAATCCAATCTCTATGTAGTTGCTCTATCTATTAGTAGAGATGACTTTTTATTGTTGAAGCTCATTTTCTTGAGCTTGTTCTTGTGGAATGAATGGTTTACATTCTTCTGGAATGTTTTCAATTTCAACCAGTTCAACTAGTTCTATATTATCATCGATCTTTTCTTCCTTTATTTCTGAGGAAGATTCAACAAATTCTTGGAATAAAGTTTCTATCTTTTTCTCCTTTTGTTCACTGAAATATTCTTCATATTCTTGTTCTACCAGTTGGCTGATAAGACCATTCTTGGTTTTTCTTCTTACTTTAGCTATGAAGCATGCTTTGTGATAAGTCTTTTTCGATTCTTCACAAAACATGGGAAGTCCATTCTTTTCATGACATAAGCAGTAGTCACAAATGAATATACCAGGGTTAACCTGATATGAAGACATTATTGCTTCTGTCTGGCTTACTTCCCAATTTTTGACTTTCAGAACATTCATCTGTCTAGATTCTAAATATTCTACTTCAAAATCTAATTCAAAATCAGATGAGGATTCTTCTTACTAGGCAGAGTAAATTGACCTGTCATCATCTTCTTCATCAAAATAAGCTATTTCATAGCCTTTCATATTTACTGTTTCTACTATAGGCTCGTATTCTTCGAATAGAGCTTTTGTAGATCTTTTATTTTTTTCTGGACATTTATTGGCATAGTGCCCTTCGGCTTTACATAATTAGCATCTGCAAGCTTTCTTGCCTGGTTGTTTATCCTTATGGTTCTTTTGGTGATTCTTCTTTTTCTTGAACAATTTCTTTTTTGGATTTTCATCTTGTTTTTTGAATTTGGAGCTTTTCTTAAACTTCCAGTTTTTTTATTTTCATTCTTTCTGAACCTTTTTGAGTAGTACTTTTCTTTTTTTGTTCTTACGAAACTTGGATTCATGACAACCCCAGTTGGTAGGCATATCCAGTATTCTGTAACAGAAGTTTTCTACTCCTTTGAGCTGTTTCTTAGCCATTTTGGCTCTAAGATTCGCTTTGCGTTGTTCTTTTAGTAATTGCCTGATTCTGTCGGCAATTCCTCCGACTGAAAATCTTTCAATTGGTTTTTCAGCTATGCTTTCTCTCACAACTGTTCTCCATGGTTCAGAAAGTTTTCTGTGTAACAGGTTTACTAGATTAGTATTTTCTAGTTCACCTATTGTACAATAGTATTCCTGAAATTCATTCAACTATTCTTTAAATTATCTCATGTCGCAAATTTTGAGAGCGTAGATATTTGATTTGGCCGTTTCTTTAGCCTTTTCACTCAAATTTGAGACGTCTCCACAGAATTGATCATACAAGGTACTGCAAAATCATACAGAGATTTTGAATTTTTTATTTCTTCAAGCCAGTCTCTTCCTCTGGTAGTCTCTTTAAAAGACAAATAGTATTTTTTGGCTACTCCGGTGAGAGTAGTTTCATAGTACACCTGAAGATTTGGTGCCTCAAACTTTCCAAGGGTAAGAGTAGAAGCCATCATAAGACTATCTACCCATTGGACAATAGCTTTTCTTTTATCTAGAGCTTTGTCTAGATTTAGCCATATACCATAATTCATGATTGGCACCCTAGGCATATTATCTTCTGGGACGAATCTTTGAGAATTTCTTTCCACTTTTCTGCCTGTAGAAGCTTTATGCAATTAGGAAGGATTTTTCTTACCTTTCCTATTTTGAAGGAAAGATTTTTCTTACCTTTCCTATTTTGAAAATTTTCATCTCTTCAATTAGTTGTTCTAATCTTTCAATATTTGCGCAAGATTCTACTTCATCATAGAGTTCATAGAGTTTTTTGGGTTTAAGCATATTTACTGGTCTATTTAGATCAATTTCTAATTCTTGTTCAGTAATACGATGTATTGGTTCTTCAACAGTGAATTTGGTACCACTAACACTAGCTTCTCTAGTGCTGTAGCATATTCTGAGATGATTTTTGTTTATTTTGACATTTTCAAGACATATGTCACTTTTTCTGTGATCGTCAAATTTTAGACTGATATCTCTAGTCTTTCTGCAAAATCATAAATTGTTGCTTTAGCACTTTCTGGTGGTTTCTTTGGACTAGATAATTTCCATTCAATAGGAAAAGTTACTTCATTCCAAGTAACCTTGTGAATTTGTTGTGAATGGTTCTTTTGACTGGTGAGGAATCCAGTAGTAAGACCTGGGATATTTGATATCCTTGTCTTTGGTTCTACTGTGGTACTCATCAGTTTATAGTATATTATGTATACTATTGCTAGTTCTTGTATATTTTATTTCATTGATATACCATCTGTCTTGACTCTCAGTTGTAGACAGTGGGTTGCAACTTTTAAGCTAGTTGAGAAATTCGGGAAACAGTTGAAATATGCCACTTGATTGCATAGAGATGCTTCAAATGTTCCCAACAGACTAGCTTGAAAATATGTTAGTCTATTGTCTTGTAAGACACATAGAACTGAACAATTTATGTCTTCTCGTGCAAGAAGCTTTATGCATACTTGGATTGCTCCAATATGCATAAATTGATAATTTTTTGCCCTTGCTCTGGCAACCTCTTGAGGAGTGATCATTAAAAGATCTTTTTCTTCTGTTGTGGAAGGAGTTGTAAATTCTAACAATTTGAAATGATGGCTATCCATCAATTCAAACTTTCATCTTTTATAGATTTGTTTGAAATCTAATTTTGGGATTGCGGAGTTTTTTACCTTCCTGTTCTATTTCATTGTATTCAAATTCTTCAAGATTTAGGAGTTGTACTCCTTTCTTTTTCCCAAAGATGCTCATCATCTTGACATCTCTTGCTACCAAGTGCTTTGGCTTTTCATATTTGATACTAGTCAAACTAGTAGAAGGCTGTAGAAAAATCATGTTTGGAATAGGATTCTTCTCAGGTTTTTCTAATGATTTGAATCCATTAGCTTTCTTTGATTTTACTGAAGGCCTTTTCTTATCCTTCAATATATTTTTCTTGAATCCAACATTTATGGTTGTTCATTGATTTTTCTACTAATACGTGTTAGCTGTTCTTCTTCCCTTTTAGGAAGTTCTTTGATATAATCTATCTTGTGCTCCAATTTTTCCAATTGGAAGATTATCTCTGGTACTTTTTCTAGATGATCTTGACATCTAGATACTTATTGTATCAGGTTCTGATGTTTCTCATCAGAAGATTTTAGTAAGAATTCAACTTCTCTAATATTAATTCAGACATTGTCCCCATTGGGGATTCCCTTTTGAGCTTTTTCAACAAGCTCTGATACCAGTGATCTGCGGATCTAACCTATATATGCTCAAATAATCAAGAGGTTTTTGTTCCTCTTTAAGGATGAATTTCAATTCTTCAATATTTTTCTCAATTCTATAAATATGTTTTTGTACTAAGAAAATTCTATCTCAATAGTCTAGGGTTTCTCTACTGAGTCTAGCTCGGTAGTCTTTTTCTTTTTTTTTTTCAACTTTTCTTGCTCTTCTGCTAACTCTTTACTAAATCTTTGATAATTTGCAAGTAAATCCAATCTAGACAAAATACGGTCTAAATATGCGATTATGAATAATGAGAATAACTGTTTACCTTCGAGTACAGAAGATGGATTTATACCTGCAATAAGTTAAACAAACAAATTCAAAAGCATAGGCCCACTACGCTCCGTCAATTTTATTTTTACTGAAGGAAGAGATAAAAACTAAAGAGGAAGTAAAATACCGCTTAAAGACAAAATGTCCTTAAGTGTAAACTTTTGTCCTTAAATGTTTAAAACCAAATATTGTGGAGTTACTTGTGTTTTGGAATTCTATCAAGGGGGTATATGTAGTTTGCTAAAAAAACTTAAGAGGGCAATAAACTATTTAGTCTTTCTTGAAGTGCAAAAAAAAAAAACAAAAAGTATTTCCCTAAGAGTAAATCAGCCACATTACCTAAAATTTTCTTATTTTGTTCAAAAATATATCTCAAAGTTATTCTACCTAATGATTTTTAAAATGTGTTCCAACAATATTACTTAAAATTTAGCTACATTGGAATAATCTTTATTTTTGATTGGTTATGTTGGTATAAATATACCTCCTAGGCACAAGTATCAGAAGCACACGACTCGTATCGCCAATATAAAGAATAAATTATTAAATGACTTTAGTTATTAATTGCATTTCTAGCAAAACAAAATAATTGATGTAATGTTGACTATTTTCATTACCTATATTCTGTCTTTTTTCTTTTCTTTTTTTGAAGGGGTTTGGAACCCAGCCAAGCTGGGAGGCTCATCCCCACGCCTAACTTATTATATTAAAATTTGAATCATGCATCGAGGGGGACATAGGGCCTTGACCTCGACTACAGTTACATGAGTCCTCATAGAGTATATCCTGAATAATAACAGGAGCCTTCTTTAACCAACCATCATTGAGATAATTTAAATTAGCAAGATGAGCTAACCTGTGAGCTACACCATTTGCTTCACGGAATACATGACTAATCTGAATTGAGTGTAAAGATGTCAAATATGACTTACAATCATCAATAATGCGACCAATTTCAAATCGGTCCTCCAAACTCTGAGACAACACCGCAACCATCAGTGAGCAATCACTTTCAAGTTCGAATCCATCCCACCCTTGGTGAATTGCCAAGAGGAGGCCTGCCCTACATGCCTCTGCCTCCATATGAAAAGCAGAGAGGTCATGGGGAAAATAACGCACCATAGCTGCTAGGCAAGTACCATACTCATCACGTATCACCTACATTCTGTCTTTTCAGTATATGAAAATAGGTGATGAAAACATGAAAATTTAAGGATTCTCTAAAATAGGGAATGAAATTGGGTAACTATTGGAGTTGATATTTGAGAACAATCTTTATATTTTTGGTAAAAGTAATATTTAGGGACATGCTATAACTCAATTTTTTATTTTGTCAAATGCAGTAAAAACCCAATTTAAACCACTTTTATCATTTTTAGAGGCAATCCCAAACAGAGTGTGACTTTAACATTGTCTCCTATGAAAGCGAAGTAATAGGCTATCACATTTATTCCTAATAACCCTTGATTAAGTTAAGAGAAACAGACCCGCCGTTGAGGCAATCTAACACATCCACAAAAATAAAATCTTAGTCATCATCTACTCCCTAATAAATGCTATTGTGCATTCAAAGGTGAACTTTAGAAAGATAAAGAAATCAAAACTAAAACCTCTGGATTCGATTGAACCGGAACTAATACCTCTGAACCAATCTAGGCTCCTTCAGAGAACGGTGGTGAGTTATGGAGAGTGTTTCAAATGCTACGACAACATTATTACAGCAGAGCAAAATTTTGTGCCCTCTAACACTTTAGGTGGCATTAAGGATATGGATACTACTAGGGTATTCTATGTTCAAACCAAATTCTGTTGGGGTAATTTGGAGAATGAAAAATCGCTTGGTTATGGTCACTATATATGCTCAATCTGAAATTAATTATGTTAGTTATTAACTTGATAAGAAGGAAGCAACTTCAGAATATTAAAATCTTCTTTAGTCTCTTTCTAACACTGAACATAATAAATTAAAGATAAAAAAGGTCACACGATTTCCCAAGATCTCTATCCTATCCATTATCAAACACTTACTGTGCGTCTTCGAATCTTTAGTTAAACTCGTTCTGTTTGATCTTGTGTTTATTTTAATACTACTTTTTAGATCTTTTCTCATCTCAAATAGAGTTTAACTTTATATCTTGCTCTGATCGTTTTTTTTGTATTTAATAAATTATCTTCTCCTCAAAAAACCAACAATCTAGTTTGAAAGAGCATTGGATGATTTTTATGATTTGATTCATTGATTGCATTTGTCTATACCACGTGAAGAGCACCACGATATCTAGTACTACCATCTACGTCAAAACCTAAGAAAGCGATTTGATTGGCTTTTTGGTAGGCCTGTAGGCGAAAAGCTAATTAAGATAGTATATGCAACTTGCAACATGACATTTAATCGAAGAGTTTGTTCACGAATAAATGGGGTTTGGTTGTTAGAGGGAGTTGGTTTATCTAAATTTTGTTGACAATGTCTCCATCTTTTCCCATTTTTAATTATCATGAGTAGTATCATAAAATTCTAAATAAAAATGTGGAAATGGAGTTCATCATTGCATATAATCCATTTACATGACTATACACAATTATTATTTTGATGGGACATGGGTATCTACCATGCTGAAGCAAATGTAAGAAAGTTGGGTTCAATTCGTATAATCTTTAAGTGTTTTTTTTTTTTTTTTTTTACTATAGTCAGAGAAAATGTTAAGTAAAATCAGACCAAGTAACAAGTCTATCTTTGTATCAAACTTTTTTATTTCCAAGTGTAAACTCCTCATCTCACTGATGCATTTGCAATAGCAAAAAATTCTCTGATCCTTTGACCATCATATTTGAAAAGTCGTGAGAAAAAAATTACTCGAAGACACCGGCTATAACTCAAGTTAGTTGCTAGCTTAATGTGTTAGAGGAATCATAGAGAAGATATATAACTCGGAGCCAAATTTCCCAGTAGCTTAATAGTGGAAGATGCTCAATGAAGTATTATAAGTTTATAACTATGCAAAAATCACCAACAACATTAAAGATTTAAATTTCAAAAGAGCTAGCTCTAATAGACTTTTAGGGTAGTGTTGCAAGTTAAAATAGCTCAACTTTAGCTTTTAATTGTTGAAGATGCCCTGTAATTTCTTCAGTTTGTAAATCCTAAGGTAAGGAACGTCAAGTATTTCATAACCAATTACGGCTAATCTCACAATTGGCCCGGATGCCTCATCTGCAGTTCAATGCTAATCCTAGTCTTGCTTGCTTGCCAAAGAAAAATTGCATTCTTTTACTTCATAATGCAACAACATTTGTATTATGCAAATCATATGTAGAAACTCTGGAAGATAAATCATATCCAACTGAAGCATATAGGATTTAAGTTTCATTAAAATGCCATGATGCTCAGGTCTCCATTAATCGATCTTGTGAAGCCATCTCAAACTCCTTCGTCCTTGCCTTATGCACTTCTGCTTCAGTCATTCCTCCATAAACTAATTCGGCCACAGGCAGACGAACTTCTGTTACCTCTAGAACCCATGAACTTCTTTCTTTTCCAAAACAGTTGCCGACTCTATAGACACAATATCATTCAAATTCATGCGAACTTTCACCTTCATTTTCACCCGTTCACCTGATGTAGACTTCGAAGGGCCAATTGAATACGTACTTTTTGTGGGTGCTGCCTGCACTTCACCAAGATCGTCATACTGCAGAGTCTGCACATCAACTGAGAATGTATCTGCTCCATTATATGCAAGAGGCTTGAGACTTGGAATAGGATTTCCCTTTGGGAAAAGGAAAGTACTTTGGGGATTACAAGAATAATGTATCCAAGAAATTGTAACAGAAAATGGCAAGATATCATAGACCTGATACTTTTGGACTTCGAATATCGGACAAAAAATTGCACATTGCAGGGCACAACCCCTGGCAATGTTCTCACTCGCATTCAAAGCTCGCGTAGGTTCCTTCCCCAAAAAATGTTTCAACATCCTGATTATAGCAGGAACATGAGAGCACAACCTCAACCATGTCAACATCTTCTACTGTATACTCGCCATCTTCAGCAAAGTCTTTCTTCAAAGGTCTCATCAGTCGTTCCAAAATAGGAACACAAATTTGTTCAAACTCCTCCTTAATGAAACTGCTAACATCTTTATCGCCAATTAAGCACTGGATATTCACAGATGCCTCAGATTTATTACTAAGCACCTTCTTCAGCTTCTCACATGCAGTTTGAAGCTGATGGCAGGCCCTGGTGTTCTGAAAAACATTGATCTGGTAATCGTCCTGAAATTTCACAGAGAAATGCCAGAATAGTACACCCAAACACTGGTCAAATGAATGAATTAGTATTTTCATCACGCCCTTCTTAAAGGTAGCATGTCCAATATCCACAAAAGCAACATTGAGTTGGCTGTGTTTACTTTCTGGTAAATCCTTCTTGTAAACACCAAACTCTAAAGCAGACGCTTTAGTTTCATGAAACAAGCACAGGGGCTTCAAGCCGGCAATTGTGGCCGTGTCCATAACACTTCTCCTTTGAAGTTCAGTGAAATAAAGAGGAATTCCAATGCAGCAGTCTACAACCGGTGCATTGATGTTCTTCTCCACCATGCTTTTCACATGGGAAATTGTTAAGTTGGGTAGGTCTAAATGTCACTGCTTCTCCCAAATAATGGACATTAATCAATGGATACCCATCAGACCCTTCAGTAACAATAAAGGCAGCGACTTGAGATCACTCTGCAACACAGGGTCCCAATTGAGCGGTTAATCTGAGAGATTGAGTTGGGAGTCATAATAGATGAAGCTGCAGCCTCTCCTGATCCAATGACTTGCTCCTCGTCTCGAAAACAAACTACAGTCGGAGTTTGATGTTTAGACTCATCATTGAGGACAATATCAAATTATCAATACTGCTCCCCCTTACCATGGCTACAGTGCAACTCTCATTGCCAATAGAAAATCCAACCATGCTCATCCTTGCAAAACTTTAAATCTTGAGATCCACAGATACTCTGAGATTGGAACGGCAAGAGAGAGCTAGGGCTTTTGGGAATTTTAGAAAGTCAGTGAACACAGAAAGCCTCTACAAATTGGCCTTCACTGCACTGCAATGTTATATATACCGACCAATTAGTTAGCCTATTTCGGTCAATATTTACCGGTGATTACAAAGGACTCCAAATTCCTTGAATGGCCTTAATCGACTTCTTCCAATTCCAAGGATAATAAAGAACCTAACCAGGTGCCAAGCACCATCATATTAGGAGTCTATATATGTATTTTAGTTTCAGTGTCGATCGGTATTCCTATGTGAATAACCAATGCATTAATTAGGTTATACATTGCGTCTGTTATTCTTATCGAGTGATATTAGGTACTTTCAGTGATTCATGTAGCAATAATAAGCAGCTGAATAGAATGAGTCCAAAAGCATTGGGCGATGCCTAAGGACAGAGCCATGGCTTTCTAGTTTAATTTCTATCCTTCCCTTGCTTCAACCAATAATATAAAGCATTTCGGAGCCTAAATGGCACTTGTCCTGCATCATCTACTGGCTCAGAATAATATGTAATCTGCGGAATGATAGGTTACGCATTTAAGCCCCTATGTTACTATGTTAGCAAGGCATATATTATGATGTTTAGGTATGATCAATTTAAGGGTCGCCTGTAATCGGAAAAAATGAAAAGTGGCTGCTGCACTTCTATCTACCTTCCAACTTCTAAAACTTCCGACTTCATCTGGGTTCCTAAATTTCCTCAATGCGCAGATATACCTAAAGGTTAGGAACGTTGAATTTCAGAACCAAGATGCAAGGATTCATGGTAAACCTCTATGGGGTGCTTTCTGCTTATGCTCCTGTTACTATCAATACAAAAGCCATCAGACCCATTCTAACATTTTACAACATCTCTATACGACCCCTGTATAGTAGAGAATTCATAACTACGAGGCTAAGAGGGTTTGCTCCTCAAAACTTCATCAAGATCTTACCACTAGTCAGATCATGAGAATTAAGGTTACATGAATGCAGGCATGCAATATTGCAAATATTTAACCCTTGGCAGGAGTAGGAAACCATAAAATGTCAGAATATCAGCAAATCTCATCTTCACATAGAAGCACTACTAATTAATCTCAAACTAAATAAAATGCTTAGAATACTAAGAAGGTATCTGAAGAGAGTATGCTAAGTAGATGTTAAATATACTCCATTATCAAGATAAACTTTCCTTCCTAATAACCTTTATTCTAAAATAATGAATACAGATAACTGAATAAGGTTACAGTTCATTCATTTCGCTTTCTTTCACAAACTTGAAACAGGTAAAGTGAAGGAGCAATTTAATGAGAAACCATTTCATCAACATATTAGTGGAGTCGAGCAAGATATCCTTCATTGAATAAAAAAAGGTACAACAATACTGAAATAACTAACACGAAAATCTAACTGCAGAAGAACTCAACATCAAACTAAGATTTAATTCAAATATTACAATTACAAGAACTCTTTCTAAAGAGCCTACATATGTAATTCAAGTGTCCTACCTCCTTTCATGTTACAGCTGTCTTTCTGACATTCATGTTATGCTCATGCTCCTGTCCAATCTTCCCCAATTACCCTTTTGATGATCTTCACTATATTTCCTAAATTGAACTCGTCGAAAAAATTAAAAAAAGATAGCAGCTGTTACAGGATTTAGGATTAGCTGCAGAATGAGTGTCAAAAGAAAAATAAAGAGAACACAAATGAACTACAAGTCGCCGAAAGGACCTCTTACACTACCAGTATACAATACATTTTTCACAACAGAAGCTCTAACAAGAAGTAGACGAATCTACATAAAAACGAGCTCAGTAACAAGCATGGAAGCCAAATGCATAACACAGTTGAGACAGCTATTAACCCCTCCATCGTGGACTTGATATGGGAAAAAACCCTGGAGATAATGGATATAAAAAGCCTGGAGAAGGTGGGGCTTGAGGCCCTGGACCTAATATCCCTGATTGTGAAAACTGAAAATTGGGGGTCAGTGGAGGAAACTGTGTCCCAGGTGAAAGCAATGGATAAGGTGACCGTGGAGATAACAAGTAGTTGTAACTGGTTGGGGATGGCAATAGGAACTGGGAAGTTGGAGAGGGTAACAGTGGAGGACCACCCATTTGCGGGGATGGGAGATTAGGCGCAGGTGGTACAGGGCCATTCATTCTTGGGGGCGGCTGTGCAGGCATGGATGGGTGGGGAAGTAAACCAGTTGATGGTGGCTGTCCTTGAATTTGACCTGGACCTTGTGGTTGAGGCTGAGGCTGGTTTCCCCTTGGAGTTGGATCCATCATAGAACTTTGAAGGTACCGCATATATGCTGAGATTGGAGAATCAGCTGTATTCAGCCACATTGAATCTCCAGGTGGAAACGGTGGCATCAGTGTTGGTGATGGTTGTCCAAAATGGGGAGATCTAACAAAGCCATTATTGTAAGGAACAGGCGGCGGGGCTGCCTGTACAGGGACTGGAGGTGGGACTACAGGTCTGTTGATAGGTGTCAATGGAGGAGGTCGGATCTTCTGCAGCCGCATACTTTGGGGTTTGGGCGGACCCTGGGGAGGCCTCGGCAAAGGATCTTGTGATGGCGAACCAGTAAGCTGCTGAACAATGTTCCTAAAGTCGTTCTTGCTTATGTTGTACACCTGAGGCTGAGGCTGTTGCCTAGCAGCATTCACAGCATTAGCAGCACTAGCAGCAGCATTACCGAAATTGGGCTGGTGCAAAGGACTCTTCCTTATATTTTTCCCAATCTTGTTCACCCCCAAATGATCAGTATGCCTATTTGTGGAGTTATCCATTTTGTAGAAAACGCAAACAAACTCAAACCACCAACCAATCTACCTTCTGTGAATGCCTCCACAAAGTCAAACAATTCATAAGCTTCAAAACAACAGCACAGGAGTTCAAAGATTCAAACTTGAAGCTCCAAAGCCAGAAGCTTGAATCACACTAGACAACTTCACCAAATGAAATACATGTACTTGGCCACATACCCACCAAGCAAGCTCCAAAACCAAGCTCAAAACAACCCCAGTTTGCTTAAGGAATCAAATTCAAACCAAATCAAGCACAAGAGCTGCCCTTTTCTTCGCTCACTCCAACACAAAAAAAAAAATCCCACATACAATTAACCTTAAAAAAAAAAAACACCAGCAACAAACCACCAAACAACAAATCTGACTTTCTTCCCTGTAGCTCTAACCCCCAAAACAGGAAACACCCAAAATCCAATTCAGAAAACAGAGAACAACCCAACCAAAATCAGAACCACAAACACAAAACCCAATTGGGAAAACTCCCAACCAAAACCACAACAATCCTCGTAGGGTTCAAAACAGCATGAAGGGTAAACAGCAGGAAAGGCGAGACAAGTAAGAAACGGAATTGAGAAAGAGGGGAATAGAAAATTACGCTTGACTTGAGCAAGTGATACGGCAAAGAAGAGTCAAAGCTGGATCGTTTCTACCTCCGGGGAAAAAGAGACAAGCAAAGGGGTTTGAAGACCCGGCTGTTGGAGTCGGTCAAAGACGGAATGAATGGCTGAATGGAATTTAGATGAAACAAAGGAAGGAAGGGACGAAGTGGGGGCCAAAGGGTGACGAAGCGCTTGCGATGATTCGTGTTCATTATTACTACTACTACTACTCCTAATGATAATAATATCAATATTAGTTTGGCTAAAATTTCATTTCTGAGAGGATCGCCGAAGTCAAAATTAAACGGAAATGACGCTGAGGTGAGGATGGTCACTACTTGCTAGCTACCATCGAAGACTTTTATGTTGGTGTAAGTGTAACGTTGTCTAATTGGTTTATAATAGCAATAACAAAGTTATCAATTTCGTATTTTTGTAAAATAAAATCAGTATGAGTCTACGGTCTGCACACTCTATGTGTAAGTTTTTTAGTTTTTCCTCTTCTAAAGTTATAAGGAGTGTGTGGGGAGGTAGTTAAAAATAGTGGCAGTTTCCTCTTAAAAATCCATCACGTTTCCACATCCAGTACATTTATTTTTATTTGTAAATTGATTTTATTAGCCCAATTGATTATTTCTAATTCAAAGTCTTTTAATATATAAAGAGTAAATATTTCAATACATCAAGGAAAAATTATCCAAGAAGCTTGCAAATGGGAAGGCTAAAATTTTGAGTTGTGCTCGCAAGGAGATTTTGATTAAAGCAGTGGCTCAAACCATGCCACTTTATGCTATGAATTGTTACCGCGTTACACAAGTATGGAGGCCTACCACTAGGCACGACCTCAAACTCAACGTTGATAGGGCCTTCATATCTCAATTAACACGAGGTGGAATTGGAGGGGTCCTTAGAAACTCCAATGGAGAGGTCGTTGCTTCCTTTCAATCTACTGTTCAGTTTGCTAGTTCGGCGTTGCAAGTGGAGCTTCTAGCTATTCAAATCGGATTGAGGTTTGTGCAGCAGAAGAGTATTCAGTCAGTTCTCCTTGCGACTGATTGCCAAAGAGCTGTGTATGACATCAATGGGTCAACTGCTATTCTATTTGAACATGGAATCTTAGTTTATGACATCCGGAGCACCTTGAGAAGTTTGCCACAGGTTAAGGTGTCTTTTGCTCCTAGGACATGCAACAAGGTTGCACATAGATTAGCTAATTTAGCCTTTGAATCCCAGCAATGTAACAATTGGGTGAATCACACACCTAATTGCATCACAGACCTTGTTCAAAAGGAGCTTCTCCCTCCTACTTAATTCAATACAGATCAGTATCTTTTACCTTAAAAAAAAAAAATATATATATATATATATACACATATATATATATATGGATTAATTTCAGTTTACCCCCCTGAGATTTGGGAGTAAAATCATTTCACCCCCTCTACTTTCAATTTTGAATTTTTACCCCCTAAACTTTTCAATTTCAATCAACCGTGTCCAATTTTTACTGTTCCGTCCAAATTGGACGTTAAGTTTGACTTTTGAGGGTTAAAATGGTCATTTCAACATAAAAAATAAAATAATAAAAATAAAAAAAAAAAATTCTGTTATATATTTTTTTTCTGCTTTTTTTTTTTTTTTTTTTTTTTTTTTCTGTTTCTTCTTTTTTTTTTCTTTTTTTTTTTATATTTTGTCTCCAACCTATACACCACAAGTTATAATAGGTTTATAAAAATAAAAAAATACTCTAGGTAGTTGAAAAGCCGCTCTCTGGTCTACTATATTTGTGACATATCTCCGATAAAGTGAAGAAATATTTGTAAAAAATAATTTAACACTTTATCTGTAAATAAATATCTGTATATCCCCAATAAAGTGAAGAAATATCTGTGTAAAATCATTTTTGGTCTACGATATTTGTGATATATATCCAATAAATTGAAGAATGTTAGGATATATCCCCAATAAAGTGAAAAAATATCTGTAAAAAATGATTTTACACTTTATCCATTAAATATCTGTATATCCCCAATAAAGTGAAGAAATATCTGTGTAAAATCATTTTTTACAGATATTTATTTACAGATAAATATTGGATATATATCACAAATATCGCAGACCAAAAATGATTTTACACAGATATTTCTTCACTTTATTTGGGGATATACAGATATTTATTTACAGATAAAGTGTAAAAATATTTTTTACAGATATTTCTTCACTTTATTGGGGATATATTCTAAAATTCTTCACTTTATTGGAGATATATTACAAATATCGTAGACCAGTTAGCGGTTTTCAACCACCTACAATATTTTTTTGTTTTTATAAACCTATTATAATTTGTAGTGTATAGGTTGAAGACAAAATAAAAAATAAAAAAATAAAAAAATAAAAAAACAGAAAAAAAAATTTTAAATTTTTTTTTAAATTTTTTATGTTGAAATGACAATTTTAGCCCTCAAAAGTCAAACTTAACGTCAAATTTGGACGGAACAGTAAAAATTGGACAAGACTGATTGAAATTGAAAAGTTTAGGGGGTAAAAATTCAAAATTGAAAGTAGAGGGGGTGAAATGATGACACTCCCAAATCTCAGGGGGGTAAACTGAAATTAATCCTATATATATAAAGAGTAAATTGGTAAAAAAAAATCATTTATGGAGAACATGCTTTCTTCTCTTAATAATAGTATAAATAAATTATCTAAATATACGACACTAAATATCACATATGAGATCAAACTATTTTTTAGACACGATAATAAAAAAATATTACATATTTTCAAACGCAACCAGTATAAAATACCGATTCTGTGACCGACATTTATTAGAATCTTTGAACTCGACGCCTTAAGCTTTATGTGTTTTTTTCACTTATTTCAAATACTAAAACTGAACATAGAAGATGAGTTATAAATATATCTTCCCCAAGGCTAATGCCTGGGAAAATGTTATATAGCCCTGAGAATGTACTGTTGTCATGTTGGTACTTCATAAGAGCTCAAGGGAATGCATTATCTCATGACCAACCGGTTAGGTTAGACCACTATCATCGGTCAGTGCTATCATAAAATCTCCACCCATAGAGGATCATTAAAGCCCGACAAATGCATCAATGGCTAGCCTACCGTATGCATATGCGATGTTTGCAGGAAAAAACCGAAGTAAATCCTCATATTGCTCACCGATGATTCACAGTATGATCAATGATTAAACAAGATTCATTAAAATTAGTGAGTATACACACCGGCAGACCTAGTTGAGGGCAAGTGAGGGTTCATGCGCCCGCTGAATTTTTGTTTGTTCCGGAGTTAATTGATGATCTACGAGCTAGCATACAAAATTTTAGTCTAAATATTAACATATGCTCATTGACAGAGTCACTATAGCTTAAAATAAAGAAAATATGACAATATGCCTCCATATAAATAAAATGCAGGGTCCGCCACTGAGTATATAGGCACATGCAATGACATTAAAAGCGTAGAAACACAAATAATTGAGAGTGTAAAGGTTAGATATGTAAAATAAATTTGTACAAAGGGTAACCTTTCTTTAGCTTGAAAATCAAAGTCTACCAAACCTGTTCTGGTGTTCTTGTGCTACATCTAGCATTAAGCTTATACTCATTTTAGGGCACGTTTACTTACTTGGAATGAAATAGAATGGAATGGAATGATTACGGAGTAAAAACACACCTGTGTTTACTAACACATAAAGGAATCAGAATGATTCTGGGTAAAAGAATTCATGTGTTTACTAACACATGAAGGAATCGGAATAGGTGTAGGTCCCACTTATTTATCAGGAATCGATTCCTAAATATTCAACAATTTGATTACAAAGGGGGGAGATGGGTTTAGGAATCAATCCTCCAGAATCAATACCAATTCCTTTCTTCTCTCATTCCATTTGTCTTTGATTCATGATTGTTTTCCATTCCAAGTAAGTAAACGTGCCATTAAGTTTATCTGTTTTGGAGTTCCTAATTTATGTGATTTCTATATAGTGTCCACATCAAATTATTTCTTCATCAAAACACCATGAAAAAAAATTTGACAGTTCGATTCATTTATCAAACTGAAATTTACTTTTCTGATTTTTTCCATGCCTTTTATTGTCCAAGGATAATAAACTTTTTGTTTAAGAAAAACTGAAATTGGGAAAGAATTGAGTTGTGCTTTCATTGATAATAGGAGCCTCTTTATATAGAGGATTACAAGGCATAGAATCAGAATTGTACAAAGAAAAGATAATCGTACAATTAATCGGATATCTATGAATATCTCCGAGAATATCTCTAATTCAAAACCCTATTACAACTAGGTCAAGCAACCTAGAGTTTGGGTCAGACACATATTCTTGATTTACTTGAACACTCCCCCTTGTGTCGCCCAAATGTGGTGCTCATCTCGTTGCCTCATTAAAAACCTAGCCGAGTAACAAAAACCCTGTGGGACAAAAATAACCTCTGTCGAAGGGAGAAAAGGGCACAATACACCCTTTACGTTTCGAGACCATACATGTAGACATCTCCCCCTGATGTCTGCATCTCCCCTTGATGACAACTGTCATGGAAGTTCGGATAACTTCAGCAAACGATGCTACTAACATGTTTCTCGAAAGTGGAATTTAGGCAATGACTTAATGAGCAAGTCTGCCATATTGTCCTCAGAACGAACCTAGTTCGCTTTGATCTTGAGGAGAGTTTGTTATTGTTGATTATCCTTGGTGTTGTCGCTTTTGATGTAGCCTTGCTTCATTTGTTCAAAACAAGCAGCATTATCCTAAATGCTTGTAGGCTCATATATGGTAGATTCCAAACCACAATTGTTCGAACATACGTAATTATGGATCCAATCCATATACATTCACGAACCACTTCGTGAAGAGCAATAATCTCTGCATTGTTCGAAGATATAGCAACTAGGGTCTATTCTGTAGACCTCCAAGATATCGCGGTCTTACCTATGGTGAACACTTAACCAGTTTGGGAATGACATTTGTGTGGGCCAGAGAGATACCCAACATCAGCAAAACCTTCCAAAACACATGTAGTTTTGGGATGGGGATAGTGGACCCAGGCCAGTGTTGGCGGCGTTCTTGGTGTGTGATGGGTCCGAATCCATCATCTCTCTGTAGGGATAGAACAAGCTCATATCAATCGTACATCTCAAGTACCTAAAGATATCTTTTACACCAATCCAATGGCGTCGCGTTGGATTAGAGCTATATCTAACTAACAAGTTCACTGCAAATGAGATGTCCGGTCTTGTGCATCGAGCTAAGTGCAATAATGCGCCTATTGTACTCAAGTAAGGCACTCCTGCCTCTAGCACATCTTCGTCATCATCCTTTGGACAAGATGATCATTTTCAGGATCAAGACTACGGACGATCATGGGGGTGCTTGAAGGCTTGACCTTGTCAAAATGCCTAAGCATCTATAAACACGATGCTCAAGTTCCAAACTGAGACATAATTGTGTTCTCCCAAAATCTTTCATCTCAAAATGGAATTTCAAGTGTTCAGCGGTTTCCCTTAACTCTTTAAGGGCTTCCAATGAAGATCATTTCCAACGTGAACCGCTATAGAATCCGAAACTTGTTCTGAAAACGTGCAGGCATATCTCTTCCCAATCAAGTAGTCACTTTAGTGAGCGTTTCAACCTCTTTGTAAAATGCGCTCTGTGGTCTAGAGCCGCTTGACTTAGGTAAATGGAGTTCACCATGAACCTTTGTGTACATTCCATATCTAGAGCCCCAAAAAGATACGAGTGACCACATTTGTAAGCTGCATGTTCAGTTATTCGGAAACTACCAAACTGACAGGGTAGTGGAGTGCAATGACATCCATTACGAGAGAATATGTCTCATCGTAGTCGATTCCAAGGCGTTTTGTGAGAAGCCTTGCGCCATAAGGCCAGATTATCATCTCTTTTTTTCATCACGCTTTTTAACGAAGACCCCTTAGTCAACAGGTTTTATGTTACGAGAGAATATGTCTCATCGTAGTCGATTCCAGAGCGTTTTGTGAAAAGCCTTGCGCCATAAGGCCAGATTGTCATCTCTTTTTTTCATTACGCTTTCTAATGAAGACCCCTTAGTCAACAGGTTTTATGTCAGGAGGTGTTGGCATCACTGGCTCGCAAACCTTCCTCTTCGTTAGAGAATCCAACTTAACATGGATCGCATCTTTCCATTTAAGCCAAATCTCTCTAAGTTGTCATTCATTCATCAACGGAGCGTGGTTCGATATCATCGAACTCAACAAACTCATGTGTAACAAAATGCGCAACTACATCATCAATTATAATGGAGTTTCTATCCCACGTCTCATGTACACTAGTGTAATTTTCAAAGAGCTCTATATTCTCAGGAATAGGTTCTGACATTGAGACGTCCCCCAACGATAACCATAATCTGGAAGATTCTCATGAGACGGATTTTGAGTGTCGATGATCCAAGGATTGGGTTGTGCCAAAGTATCATTCGAATCCACGGGTCTCCCATGCATGTTAACTGGGGCCATGGCCTGTAATGCCAGAGTGTCACTCTCTTTGGCGTTGGCGTCATGCCTACCTCCGTGTAGGGTGGCACTACGTCCTCTCGTAGGGACGTCCTTCCTTGCAAGTATACTTGCAGCAGGTGTGTGATATTGTCACTTTAATAGGGATCGAGATGAGACATAGTGGGGACAGACCACGACAATTCATGTCATTCCTATTGAACATTTGTGTTCTTAATCTAGCAGTAAGGAGATCGCTTGCAAGGGCATTAAGTAGCGGACGATTGTTGGAGTCACAAATCCAACGTAGTTGCCCATTAGTCTGTAAGGACCCATCATAGTGCGTTGTGGCAGCGCAATTAGCACATAAATGGCTCACTCAAATGTGCGTAAGTACGAAATACGTGTACCCAATCACTAGTTGTAACGCAGAGATACATTGAGTGGCAGTAAGTCGTAGACGAATTAGCATAGTTGCATGCGATATTGCATCACCCCAAGCAGATATAAGGAGATTGGTGCGCATTACCAATATCCGGGCTACCATCGTAGTTGTTTCCACGAGACCATTTGGGTGTGTACATGAGGATATGATGTCCAATATCAGTCCCTAATGCAATAACCATCGAAAGTCTTCAATGTAAACTCTCTAGCATTGTCAAGTCCAATTGACAAAATAGGATGATCCGAGGAGTGAGCCCGTTGTCATATGATATGTGCTAGGAGTGTAGTATATGCAGCATTTAGAGGTGGACAATGGCACAACACGTGACCAGCGTGTTTGCGTGTCAACCAACATAATGAGATATTTAAACGTTCGCAAGTTGGTTGAATCAATCCACAGAATCCCCAAGTACTCTATGTAAGAATAGAATGAGTATTTTCATATCCTTTGCATAGGATTGTCTCAGTCCTAATTTCTCTAAGGAATATGCTTTGTTAAAGGAGCGAGAGGCATTAGAAGCAACCAATGAGGATTTTGGACCAGGGCTGGGATTTATTACCGTAAAACCGAAGGAACCGCACCGAACCGCACCGAAAGTCTCGGTTCGGTTCGGTTCTACGACATAGGTATACACATTTTTTTCGGTTCGGTTCCTAGAGGCATGTTATCGGTTCGGTTCCGGTCCTTGTTTTTAAAACATACTTGGAATCGAATTACATATGTCAGTGTATAAGTGGCCATTAGTGGTGAGCTTATTTCTGTAAAATAGACCCTTTCTCATGTGATCGGGCCTTCCAAATGCAATCAGAGCCTTCCATCTCATCTCATAATATCCTAACCGTTCGATCAAAACCCTATCTCTTCAACTCTTCCCGAGTTCCCTCAAAGGCTCAAAGCCTCAAACTCTCACTCTCTCTCAGTCTCTCGAAATGGCGCTCCCTCTTCTCAGACTCTCAGGCTCTCAGCTGTTGCTCGTCCAGACGGTCCAGTCGTCCGGTCCTCCCTCGTCTCGTCCAGTCGTCGTCCGGTGCAATTTACTTTTCTGGTCTCGTCCAGTCGTCCGGTCGTCGTCCAGTCGTCCGGTCGTCGTCCAGTCGTCCGGTCTCGTCCTTCAAGCTCTCACCGAAGGTACGCTCCTTGGTGCAATTTACTTTTCTGATTGATTATCTCATTCTTCTGATTGATTATTGAAATCCCGAGATGTAGAGATTGATGGATATTGCAAATCGTTTGGAAATTATATGAATCTGATTGAATATCTAGTTTCCTTGTTTTTTGTTGATCGTTTGGAAATTATATGAATCTGGGATTTTGTTTTAGTTGGGATTATCTTTCGTCACTGAATTTGAGTGTGTGAGGCTTGATTGTGATTGAAAGTTTTGACATTGCTTTCTGATGTGTAGTTGCTTTCTGATGTGTAGTTGATTGTGATTGAAAGTTTTGACATTGCTTTCTGATGTGTAGTTTTGAAAGCAATGTTAAATAGCAGATAACCTGAGTTATACATATGGAAAACCTAGATCTCCATTTGTGACTCTGTCTGCCTCTTGATCCTCTATTGCATCTTTTTTATCAGTCTTCTTTTGTGACTCTGTCTGAGAATTTGTGTTGAAAAAAGGCTATATGTTGAGTAAACAAAACTTTTGTGAAACCTGTGACACCAAATGACCAGTTTTAGAGAGAAAGTCTCATTATTTGTGTTTATTTGTTTAACTAATATAACATTCTCTTCATTGTAGATATTGAGGAAAATCTGATGGTACTTGGTTCTGTCACCATACGATCCAATGCAGTCAAGCCTTCTGAATTTAATCTATAGTTTCAAAGGAAACAGTGACTTGCATGATTCATCAACGTCTGTGTTGTGTTTAATATACTGGAACTCTACGTCGTCCAGGCTGAGTATGAGCTGATAAGAGGAGGTAGCGCTAGAAACAAACTGAGCATGGAATTCGAGTACGCTCATAATTCCTACATTGGTGATACATTTGCATAAGTTTTTCATAGTAGCTGTTTTTTTTAGGCCATTAACCAATGCCATTATTTGTACATTTTTTGGTGGTGGTTGAATTATATTACTGTGGGTCGGGGGGAAATTCAAGTTCATCTATTTCTTTCATTAAACTCAGTTGATTCTCTGCATTCGTTGTCCATTTTTTTTGTTTTCTCAAAATTAAGTTCTGTTTCCATGCTAAGGTTGACTGCAAGCCTTCTTAATTTTAGGTATTTTCAACATATGTAATTTTAGTTTAATCAGGTCTGTTTTAGACTTTTAATTTGGCCTTGCTTTTTAGTCAATTTGGTGTCCTGTGTTTACAATTTAGCTAATTTGGTCATGTTTATCTGGATTGGCAGGAAATCTTGACCTACAGATTGCTTCTTGCTTACTGGGTTGGAGTTGGAGATCTAATTCCATGTCCGAAGCATCTGCTAGCTCCTCTGACCCATCCGCTTCCAATTGATTTAGTTTCCAGTATTTAAGTTTGCTGCAAATTGATGCAGCTGCATTGTTTAATTTGGACTAAGTTTATTCACTTTATTGTTTAGTTTTATTTGCTGCATGTGAGACTTTGCAGTTTATGCATGTGAAACTTTTGATTGTTTGTGTTTGATAGTTTGAGAGTTTTGAACTTTTGATTGTTGGATAGTTTAATGCTTTCATCACTTTCATGCTTTGACAGTTTGGGAGTTTGCAGGAAATTGTTAATTTGCTATGTTGATGTTGATTGTTGAATATGTATATTGTAGATACTGTTTTGAGTTTGAATGAGTGAATAAATTGTGATATATTGAATCATTTGAATGTATGTATTTGAATGTATGTATGGAAATCAGGAAAAGTAAAAACTAGAAAGTAGAAACAGCTGAAAATCAGTGTTTCTATATGGAAAAACCGAGAAACCGAACTTGGAACCGATCCGAGTTTGGAACCGAAAAACCGATAATGGAACCGATCTGGAATGGAACCGGGAAACCGAGGAACCGAACTTGGAACCGATCCGAGTTTGGAACCGAAAAACCGAGAATGAGACCGATCTGGAATGGAACCGAAAAACCGAGGAACCGACCCGAGAATGGTCGGTTCGGTTCTGCATCGGTTCTTAATACAAAAAACATCAAACCCGAACCGAAAATCAGTTATCGGTTTCGGTTCCGGGTTCAGTCCTTGACATTGAAAAACCGACCCGAGTCCAGCCCGATTTTGGTTGGGCCTGAGCGTCTGAAACGCTATTTAAATCAAGGTTGGTGATTACAGCATCACCTAGGGTGCCATCACCATGATGGACGTCATCCATGGCATCATGGATAGGGACTGTGCCAGCCCTAGGCTGGTGGTGGATGGCGGCGGCGCCAGAGGCAGTGGCGACAATCACACTTAGTCCAGGAATCAACTTTTGATTCATTCTTCATTTCGCTTAGGAGAATGGATGTCCGTGCGAAGTCTTTAGTAGATGTATCATCATATCAGGACCAGGATGACCTATCTTGTCATGACAAAGCCAATATGTGTCTAAATCCAAGAGATTTTCTCATGGCTTTATTGGATTTAATAGCTCGAATAATGACATAGAGTCCACTAGAGAGATACATAAACTTCTCTAAGATGCACATTTGTTCGCAATTATTAGAGGTATTGCAAAGGAACTCATTTCCGTTCTCTACATGCGTTTTCGCATGATATCCGTTGGCTATTCATAGATGCGATTTTCCCTAGGAGCGTAGAGAGTTTCTGTGACAATAATCAAGGTGCCATTTGGCAAGGGAAACTTGGGCTATTCCATGTCCTTGAATTAATACTGATGGCCCATCCATCGTAGTCACACAGTCATATGCTCAAAATTAAATGGAGTCGTGAAAAGAACTCAAAATTTTCTTCATAAGCTAACGGAATACATCACTGTCTCTTAACCATTAGGAGAATCGAATCCAAATGTAGCTATGCAAAACAAAGGTAGTCATTTGACTTCTTTCGGTAACTCCAAAATAAATATGACCAGATGAGTAGAGAGATGTCGGTGGATGAGCCTATGTGAAGAAAACCTAAACCAATGGCATTTACTACAAAATATATGGCAATTGCCTCTTACATCTCTTGGAAAAATAAAGACTTAAACAAAATTGGCGATCTATTGATCCCAGCCAGATTTATAGTCTTCAACCCATTACTCTAAATCATCTTCTTGATAGTGAGCTTCTCTTGCTTCACAATATGCTTTGTATGCGGTGACCATTTCATCACATGCTCTACAAATATGTGCCCAATGACTGGATACTCCACATCCAGAACATACATCTCTGTGCTCAGACTCCATTGATTGAGGCACTTTGAAAACGTCATTTAGATGGCTCTTAGTATTGGTGGGGCTATCAACATGGCCAGAGGCGTTGCCTCCCTCTCTCTTTCCACGTTGACCTCTGAGATTCCATGTTCGCCTATTTTGGCGGTTACCTTCCCAAGTAGAGCGATTATATGGACCAGAACATCCAGAAGTATCCCTCAGATTAGGGTTTCGCTCTTGGCGCCCTCTCTTAGGGGCGCGACTATAATTGGATTCCGAAATATGCTATGTTTCCACAGATCTCGAAGTATAGTTCTTCACAAGGATGTTGTCATGCTTTTCAGCGACATTCATAGCTCCAATGAGCTCATGAAACCTTGTGATTCGTCTTGCAGTAACATCGATTCGATAGTTCTTAGCAACCATCAATGCAGAGACTGGGAAGGTAGAGAGAGTCTTCTTAATCAACATCGCATCTGTGATCTCTTTACCATAGAATTCCATTAAAGATTTAATGCGAAGGGCTTCCAAGTTGTAGCCAAGAACTGACTTGAAATCACAGAAGCGGAGACTATATCATCTCACTTTTAGGTTAGGAAGCAAGGAGTCACGGACGTTGCCAAATCTTTCTTCGAGTGAGACCCACAACTTTCTGAGGCCTTCTTCATTCATACACTCATACTGGAGCGAATCATCCATATGACGAGTCATTAGGATGATGGCTTTCGCCTTATTTGCCTCTAAGGCTGCTCTATTTGCTTCCAAAGCTTGAGCTTGCTCCACAGTTAGCACGTCCTGGCTAGGCTCAAGAATCGTATCCAGGATTCCATCGGCCTTAAGATGCTGGCGGACATCACGAACCCACCTGTGATATCCAGAGCCATTTGTTCCCAATGGAGCAAAGTCCAATTTGTTCAGGTTACTCATCCTGAAACAGAACAAGAAAAAGGTTTAGTTTCGAAGCAGAAAAAGCTACCACGAAAACATATAAAATTTCTGAGCATAATCGCTCCCAAGAAATTTGGAATTTCTTAGCGTAATCGCTTCCAAGAAAATTCAATTCCAAGAGGTATTGGATTAGATCGAAACAATGACGTAAGTTGTCAATCATAAATTCTTTACAAACTCTAAGTTTGGAGATCTCAACAAGCTCCAAGCTTGGAGTGAGCACGATTCCCCACAGCTTGGCTTAATTAGGTCTCCCCTATGATGAAGAAAGGGGGGTAGAAGAAGGGAGTTTGCAAGTCCCCAAGAAAAAGAATAAAAACTTCAAAAATGGAAACTTTTAGTAAAAATTACCTTGAAATAGGTCGCCGGAAAATTTGGCTTAAAAAAGTGGCCAGAAAAAAGTGGTCGTAAAGGTACCTGGAAAAGTGACCGGCGGTGACCTGTCGCTGGAGCTGCTGACATGGCACAGGCTGTTGACTGATGCTGATGTCGCTGCATGTGTGCTGTTGACGTGTCGCCCTGGTGGGCTTGCCGGCAGTGGGCGGCTTGGGCTGCCTCCTCCTCTCTTTTTTTTTTTTTTTTTCTTCTTCTGCTTGTTTTTCTGCCGAATGTTCTCTTTGCCGGTTCAGTGTCTTTCCGACCGGTTTTGAGATATTTCTTCCGGTTCCTAAATTGTTGGTCTAAGGAGCTTCTGCTGGAAAAGTTTGGTAGAAATTGGAGGTCCGAATGGTGATGAACTGGTGGAGTATTTGTAAAGGGTGATTTAGAGATTCCAGTAGCCGGTTCAATAAGTTTCAGGCCGGTTCTGGTGGTTCTGCCGCCAGTTCTGGATTCCTGGGTTTGAGGGCTTCAAGTTGTGTGGTGGAGGCAGAAAATGTATCAAGGTTTTGTATTCGGATTTAGGGTTTTGGCTATTAGGTTTTTGGGTTAGGACGTCGTGCTGATAACGTGTTTAAGAAAAACTAAAATTGGGAGAGAATTGAGTTGTGCTTTTATTGATAATAGGAGTCTCTTTATATAGAGGATTACAAGACATAAAATAAGATTGTACAAAGGAAAGATAATCATACAATTAATCAGATATCTATGAATATCTCTAATTCAAAACTCCATTACAACTAGGTCAAACAACCTAGAGTTTGAGTCGGATACATATTTTTTATTTACTTGAACACTTTTAACTTTTTGATATTTTCAAGCTTAAGAGGAAGAGAAAAAAATTGCGAAGGGTGGTATCCCTTAGCAGTGACATTTACCCCAAACTCAACCATTGTGATTGGAATTGATTAGGGCAGTTGAACACGTGGGAGAGCACCTCGGGAAACCTATGCAAATGGCCGTGGGCGTTGCCTGCCCTGCCTTAAAAAGTTGAACCCTTTCGTTTCGTCTCACTGCCTCAATCACCTCCCCCTTTCCCTTCTTCAAGAATTTGACCCTAACCCACCACTCTGGTTCTAAAATCGAACCCAGATCTGCTTCCATTTCCCTTAAAGGTACGTGCTTTCATCTCTCCCATCGTTTCTGTAATTCAGAAAACACCAAACCCTTGGTTTCTTGCTTTGTGCATATCATAATCTTGCATTTGATTTCTCTGTTTCTTTCGTTTTTGATACGAGTAAACTGTGTACTGTGATGCTTCAGGATTGATCAATTGGGAATGGTTTTAAATTCCATTGGAGTAAGATACAATGATCAATTTTTGAATTTTGTTATGGTGAATGCAGAATTGCTGAAAATTCAGTATTTAGTTTTTGTTTTAGGGTTTATGTTTTGGTCTCTGCTTTTAGCTTCAGTGAACTGTGAATTAAGCAAATGGGTGAGAGGGGTTTTGTTATTAAGTTTCCCAACTGCTTTGTTAAGCAAGCACAACGTGCATTAGTCTTGGCTCTTGAATGTTCGAAAAGGCATTTGTGAAATGGTAATCCTTTGAGACCTGGATTGTGGTATTTACTGTCCACTAGCTTGATTTAAATCGACATTGTAAGCCATGATGTATAGTTTGTATTGTGCGCCTATCTATATAGTAGTGTATGTAATATCCTTTGGAAGCATTGACTATAGACTATGTTATTGCACCGAGATTAGTGGCTTTGGCCATCTATGTAGTGACCATCATTCCTAAAGCTTCTTGGTAGCTATGCTGTAGCCATCCTTTGCCAAATTGGTTGCTTTATGGGGTGTTTTATGATGTCATTGATTTCCTTTCTATTTAATGTCATGGTTTTTTTAAGTTTGACATATTGTGTCAGGTTGTAACTAATTATATTGATGTTCATTATTAATTGTCGTCCTTGTAACACAGCTTTGTGTTTCAGTTCTTAAAATTATTGAATGAAATAGCTTAATGAAATGTTCATTACTCCAGGAGTTCCGGGTCAGAAAACAATAAACTACATGTCTACATGCATGAAGGACTGCTTTTAGTCTGAAAGGGGATGCTATAGAGATCGATGCTGTTATAGCTGTTTGACATTCATATCTGGATTGTCTCTGTTGCACTAAAAGACGATAAAGATTGAACAGGGTTGAAGGCATAAGAATCTAAGAATGGAACTAAGCTGCTAGCATTGAATTTAAACATAATTGAATCCTAGTTTGATGGTAAAACCCCAAGCTTCATATCCCTCTTCCTGTTTTTATTTGGAAGAGCATCTTTTAAATTATAATCATATTATCTGGTGTGGGTGGCTTACTGAGGTTATGCATTTTGGGTTTACTCGTAAGAGTTCAAATTGAACAAATATTGTTGTAGATGCTCCATTTCAATAGGATAGGGGATTTTAAGTTAAGAGTCTCCACATATTGAAAGTGTAGAACATTGGACTTCCACTTCATAGCATGACGAGCATTTAATATATGACAATTTGCATTGCAGATGAGTGGACAAAATAGAAGGTCACTTGAGGGTCTTTCCCACTTTAAAGCAAGTTGTCGATATGCTCCTTTTTGGGAATCTATTTTTTAGTTCTTGAAGTAAATTAAAACTTGCTTAATTCCCAATCACATAAATTTGCCCCTATACATCTTGCATATGTGCTGACTAACTAGGAGCTATAGTTAGCTATTACTCTTGACCAAATTAGTACTTGACATCTTGTTTTTGTTCGAGGCTTTCTGTACTTGTTAATTTTCTATAGTTTATATTTTTCTAAGTCAATCCCCTGAGTAAATGCTGTTCTTTTCTTTCATTCAAATGGATCTTAATTTAATAGAGTTCCCACCAGTTGTGAGCCAAACCTTAATGGCAAGTTACTGTCAGATGGGGAAACATTGTTCATGAAGAGTAATCTTTTGCACTCTTTCTTTGTTTAATCCATGCTTACACTTGCTCTGAATATGAAACAGGCAAATGTATGAACAGTATTCAAACACAGAGTAGTATTACAATGAAGCCTATTGATCAAAGAGAGCGCACCAGGGGTCGTAATGACATTCTCACTCGTCGCTTGAAGAACCGAGAAAGACAACGTAGATATAGGGCCCGGAAGCGTCTTGAAGCAGAATTGAAAAATTCCAGCATTATAAAGCCCTCAACTTCACCAGATGTAGAAGTGCAATTTAATGAAACTGTTAGCAATTACACACCTCGTGTGCACTGCAAACGGAATTGGAAAAAGGATGCAAGGAGAGCTCATGTTTCTAAGAATCCTGAAGTTACAGCTAATGCTTATGCTGTCCCTACTTTGATGTCAACCAGTGTAAGTCAAACCGTGTTCATGTCTGGAACTACAGCAGAACCAAAATTTGAGAGTGAAACGTATTCAGAGGTATCTGTTGACCAAAATAACTGTGAAATGAATAGACCTAAACTGGGGAGAAGAGATTGGAAAGCTGATGCAAGAAAGAAGAAAAACTAAAGCAGATGCAGATAACGCCTGACTGTCCTATTTTAATGGAAGGGTAAGTTTATGATTTGGGTAGATAACTCCTAGCCATTCCATCAAACGGGATGGTAAACAGTAGTCGTTGTCTGTGTAAGTTCTTCTACTTCTGCTCTTACTGACATCGTAGGAATGGGGAAAGTATGCAGCTAATTCCTTAGTCAGTAAATGTTGAATTGCAGACATGTAAGCTTAACAGTGCTAGAAAACCATTCTTGGACTTCTGTACTGTTTTAGTTCTCTAACTAGATCAGTAGTCTAAAGTATCAAAATGTATGAGTACTGTTGTTGAAGTATTGTTAATATAAGGATTGTTATCAAATGTATCATCTCTAAAGACTCGTGGGATTTGAATATCTGCTTATTAGAAAGCATTGCATCTTTTATTGTTTCTGAACTTCGTTACACATGATTTCATATACATGCATTTGTAGATATCTATACGGAACTCTGACGTGTTTGTGTTCCTTCCATATAAGAGAAATCTTCAGCATGTGCCACTATCAGCATCTTCTTTAAGCTGGCGTAATGGCTTTTTATGTTTATATAATATCTTAGGTCGTCATCATCATCATCATCATTTAATGAAATTTGTTTTTTCTTACCGCCTGTTAGGGATATGGTTAATAGGGTAGTGAAGCCTGAATGGATTTAAACAAGCTGTAGATTATCGAATCCTTGTGTGTGTGTGTGTTTTTTTTTTTTCAATTCTGATTTTTTTTTTAGATCAGTGTGTTTCAATTTATTATTATTTTTATTCAATGGGTGGTGTTTTTAATCCAATATACATCATATTCTATAGTAAAAGCATTGATCTGTTTGGAAAATGATATGGCAGACTGTGTCTACACATTTGTTGTTTTACACAAAAGCACTGCAAAATGTTGATGTTTAGAAAGCCTGTGTTGGAACTCTAAATATCAGGGCATTCTAGGGTGAACAAGTTGGAAAAAGATTAATCATGTCCAATCTGCAATTCTGTGCGGAATCCTGTAAAAATTAACTCTCCTAGGATCCATTTTTGAGTCTGGAGGTTATCCCTTCATGTCCCAAGTCAATAATTTCTGAAGCCAACAGGTTTGGTTCAAGGTTCGTGCAACTGTTTAAGACAATGAAAATGGAATGAAAATGGAAATTTCGGATATTGATCCTTGGATGAAAAGGTTGATCCTTGGATTACACTCGAGGTTAGAGTTTGTTTCGCGAAACATTGCTAGCTTGAAATGTCATTCTCATTCCCTTCCAATACTAGGAATCAAGGAGAATAGTGATAAAGACTTTCCGAACTTTGAACGTCTTCTTCAATCTCTGGCACATGAAATGAAAATCTGGCGATTCTTGGCCATTCAATATATTATGAATTCATTTGTTGCAATGAGGATAACTAACACAATATGGCTATTGGATTCCTGATTCCCCTTTCATTAATATTAAGAGATAGCTATTTCTAACGTGAGCATAGTAAGTAATCCAAAATTCAAGAAGAAAAAAAATGAAAGCGAGCAATTTTGTATAAGGTACTTTTAGGCTCAATTACAGCTATAGTATGTTTAAATCGATCTCCACCATATATAATCCAATATCAACCAGCCATACATGCAAAGGGAATTAGAAATAAAGTAATAAAATGCAAAGTAAAAACAAGGAACATGAATTAGAGAAACTTCGGTGCATTAATATAAGTTCCTCCCTTTGCTTTCTTTTCTGAGCCGTCCCAAATTCTCAAAGCTCCAATCCCTTCTCATTCCAGCGCTCCTAACCAACTTTGGTTCAGTGCTCCCTTCATATGCAACTCCACCTGTGCTACAAAGCCTGCGATGCCCCGCCTTTTGGGCATTCTTCTTCTTCTTGCCATTCTCACCCAACAACGGAGCTGACCTATCTATTGTCTCATAATAAGGCGGCGGAGTTAGGTTTCCGGACCAGCTTCTGTCCATGTTTACACAGCATAGCTTCCTATTACATGCCTTCTGAGCCTTGCCTTGTTTATAGTTCCTTTCGGAGCCCGAAGAATCCGTCCTCTGCAGAACCTGGCAAGTCAAGCAATTGAGGCTCATGGTTACAATGTGTGTGATGATTTATCTCGCGTGCCCTAGATAGAAAGCTCTTCAACAATCAGAAGTTGGAAAAGCCTTCGACTTCAGGCAAGGTTTGCATATGGGGAACGGGAATGAACAGGGTTTAACTGGAGATGATCATGGAAAAGGCACCATTACATTTTTGTAATGGAATGAAGGGAGAAGAGATAAAGGAGAATGAAATATGTCAATGCTTCAAGGGGGTTGGTTCTTGGAGGCAAACTGATATTGGTTGGCATAACAACCATCAAATAACAACCAAATGTTATTTTTGTTAATTTTGGATTTGGATTAGGGCAATGCCAACCCGGAAATACAGCTTAACCAGTTCTAATTTGGGCCAGTCACCAATGATATATCCCTATCCAATTAGATTACTGCAATAGGGTTACTGGTACAGGTTAGGTTTATATGCTGTCACATTGCTGTGCTATGTATCTTTCAATCAAACTTAATTGGTTTAGTCCATTTTACGTTTTTAACGAAAAAAAGTTTTGTTTACAACCGTTTTATGCAAATTCTATCAATACATGCAGCATGTCACATGTGAATCCTGCTGTAACGAAAAATCGGACACATCATTCATTAATATGTAAAAATCTCAACTTGCTACGTATGTTATATCAGTATTAACATTTAAAGGGCAATATAATGATACTCACAAAATTAATTTGTATTTTGATCTCACATCCTATGGTCCTATCTTTAAAACTTCTTTTTCACGCAATGGAGATCGATAACACATTAATCTTGTTTTCTGCATATTATGTATACCTATGAAATATGAAGTATAAAGGATTAAAAGAGGATTTCAAATAAGTATTTGCTATGAATTTTCGACAGTGTTGACTTGTCTTTAGCAAAACTTTAGAGAGGAGTCTTTGAGTTATTCAGGAGCAACCTTGACAAAGGCACTTGAGCTTAAACATCCCGTTATCTTTCTCTACATAACTAACCGGCCGGCCAAGAAAAAGCCTTGCACCAATTAAGAGTCTGAATTGATAATCATAATTCATGAGATCATGTAGAGATATCTTAGTGGACTAAACAGTCCGTAATGTAAAGTTGAAGGTATTATGTTCATATATCCAACTCAAACTCGAACTCATTCATAAATTCAAGGTCAGTGGTTTTAAGCTTAAGTGATCCATTCCTCATCATTAATGCTTCTTCTCCTTTACAAGCGGAATTGGGAAAACAGCATGTGTTCCAATTCACGTCGGATGCTGAGTTTAACGATGTTAATCTTGAGTCCGAGGCCCAAGTAAGAAACTCTCGTCTGTCAAGTGTTGATCAAGGAACACACTACAACATCATATTGGCATCAATCGTTGAACCTATGAAGCAATGCCCTATTGGAATCTGGTCTCACTTTACATATTTTGATAACAGTCATATTGCCAGTAATTCACCGGCTTGATTTTTTCTTAATTAAATTGAGATTTCATGTTGGGAAGATATGAAGCTCTACCATGGTTGGAGAATCATCTTTGAGACCATAGATGGAGAATTGATCATCTTTGAGACCATATTGCTTTAAATTGAAAGACTCAAGCTGTTAGTACGCTTATGATAACTGTTAAACAAGCTTATGTTGAAACTAGAATCTCATCATTAAAATAAATACTGTAGTTTTTTTTTCTTTTTCGACTGCTAGGAATAAATACTGTTGTTTGAGTGGTCTTGCTCTATACATCTCAATTAGGATCTATACTTGTTTTATCTTAAGAAAGCCCATCTTGAAAGTTCCTCCCTATCCTAAAGAAATTAATAGGGAATGAACAACCTTCCAGATGATCCCAATCAATTAAAAATTCAGATGAAGGAGATTGCCTATAGCTACCTGGTAAATTAAGTTCGATTATAAAATCTACTCAATGCTACATTTCCCTTTCAATATTATTCGGTTTCTTCGTTAAGTACAATATCAGTGGCCTCTAGCTTCGTTTAATCAAAACTTAATAGGACTTGAGTGGTACCTTTACCAACCTTTATATTTTCTCATTTTCTATTGCTGATATTCCTGATAAAGTATATGACTGGTAGCGAATAGCGCTTGTACAAAATCAGAAACCTAAGTGCTGGAAGATGATTTTTCTTACAAGAACTTGATACGTCCGGTGGACGTTGGTATTTCTCTGCAGAAGAACAAAAGATGTCCCAAGTTCAAAATTAAACCCTCGTCCGCTAAGATCAAACCAAGAGATAAAGAGAGATGATTTTCCTTTTTGCAGAGTCTACTCATCTTAATGAAACATATTTCTATATATTAATTCATTTAACAAAGCTATGGGTAGCTTTGAACTCAGTCATTCGTTAACTGTAAATTAATCAAATCCATCTCAGGTGCCCCGCAAAATATCTTTGTTGGGAGTGCCAAGTTAAGCAAAGCTAGAGCCTACAGATGAGGAACACCGAAGCCTCCATCCATCTTGGGAGTGACATAAAGTATCCCAAACGTGCCAATGTATTTTTTTTGGAATAAACATGCAGAAATTAGGTCCCCTAAACAAATTCCATGTTGAGGAGTCGAATAATCACAGAGAATTCATCAAGTAAGAAAGAACACCGTGCTAAAAGATAATAGTCTCAGTCCCCTCCTTAGCAAAAACCAAGACAAGACATTGCACATGGTAATATCCGATTGAAGAGTCACATGCCTCTCTAAACAAACTGTTTTTTTTTTTTTTTTTTTTTTTTTTCTCATATGGAGGGCAACCGAATATATCTTGAATCATATAGCCAAAAACAAAAGCAACTAATGCGAAAATTTAGTGTATAAGAGCATTTTTAGCAGACTCTCTATTTTGGCTCCTTAGCTATTTTGAAGAGCATGTTTAGCTTTTTATCTATTTTAGCAGCTGCACTAGACTCCTAAGTGGCTCTCTATTATAACTTTTAGCTATCTCACTCCTAAATATAGAGAGCGAGATGAGGCTCTCTATAATTTAAAACCTTCATTTTAAGTTATTTTATGTAATTTATAAAATATTTAAACTATTTAATATTCATTTATAAAAATTATATAAATTCAAAATTAGCTAAAATAGAGAGCATTGATGCAGACGTAATTTTAAAGTGGCTAGCTAAAATAACTTTTTAGCTACTTTAGTTAAAAAGTGGCTAGCATTGTTAAAGATGCTCTAAAAGAACTAATTTCAGTTTAGTGTCGTAAATTTTTGACTGAAGTCCATGACATTCTAAATTCACAATAAATCATCAATTTCATTGGTCAAGTCTAAACACTCGACTAATTATGACTATCAAGAATTGATGTGGTGTAACTCGAATCTAATTTGATATGACACAGTGAAAACATGATAATTATATAGTTCAAGTGCCCCGAAGTAACAATCTTATGCATGCATATACATTCGCAACTAGATGAAAAATAAATCCGCATCAACAAAATTACCTCTTCTTATAAGTCTCATTATCATATAAGAAAAAAAAGTCCCAGGACTCTCAACAGAAGAATCATAATTACCTTCCATGCACCTTCCAGGTAGACAAAATAAAAACAGTGATAAAAATTCTTCAAAATATAATGAGAGTGTGATGGGTTGGGAATACTGAAATTGTTAATGGTATACAGCTCCCCAAATTCTCTGCTGGGACCTGTTTTGCTTCTTTTCTTAATCTCCAAGAACCCTTTCAAGCTAAGTGGCTGAGCTGATATTATCGCAAAGGCTGTGCTTGATTTGGACGTCCACACCACACCACGTGTTAATTAATTTAAAACAATTAAGAGTGGGCTGAAGCTTAACGAGCATCGGGTTTAGTAAATTTCTTTGAATTTGATTTTTTTTTTTCTATAGGCATATGCAACTTGCAAAAAGACATGATCAAGAGGTCATTTTCTGGATACACTAGCAGTGGGATTGAATTTGAAACACAAGTTATTGAAAGATCTTTTCATTTTATTTTTTGAAAATAAAAATTATAATTAATAAATGAACAATCGATCTACTTCTGATCATATTGTAGTCTCTCACTCTTTTGTAATATCAATATGTAAGTGGTTAAGTTAGAACAATATCGAGACCGTGCTAATTAATAATGAATAACGTTTGTTATGATTAACCGCTCACGTCAAGTTCAGATATTTTGTAATTAAAAAAGAGACCAAATATTATTTTATTTTGTTCTTCTAGCGCCTCCGACGTAGTACCAAAGGGGGATTCCGCTATGTCTACGATGTATTTAATGTCAAATGAGTGACCTAGTTCTATGTACCATTGTGGGTACTAACACATCTTCTTGTCTATCTAGATGGCAACGAAAGAATATATAAGGGTCATTCTGGCTTTTGATCAATATATTGGCTACTGCCTTCTTCAAAAAAAAAAAAAAATCAACATATAAATGGTTAAATTAGAACAATGTCGATACCATGCTAATTAATAATGAATCATGTTTGTTGTGATTAACTGCCAGTGAGTCAAGTTCAAATATTTTGTAGTTAAAAAAGAGACCAAATGATATTCGGTAAGATTTTGTTATTTCTTTTTGTATAAACATCATAATCTAGCTAAAACTTTATGGTGGAGCACCCTTCAACATTTGACGTCAATCCTGTTCAAATCTGGACACAGAAACCATGGTTGATACATGTAACAGTAAGTTCTGAGAATCCAAGATTGTGGAAACCAACCATTTTTACCCTAATCATTGCATCAAAGGTTGAATTTAATCACCTGGCAAAAGCAGTGGGAGTGTACCATTTGCAAAAAGCATGGCACAGTTTAAAGATCGAGGATCTAACTACTTTTAGGGTTTCTTCAAGTTCACAGCTTTAATTATCCCCTTCTGTATCTGTCAACTACTTATCACCTTCATTCACTCATTCATGCTGCTGCTTCTTATTGCTAAATATGACAATCGAAAATCCAAAAGAAAGAAGGGTCACTACCTTCTAGAATTTGGGGCATTTATTCCCCATGAGAAAAATGCACGAAAAATAATAATATTCCCAACAAAAACCATCCAAGCTAAAATTCAACATTGAAAAAGCCCCTACAGTCAGATGCTGATACGGCTGAGAATTCATCGAACCAAGGCGGGCGCACTTTGGAAGGGTCTCTTTCTTTGAGCTCAGAAATAACTTAAAACTCAGGTAAAATCGAAACACCTTCAACTTCTTACGAGGTTTGAATTTGAGGAACCAAGAGATTACAATGTTACATCCTGATACAAATACTACTAGTACAACATCACTAAGCCAGAACTTTCATGAACTCCATGAAAGTTCAAATTTTATGACACATATTTACGCATTGACCATGATGGATACAAGATGGGGAACACAGGGTTTTCAAATACAGAGCTACATTTGCTACATGGAAAATTGTTCATCTAATTTAAGCTCGTCCAAGTCAATCTCAGACTCGATCTATAATGCTACAACAACAACACAAAAATCTACTGAAGAAGCGGATAAAACAGTATATATCACAGAGCTCAGCTCCGCTGCTTTGCCGGGAGCCTTAAATAAAATGTCCCCAAGCACCCTGCCGCAGATAGAAGCAAAACAAACTCAGCCATAACTTATTCAGCTATCTGTGGTTTACGTTTTATCTGGCATCCCCCACTTTGGCTGATAGAGCTAACCTGAGCTGCTCCTGCGTGTAAACCCGGCTGCCCATCCTCACGGTGGCTTGCTGGATCATCAAATCATTGACTACCGAGACGCTGGCATGGTGTACATCCAAGTCCAGCTCCATCAGCGCCGCCATTAGTCTCGCCGCAGGGTGGTTCTTCTTGCTACATTGAATTTGAATCCTAGCGTCCCATCCGAGTATCTTCACATCAATATCCAAATCGATCAACTTATTAGACCCTTTAAGCTCTTGGTCCAAACCCGAAGACGTTCGTGACTCTTGTAGCTCCTTACTTAACGTCTCCACTTGCTTGTGGAGGTCCTCCTTGTCGGACTCCGTCGTTTGCAGCTTCGTCTTGAGCTCGGTGATGTAAGAGATGGCGTCTCCAAGCAGAGATGCCTTGTCCATTTTCGAAACATTTGGGACGACAGCTCGGAGAGCATAGAATCTCTGGTTGAGCTTCTCTCTTCTCTGTCTCTCCGCCTCCACGTGGTTCAGCGGCTCCTCTCTGCCGTTCGCCGGTTTACGACCTCTTTTCCGGGGTCGTTTTTCCGGGTCCACAACTCTGCTACTGTCGGCCTCCCTAGCCACGGATGCTTCGAGGTCGGAGTGGTCAGAATCTACTGGGCCGACGCTCGATTTCACGACGCCGCTGCTCGATGGTAGAATCACTCCCGAACTAAACGACAGGATCCCCTCGTCGTTGCTGCCCCTCGACGGCGGCGATCTCTTCTTTTTGTTGTTGTCTTCGGCGGCGATTTGGGATTGAGCCGAAAACAACTTCCCGTTGTTGGCACTGTAAGATGTCCTCTTGCTCTCGCCGAAGTTCAATATCTCGCCGGATTCCGGCTTCAAGGAATGAGAATTCGAATTCGAATTCTTGACGCTGCTGCCGTCGTAGCCGTTGTAATCGGAGAAGTTCAGCTCCCTGGTGAAGAAGCTCTGAGTCTGTACTTGCTGCTGGGCTTGGTGGTGGTGATTGCTCTGAGATTGTACTTGGAGAACGGCGCTCGGATTCTCCGATAAGCCACTCGAACTAGGGTGGCTGTCGAACTGAATCGGCTTGGAGATTTGATGGTTACTAGTACTGGGTCCTGAAGTCGCCGGACCCATGTGCACTGAGTCCTTGACAACTTCAATTGTGCTGGCCGGGTTGTCGTTGATCCACAGCGACGACGGGTCGTTCTCTCCCTGATCGGCGGCGCCACCCATGGGCCAAGAACCGACTTCCAGGTTATTGAAATCAAACAACACTCGGACCTTGTTCATCAGATCCGCGCTCTGGTATATAAGCTCCGTCGAGCCCAACTCGACGACCCCATTCGCCGTCGGGACGCAGACCATAGTCTGTAGGCCGAACACCTGACCTTGTCTGGCCCGCTCGCACGGCGAGTCGGCGAGGCGGTCCGGCCCGGCGACCCAGACCGGGTTGGACTGAAAAAAAGCCTGACCCGGCAACCCGACGCCGTTGACGAAGTTCTGGGTCATGGAAACGAGGAAGAACCATTCCGTATCAGTGACTTCCTGATCCACGACGTCGTCCTCGGCGGTGTTGTCGGCCCCGGAAATCAAAGAGTTGAGGTCTCTCAGCACTTTCTTCCGGTACTCCTGCTCGACCAACGACGTCGTCGTTTTGGGCTTCGCTTTCACCTTGTCCCTCTCGTCCTTGTAGAACCCCTCGCCCCATCCGAGCACGGAAGCTCCGGAAATCTCGTACGACGACTGCCAGAAGATGGCGTAGGTCCAGCTCTCCCTGGCTCCGTCGATCAGCGCCTGAAGCCGCTGCATAAGCGTCTCCTGGTTGAACGGCGCCGCGGCCGGCGGCGGCGGAGGCTGCGACTGCGACTGCGACTGCGCGGCCGGAGGGCGGGGATAGTCGGAGGTGGAAGCGGAGGACTGAGGCTGGTGGAGGGGATGTGCGGGTTGGGTTGCGGGCTGGGCCGGCTGGGCGGCCCAGAAGGAGGTGAGATCGGAGTTGCTCATGAAGGCTTCCATGAGAGACGCGTTGTCGTCCGTCCAGAGATTCATGGTGGGAGCAGGTATCCGGTAGTCCGTCATGAGCAGAGATGAAACGCACCGTTTTTTGGGTTTGGGTGGTGGGATTAGGCGAACTGGGTTTTTCGGGGAAGAAATGGGGAGAAGATGGATGGGTGTGTGGGGAATGGAGAAGAAGAAGAAGAAATGGGGATTTATTTGTGGTGGATTTCAGCTGAATTTTAGTTTGGGGGGTGGGGGGGGGGGAGTAAAAAAACAGAGCAGTGAAGAAGTTTCTCAGAAGCGAGTTTTGGCGATTTTGATGAAAAAATCGGGAGAGAGCTGAACTATTTTTACTCGGTTTGGGTGAGAGTTTGGCCGCGTGGCACGTGCAACATATGTCTTTGGCTTGAAACTGTTTGACTTTTGACCTTAGGAAAGGAAGAGAGCTTGGACTGACCACTAAGCTGAATAGCTGATTGGTCGAATGTGATTCGTGCAGTTTTCTTTTTAGGGCAGTTGTGCGTCTGCAGGTCGGTTCTTCAACTCTACTTCTTTCTCGTTGATAAGGATATAAATCCCAGTTTTTTCCGATTTCTAGTTGACATGTTTACCTAGGTAGAATGGAGGAACTAGAAAATTTGATACAATAGACGTAATGTAATTTATACGAGAACGGCTTATTGTTCGATATTGATTTGGTGTGATTTTCTTTTGTGTTAAGAAATATGAAGAATAGTCGTCTCTTTTCGTACACATTCTAAATAAGTAAATTCATCTTTTATTAAAGTACTTTAAGAAACATAATTATCAAAATATTACATGCAGTAAATACTCATTAGTTTTGTGATTGGATTATATAGAATCACAAAGCAAAAATCACATAGATTCTTGTGACATTTTTAGTTTAAAAGAATTTACAGTTATTCATATTTGATTAACACCAATAGAGGAGAAGTTTATTTGGAAACATTAATTCTTTTTTCTTTCCTGAAGATGTTTTACAATTTGGAAACATTGATTCTTTTTTTCGTGAAGATGTTTTATAATAAAGTTTTTTTTTTTATATCCAGAATGTTTCTTGTACAAAGTTGTTACTTAACTTAAATATTAGACAAAAAAATTATCCATGGAAAAAAGTTCCTGTTTTTTTTTGTACACTTCTGTACTTTTCAGATTTTGTTTTTAGAATTGGACATGAAACGTCCAAACTACTCTAAATAAGTTACTCATTTTATAGTACAACTTAGATAAATGAATGTTCTATAAATTAATGACCTCAATTAAATAATATATTTTCTGGTCTCAACTCGGGACAATATAGTAAAATAATAATCTCACTAAATGCATAAGATAATAATTTTTCTAGAAATCTTTTAGGGTCATCGAATATACAAATCAATAAGGACCAAATTACTAGTTACTACCTGAATTTTAAGAGTAAAGTCACTTCAATTCATGCTCTTCTAATTTCATCAAAAACACCATTTGACTTTCATTTTTGAATTGATAGGTTCAATCCATTAGTCTTCCATCAAATGAGTCTGTTAACTTGCTTATGTGGTGGCTCATATGCCATTTCTAACATGACAATGAGGTGGCATCAAATTTTTAAAGTCACTTCAATTCATGCTCTTCTAATTTCATCAAAAACACCTTTTGACTTTATTTTTGAACAATAGGTTCAATCCGTTAGTCTTCCATCAAATAAGTCTGTTAACTTGTGATTCACACGCAATTTACATGTGTTTCTAGCCCTAATTATCTTGAAATTAGTGAATACTCAAGCATTATTTCGTAGTGTTACTTTGTTTTCTTCATTTGTAGAAAATTATGAACAAGAAAGAGAAAAGTCGAAAGAAATGGTGAATTTGAGCAAAAAGTCAACTTCTGACTGAATGACGAAAAGTCAACTTGTTGACCATCGGGTTAACCAAGTCAACTTGGCCCAATAGCAAGAAGTCCAAGGCCCAAGACTAAAGAAGTACACAAGTGAAGACCCAAGTCCATTTATATTATATCTTTGTATTCAAATTTCAAATTCTCTTTGTATTCAAATTTCAAATTCAAAATGGATGTAATAACAATAATAATTAGTGGACCACACACCTCATACACACCACACATGTGGATTGAGATATTTATTTGTGTTCACACTAGGCACACACTCACTTACACTTTTGCCCTCCGATTTTGTTTACATTTTTCAAAATGTTTTCTAAACTTCTACTTCTCTATATTTTTATTATGTTGTTTTAGTCTTTTCATTTTATACATTTTCTCCTTGTTTTTGAGCCTTTGGATCTAGGGTTCAAGTCCAATCTTGACCCTAGAACCCAAGGGGGTATTTAAGCACCTTTGCACACGCATTTCACAAGCTTAAAACACATTTTTCTACACCCTAGGCCTTTTGGCCGAATTTGGGACTTCTCTCCCTTTTCACCTCTTCTACATCCCTCATTCTTCACATGTAAGCTTGCACAACGAGGAGGAACACACATTTCCGGTATATAGGCCACCATCTTTACACCATGGCTTTATAAGGGTAGTAAGATAAGCCGTGAAGTTATGGCGATAGCTAGTGACAAGCATTGCCTTAACTTTCATGGATTTCTCCTCTCTTTCCCTCTTCTTTCTCTCTCTTATTTCTTGCTTATGGTGTTGTTTGATGTGTATTGATATATACTTGTGTGTGACCTTTCATGGTTTTAGGGTTTTGAAACCCAAGTTAGTTTTGTATGGTTTTGTTGAGGAATTAATAAAATTAATGTTTATTCATATGATTTGTGTACTCTTGCTTTAATTTCTTCACTCTAGATGTATGGTTTAGGTTTTCCCCTCCTTAATCTATGTTTGGTGTGTTGGAATTGGAAAATTTATAGTTCAATTTAGATTATGGCATGAGTATGGTGTAATTAATTTGTCCATTGTATATCTCCATTTCCATTTGGATTTCTTAGATTGTGGTTTGTTAGGATTGTGATCAAATATATCTGTTGAATATTGTTGCTTTTGTGCTATTAGCTTAATAAGGTCAGTTAGCAATCAGTTTCTTTGTGGCCATCAGTTCTCTTAGACGTGTACCTCATCTGTTCTTTTCAGCTAGTATAAATATGTACTTAGCTTTCATTTGTAATCAACCTGATACGCAATACAATTTCTCTCTCATTTCCTCTGTATTTTCTGGGCTTCTCTATTAGAGCTTTCATGGTTCTCCAATCACCCAATTTTGAGTATTATTACCCTTGATTGTCGGAATATTATTAACAATTGTTGGGTAAGGTAGGGTAATTGTTATCACAAGTACTTTTTTCGACCTTATTATTTGTGATGATAGTTGCTAGAGTGTGTTACAATCGATTGTCGAAACCTAAAGCATTTAGTTTTGAGCACTTATGGCCCTAACAAGGCATAAGGTTTGAGACTAGTATAGGGTAGCCAAAACCTAAGTATTCTTTCTTCTTCTTGTTTTTGCTTAGGGCTTGACTACAATTTATGACAATCAATTTAGCTTTCTTTTCGACATCTTAATGCTAAATGGAAATCCGACAAAACATTTGAAGCATCATTTGAATTAATCTTCTTCATTCCATATGATTTTAGATTTGTGTGGAGAACCTTGAATTCCATAGTGACCCTTGATATGATGATCCCATCCTTCTATCTATCTTATTTTTATGTCATAGTTGGTTAGTTTATTTATCATTTATGAAAATCTAAAAAACATTGTGACTTTCCCACTACCATTCATTTTGTAAATCCATGTGGACGTGAGTATTACAAGCACTTTTGTATGTTTCACGGCCCTATCTAGGCCTTGCTTGGTTCAAGGCAGTCTATGTGACTTTGTGTGATGCAAAGTCATGCTTGAATGAGGCTCAGTGTCTTGTTTAGCATTTTTTCTATTATTATTTGTTTGTGCAAGTGATTTTCGGTGACCTAGAATCATAGAATTTTTAGCTTACTCGTAATCCCCGAGGTACGATAAACCGGGACATAAATACATCCCATCTTTGATGACCGTGTTGATTGTTAAGCGATAGGCAAATTAAAAATGCTCAAATCAACTTGCTTATGTGGCTCATATTCTAAATTTCGAACATGACAATGAGGTGGCATGTCTAGACAACATAGGAGTTGATGTGGACTTGATAAGCTCCTTTTAATGATGTTTCACTTTCTGATTGAATGAGTGAGTCTCATTATTTGAAATCAATCTAATTAAAAAGTTTCCCAACAATTGCTCAAACCCATGACCACATGAATACAAGTTGTACAACAAGTCACCATGCTAACCTCATATTGTTAGACATTGTCGTTAGTTTTTATATTTATACCATATACCTTGAAATTTATATTGTTGTACATTGTCCTTAAAAAACCACCAAAATGACCTTGTTTCCTTTCTTGTCCTCTTTTTGTTTTTATGTTTTCATTTCTTCTAGTCTCATCATAACTCTCGTACTGTGAGTCGTTACTATAATCGCACCGTTATGATACTTTTAACTCTCTTCCATGATGTCATTGCCCACGTTTTTTTGACATCCACCTTTCAGATTGATCACGGTATCTCAAAGGCTTCCTAGGTTCAAGGGCTAAGGTTGAGACTTTGGACACGAGAAACAGTGAAATCAACTTGAATCGGACCAGAACTAGCGGTTCGGTGTGGTTCTTGATGTTATAAGTCACTGTTCGGGTCGAATTGAACTAAAATAAAGTACTATTTGTTCTATTTCAATTTTAGTGTTTGAATTAATGGTTGAACTGAAAAACCAGAACAATAAGCTTACAACCTTACACTTTATATGTTTTTTTATGCCTAGGTGTCAAATTTTAAATGGCTAAAATATATGCTATCACACTTGGTTACCCACACCCTATTATTTTCTCTAATAAAATCACAACCCCCTCACACTTTTCATTCTCTCAGCCACGCCGATGCACATCCCACAAACTTTCTTCTCTTCTTTCTTCTTCTTCATCTATTCTTCCTTACTTCTGTTCTTCATTTATTTGCACTCTCATTTGTCATTTCCTTCTCCATCTTCTCTAAATCATTGACCACTTCTTCCTTCTTTTTCCTCAATTCCTCTTCTTCTCTTCTTCACCAACCAACCTAGTTTTCTATTTTCATGTAAAAAATTCATTTGCAGATGGATAGGTTCAACAATGGTTCGATTTAGATCTGGATCTTCAAAGTCTTATTTGTTCATCTTGATTTCAAATTTAGAAATATCTAAGTTCTCGCAAGATTTGATTTGAAAACCCAAATCAAATCTAAATTTCCAAATCTTCGAATTACAGAGAACTTTGGAAAGAAAAAAAAACTGAGAAGCCACATCAATTCTCGTCAGTTCAACTTTTACTCAGTTTCAGAGGTTGAAAATGTTCAAACCGAACCGAGCAGAGTTCTATAGGTTCCGACGAGTGACAACACATAACCGAACCATCCTAGCCCTACCAAGGACTACTCTGTTGGTAGCTGGACAGCCAACAGGGCATTGCAACCCATCCTTTGGCCACTTTTATAGTTCAATAAATAACACTGAACCAGCCCAGTGTTCAAAGACATGACGTGAGAAGTCCACATCTTGCACATTCCCTTGGGGGGGACCTAGTGCATCCACTAAACTTGTTACCGTGGTTACGTCATCGTCCTCATTAACGGCTCTGTCACCAAAACTTTAGTCCTTTTAATTTATTTATGCATGTCATCTTTTTATTCGTTTTACTTAGCTAACCTAATAAATTATAATTAAGGAATCACATTAATTAAGGTTATGGGCCTCACTACAAATAATTACCTTTCAAACAAGTTAGTTAAGAGCATGATGTTAAATGAAGTATGTTAAAATTGAATTTGAAGACTGACGTGACAATGTTATTTTTGCTAAACTTCTTCTCCAATGAATACCTCAAACAATAAGAATAATTATTTATCTTTTGAATTATTTTATTTAAAAATAATTAGCGTCCTTATTTCTCTCTCCTTATCAAGTTCTCATTCTCGACTCTCCTTTTCTCTTTCTATTTTCTTTTTATTTTTCTTTTACAAGAAGAAACATCGTATGTCTAGATAGATGCTTAGATTCTAAAAACAAATCCCAGAAACCCAAGAACTAAGCAAAGCCTTCTATTTCATTATCTTTCTCCAAATCAAGTAGGGCTGGGCATTTTAGCCCGAAAGCCCGATCCGGCCGTACGGTCCGGGCCCAAATTTTTTTTGTGCGAAACGGTTCGGGCCCGGGCCTAGTAATTTCAGAAAAGAAAAGCCCGTCAGGCCCGAATATATCACAAATGACATGTGTCTCTATTTAATTGGTTTAAAAATCAAGTCCATTATTATTCAGTGCACTCCACTCCATCCAATAATCCCTTCCACAGCACCCAAGACTTCTACTCCTCCTCAGATTTCTATTCTTCTTCTAAAAAGTAAAACTTCTTTTCTTCTTAATAGTTCAGACGGACCCAGACCCATTTTTTTCCCTTTCTTTCTTCCTCTTCCTCCTCTCTTTCTTCTGCAACCTATTTTTTCTCTTCTTTTTCTCCTTCAATCCTATCTTCAGACCCAATTTTGTTTTCCCTTTTCCTTCCTTTCTTCTGCAAACCTCATTGTCACCCAAACCTAGAAGAAAACCCATCCTTCGAATCCGCCTCTTATTGATCGTCTGGAACTACAAAGACTTCGACCTCTCCATCTCCTCCGAACCCAATTTCCCGCTAGCCCAGTTCGTTAGCCTTTCGGCTTTCCTGGCGAACATGACATCTTTTCTCTGACCTGAGATTTATGTTGATTCAAAGACAAGGGCTTCTTCCCTAACCTTGAGAAATCTAGCCCCATATCATAGATCTGTGGATTTAAAATTTGGAATATGCTTTTGTTGACAGATGGTTGTTATCTTCGGGGAAGGGTATGAACAAGTTCAGGCGGCTGTGATTTCTCAGCGGTGGTTTTTTTTGTTTTTTTTGTTTTTTTTTAAGTCTGTTTGGGCCCGAAAGCCTGGAAACCCGGCCCGAAAAATTGAGGTCCGGGCCCAGTTCGGTCCCAGCCTAAGAATAACACGTTTTGGGCCCGGCCCGAAAGTTTCGGGTTCGGGCCCGGGCCTAGCAAAATGATATACGGGCCCGGCCCGTGCCCAGCCCTAAAATCAAGCTTCTCTGCTGATCTCGAGAATTTCACAATTCCAAACAATATGCATAGAAACATCAACAAACTGTTGGAAAATTTGGTCGATGGATGCTACTTCCGTCACCAGATTTCACCTCCTATAAGATCTCAAAAATACAATATATTAATAACAAATAATAATCATAATATTATTGTCAAAATAGATTAAATAACAAGGATTATAGAACTTATCTCTTGAATTTGTAGGCTTCCGAAGGACACATTACTAGAAAAAAGTTTAAGGTTGAGGATTGTAAACACTGCCCTTAAGAGTAGATTTCGCCCCTCAGAGACAATGTCTCGGTGTAGCAGGTTTGTGACACCCTACCCTCCAGGGCACAACAACCGTTAATCCTTATAAGCAAGGTTCTAAAAAACGCAAGGCGCTAGTCGAGCGGTGGCCCGGAGCCTAGCGCCCAGGGGCCTAGGCGGAGACTAGGTGGTTTTGTTTTTTTTATATTTTAATTTTACTTTTTTAACTTATAATTGTATAAATAAAAGTGTGAAAATTATTGTAATTGATAAAAATAATTAAAATAGTCAAAATATTGTTTTGTTCAAAGTCAAATACTAAAGATCGTTTGAAAATAAATATTCAAATCAAATAGTCTCTCTCTAATTCCATCTCTATGAGTGAGACTTGGACTCTTCGCCGACATTAGCCAAATATCTTCTGAATAAGGACAGAAGGACTACAACAGTACAACTCGGATCAGAAATTCAATCTCCACCTACAGCGAAGCCGGAGTGGTGCGGTCTTCTAGACTTCCTCCTCCTCCTCCTCTCTCTCTCTCTCTCTCTCTGTGATTGGATCTATTCTCTCTCTCCATGGGAAAATCATCTATCTCCGAATGTCGTCAATGGCCTTGAGGTTAGCTTGGAGGATGAACTGGACCACAAACAAGAAGACATCACCTTGTGATTAGGCTGCCTGGCCAGGACGATGAGGATTTAAAATAAAAATTAAAAAAATTGCGGCGGCCGCCAAAGACCCAGACGCCTAAAGCCATTGACTAGCCCATAATCGGAACGGTGACCTGACGCCCAGCGCCTAAGAGCAAGTGGTGTTTTGGCTTTTAAAGGAGTTGTTAGCTAGTATAATTATACAAAACATAAAGAGATTGAATGATAATAGAGGAGTTACAAAATTGGTAAACAATATAACCCCCATGTTTGAAACAATTAGCAAAGTTTTGGTGGGGTAAGATTGGTAAACAAACTTTGCTACGTTTCAGTCAAAAGTAGCAAAGTTTTGGTGGGGTAAGAATGGTAACAAGAGAGGTATACACTGGTGTAAATGGGAATTGCTTTGTGAGAATAAAAAGGAGGGAGGTCTGGGCTTTAGGGATTTGGAGGGATTTAATTAGGCGCTGTTAGCCAAGACACTGTGGCGGATTGTTCTCAATACGGACTCTCTGGTTAATAAAATTCTTCAGGCTAAGTATGTATATGGGGGAGACTGGGCTGCTGCGGGTTTGGGTGCTAAGCCTTCTTTTATGTGGCGGAGCTTAGTATGGGGCAAGGAGTTATTGTGTGCTGGTATTAGATGGAGGATTGGTACGGGGGAAACAGTTAGAATATGGGAGGATAAATGGTTGCCGGCTCCCTGGACGTTTAAAGTTATCACACCGCGTTTCATGGAGGCCAATGCAAAGGTCAATCAGCTCATGTTGGAGCCAGGTATGTGGAATGTAGATTTCTTAAAGCAACATTTCTTACCTGTGGATGTGGATAAAATTTTATCAATTCCATTATGTGAAAGGAGTGAGGGAGATGTGGCTGTGTAGCATTTTAATGATGATGGGCGGTACTCTGTTAAATCTGGATATTGGTTTGGGATGGAGTTAAGAAGGATGGAGAGGGGATCGACTAGTGGTAGTGGGCATGCTAATTCACACTCCATTAATATTTGGAGTCTCATGTGGAATCTTTCGATTCCGAACAAGGTCAAGCTTTTCTTGTGGAGGGCTTACCATGCTTTTCTACCTTATGCTGAGCGTTTGTTTAAACGCAAGATTAGCCCTCATAGATGTTGTCGGCGGTGTGGAGGTGTGGAGGAATCCATTATTCATTGTATGTGGGATTGTCCTGTAGTTAGGAAGGTATGGAAGGTTAGTTGGTTAAAGGGGGTTGTTAAGACCTGGAGAGTGGCATGCTTTATAGACTTCTTTTCCCTTGTGGCTGATTGTGGAGAGCCACGAGAACTGGAGTTGTTTACTTTAATTTGTTGGTGGATATGGAAGGATAGGAATGAGGTGTTCCATGGTAAAAATGGATTATAACCGCAGCAGATTGTGGATAGAAGTGTAGAGTGGCAGCGTGAATTTGTTAGTGTAGCCTTGAAGAAAAATGGAGGACTGACAGGTAGCAGCATAGGTTTGGATGCTCAGGATGAGTCTATTGGAAAGGGGGCTAATGCACAGGGCGTAAAATTGTATTTTGATGGGGCTTCTGACATGGATGCAGGACGTGTGGAGTTGGGAGGATTAGTGATTGATGAAGGAAGGTGCTTGAAGGGGGCAACTGCAATACCCATGATTGAGGCTTTAGCGTTATGGCATGGCCTTAAATTGTGTAAGCATTTAGGTGTAAGCAGGTTGGTAATTATTGGTGATGCTGCAAATGTGATTAATGCACTAGGGCACTAGGGACTTGATTTAAGTGACATTGGAGGAGTAGTTGATGCAGTTCGACGAGTGATGCTAGAGTTTGAGGTAGTTACCTGGAAGCATGTGCGTAAGAGGAACAATGAAATTGCTCATGCCATTGCTCGAAGAAGTTTGAAGATGCTGCACACTATGTTTTGCCAAGAAGTTGGGGCTCCTTGGCTTCATGAATTAATTGTTTGATGAAAGCTATTGTTTTAGTTTCTGGGGGTTCTCTTTGAGAACAACTTTTCCCCATTGCTGTATTATCAGTTGATTTAATAAAAGTTTTCTTTTCAATAAAAAAAAATGCAATGGACATTTTGCAATCTGCAGGAAGCTAACTGCCATACTAATAATTTCAAACCTAGAAAAACAAACTCATTTGCAGATATACCTCAAGATATAGTATTGACTTCATTCTCAAAACAACTCACAATATATTTTTTTCAAATTTTGGAGCGGAAAGGCAATATGTTTAATGAGAAAGAGTTATACTCGCAACAACTAAATGAATACCAGACTTATCTTTATGTCCAAGCTTTCCACAAGGAAACATCCACTAACGATATCTACTTTTAAGATTGTTGGAAAATTTGGCCAGTGGATGCTACTTCTATCACCATATTTCACCTCCTACAAGATCTCAAAAATATAATATATTAATAACAAATAATAACCATAATATTATTGTCATAATAGATTAAATAACAAGGATTATAGAACTTATCTCTTGAATTTGTAGGCTACCGAAGGACACATTACTCGAAAAGAGTTTAAGGTTGAGGCGTGTAAACACTGCCCTTAAATGTAGATTTCGCCCCTCAGAGACAATGTATCGATGTAGCAGGTTTGTGGCGCGCTACCCTACAGGGTACAACAACCATTAATCATTGTAAGCGTACACTCGCAAACTTGGATCCTAGAACTGCATGATTCTTTCCTTTGGCAAAACGTATAATAGTAAAACTCTCAAAACTTTACGACAAAAAATAATTCAATAGAGAGAGAGAGAGAGACTGATTTTGAAAGAGATGATGAAAGATAAAGAGTCTGTCACTGTGGAGCAAGTGGTGTTTTGGCTTATAAAGGAGTTGCTAGCTAGTATAATTATACAAATCATAAAGAGATTGAATGATAATAGAGGGGTTACGAAATTGGTAAACAATATAACCCCCATGTATGAAACAATTATAAGATAGGTTATGATCATGATAAATATTAATATGAGTCAATTCTTAATTTATAATCCCCAATAAATGCTCTAAAAATAAAACGGAAATTCACAACTCTAAAATTTAAATTGACGCATTTAGAAAATAAGGCAAATACTTTCAACCATATAGTTGTGTATTTTGAAATATCAACTAAAATTCCAACACAAATTCACATTGATTTGATGTTGTGGGGAAACTGATCATTGAGAAAGAGTGGGGTTGTTGATTAGGGGTTGCTGGAGGTGGAAAGAGAAAGGAATTGAAGGGAGTACAGAGGATGAGGAATCTAATTTTGGGTGTAGATGTTCATGAAAGGATTCAATGGCATGGTCCAATTGTCTCTCTCTTCACTGTGAAGAAGAGAGGGAGAAGAAGAGTTAGTAGTGCATCTGATTTTGAGTGTATATGTTCTTGATTTTGCTTTGGTCTAGATACTGGGAATGAAGGAGAATGAGAGACAATAAAAATAAAATAAAAAGACAGATGAATTTTGGCTGTCAAACTTGACAGGTTGTGCCGTTGTGGGAATGGTCTTTTACCATGTTAGAATTGACATAAGAGTTGGAGAAAGTAAATATGTCAAAAGTGGTTGCTAGGCACTCCACGTGACAAAAAACTCTTCCACTTTAGATGATCTAAGCCTAGAATTGTACACCAAAAGTGCAAAAATCATTCTACCACCATGGTTAAGATGTATTTATTTAGTTAATTTTAGAGTTAACTATCTTTTTGGATACCATCTGCATCCCACTTTTGTGGTAGTTAAATGAAGTGACACACACATCATTTAATGAAATTTTTTTTTTTGAAAGGATGAAATTATTTGATAGGTTTGGTTTTGTGCTATATCAACTGCCATCTAAGGTGGATGTAGGTGATATGCATCCAAAAAGAAGGTTCACCTAGCATAAAATCTCTCTAAACTTTATACATAAAATGGTTTGTGCCCATAGAGTTCTAATTTGATCACACATACCCTCATACTATCCAATGGAGCCAATCATAGCCATCAATCAACTAATTCATCAAGTTTTTCATGAATTGTTTATGTAACGCGTCAATTCCAGTCCATTTTTAGCCTTAACGATGTAAATAATGTATTTCTTGAGTGACACAAGGCCAAAAAATAGTATAAGCGTGCTCACTATATCAATATTTCATGAAACCATTGATGGCTTAGATAAGTTTTGGCTATGATTGATAATATCAGAAAATAAAAAAGCATATGTGATCAAATTAAAAATTTGAGGATGCAAATAATATTTAGTTGTAAAGTTTAAAAAGATAAAATAAATTTAGCTCTTAATTTTGTCTATCGCATTAACATCTAATTAACTAAAACAACACTTTTCAAATAACCTAATAGTGGTATAATTTATTTTTGTTTTATATTTTAGCTTCTCAAAATAAAATTTCTGACTCTAGTACTGTATATGCCACCTCCGACATCATTCTCTCAAAACAAGAGAAACTTGTACTCAATTCATCATCGATGAAATCCCAAGAGATGCTTCAAGCCTCCAACCCCTGCCACAGGAGCTACCTGCAATCTCCCAAAAATGACCTCTGATATGGTAGTGACTGTAATTCTGGAAAGATCCTCCAACACAATCTAAACTTTTACATCAGTTATAATCTCGGAAGTTCCATGAAGCAGCAGCCGCCACACGTGGAGATCCAAATACTCGGCGATCAATGTCGTTGGTCAAAAATTGAAATGAATAAACAAGAACTTACGGACAGAATATGGTGGGGCCGTGTTACGCGCTGGCGTCACGAACTTTAATCCTGACCCTTGATAGGGTCGCCCGCATTCGTCTCTTTCTGTGTTTTCTTACGCCCAAACCATATTAATTAAAATTAATCCCTGAAAATTAATAAATTAATTATTCAGACACGTTTTGCTTGATGCGTGTCGTAAAAGCACGTTTTGTTTTTTTTTAATAGGTTAGGCACGTGTATATTCCACCTTCCCATGTGAAAAACCCCTCCCACCTTGTTTATATTTATCTTTTCTTTATTATTTTATTTGTTGGATTTTTATTCTTATCCCTTTGATTTTCTTTAGTCAAACCCCATCATCAATCATAGGGGTTTATATATTCATGCACTTCTCTAAAGCTTACAACGGCTTCAGTGTTTCACTCAACCTCCATCTCTTTCCCGTTGCAATAATTCTTCGAAGGCAAATCTGTATCAAACTTTACCAAATGTCAAGCATTTTAATTTTGAAAGGTAGATCTGTATGCTTTGTATGTGGATAACTTCTCTTCCTTCTCAATGTACTACTGTATCTTCTGTACTGTTAATGGCGGCTAGACTGTAACTTTTTAAGTACTGTTATATGCATGTCTTTGCTATGAATTGATTATGAAGAGGGTTGCGGATACATCCATGGCTTCTAGTCATTGAGACTCCATAAATTAATATGGAATATAAGGAGCTCAGTTGATGGAGGAAAAACTTATTTTTGTTCGTGCTAAAATGGGCATGCTTTATTTTGGGTGATCGAGTCAATATCATAACCACATGATTTTGATATCTAGTCTACCGGTTCCTCTTTCCTTGAAGTCTTTTTTTTTTTATTTGAGCTTGTTTAAGTGATTGGGTATTAGTGATTAGATCAACTTGATATCTAATTCAGGAGGCTAAAATTAATTTTCTTTTGAGATTAATGTTACAACAATCATCTAATTAATACATTTTCTTGTTAATGTCTCACTGCTAAAGACATGATCCTTGAGACGATGTGCGTAACATGAGCCTAAGGTTCCAAAAGGATTTGCAATCTAAGATTACCTGGAGGCCACTTACCCCGCATTTTTAGAGCTTTACCATAAATTTACTTTTTGAGGCTCACAACATACATGGACTTTTCTTTACAAAAAGGCTACAACACCCCCATTATGAGGTATGCAAATCTTAGACACCAAAATCTCAAGTAGACTCCATTAATACTTTACTGATTTAGATATCCGAGGCTCTTTAGATGGTATCATACTAGTGTTACTTTGATCAGTTTTATTTATCTTATAGATATACTGGACGATCAGGAGGGTTAGGTCGTCCTAATTTGGAGGACTTGTGGAACTCGATCTTGAAGAAATAATCTAATTTTAGACATCAACACAATCGGTTGTTATCGAATTGAGCTAAGAACATTCATTTTAAATTTTAATCTCATACAACGAGACAAAATGACAATAGAGCATAATTATTATTATTTTTGAAATTCCATTTGTAAGGTGTATTAGTTAGTTAGAAAATCACTAGAAGGAATCCAGATCTTGTCATTATCAATTACATCACGCTTTAAGTAGTGATTAAGAAAAGATAATTATTAATGTTAATAGGGGTTATGAATCAGGACATGGTTCCATTAAGATTAGTCATGCCTTTCATTATAATATGTTCTGCAAAGGTAAAATAATATATTACTTTGTTTGGGCAGCAAGTGGGTGAACTCTATTTTTGTTAGTCATCGAAAAAAAAAAAAGTGGGTGAACTCTACTGTCATTACAGTAATATATGCACATGGAGCATACGTACATGAGTCAGGAGCTCTGCCTATTCAATTAGGGAGAGGGAGAGGGAGAGGGATTTCGACTGGTTGTTTATACGATGCATGTTTATCATAATCTTGATTTACACTGTAGTCCTGTATAGTTTCACTCTTCGCAATCAAGTTCTTGAAATGATGAATTCACGTGCAAGGTTACATGATCTTTTTATTTTCTATTACAAAAAAAAAAAAAAAAAAACAGAACAACAAATAGATCCGCAAATTGATTATAAGTAATAAAGTCAAAAACTAAGAAGCCTACCGACTTCATTTTGTTACAATTTGAAATATCTATACATTCTAACTTTAATTAACAAAAGCATGACATTTAATGAAAATTTTGTTACTATAATGCCCCACAACATAAGTAAGAATAACTATAAACAACCAAATGTGTCTTTGATAGGAACGTGCCCCACGCACGCGACAGAGAAGGAAAACCCGGAGTAGTTCATTTCTCTCTCGGCTGAGCGCCACCGACGATCCTGCCGTTGCGTTCCGGTTCGGGAGGGGATGGCGTTGCTGGTTAGTGGTGGGTCTTCAGGGCAGAGACTCGGTCCAGGGGAGGAGGGTGGGTTCTTGATCTCGGGATGGGTAGATCTCTCGATCGGTCTCTCTCAGATCAGGGGCGACAGCGGTTGTGGGGATGCAGCAACTTGTTTCTGGCCAACGGTGGGAGTTGGCGTCATCAAAGGAGCGATCTGGGGTATGGTGGATGCGGGCAATTCGTGGTAGCAGGGATCCTGTTTGGGCTATGTTTCTGTCTGGTTTCTGGATCTGGTTGCGGTGTCAATTGGGTGTAGAATTTGTCTGCATATTAGCACGGTGGAGCGGCGGTATCGGGAGGCGGTGGGACCGTGGGGTGGCATTGATGGTGCTTGCCAGCGGCGGGATTGGGTGCTGCATTGGTGGAGTACTGCTTGGGGAAGTGGGTGTTGGGCTGGGCCCCTGTTTTTGGGCCTTGGTGGTGTGACTTGGTTTCAGTTTGCTTTGGTTTTAGTTGTGTTTTAATTAGGGTTTTTTGTTTGGTTTGGTTAGGTTTAATAAGTCTCTACTCTTCTGAGTTAGGGTGGGTCTCCTACTCTGTTGAGTTAGGAGTTGGTCTAGGTGTTCAGGCAGTTCAGCCATGTAAATGGTGTCATTCCTAAGGAAGAGGACGATTTTGTTCAAATCTGGTTTACTTTTGTTGTCAATTTGCTGGTATGCGATCCTTTACACGTGGTCTAGCATTATCGGACACGGTGTTGAAGAGGACGCTGCCTTCTTGGCGGTTGATTATAAGATTTTACTGGAATTTTCGGGGTCAAATGTTCAAAGTAGCCTCGGAAATGGGCGCTTGGTGGTTAGAGTTTGGACCCTTTGGCCTGATGGTCTCTGTAACCGTGGTTTCTTGGGGTTTAGGTTTATGTCTCCTCCATTGTAAGCGTGATTGATTAATGGATATGTTCTGTTCTAAAAAAAAAAAAAAAAAAAAAAAGTAAGAATAACTATAGTTATTTGTCAACTAACACTTAACATAATGATATATATATATATATATATATATAGATATTTTACCTTCAAATTCAAACTACAAAGGTTTTCAGTTCTCACAATGATTGTCTCCTTGCCATCCGAGAAATCTTCTCTAAGATCAAAGATTATTTTGTTCTTGGTGAGCTTGCAGAGGATATCAAAGTCATGTTATTTGCTCACCTCAGATCAGGCTTCCTCATGCACCGAAAACTAAAAGGCACGTAGCTCATAGATTAGCTGGTAATTTTTTTGATACTAATGTTCATTTTGATTAATTATCTAATGTTTTAGAATTAATTACTCTCGTTTATAATTGATAGATATTATCGTATGTTCTGATAAAATCACTGTATAATTTATTCTCATCTTAGATCTCACCTTGCACAAGAGGCAAGGTACACAGAATTCGGTCTAATTTAAACTCCTTTTCCAGATCGATTTCACATGCCTCCTATGAGCAAATGTCAAAAATCTTAAAGGTGACCTACATGATCATCTTTTACCAACCACAACCTAAATTATCTTCCTGCTCTTTCTTTTTTTCTTGGCCAAAAATGACCAAAATGATCCCCCATTGCCCCATTGTAGGGCCTTCCACAATGACGAGACAGTTGTGGGGATAGATGCAGAGCAAGTGAAATGGGGAAAAGTCGCAGGAGCTAAACGTGAAAGCAATTCTAACCCAAAGTCCCTCAACGAGCCATTAATCATGGCCTCCATATTTTTATGTTTTTTTGTGTTAATTATTGTTTCATATATAATTGCTGTTTTCTTTTTTCAATTATTGCGGTTTATCTGGTTCGTCGTTTTGTAGCAGCCTTCGTGACTCGTACACGACAACGATTAACACGACGTCGTACAGCGACTCAAACACATCATGCGTGCATGGACCAATTCCGCATCGTCTCTATATACACTGTACGCATTTTAACGGGCTCTTCTCAGTTTGGCAGCTGGTGCAACCACAAGTCAACACGTGGTGGGTCATGATTCGGTGCCATTTTAAGCTGACGAAATCCGAATCTACCAGAACTATGAATGCACTGTACCTTGTCTTATTTTAGCTTTCCTCCAAGTAACTATTTTTTTTCCTCCCCTCCCCTGGTATGTAGCTGTAAATAGGCTGCCTTTCTTATGGAATTGAAAGTGTAAAACAATAATTTTCACTTAAATATATTAGATTTGGCCAAGTAGTGGGAAATGGTGAAAAAATATAGAGCTAAAATTATTTTATCACTCTGAACTTTATACCTAAAATTATTTGTGCCCCTATACTTCTAATATGATCGCTTGTGCCCCTGTATTCTCCAATGTGATTGATTATAGCCAATTCTTAACTAATTCATCAATCTCTTTATATAGTGTTGCCCACTCAAACTAGATTTTGGCCTTCAATCATGCAAGATAAACACATCATTTACACGTCGAAAGTTAAAAACTAGCCCTAAGTGGACTCTCATCATCACCAATTTATGAAGAAATTGATGAATTGGTTTACTAATGGCTTTGGTTTATCATATTGGAGAGTACAATGGCATATGTGATCAAATTAGAAGTTTGGGGACAAATGATTTTAGGTGTAAAGTTCAGAGTGGTAAAATGAATTTAACTCAAAAATATATCAGGAGTAACCAAAAGCAGAGCTAGATTTTTATTTTTTTTATTTTTTTATTTTTTTATTTTCAGGTGTGCTAAAATTTCAACATAAAACTGGAAATGCATTTTATTTCACTATATAAAAAATAAAATAAATAATTTTCAGATAGTTAAGAGCAAGTGCAGCGGTTCTCTTTTGCCCGGGCTCCAGCAAGGAAAACCGACGTGGTGATCGGCCACAAGCAAAGTTGGTCCTCCACCGGTGAAAGTTTGCCTAGCCATTTATTGGCTTTTCTTGACTGAGGCGAAGAAAAAATGCAACACAGTGACATTTTTCTTGACTGGGTTTGAGGGGTTGCCAGCTCGGCCCAAGGATTCAAGTGGCTGACATCACCAGCAGACCCTCCACTGCAACACGCTAAAGGCAGCGACTGGGTCACGAATGGAGGACGCGTGGCGCCGCAAAGGCAGGTCGAGTGACTCCAGACTCTTGTCGTGTAGCGGATCTCTTTTGGGCCCTGCCTGTGCCACGTGCAACAGAGCCGTTGGGTCATTTCGAATTGGCTGCCTAACGGTCATGAAATCTGATCCGTCCATTTCAATTAAGAAGAGGATCCAACGGTAAATAATTAATAACCACTATATATATGTAACGTTAATAAACGGTAACAAAAAAAATTCTAAAAATTTCTCTATAAATACCTAGGATTTTCTTTACATCTCACACCAAAAAAATTAGAGTTCATAGTTACACCTTCCTCCTCTTCATATAGCTCTCATTATCCAAATTTTTCATTATCCAATATTGCCGAACAAAGGGGAAACACACGTCCAGTGGTCGGACACGTGGGAGATCAAAGTGAAGATGATAATACCGAAGAGAAAAGGAGATGGACGGATGAGGAAGATGTTCAACTATGCAAGTCTTGGAAAGCTATAAGCCAATGTCCGGCTGTGGGCACAAATCAGAAAAAAAAATGACTTATGGTTGCGCGTGAAGCGACACTTTGACGCAAATTGGCCTAAGAGCCGATCAACCCAATCTTTGCAGGGAAGGTGGAAAATATTGAAGGTTGAACTCTTTGAGTGGCATTGTGCATTAAGGCAAGCGAAAAATTGGTACAAGAGCGGTTCGAATGCGGTTGATGAGGTATGTATTTGTTGATAAATCATTTAATTTGTTTATATATTATAGTAAAATATTACATGATAAATAATGTAGTAATTATAATATCGTTTTAATTGTAGTAATTGCTTTTTGTTACAATTAAAATAATTAGTTGATAAATAATGATGTAATTACAACGTTGTTTATATTTGTACTTATTGATTTTTATTGTAAAACTGTGAGATACTTTCTTATTAAAATTATGACCTTTATAATAGATGACCCTTCATAATAGCGTTTATGTTTATACTAATTGAATTTTTTATTAATTTTTTTAATTACGTAGCAAGATGAAGCACATAAATTGTGGCATAACGGGATGAAGAAAAAAGGGAGGACCAAAAGACACATGTTTCAGAGTTTTGATAGTTACGCTGTTGTGGAGGGCTTTGCACAATTTAAAGACATCCCTAGCCATACATCCGGAGGAACATCAAATGAAGGAAATCAACATATGCGCACACAACTAATTCCTGGAAATTCTCCCATCAACTTGGACATGGATGTAGATGAGGTAATTGCAGGTGAAACTGCAAATCCTAATGTGAGGCCTCAAGGAAGGAAGGTTGCAAAAGAAGCAATACGGAAAGGAAAGAAGGCAGCGAAAGATCAAAGTCCTTTGTCAAGCACTCTCGAGAGTATAGCGAACAACCAAATAGAGGCAACCGCAGGCAAGAAAAAAATCAATGACGAATTCGCTCGAAGTCTCCAAGAGGAAGAGAAAAAAGCATGTATCCTCTTGCAAATCGAAATGCGAAAGAGCAACTCCTATTTCAAGAAAGGCAAGATCGAATTAAAGAGAGGGAAGAGCGTATTATGAAGATTGATACAAGTAAAATGACGCCAAATAAAAAGCGTTATTGGTCAAGAAAACAAAAGAATATAGCGGAGAAAGAAGATCTTGACTAGCAGCTGCCACCTTCTATGGGTGGATACTATCCGCAACCCAATTTTGGTGGTGCATTCCCACAACCAAATTTTGGTGGTGCATACCAACAACCTCCTTACCCCGGTGCATACCCACAACCACTTTGCCCTGATGGATTCCCACAATCTCCCTTAACCGGTGGATCCCACCACCTCCCTTCACGGGTGGATTCCCACAACCCCCTTACCCCGGTGAATACTATCCGCAACCACCTTACCCCGGGGGATATCCTACACAACCACAATTTTCACCTTTCTCTACGGGTGAATCCACCAACCCTAACCCTAATGATGACCATTCAAACGCAAATTGGATTCCTAGAGATGATGAGGATTATGATTTGAATAATTAGGTGATTATGCATGTTGTTAATTGGATTGTACTTATTCCTAGTTTTTCATTTATGTAAGCATAAATTTTATGAAATAAAAGTTGTGTTTGAAAATTCCTCTTATTAAAGCACACACCCTATATTCAAACTAGTAAATTGCATAAATCTCCATTATTATCATCTATTTACATCAAATATATTCTAATTTTAAATTTTTTTTTTTGAAAAAAATAAATAAATAAATGAACGGTGAAAAATAATATGAACAGTAAAAATGAGCAGTTATAACACTAAATGAACAGTGAAAAATGAATAGTTAAAATTGATGAACAGTCTTGACCGGTCAAGAAAAACACCGGTGGAAACCCATGTCCAGTGGCAGTGAATAGTAACTTGACTGGTCGAATTCTTGACGTCTCGACTTGCCTTTTCTTGACTACGGGTGAACTTGCTCTAACTACCTATGTCTGCAATAACCACCCACAATTTCAGATAACTTCCCATTTTTTTTTTTTCAAATAACTTGTATTTTTTTTTCTCAATATAATAATTATAAAAATTTTACACATGCAGAGCATGTGAGCAGAAAACTAGTTTCACTAAAGATAACAGTTCAATTTTTGGCAAAGTGGGGCTTCAGTAAATTTTACTTGGTTCCCCTCTATAATAGGTTCAAGTCCAGCATTTAATGGCCAACTTCAGTTGGCTGAGCCCACTACTTAGCTCCGCCAGAAGAGTAACAAATAGCAATTTACTTCGTCTCAAATAAATGGGATGCCAAATGTGGGGTTTTATTCAAAAATTTCTCGCATAAAATGCAATTAGTGTACACACAATGGGTGTGCACAATTATTAATTAAATAGATGTGGCCAAACTTTTTCAAAAGAAGTGGGAGTTACTACAAATAGTGGGAAGTTTTGTCCTTAATGAAATGCACATAGTGGGTAAGTGAGAAGTTATCTGCAGATGCGTGAAATATTGTTTTCTCATTGTTTTCAATTTTGTTTTTTTTATTTACCTTCTTATCCCTTAATTATTTAGTATAATCTCAAATTAATATATGATGTAAGGATCTATATGTAATTTCATATGCACTTTGCCTAACAAAACATCTTCTCTTAATAATAGTATTTTTGTTAGCCAAAGTGGACGTGAAAAGACACAAAGACCCCCATACCATATATTATTTTTAAATAATTTCTAATATTTGAATGGTACTATATAGTAAATAATAAAATACTAGTAAACAGTTAAAAGAAAAAAAATGTTCCCACTAACTTCCCACTACCCTATTATGCAGATAACTTCTTACTACCCTCATCTGAAGATAACTCCTCATATTTCTCTAACTTCAATAATTACCAAGATATAAATATTAAAAAGTAACTTTAAAACAAAAAATCTGTTTGTGGGCAAGACTATATAAATATTAGAACTAGATTAGAGAACTGCACATACTCAATATTATGAAAATATATATGAAATATTTTATTACAATACAATTACGATTCTATGCAACCGACGTACGTTCAATTGTTGAAGCATAAGTATTCGTGCATGTAAGTCACTAACTTATATAACGGAAATGCTCCTTATCTTATATATTATACCCACTAATTCATGCATGTGTCTTATGTTTTAACCATCTAATTAATTAAAGGGATAATGACCACTTACCCATAGAATACCAAATACAACCCCATACACTCCACCAACTTATTTTCAACCCCACTCACACAAAAGTTTTCTCTTTTTCTCCCAACTATTCATTTCACTTAATATTTATCCCATTAATACCCATTTCTCTAGCTTTTACTATTCTTTTGTTTCCTTTTATTTTCTTTGATGAAACGTGGTGGGCCCATCTTGAATTTATTTGTCTAAATATAATTGCAGTTGAATTGTATCCTCCATTCGACGGTAAGCAGTAGATTTACTATTCATAATTTCGATCGTTGATAGACTTGAATTAGTTGCAATCTGCAAGAATACTAGCAAAGAATTGAAAAAAGAAAGAGAAAAATTGAAAAAGCTGAAAGACTATAGAGATAGTCTTAACAGAGAGACTCCCAATTATTGGGATATTATTTATAGACTCCAAACTAGGATCTATAAATTAGAAGAAGATATTGATAATCTTTTATATGTTCTAGAAATAGAACAAAAACCACTTGATTATTTGAGCATTGGTTAGATCCGCAATCGCTGGTATCAGAGCTTGTAAAAATAGCTCAAAGGAGAACCCCTCCTTAATGGGGACAATGTCAGAATTATTATTAGAGAAGATAAATTCTCTACTGAAATCTTCTGATGAGAAATATCAGAAGCTGTTACTAGAAATATCTAGATGTCAAACGCATCTAGAAAAACTACCTACTATAATCCACCAATTGGAAAGATTGGAAAACAAACTGGATTATATCAAGGAACTTCCAAAAACGGAAGAAGAAAAGCTGACAGTTGTCAGTAGAAAAATCAATGAACAGCAAAAAACGCTGGATTATATGAAAAATATACTGAAGGATAAGAAAATGCCTACAGTAAAAAAGAAAACTAATGGATTCAAACCATTAGAAAAACCAAATACGAATCGTGTTCCAAACATGATTTTTCTGGAACCATCTACTAGTCAGACTAGTATCCGGTATGAAAACCCGGAAAAAATAGAAAAAAGAGAAATAAAGATGTTAAGCATCTTTGGAAAAAAGAAAGGAGTACAGCTCCTAAATGCTGAAGAATTTGAGTTCAATGAGATTGAACAAGAAGTAAAAAATTCCTCAATCCCAAAGTTAGATTTTAAACAGATCTACAAAAGAGGAAAATTTGATTTAATGGATAGCCATTACTTCAAACTACTGGAGATTACAACCCCAGCAACAGCAGGTGGAGAGACTGATCTTCTACTGATCACTCCAGCAGAAGTTGCCAAAGCACAAGCAAAGAAATATCAATTTATGCATATTGGAGCAGTCCAAGTAGGCATAAACCTGCTTGCTCGTGAAGGCATAAACTGTTCGGTCCTATGTGTTCTACAGGACAACAGGTTAACAGACTTCCAAGCTAGTCTGTTGGGAACACTCGAAGCATCCTTATGTGACCAAGTAGCGTATTTTAACTGCTTCCCCAACTTCACCACCAGCCTGAAAGATGCAGCTCACTGTCTCAGACTGAGAGTCAAGACAGATGGCATATCCATGAAAGAAGATATGCAAGAACTCGCAATAGTATACATGATATACTATAAATTGATAAGTACCACAGTAGCCCCTAAGACAAGGATTACAAATATCTCAGGTCTTACTACTGGATTCCTCACCAATCAAAAGAACCATTCACAGCAGATCCACAAAGTTACTTGGAATGAAGTAACATTTCCTATTGAATGGAAATTATCCGGTCCAAAAAAGCAACCGGAAAGAGCAAAAGCAAAAATCTACGAGAGTAGAAGAACTGAAGAAATCAGCCTCAACTTCGACAGTCACAGGAAAAGTGATGTCTGTCCTGAGAACCTCAGGATAAACAGCAGTCTTCTGAGGAGAAGCTACAGCACTAGAGAAGCTAGTGTCAGTGGTACAAAACCCACTATTGAAGAACCAATATCAAAAGAAGATCTAGAAGCTGATCTAAACAGACCAGTCCAAATGCTCAGAGCTGAGAGGCTCTATGATCTTTATGAAGAAGCTGAGAATTGTGAACATCCTGAACGATTAGAAAAACTAATCGAAGAAATGAAAGAATTCAAATTCAGAAAGACAAGAAAAGTCTTTCCTTATCAAGATATTGAAATGGAAGAAGGAGAAAGCTCCAGAACTTTCATTAGCAAAGAAAAAAGGGAAACTAAAACTCCCAGTTCAGAAAGCCCCCACAGGTAAAAAAGGGGAAAGAAATTCCCAAAGATTTGTCCCAGAAGACAATCTGCCAAGAGTTCCTATCACGAACTATGGCATCTGGTTGAATCTAGACAAGAGTCTAGACAAAAGAAAAACCATTGACCAATGGGTAGATAGCCTAATGATGGCTTCTGCACTTACCCTTGGCAAATTTGAAGCACCAGATTTGCAGGTGTACTATGAAACTACTCTCACTGGAATGGCAAAAAAGTACTACCTATCCTTCAAAGAAACTGCCAGAGGAAGAGACTGGCTTGAGGAAATCAAAATTCAAAATCTCCGTATGATTTTGCAGTACCTCTGTACGATCAGTTCTGTGGAGATCTCTCAAATCTAAGTGAGAAAGCCAAAGAAACGGCAAAGTCGAATATCTATGCTCTAAAAATTTGTGACATGAGATATTTCGAAGAATACCTGAATGAATTTCAGGAATATTACTGTACAATTGGTGAACTAGAGAATACTGATCTAGTTAATCTGTTGCACAGAAAGCTCCCCGAACCATGGAGGACAGCTGTGAGAGAAAGCATAGCTGAAAAACCAATTGAAAGATTTTCAGTTGGAGGAATTGCCGACAGAATCCGGCAATTACTAAAGGAGCAATGCAAAGCCAATCTTAGAGCTAAGATGGCCAAAAAGCAACTCAAAGGAGTTGAAAATTTCTGTTATGGAATACTGGATATGCCCACAAACTGGGGATGTCATGAATCCAAATTCCACAGAAAAAAAGAAAGAAAAATATTACTTTAAAAAATTCAAAAAGAGTAATCAGAAGAAGAATTGGAAATTCCAGAGAAGTTCCAATTACAAGAAGCAACATGATGAAGATCCAAAAAAGAAATTCTTCAAGAAAAAGAAGAATATTCATCAGCATAAACAACCAAGCAAGAAAGCTTGCAGATGTTGGTTATGTAAAGCTAAAGGGCACTATGCCAATGAATGCCCAGAAAAGGATAAAAGATCTACTAAAGCTCTCTTTGAAGAATATGAGCAAATAGTAGAGTAGCAAACATGAAAGGCTACGAAATAGCCTATTCTGATGATGAAGATGATGACAGGTCAGTCTACTCTGCCTGGTCTGAAGAAGAAGAATCATCAGATGAGTCTGAGATAGATTCTGAAGTAGAGTACTTCGAATCCAGACAAATGAATGTTTTGAAAATCAAAAATTGGGAAGAAAGCAAGACAGAATCCTTCATGTCTTCTTATCAGGTGAACCCTGGTACATTCGTTTGTGACTACTGCTTTTGTCACGAAAAGAATGGTCTCCCTATGTTCTGCGAAGAGTCTAAGAAGACTTATCACAAAGAATGCTTCATAGCTGAAGCAAGAAGAAAAACCAAGAATGGTCTTGTTAGCCAGTTGGTTGAGCAAGAATATGAAGAATATTTTGCTGAGAAAAAGGCGAAAGAAGTTGAAACTCTGCTCCAGGAAACCATGGAACCATCTTCCTCAAAAATAAAGGAAGAAATCATCGGAAAAGAAAACATCGATGAAGATATTGAACTGGTTGAAATACCAGAAAATGTTGAACTGGTAAAACCACAAGAAATTGTTCATCTCTTAGAACGACAAGAACGACAAGAGGTTACTGACACATGGGATCTACTTGGCCAACCATCGGGCAAGTTTAATTATAAAGTCAGATATGACCCTCCGTCATGGTTCAGTAATCCAGACAACAAAGAGATAACTCCTACAGACTGGGATGATAATACAAAACCTTCTAGTTTTGATAAATCACCCAATCAGGAAAATGTTCCAGAAGAATGTAAACCATTCATTCCAAAGGAACAAGCTCAAGAAAATGAGCTTCATCAGTCAAAAGTCGTCTCTACAAGTAGATACAGCAACTACATAGATATTGGACTAAAATTCCCTGATCACAGAAAATATCATCTACATGCTTTTGTAGATAATGGATAGGGATTTACTGTTGCAAAAAGATTTGCAATTCCAGATGAACTCTGGAAAGAAGACAAGAAAAAGTCAGCTACTGGTGTCACATTTGATGGAAGCCATCTCACCATGAAGAAAGTAGCAAAAAATGTTCATATCACCATTGGTGGAGGAACATTCACCATCCAGAATGTTTGGCAATCTGAAGGCCAAGGATCTGATTTCTTGTTGGGAAATGATTTTATTCTCCAACAACGATTCATTCAGGATGAGGAAGCAATAGGCTTCAGAAAAGGAGAACGGGTGTTCTGGACAGACCGACTCACACATGCATTCAGTGTGGTAGGTCCCGGTTTTACTACTCACTATCAGAGATCGCAACAGAATAGTGGTGATCTTACCCCCTACAAACCCAAATTTGAGCCCATACTCCAAATCAAACAACAAGAAGAATTGCTTGTTGAAGAATCTTCAGAAGAAGAAGAAGCTAGTGAAGATGAAGAATCTAGTTTCATCCATGAGCACAACCTCAAGCACTTTCAGAATAAGCTTGAGTCTCAGCAAATTCCCACTCTTGAAAAAATCAAGAAATTTCTACAGCAGAATGTAGATACAAATCCTCAGAAGTTTTGGGAAAAAGACCCAGTGGTCTGTGAATTAAGATTGCATGACATGAATGCTATCTGCCATGTCAAAGCCATTCCTCAGTACAAAGAGGAAGATCAAAAAGAATTCAGAAGTGATATTGAAGATCTCCTGAAAAAGAGATTAATTCAACCTTCCACTAGCCCTCATCATGCTCCAGCATTCTACGTGAGAAATCATGCAGAAAATCTACGAGGAAAAGCTAGAATGGTGATTGACTACAGAGATGTCAACAAAAAGACTGTCAAAGATGGATATCAGATCGCTCAAGTAAGAGTACTGATCAACCAGCTCAGAGGAGCAAAAGTCTTTTCGAAATTCGATGCGAAGTCGGGTTTCTGGCAGGTCAAGATGCATCCTGAGAGTGTACCTCTCACTGCATTTGGAACACCACAAGGACATTACGAATGGCTGGTAATGCCTTTTGGTCTAAAGCAAGCTCCCTCAATCTTCCAAAGAAAGATGGACAACATCTTCAAGCATGTAGCGGAGTTCTGCGTCGTCTACATAGATGACATCCTGGTCTTCTCCAAAAACAGAGAAGAACACATGAAACACCTCCACGAGGTAGTAAAGCTGATAGTTCAGCATGGAATTATCCTAGGTGAGAAGAAAATCTTCTTTATCCTTGATGAAGTCGATTTCCTAGGGATAAACATCAAGAATGGAGTCATAAAGCTCCAACCTCACATCCTTGAGAAGATCTGGAAGTTTCCAGATAAAATCCCTGATGCTAAGAGTCTAGAGAGATTCCTTGGTGTCATAAATTATGGGAGAGATTTCATCCCTAAAATCTCAGGGTTAACAGCAATGTTATCTCCCAAGACAAGTTCCAAAAGAAAATGGAACTTCACAGAAGATGATGAACAGATCGTGAAGCAGATAAAAAATCTCTGCAAAAACCTCCCTCCTCTTCAACAACCAGAAGAGAATGATGAAATTATCCTCCAAACAGATGCGAGTGATAATTACTGGTCTGGTGTAGTTCTGGCAAAAACGCCTGGAACTAACATTGAAAAGATCTGCAAATTTTGTAGTGGCAAGTTCAGCCCTGCAGAACTAAACTATCCCACAGGGGAAAAAGAAATTTTGGCTGTCAAGAAAACGATTTTAAATTCTCCAGCTTTTCTTGGAAAACCCTTTACTGTCCGCACCGATTGTGCCAGAGTAAAGAATTTCAAAAATTTCAAACTTGATAAAGCTGCTGATAGAGGAAGATTAGCAAACTGGCAATTATTTCTTAACCAATATGATTATAATGTTGAATTAATTGCAGGAAACAAGAATTATCTTCCAGACGCATTGACCAGGGAAATGGCAATGTTCAGCCAAAGAGAAGACGACGAAGGTCGTAATCCCAGAAGCAGAAGAACTGGGAAAGAACATGAACCTGAAGAAGAGCCCATAGAAACCAAAGAAAAAATCCTTAAAAGGTTTCTGCTAAGTCCAAAAGGCTTGGCCTCAACTGATCAATCTCAGGGTAAAAGATTGGCTAGCCCGTCTCAAACGGCAGACGGTAAAGGCTCATCAAGACCGTTGATGGCTGCTGCTTTGCCAAAAAGCAGACCAACTCCAACTGGAGTCATAAATGTTTTTAATTATGAATTAAGAACTTTTGATACTCCTGTGTTCAGAACTGGCAGGAGACTAGCTTATCACCAGAAGGCAATCCTGGATAATCTCTTATTTGCCTTTCAAGAAAGAAGCAGTGGTCTGATGTTCCCAGCTCTCTTTGCCTTAGCTGAAGAACTCTACGAAAATGGTAGACCACAATCTGAAGAAAGTCATATGCAGCAGAGTGCTGTAAGAAAAGAAAAAATTTCCTTCCTTGAAAGTCCAGAAAGTGCTAGGGTCCCTGTCATGGCACTAAATGAATCAGACTGGCATGAATTCCATAGTCTGATAGGAAGACATAATCCAGAAGACCTGGTTCCTTCAACTCTCTTTATTGTTTCAGGTCCTTATGTTGGAAGATACCTGGTTAATGTTCAGAGTGAACATCCTCAAGAACACAAGCTCTGGCTTGTTGAAAATGGTTTTGTCCATAATCTATGGACCAAAACAAATGATGATCTCAAAGGTTTGCCGCCTATCATTGTCAACACAGTCAAAAATATAAGAAAGAATGACTGTATACTTCGTCTGAAGTTCAAATCCACTCCTCCAGAATGGATCCAGAAGGCAAATGGTGAAGTTGAATATATTCCTCCATATCATTATGTAAGAATCATTCAAAGGAAATATCTTCAACCAGCCTGTGTAGGGTACAATGGCCAGCCAAACTCAAGCAGTCCATGGATGAAGGCCATAACTCTAGAATATATCAAGAAGATCATCTCTGAAGATGTCCATAATACCTTCCTAGCAGCAGGAGAGAAAATCATCATCACTGCTTACGATCATCCTGACGTAGTCAGCAGTGACTTATTCCTATCTCTCACTAGAAAAGAGATAGACTCGACACTGGCATGCTTACGATGGGTGGAAAAACTTGAAACAGACAACCACTACAAGATGTATGTTGATACAGATGTCGAAGACAATGCAACAATTGTTCGAATGGCCCAGGCAGACAACGACTCGTTTGTCCTTGGTCACAATTCAGAAACCGACGAGAACATGTGAAGCAGCAGGTGCAGAAAACACTGAAAGTTCTTTTGGATTCTTCCCAAAAGCGACTTTTGCTTTTCAAAAAAGCAGGTGAAAAACATTTCACCTAAAGGAATCTGCTTTTCCCCAGCCGACCTCCACCAGCAGGAGCACTAAGGAAAGCAGGAAATCACGGAGTCGTTCTGTACATTTTATAGTTTTGAATTGTAATTTGAGTTCCGCTCCCTATATAAGGAGTTTTAGCTTCTCTTAGAAGGCATTCGAAAAATTCCATATCAGTTCATACTAGTTCTAAGAATAGCAGTGTGATATTCCTTCCTGTCTGTGTGAAGAAGTGTGCTTTCATTTCAAGTAAGTACTGTAATCATTCTTATGGGTAGCTAAACAGCTTTCAGCTGTTTACCTGAGAATGAGGCTCTGAATTCCTATCTTGTAATTATGTTTATATGAATAATTTCAGTGTGTTCACCCACTTCATCAATTTGTAAATTAGCAAGTTAGTTTCTGTTATGTTATTATCTATCATGTTCGGCCAGTATCTTATACTTTATTTAAAAGTTCAGAATTCCTGGTTTTTAGAAAAAACGTGCCACAGCTTAGGATAGAAACAAGCAGCAGTGATTCCGCCTGTTAAAGTAACCGTTAGGCAGGAGGCCGTTAGGTGAAAAAACTTGGGCATGTTGAAGGCTAGTTTTGTTTTTCTCAGAAGTTGGAACATGATTTTCTAAGAAAAAGTGAGTTTTGGACCCAAAAGTCAGCATAGGATACACTAGGCACTACTTTAGAAATGACTACCCTTATGAGTCTTTTCACCTAAAAGTTGTGTAAATGGGCAAAATACAAGGATGTTGGATTGATTGGGCAAAATATCTTGAGTTTTTGGGCAAACGGGCACAACCCCTTAATTAAACACCAATAAGTAACTAATCAAAAACATGTTTATTTTCCAACAGGGCCTACCTAGCTAGCTTTTTCCATTTCCTCAAAAAAAAAAAAAAATTAAATAAACTAGCTTTCTCCGCGATATTTTGAGTTTGCAATAATATGGATAAGGATTTTGAATAATTGAACTTAACTTGGACAGCTGGATCATCTCAATTTGATATTATAATTGAGACATATTTAATGAGGTTAAAAACGAATGAATGATAAGTAAACGAAGCCTCACCGGCCAAAAACCCCAGCTCACTGGCAGTGGTCGCAGCCAGCTAGTGCAAATTTAGTAAGAGATTCAACACGTGGTCAGACAAAAAATTAAAGATGCTCAAGTTCTGTCTGCGTTAAGAAACACGTGTTCCAGAGTCCAAACTGTGTTTTTGCCAAAAAAAAAAAAAAAAAGTCCAAACTGTGTGCGAGTGGGAGAGTCTGAAACTCTGAAAGAGTGACACCCTAACCCTAATTAACACTAACTCCAACGAGAAAGAGGGAGCAAATTTAAGTGCGTGGAGTAGAGGCGGAGGGTGCAGATCGAGGCAATCATGAAGCATATATGTTTAATTTATGCTGATGTTTAGGTTCGAGTACTACTCTAATCAGTAATCACAGACCAAAAAGATTGAAAAGGTACGAGCTAGTCTTGGTCTAAATAGTCTCAGTAGGAGAATATCTGGAAAGGTAATGACGCACATGTTTGTTTTCTGATTGATTAATTAGACTAATAAATTTAGATTGACTTGGGGGTAGTTCGGTAGTCTTGGAGATGTGGCATTGCTGTATGATGAAACCGATCGCCCCAACTTTCTATAGTGCTCGAACTTTTCTCTTCCACCTGCTTTTGTTTTGGGACATGCAGTTTCCGTCGACCTTAATCACCTGATTAATAATGTTACACTAGCTTAATTAGAAAAATTAATCATAAGAAGATTTTACAGCGACTAATATAATAAATACCATTTTAACAACAAATGAGAAAAGTTGTTAGGTGATCTGTGCAGTCCAGTTGAATTCGACATTGTTTTGTCTATGGCTTTGCACTCGACCTCAGGATCTTCAACGTACGTTTTCCTTGTATTACCTTATCGCGACGTGTTTTACTTGCATCGGGGATGGAGGCTGGGCTGTAGTCTCTCTCTCTGTTGGGTTTTTGGTGATGACCGACATCATGGTTCGAGTCTTAATTTTATTGTTCTCTAATCTCTATTGTGTCTACATCCCGGCTCCTTAAAGTTTCTCATTGCTGGGGCTTTTAGAGGTTTTTGGATTTGTATCTATGTCCCGACTGATATTTGGATCCGAATTGGTTGCGAGTTCGGATCTGAACCTTTCTCCGTCTTTTTTACTCGAATTTATATACAGTGCTATAACACACCAGTGACACAACATATCAAGCATATCTACAATATTTGGTGGATATTTGGATTCTCAGGACATGCAAACTAACAAAACCGATCGATTGACTATGACATTCTTCGTTCTGATTCATGAATCATGAACGTTCTTAGTCTGCATTTTAAACGTGCACGACATTGACTACCCAGTATCCACTATATTACTTATGATTGGTTATTTTGTGGAGAATAACTATAGCTAAGGACCCTTGATGCCACAGGTACCTGTGGACTCAAAATGTGAGAGGCAACTGTCAGTTGGTCCCAAGTTGAGGAGATTTCTCTAGCCAAAAGTAAGATGCGGTTTCATACCATAAATAATTTGTCCATTTTTTTTTTAGACTAGTGTTCATTATCAATAACAAGATTCAGGAGATTTGGTATATTTTATAAAATAAAAAAATAGCCACGTAGAATTTGGTTCTTATCTATACATATATAAGAAAAGAGGCTTTGTTCATTCTAAAAAAAAAAAAGAGGCTTTGTTAGTTAAGGTGGGTGTGAAAAGACAATAAAATCCTTAAACTTTATATCAATTTAAATTAATAAATTTTGATAATTGGGTGGTAGTATGGTAAATAGAAAAATTAAAAATTATATAAAAAGAAAATAAATAATTTTTCAAACAGTTAATTACTTATATCTGCAATAATAATCTATAATTCATATAACGTCCAACTTTTTTTTTCTCAAATAACTTATATTTTTTTCTCAACATAATAATAATAATTTCACACATACAAAACATGTGTGCAGAAGACTAGTTTCTAATATCAAATTAGAAAAACAAAAAGAGAAACCATTTGCTATTCCCTCGAACTTCTGTTGATCAGAACACCCTAATTACCTAATAATACAAGTGTGAAAAAGTAATGGACAGTAGTATATAGTGGGGAAAGATTTGGGACCATATATAGTTGCAAAACATTAAGGGTCAACGTCGTACACTAAAATATCAATGATAATAGCTATTCAAAATTTCAAATACGAAGACAATTACATTGAAAAAAAATTTATTTTGAAGAGAACTATCAAGGAATTTGCATGTACAGAAGAAATGCATGCAAGACCGCAAATCTAACAAAACTTATACCTGAAAACTATATCTTGCTCAGCAAAATTCTTAAGCTATACAAAAGTTCAATCAAAGAAAAATTGTAGCTAGCTAGACAAGGCTAGCTATATAATACAAGAATGTATGATTGTGGGAGGAATGTGAAATCAGATTCCCAATCACAATGTACTCAAGAAGGACGGTTTGTATAGCCGCATGGGATTGAAATAGTTCTCTGTTGCCTGTTGGTTATACAGAGAGAGAGAGAGAGAGAGAGCGTATAGACAGAGAGAGAGAGAGAGAGAGAGCGTATAGCCGCATGGGATTGAAATAGTTGGCCCCTCCATGGTTCACCCATTAAGTGCTAGTCTCCGACATCTACAGCCCACATTTTAAGGCATTATTATGTTTCTTTGTTCTAGAATTTCATTCCTCCCTACTGATAATTCATAATTTCACTGTTACTGACGCAGTCGAATTGATAATTAGGTTTACTAGCAATAAACCTAAGCAAAGAATTCTGGAGTCCACCAGAGATAAAAGAGAATAATCTCAATTTTATTGATAAAAGATGATAAGATTCATTCTGTAGCCTTAAGGCGGCTTATTTATAAGAAAATAAACCCTAGGACGACTAACAATGAAACCCTAAAGCCCATGGGTAAAAACGAAATCAACCCGAAAATAACTAAGAAAACCAAAACGACGGAAAATAGAAAAATGAAATTTTGAGGCCCTAAACGACCCCGGAAGCCCGAAAAAGGTCACAGGTCATGGCAGCGCCATGAGTTTGGTTTCTGGCGCGATTCCCTTTCCGGAAAGGTAAGGTGCGTCCCAATCGGACTCCGAAAGCCCGTTTCTCATCTACTAGTCACTTTTCGTTTTCCTCTTTTAGCACGATCCAATTGTTCTTCAAATTGAACTGCCATTTGTTCTGCATCAGTTACTTTCACCATCACATAATTTTAAGATATATCATATGATATATACATTTCCATCGCAAGTTCAGCCTTTGCCATATCGATCAGAACGCCGTCAATCTTTACCAATATGTAAGTTGGGTTAAGGACCTTATATGAAAGACATACCAAATATAGAGTCGGCAAAGTAGCTGCTAGCTAAAGTATTTTTACTTCTACCTTCTTTCTCCATTTTGGGCATTTCGATTTAATTACCAAGCTTTCTCATTTTCAATCGTCATGGAGGATCATCTCTTATGTTCTGGGGAAAGAATGTATTATAGTGATGATCTTTTATGAATGCCGATGAAAGATGTAGTGCAGCAGGTAGCTAGGTAGAATAATAAAGATCCAAAAAGTTCCTAATTAATCCAATTATCATTTTCGTTGTGTTTCATTACTACTACCAGAGGGTTCTTGAGCTCTTGTCAACAATGCATTTGTTTTGCGATTGGAAATTCCAAGCTACCTACAAATTTAGTAGGCCTGCCCTAGCCTCCAATCCAAAATTCTCTTTAGGCTAAAAATGAGAGAAAGCTATGGGTGTAATTGAGTTGGGCCTCCTCGTATAGATGACCAACTAATAATACAATATCTTTCAGAATTCAGATGAAGTAGAGCTAAACTACGATGCTTATGAGTTTATAAATTAGCTTCATATATACTGCCTTCGATCATCGAAAAAAATAGCTCCATAGTCCATACTACGGAAAAGAAAAAAAAGATGAAGGGTAAGCTCGGGTCGTGTTGTTCATGAGGAGGCTTTTGTAGCTCATGAAGATATGTTTTTGCTTTTTAAGTAGTGATGGTACTTTCTTCACGAGTTTAGAGTCATTACTTGTTTGGTATGTCATGTTTTATACCAATGATGTTGTTACCTTGTCAGATTTGAGGTAATTGCGGTAAGCATGACCCATTATTCTAGCCTCAAGAAGTTTCGGAGATTTCGTAGCTCCATATCACAAAGTTGATAACATAAGAAGATGAGTTCAAACCCGTTAGTATAACGTTTTGTTACAAGTCCGTTAGTGACTTCTGTTTTGATCTATCATACTGCTAGCTTGTAAATAAGGACGATTGGACAATTTGGTTGGTCCATTGATTTAATCTAGTTCGATACCTTAGCGATCATCAATTTGACTGAAAATTTGCAAAAACAATATATTCATGAAGTTCTAAGAACATAACGGTAAAGATGTTGATATGTGATCGAAAACTAGGTCCCACAAAAGATCCCTTAAAATGACTAAAAAAGAGATCCCTTAGTGGAACGGTTTAAGTAGGACAGATTCAGTTTGTCTATTGATTTAATCTAGTTCGATACCCTAACGATCATCAATTTGATTGAAAATTTACAGAAATGATCTATACATTATGACCTAAAAACTGAATGGTCGCGATACCGAAATGCGATAAAAAAGTGAGTCCTACAAGAGATCCATTAAAATAGCCAACAAAAGGATCCTTAGTGGAACATCTATTTATACAAGTGAAAAGTAACTATACTATATGGTTACATGTTTTTATATATATATATATATATATAAACATGTAACCATATGGTATAGTTACTTTTCACTTATATATATATATATATATATATATATAAACATGTAACCATATAGTATAGTTACTTTTCACTTGTATAAATAGATGTAGGAACCAAGCGTTTGAACAAGGTTGGTCGGATAATCTCTCCTTCTTGTAAAACACCTTCCGTCTGTAAATCCTCCTCCTCTAGCAATAAAATTTCCAGCAATTTTCAGTCAAACTCTGTGTAAAACTTTGTGCTTATGTTAATGGTATCATAGCTAAAAACTCAGGGCTTGACGATGATCAAGTCTCAAGTTGATCTTGTAAGTATATTTTCTTCTATCTAATATAAGATCTCTTTGTTCATCTACTAGTGCTTAAACTTTGTTATACAAAGTCTTGACATTCATAGTTCATAGTAAAACTCATACTCTCTCGAAGCCCATATCCCTTTGTAGCCTTTTAAACCAAGTGGTGGTTGTTAGGCTGATGAGCTATTGATATGGCGTCATTTACATTTGATATTATCGGTGGCTTCTGGTGGTCAATATGGCGGCAATTTATCCTTGTACATGGTCTAGCTATTTTGGGACACGTTATGGAGGAGGATGACATGGCTGTTCTTAGTATTGGTGACAAGAATTTATCGTGACTCTCGGGATTGGTATTGTTATGTAGCCCGTGAAAGTGGACGATTTGTTTGGTTATACCCTAACTGAGATTGTTCTTAGGATAGAGAGTGGGAAAATTATGTCCACCACTGGTCATTCCCGTCTTATGTAATCTTAGTATCTTGGAATAAAAGGTTTTTCATTCTTAAAATATATATATATATATATATATATATATAATGGTAACTGCAAAAAATTGAAAACTAAACAGTGTTGAATAAGTTCGTAAATCCTACCCACAACCGGACTTCTATGGTTCTCACACTATGATTAATTGACAAAATTAAATTTTTTTTTATTAAGAGGTTTTGGTCTATGCATATCCCTTGTTTAATGGTATCTTTTCTATTTGATAAATTGTTCCAAAAAAAAGGAAAAAATTGTGCATGGTAAATTACGAAAAGACAGTTATGCCCTTATAAATGTACCCAACAAATATCTAATTATGTTAAAGGAAAAACAGATTATGTGTCTTCGTCAAAGCAACTGACGGAGAGGGAATCAAGGAATCAACGATTACCATCAATCAGCATTCAATGTATTTAATGTAATGCATATTTCCGTTGTAATCTTCTCCCTATATAAAGGGACTATGAAATGAAATGAGAAGACCAATTCCAATTGTCATTTTACTTTAACACGTTATCAGCACACTCAGAGCAAATAGCCAACAGAAAAAAATCCTAATTTTCTAGTTTTCTTTCTATCGAAAAGAAACCAAAACCCTAGAAGAAAAAAAACCTTTTTCTTCCTTTTTCCTGCCGCCACCAACTAAAAAAAAAAATTCTTCTTCCGGCCGCCAAGACCAGGCCTAGCCTAGGCCACTTGCTGCCCAAACGCACGGCCCAGATCCTTCTTCCGGCCGCCCAAACGCCCGCCTCCCGCCCTGTACCGCCGGAGCCCGCACAGCCCAGTAAGCACCCTGCATCCCAGCGCCTTGCAGCAGCGCAGCACCTCCCAAACCCTCATGCAACAGATCCCAGCAGCAGTCCGTGCTGCTCCAAGCCTCCACTCGGGCCTCGCTCACTTTACAGATCCTGCCTTGCAGCAACAGTCCATCCCAACTGCAACCTCGGCCCAACCCAGTAACCTCCCTCATCCAGCTCTGCAGCCTCCAGCCAGCCTCCCCCCTCCGCCACGAGAGCAGCCCCACAGATCGGCCTCTTCAAATCATTCTTCCGGCCTCCAAGATCGGCCTCCACGATCGGCCTCCCTCCCTACTGCCCAGCACCCACGCGCACACCCACCGTCCCGACACCCCTGCTGCAACGCCCCGAAACCCGCAGCAGCTTCGCCATCATTTGCAATCCAGAAAGAAGAGAGGGAAGAAACGCGAAGGAGAAGAAAAATAAGAAAGAAAGAAAAAGAGAAAAAAAAGGCCCAAAGAACAGAAGGCCCAGAGGAAAAAAACAAAAACAGAAAGAAAAAAAAAACAACAAAAGCAGGCCTTTCGGCCCAGAAACAAAAGAAAGAAACAGGCCATGCGGCCCAAATAAAAAAATAAAATAAAACAACAAACAAAAGAAGTAGGCCTGCTGCCAGAAAAAAAAAAAAAAAAAAAAAAAAAAAGCAAAGAAAAAACAAGGCTTTGTGGCCCACTGCTGAAAAAAGAGGAAGTGGCCCGTTTTTCTCAAGCCCAAAAACATCGTACGCACGTCTGCATCAACACACGCGTGTGCTAGGATTGTTTTTATTTTCTCACAACCAAGTATGTTTATTTGTTTACTTATACTTTTAAAGCATGTGAATTTTATTTATATCTTTAAGCATGCTCTATAGTTAATTGTTTATAATTAGAATTTTTTTGAGCGTGTTTAGTTAGATAATTTTGATCATTTTAAGCATGCCTTATTATTTATGTTTTACATGATTTATAATTAGTTTAAGCATGCTTTAATGTTTTTATTGCTTATGTTTTGTTTTTATCATGAAATTTTGAGCATGTTTTTATTTTATTTTACGCTTAGATACAATTATGCCTACGCATGCTTTATATTATGCTATTATTTAATTTATTTTACGCATGATATATTATTGTTATTATTATATGTAACATATATTTTGGTATACATTTGTGAAATTTGAGCATGCCATGTAATTTTATTTTAATATATGCTATGTTTTTTATTATTTATTACGTGCTATGATTATTACTTGTTTAGAATGCTATACAAAAAAGAATTGCGTTTTTCCATATAATGAAAGTCATGCGCATTAAAATACACACTTACTGTGATAAAGTAATTGTCACATAGCATCGAAAAAATGTGACCATTACGATCTTGGTCTTGAAATCTAATTCATATTTTTGGAAAGTAATTCACGTGGATGTCTTTATGACTGCGTAATTTATATCTTCCCTCTTGTTTTTATGTAGATGGCTGATCCAACTCGACCTGAGTTTGACATTTTGGACTCAGAAGGACGTTGAGTACCATCGTTGGGTTTTTCCGATATGGAAACTGCCTTTGTGGGCAAAAGACTACACTGCCACCATTACTGACCCCAAAGATGATGAACTATCTAATAAGGTGAAAGCAGATGCCTTAATGTTTCTGAGGCGACATATTGATCCTAGCTTACGCTAGGAGTACCTTCAGTTGAAGACACCCAAAGCACTGTGGGATGCCCTTAAAGGACGTTTTGGGAACATTCACAATACTTTGCTCCCAGGAATGGCTGTTCAGTGGAATGTAATCCGCTTGCTTGATTATATAAAGGTTAATGACTTCAACAAGGACATGTTGCGCTTAAAGGCACGTCTCAATTTCTGTGAAAGGGAAATCACAGAAGATGGTATGATCTACAAGACTCTTACCACCTTTCCTACTTCAGCTTTTATACTAGCGAACCAGTATCAGTTGGAGTATGACAACAAAAGAATCACAACTTTCAATAAGTTGATAAGCCTCCTACTGCAAGTGGCTGAGAGACAAAATGAGATTCTCTTGAATAACAATGCCAGGCCCACTGGGACAAAGAAAATTCCCGAGGCTAATTATGGAAAAATGAAAGGTGGAAATAACTCCAATGCATGGGGGTTTAGACGTGCTGATCCCTACCCACGTGGCAATAATGCACCACGTGGAAAGGGACATGGGGATCGTGAAAACAATATGCAAAAGGAAAGAGTTGACAATGAACCATGCTATAGGTGTAGATTTATTGGGCATTGGTACAAGAACTGCCAAGCAAACAACAGAGTAGCAGCCAATTACAAGAGGTATAGACAGTCTAAAGAACAAGAGGCTCACTATATGGAAGAAGGAGGTCATGACCTAGACGTCAACCTTACAATTGCAGACTTCAATGGCAAAGAGGAACTTGCTAAGTCAATGGATGCTCTCAATCTTGACTGATCTGTTTTTATTTTCCAAAGACAGTTGTGAAGGCATAATGCCTCACTTTTAATTAGACTATTGTTTGGTCTTAAAGTTTATTTTCAATCATGGATTGATGAATAAGATTTCTGAACAAGACCTTGATTTGATTATCGTTGGCTTATTAATAAATTTAGAATTTTATTCTGAAGCACTGAATTTATTCAAATTTATTTACTATACACATATTTACATGGTTCGACATAGCACTATAAAGATGTAAAGCAATACATCTAGAGAAAAATTATTAGAATGAAAAGAATACCATTCTACGCAAATAGAAATACTCTAAAGAATATGAGTTATATTTTCTAAATACCTCCCATTTATTTGTAGGAATGAATGGAGGAGAACTTGAGTGCTTAGATGATAGTGGGATTACCCGCACAATATTAAGAAATAAGCAATTATTCATTGAACTAATAGCCTATAATTCCTCTGTGACTACGATGATTGGATTATCACAACTAATAAAAGAGAGAGGAACTGCCAAAAAATTTTGCTGCCTAATGGCACAACATTTAAAGTCACAGACGCTCTATATGCACCAAGAGCTAATTGAACCTTGTTAAAGTTTCAAAGCTATTTGTGCCAACGGTTATCATGTAAAAACACACCGTGAGAATGGAACTGAATACCTTGATATTACACCTAATGACTGTGGAAGGAAACACATCTTAGAGAAACTTATGAGTCAATCTAGTGGACTGTACCTCACTACAATTCGGATCATTGAATCATATACTGTCACCAACAATGAAATGTGGGACACTGACTCATACAGGCTTTTGCATGACCTCCTGTGGCACAGAGGTCGTGACATGATGATCCGTATTTTTAAAGAACTCACACGGACATCCCTTCTTTCGAGTGAAAAATGGGAGAAAAATCCGCCGCACTGCAAGATGTCGGTTCTAGTATTGCTCAAATGCAGTCATTGCCTTCTGAAGTACCGGAAGCACTACCTCCCTCCCATTATGCCTCATTGACTATTTCAAAGGCACATCACTCGTTTTGCAAAGCCTGCTCTTTAGCAAAAACAGGATCGAGACCTTCCTATGCTAAAGATACAAAAAAAAACATTCCATTCTTACAAAGGATACAAAGAGATGTCTGTAGACCTATCCATCCAGAATGCGGACCATTCAAGTACTTTATGGTTCTGGTGGATGCTTCGACAATCTGGTCACATGTCGTTTCATTGTCCACAAGAAATGCTGCAATACTCCTAGCACAGATTATACGTTTAAGGGCTCACCACCCTGATCACCCTATCAAGTCTATAAGGCTTGATAATGTTGGAGAGTTTACATCAAAAGCATTTGATGATTATTACATATCTATTTGGATCGATGTAGAGTATCATGTACCCCATGTGCATACACAAAATGGTCTCGTAGAAGCCACCATCTATAGCCACCATCAAAAGGCTATAGATGGTGGCTAGGGCATTGGATATGCGCACCAACCTGCCTATATTTGCATGGGGTTATGCAATATTGCACGCAGCTTTACTTATTTGTTTCAGTCCCACAACTAGCCAACCATTTTCTGGGTACCAGTTGGTAACTGGATATGAGCCTGACATTTCATAGTTACGCATATTTGGTTGAGCAGTATATGTGCCTATTGCGCCCCCACAGTGCACTACAATGGGTCCTCAGAGACGATTACGTATTTATGTTGGATACGAATCCCCAACAATTATCCGCTATTTGGAAACCTTGACAGGCGATCTATTTACCGCTAAATTTGCGCTTCACTTTGATGAGACAGTCTTCCCGTCGTTAGGGGAGATAGGAAAAAGGATTTTCCAAGGGAACGACAGGAATTGTCGTGGTTTGTCCCCCTCTGTCTCATTTTGATCCCCGCACTTCACAAAGTGAAAGTGAAGTGAAAAGAATAATCGATCTTCAGAACGTAGCAATTCGATGCCTGATGCGTTTACTGATATCGTAAAAGTGATGAGATCACATATACCAGCTGCAAATGTGCCTGCAAGGTTAGAAGTCCCCAACAAGGGGCACGGTGCCGCAGATAGAGGCACTGCAACCACACTTAGTAGAGGTGTGGTTGAGGCCGTGGCTCCCCAAGGAAGAGGGGGAGGTCACTTGGTTCGATTGACACTCACCCAAGGAAGAAGAGGGTGAGTAAGGCACAAACCAATCATCAATGTATAGAATCCCTCTCATGAGATTGTCTCTGATTATAGTTATGTCCATGAATCAATACTGGAGGACGCTCTGATGTTAAAAATGATTCCAGAGAACAAAGAAATCTCAGAGGATTATGAGAGTGCGTATGAGTTGATAGAAAGATCTTCCATACACATTGATAATATATACTGTTGCTCAAGGAATCATAGAGCACAATGATATCGAATCACGCTCTGTTGCAAAATATCAACAAAGAGCAGATTGGCCTAAATTGAATGAAACAATCCTGGCAGAATTAGATTCTCTGACAAAGAGATAGGTATTTGGTCCGGTAGTGCTAACCCCACCAAGTGTAAAGTCTGTAGGACATAAATGGGCCTTTGTCAGAAAGCGTAATGAGAAGAATGAAGTCTTGAGGTACAAGGCTCGCCTTGTGGCGCAAGGTTTCTCACAACGCTCTGGAATTGACTACGAGGAGACATACTCTCCCGTAATGGACGTTATAACGTTTCGCTACTTAGTTAGCTTGGTAATTTCCAAAGGACTGGAAATGCAGCTCATGGATGTGGTTACTACATATCTCTATGGGGATCTAGATTCAGAGATATATATGAAAGTTCCTGATGGCCTTACATTACCCAAGTCAAGTGACTCTCAACCACAGAGTGCGTTTGCAATTAGGTTGAAATGCTCACTTTACGGATTGAAACAATCTGGGCGGATGTGGTATACCCGTCTAAGTGACTACTTGATTGGGAAGGGATATAAGAACGATGAATTATGCCCCTGCGTATTCATAAAGAAAACAAGTTCCGGATTTGCAATTGTAGCAGTATATGTCGATGATATGAACATAATAGGTACTCTTGATGAAATAAGAGAAACCGCGAGCTACTTGAAATCCGAATTTGAGATGAAAGAACTTGGGAAAACTCGATTCTGTCTAGGCCTTGAACTAGAATACCGAGTTTGTGGAATACTAATCCACCAGTCTGCGTATGTCCAAAAGTTGCTCAGGCGATTTAACATGGACAAAGCGCATCCTGCTAGCACTCCCATGATCGGTCGAAGTTTGGATGCAAGGAAAGATCCATTTCGTCCAAAGAAAGATGACGAAGAGGTGTTGGGAGCTGAAATTCCCTATCTAAGTGCAATAGGTGCATTATTATACTTAGCCCAATGTACTTGACCAAACATTGCATTCTCAGTGAAGTTGTTAGCTAGATTTAGCTCAGCGCCAACGCAGCGTCACTGGAATGGTATCAAGAACATTTTCTGATACCTAAAAGGAACCATTGACTTGAGACTGTTCTTTCCCTACAGAGAGACAAGTGGGACCGCAGATGGAACTGCAATCCTTAAAGGAAATATTGATGGCGAAAGCGCCACTCCCTACACTAAAACGCCAAATGACATTTTGGTCGATTTTGCTGATACTGGGTACGTCTCTGACCCACATAAAGATCGTTCCCAAACTGGTTATGTATTTACCAATGGGAACACGACGATATCTTGGAGATCAACCAAGCAAACCCTTGTGGCTACCTCTTCAAACCACTCAGAGATCATTGTTGTACATGAGGCGGTTCGTGAGTGTGTATGGTTAAGAACTATCATTGTAGATATTCGAGGGATTAGTGGTTTGAGTTCTACCATTGAAGAGCCTACTTGCATTTATGAAGATAATGCAGCTTGCATCGAACAGATGAAGCTAGGATGTATCAAGGGTGATAATACAAAACACATATCGCCAAAGTTTTTCTACAATCAGCAACAACATGCCCTCCTCAAGATTCAAGTGAATCAAGTAAGGTCTGAGGAGAATGTGGCAGATTTGTTCACCAAATCATTGCCTAAGGCCATATTTGAGAAACATGTGAAAACATAGGAATGCGAAGAATTTCCAAGCTCTCGTGATTAATGTAAGTATCAGGGGGAGGTGTAGACATCAGGGGGAGTCTAACACACACATGTCATACTCAAATGTAAAAGGTGCGTTGTGCTCTTTTCCTTCGACCAATGTGTATTTTTTGTCCCACATGGTTTTTTGTTACTTGGCAAGGTTTTTAGTGAGGCAACAACTCATGCACTATTTCATCTTTGACTTGGCACAAGGGGGAGTGTTAAAGGAAAAACAGATTATGTGCCTTCGTCAAAACAACTGACGGAGAGGGAATCAAGGAATCAACGATTACCATCAATCAGCACAATTAAAGATCAATCAGCATTCAATGTATTTAATGTAATGCATATTTCCGTTGTAATCCTCTCCCTATATAAAGGGACTATGAAATGAAATGAGAAGACCAATTCCAATTGTCATTTTAATTACTTTAACAAATTATACCAAGTAAATCAATTTTGCAAAAAAGACAATTATGCTCCTATAAAAAATGATTATAAAAGTTATGGTAAATTAAGATAATAACAAAATAAAATTTGTAATCATATTTTCTATTTGTACCCAGCAGTTCACAGTGTTCAAGTAACAACATCGTTTTCTTTGAGCAAAAACCCTGAACCCAAATTTCAAAAATATCTTATTAAGAGCTTTATTTAACATCATGACATGCCCGATCCAGTGCGGCTGTATACCCATACGTTTTGAAATTCGAATTCATTTGCAGAAAATATTCATTTAGTTTTGCATCTGCACATAAAATGAATACCAAACTATAATTTAACACCATAAGAGAGATTGAGACCAAGTACGGGAGATGGGAACAAAGAATTACAAAGCGCTATTAACCTTAAATTGATTTATAAATGCTCGAGTAAAATAGCCCACAGCAGCTTAATTTGTTCTTACATATTATAATTACATGATGGTAGGAGAAAATACATGCAGTGGCTCTTCAGTTGGTGTTAGGAGTAAGATTTTGCTATACCTTATGACTTATGCTTTGAGTTTGCTTGGATTGAAAGACTTACTTGACTGATGAACTTAAGACCAATGAAACCATTAAAGGTTATCGTTATCGCGAACAAAGTTTGAGTTTGCGAAGAAATTTTGGTTCATTTATATATATAGGTTTTGTTGGGTTTTAATAAGGAAATTGTTGTAGAGAAATTGAATTTGATAGGAATTTGCTGTGTATTCTCATTGATAATAGGGGCCTCTTTATATAGAGGATTACAATGCATAGAATCTCAATCATACAAGGAAAGTAATCGTACATTGAATAGAAATCTAAATCCTTATAATTTAACCATATTACCACTAGAGCAAGTAACCTAGAGTTTGGGCCAAACACAAACTAGGGTTTTACTTGAACACTCCCTCTTGTGTTGCTCAAACGCGGTGCTTTTCTCGTTGCCTCGTTAAAAACCTTGTCGAGTAACAAAAACCCAGTGGGACAAAAATGACCTCGGTCGAAGGGGAAAAAGAGCACAACACACCCTTCATGTTTCGAGGTGAACATGGAGACATCTCCCCCTGATGTCTGCGTTTCCCCCTGATGACTACGATCATGGGAGTTCAGATAATTTCCGCAAACCAATTCTTGCCACATGTTTCTCGAACGTGGATTTGGGCAATGACTTAGTAAACAAGTCTGCCATATTTTCCTCAAATTGAACCTAATTCACTTTGATCTTGAGAAGAGTCTATTGTTGCTGATTATGCTTGGTGTTGTCGCTTTTGATGTAGCCTAGCTTCATTTGTTCAAAACGAACAGCATTATCCTAAATTCTCGTAGGCTCATCTTGTGGTAGACTTCAAACCATAATTGTTCGAACATGCGTGATTATGGATCCAATCCATAAACATTCACAAACCTACTTCGTGAAGAGCAATAATCTCTGCATGGTTCGAAGATATAGCAACGGTCTGTTCTGTAGACCTCCAAGATATCATGGTCTTTTCCCATGGTGAACACTTAACTAGTTTGAGAGCGACCTTTGTGTAGGTCAGAGAGGTACCCAACATCAGCAAAACCTTCCAAAACACATATATCGTTTTGGGATGGGGATAGAGAACGCAGGCCAGCGTTGGCGGCGTTTCTGGTGTGTGATGGATCTAAATCCATCATCTCTCTGTAGGGATAGAACAAGCCCATATCAATCGTACATCTCAAGTACTGAAAGATATCTTTTACACCAATCAAAATGGCGTCGCGTTGGCGCAAAGCTATACCTTAGCTAACAAGTTCACTGCAAATGAGATGTCCGGTCTTGTGCATTGATCTAAGTACAATAATGCGCCTATTGTACTCAAGTAAGGCACTTCTGCCTCTAGCACATCTTCGTCATCATCCTTTAGACAAAGAGGATCATTTTCAGGATCAAGACTACGGACGATCATGGGGGTGCTTGAAGGTTTGACTTTGTCAAAATGCCTAAGCATCTATCGACAAGATGCTCAAGTTCCAAACTGAGACATAATCGTGTTCTCCCATAATCCTTAATCTCAAAATCGGATTTCATGTGTTCAGCGGTTTCTCTTAACTCTTTAAGGGCTTCTAATGAAGATCATGTCCAACATGAACTGCGATGGAATCCGAAACTTGTTATGGAAACGCGTGGGCATATCCCCTCCCAATCAAGTAGTCATTTTAGCGAGCGTTTCAACCTCTTTGTAAACGCGCTCCATGGTCTAGAGCGACTTGGATAAATGAAGTTCACCATGAACCTTCATGTATATTCTGTATCTAGATCCCTATAGAGATACGTAGTGACCACATTTGTAAGCTGCATGTTCAGTTATTCGAAAACTACCAAACTAATAGGGTAGTGGAGTGCAATGACATCCAATACGAGAGAATCTGTCTCATCGTAGTCGATTTCAGGGCGTTTTATGAGAAGCCTTGCGCCATAAGGCGAGCTTACCATCTCTTTTTCTCACTACGCTTTCTAACGAAGACCCATTAGTCAACATGTTTTATGTTAGGAGGTGTTGGCATCTCTATCTCGAAAACCTTCCTCTTCGTTAGAGAATCCATCTTAACCTGGATCGCATCTTTCCATTTAGGCCAAATCTCTCTACGTTGGCATGCATTCATCAACAAAGCGTGGTTTGATATCATCTGACTCAACAAACTCATGCATAATGAAATGCGCAACTACATCATCAATTATGATGGAGTTTCTATCCCACGTCTCATGTACACTAGTATAATTTTTTTAGAGCTCTATATTCTCAAGAATAGGTTCTGACGTTGAGGCGTCCCCCAACGATAACCATAATCCGGAAGATTCTCATGAGACGGATTTTGAGTCTTGATGATCAAAGGATTGGAATGTGCCAAAGTATCCTTCGAACTCACGGGCCTCCAACGCATCCTAGCTCGGGCCATGGCCTGTAACACCAGAGTGCCACTCTTTTTGGTGTTGGCGCCATGCCCACTTCCGTGTAGGGTGGAGCTACGTCATCTCGTAGGGTCTTCCATCCTTACAGGTTTGTTTGCAGCATATTTGTGTGATCTCGTCACTTTAACAGGGATCGAGAAGAGACATAGTGGGGACATGTCATGACAATCCCTGTCGTTCATGATGAACATCCGTGTTCTTATCTCCCCATAAAGAAGGGAAGATTGTCTCATCAAAGTGACAACCCGCAAATCTAGCGGTAATGAGATCGCCTTGCAAGGGAATTAAGTGGCGGACGATTGTTGGAGTCTCAAATCCAACATAGTTGCCCATTCGTCTTGTAAGGACCCATCATAGAGCGCTGTGGCGGCGCATTTGGCACACAAATGGCTCACTCAAATATGCGTAAGTACAATACTTGTACCCAGACACTAGCTGTAACACAGAGGTACATTGAGTGTCGGTGGATCGTAGACGAATTAGCATAGCTGCATGCAAGGTTTTAAATATCGGTATTTTCATATCTATCGGTACTTTGAAAAAGGGAGATATCAGATATATCGGGGATATAGTGTACGAAAATATCTTTTTTGAAAAAAGTCAATTTATTAGAAATTTAGAACTACATATAAATACATAAGAATGTCAACTTCATCTACATTCAAAAAGAGACTCTATGCGGTTGAAAAGCCGCTCGCTGGTCTACAAAAATGCAATAATCAGACCAAGACATATGACCCATATAGTGCGAATTGTAGTGATAAACATGATAGTTATAGATCTCTTTAGAGCTGCCGACTGTTTCCCCTATAAGGGGATAATAAGGATGAACCCAACTAGATGACTGATCATATACTTCTGCACATTGATTATATCCATAAGCATCATAACCAAATTGATTGTTGCTTTCATGAGATTCATTTGAGATCCCACTGCGCTCTGTGCCTAAACTGATAGTCAAAACTTAAGGCAATTGAAGAAACATCAGATGGGGTACTTTGATCATCAGATGGGGTACTTTAATCACCTTGGTTTTTGCAATTGATCAAAACTTGACATAATGGAAACAATCAAAAGCTAAAACAAAAAACTTTCAGATATGTTCTCCCGCTCAACCCTTAGGGAAGATCAAAATTCCCAATTTTGTTTTTTTTTTTGTTTTTGATTAAATATTAGGGCTCTCACTCGGTCGGTTCGAATCAGTTATAGGTATTACCAACTTCAAAACCAAAACTTTCGGTTTCAAAATTGAGCTACCAAGCAGAAGCAAATGAACCCCCAACCTCCATAATCTTAGATTGGCAATTACCAAGTCCACAATAATACCTTCGGAAATTTCAGCTCTGCCTTCCATAATCGACCCAGACCTCTCCTATAACTTCCTCTATAACGTCCCGAACCTGAATATACCAATTTACTAGTCATTTGGACGGTAAACGACCCTTACTTTCACTTTTACTGTCGTTTTAGTACTTTTAGTGGCCCTAAAAGATGACTTTTTGTTCAGGTCAAAATTTGAGAAAATGTTCTGCATAAAAGTTGTAGAGGACGTTAAACCGAGCGCGTGCATATGTGGAACGTAAAAATCGGAGTTCATATGCGAAAGTTATGGCCAAAATACTAAAGTTACTATTTATGGTAATTTTCTATAAATAGCCGAGTTACTGTGGTAAGTTTCCATTTTCGGAAACTGACCGAGCCCTCTCCTTTCGCTCTCCCCGATTCTCTCTTCCTCTCCGACCTCGTCACATTCTTCCGGCCATAACTCCTCCATCCGGCGACGGATTTTGACGTATAAGATGTCGTTGGAAAGCTCTCTTCCTTCTCTTCATTTATGGGTTCGTTTTGTAGCTTAATATGAACTGTGGAAGGTGCAGCAACGAGAAGAAGAGGACGGTCACTGTAGCAGTTTTGAGTCAACGCCGATATTTTCCGATTCCGGCAGTCTCCGGCCACCAAACTGGCGTCGAAGGTTCGGTTTTTGACATAGATCATTTCCCCTAAGCTCTTTCATTTCAATTTGCAGTGTAGAGGTCGAATTAACAATTTCAATTTCTAGGGTTCTTGGAATTTCTGGAAATTTTTCACCGGCCAAATTGGAGCTCTTCCAGGTAAAATTGAAACTTGTTGTAGTTGAGAAAGAGGTTGGGTTTGTTGAGTAGATGGTGCTGCCAAATTTTGGTGGTCATCGGAGGTGGTTGCCAGTGGCGCGTGGGGCCCACGCGCTGCCACTGTTGGTGGCGCGTGGAGGCGTGTAGGGAAGTGTTTTAATTCCGGTTTTTAGCCCATTAAATCTTATAAATTGTGTAGAGCTTGTATGTGAAGTTTGGTATTTTTTGGAGAAACTTGGAATTAATTAGGAATTTTGAAGTTTAGGGTTTCGATTATCGAATTACGAGAATCCGACCGTCGGATATCTCTCGGTTCTGACTTGGAACCTTTAAGATAATGAATTAGTATTAGAGGTAAAATTTGGGTTGAAGCCGAGAACAAGTGGAGAGTTGATTGGGGAGGGTTTGATTATGGGATTCGTATTAAATTGTCGAATTATCGCTTACAGAATATAATCGTGTACAGGGCGACGTACCGAGCTCTGGCTCGATGAAGGAACTCGTATACGTGATCGTCGGAATAGTACTGTGAGTGGACTTTTATTTTTCAAAGAATGATGCATGCTTTTATTTAATTGGTTCCGAGGTTATAATTTGTTTATCGTATTAATTTCCCGATTATATGGTTAATTTCAGGAATGGTTTTGGATATTTGATTATTTGAAGGTTTTATGGCGTGCGGGGTCACGTCATTGGATTATGCTTATTTTCTTTTATTTATTTCTTTCCGATGTGATTTCCGGATTTATACTATTTATATTAAATTTATATTCGGCGATTTGAGATTTTCGAAATGAGATTTCGATGGAGTAAATCTTTATATTTATTTATCTCCTATTTATTTTGAACTTGAGATTATCTTGGCGTGTGGGACACGTCGTTGGAAATTCATTTACGAGAGATGGGGAAGCCTTATGTACTTATGGATTTACTTGGTTTTCGGGTTTCTTTTGCCATACTTTGGGTGACTTATCATTGCTAGCATTGATTTTCCGCCTTTGTGGCGCAGGTTACTGTCTCTGTGACAGTAATTCTGTAGCCCGGTATCCTATCGCTACACTTAGTGGCGTAAGGATATATTACGGGAGTAATGGGAGTATTTTAGCCTGGGAGGCTATCACCCGAGCCTGGGAGGCTCACTCGTATGGCTATCGCTTTCCCCTACTCACTTTACTACTTAAGCTAGCGGGGCTAGCTAGATTTTCGTTTAACCAGCGGGGCTGGTCTTATTTTTCCTTGAGTATCAGAGTTCCAACCTTTTCTTTTAATCGTTTGTGACTAGCGGGGCTAGTCGGTTTTCATAAGCGGAACTCCTCTTGTTTTATTTTCGTTAATCATTGCATGCATCGGGAATTTTTAAATAAATAAATGTGGGAAAGTATAAAATCTCTTTTGTTTGAAATTGTTTATTTCTGTCCACTCACGCTAACGTTTTTATGTACTTTCCCCTGGGCCCTTCGGTTTCAAATGCCCAGTTTGCAGGCAAATTAGTGGAGGTCGGGCGTACATGACATTTGAGGCATAATTGTCACCACTTCCGCATTGTAGGATCCCTTGATCCTTTACTCTACTTTTTATTTCCTTGTGTATTAGTATTGCTCTGATAACCTTTGGGATTGGTATTGTTAAGTTGAGTTTTGTGTTTTGCGAGTTCGGGAATGTTGTGAAATGGGGAGCAGGGTGGCTCCAGGAGTATAAGGTTGGTTTGCTTGAAGTGCTTTGTGTGTTTCTACAAGTTTTGGGTAGTCCATTTTTAGGGGAAGTTCTGCCAAATTTTTGGTAGAATTTCTTCTAAGGTGGGCCCCGCAGGACTACTTAGGATTTCTGGGTGAAATTCGGGGCGGGTCCTGTCATCCTCTTCAGTACAATCCCTTCCAATTTTGAGAATTGCAGCATGCTGGAGAAGATCAATATGGGTCTCGATCTGGGTATCGAGACAGAGGGGGCCTCATTACTACGAAATTGTTCTAGCTGCCGCCGTTACAGCCGCGAATAGAGTTTGAGGGTGATCGTTTGAGAGAGATAAACAGAAGGAGGAGAGAGATGGAGAAAAAGAAGAGATTAAAAAAAAAAAAAAGATAAAAAATAAATAAATAAATAATAAATTAGAAAAAAGGAAGTGAGGGTAGAATAGACATATTGGTGCGGAAGAATTGCCACGTCATCAATTTAACGGAGCTTTTGGATGGAGAGTAACGGAATTGACCTATTGGTCCAAAATTGAGAGTACAATGACTAAACGTGTGAATTTAGAAAGACAGGACTGAAGTGATTTTTAACTAAAAATTCAAAGACTAAATAATATTTATTTATTTTTTTGTTTTATTTTTTATTTAGTAGCTTTTCTAGTCTTCATATGTGCAGACTTAAAGTGGTGATAGGATTGAAGAGACCAAAATTGAAATAGGATTGAAGCGACCAAAATTGAATTGAGTTTCACTAGCACCTGTACCATCTTAGGCTTCAATTTCATAGTTGATCATCAAAGATCCAATTATAATCTACTTGAATTGCCAATGATTCTTAAAATGATTTTATTTCTAATCGTACAAGTTATTTTCTAATTAAATATATGGGGAATGTGATTTTACAATCAATTGGTATTGCAAAGCATGTTCATTCACGCACAAGAAATAATGGGTGAGGTTCAAGAATCCTATGTTGGTTATTTCATTTATCCTTCGAACTATACTTTGAAGATAGAAAAATAGAGATGTGTAATAAGCCTATTGAGATATGTTAATATAATTACTATAAGGCCCCGTTTGGTTGGCAGGAATGTCAAAATAGGAAAATAATTTATTTTCCTTTCCAAACCGATATGGAATGGAATATGTTTTGGTATTTCCATGTGGGTGTTTAGAACGTTACTGAAAATTAAATTATGAAATTTATTTTCCATTCCTATGGTAATTTTTTTTTTTTTAGGGCAACGGAAAACTAATCCATTGATAGAAATCATGACGACCTCTCTCGGTCAAGCATGAAGGGTACAAGCACCCCTCATATTACAATGCAAGCTCAAAGAGTACTAAAATCCAAAACTGAAAATCCAAAAAAACTAAACTGGTCTGAACATCTTGACGCCTAAGACCCTCTTAGTGTACGTCGCAATACTCAACCCAGCCATAGCAACATCGTAGGAACAAGTACGGGGTAAAAGAGCAAGACATGCTACCTCCCAAAAAGTCCAACCCCGAGCCCAACGCAAGTGTAAAAGAAAAGGCACAGGCCCAGTTCTCCAGACTGCATAGCAGCCCATATCGGCAAAGGCCCAAAAGCCCACTGCCCAACCCATCGTCCCCCACACCCAAGTTGACCGAGAGTTGACCTGTCCGAGCGGCAGCCTCAGCCCATCACCGCTCAGGCGGCCGCCAGCGACCCTCCCCCATCATGAGAGTTGGAAAAGACCTTGCCTTTGGTCTAAGCCGACGAAAGAGACGCCGACGAAAGAGACGACCCTCTTCAAAGTCCGAAGCTGGACGACCCGCTTCAAAGTCAGAAGCCTGACACCAGCCGCCCAAAGATCTACACCGATTCACTCAGAGTGGAAAACCGATTATGCAGGAAGAGCCTCCCCCGCAAGCCTGATGCCGACCAAGGCCGTCGACCACAACTTAACCCGAAAGAACCAAAACCGGACTCGACCACAACTCAACCCAAGATCAAAGTCTCATCCTCCTTTGTCTGAAAAAAAAAAAAAAAGACGCTGGAGCGCCCTGCTGCAGATCGGAGCCAAGGGACACCGCCGCACTGCTCATGAAACCTAGGTTTAGGTTTCGGAATCGCTCCGACATTTTTGGAGCTCTCGTTGGTGTTTTCCTTTTTGTTAAGTTAATACTCCTTAGCAAACATCCATTCCTATGGTAATATTTGGTAAGTCATAATAATGAAATATAAAATTATAATTTTCAATAACACCCTTTTACTAATTAAAGTACAAATATGACATTAACTTATAAGGAATGTTAGTGAGAGAATATAAACTTTTTAGAGGGATAATTTATGTAATTTTGCCTTTGATGGTGGGAAATAGAATTAGAATACCACCCCTTATTAGGTAATTCAATTCAGGCTTTATGAGGGAGTCAATTTCCAGTCAAATCTCATTTTTTATTTTCTTTTCAATCTCTAATTACAACCAAACGGTACCTCTACATGGAAAATGAAATTAATTTTCATTCCATACCATGATTTCCTGCCATCCAAAAGGGGCCTAAGATTAGGATATGCGGGCAATATCCATACGTTTAAGCTTCTAGGGTATGCACATGTTCAATATACTTGTACATGTCAATTAGTGGCGGAACTAGAAAGCGATTTTTGGAGGAGCCGAACAAGTAGACAAGTATACAGATTTTTTTAAAAATCCAAATCATAATTTTTTTTTATTTCTTTTATTTTTATCCTTCTAAAAGACTTAAAAAAAAAAATTGGAATTGAACTTTATTAAACTCAACTTATTACATCAATATGGTAAAACTCCCAAACACAAAAGTTTAATTACTCTTCTATATCGATAATCTCATGGAGCCAAGGAGACCCTACTTCCTTGCAATACATAGCTTGCACCATCGTCAAAACTTGCAGAGCCAACTTATGAGCTATTCGATTATGACGTTTTCAAACATGCTTCCAAGACACCATGACAAACTCACTAAGCACATAACGAACTCCATCAAGCACACCACCAATAGCACTTAGGTCCAATCCTTTCCAATCTAATGCATTAATAATGTTCAATGCATCCCCAACTAGCCTTAGTATTTCAACTCCCAATTGCTTACAATAATTAAGCCCATTCCATAAAGCTAAAGCTTCAGGCAGGACTAAGTGGGCACCCCGCTGGAATAGCAAATGCCCGTAATAACGTTCCATTCCCATCCAAAATGACTTCACCCAAACCTACTATACCTTTATCTTTATCACACGCAACATCAAAGAATAGTTGGACATCTAAACCATTTAAATCCTGCACAACACTTGCTTCACTTTGCAATTGCCCAGACCTCCCATCCTCATTGGCTCTCGATATAGTAGCCTTTCCTTTTTCAATTTATGTGCCCTTCAAAACTATGCATGCCACTCACTACAACGTAGAGCTAGATGCCGCGCTGGAGATCCAACTTTGCCATGCTTGAAATAGTTCTGATCCTTCCAGATCCACCAACTAACCATACCAAACAACTCCATTTCCCTTTGACTACCAGTAGCAAAAACTTGGCCCAACAGATCACTATATGTAGAAACCCTCTAGCTTTTAAACAATCCAGCTAGCCAGGTATACTTCTAAATGTTATGTGCATAAGAGCATTTTTAGTAATACTAGCTATTTTTTAATCAAATTTTAGCCAAAGTAGCTAAAAAGTTATTTTGGCTAACCACTTTTAAAATACGTCTTCATCAATTCTCTCTATTTTAGTTAGTTTTGAGTTTATATTGTTTTTGAATGAAGATTAAATAGTTAAATGAATTTATAAATTACATAAAATAACTCAAAATGAATGTTTTAAATTATAGAGAGCCTCATCTCGCTCTCTATATTTAGGAGCGAGATAGCTAAAGTTATAATGGAGAGCCACTTAGGAGTCTGGTGCAGCTGCTAAAATAGATAAAAAGCTAAACATCCTCTCTAAAATAGCTAAGGAGCAGAGATAGAGAGTCTGCTAAAGATGCTCTAACCACAAACAATGCATAATAGATTCTTCAAGCCTCCAACACCTCACACGCCCAGCAAAAGAGCCAATTCTGCATTTAAACAAAAGCTCAACACAAGTAAGAAAGGAATGGCAAGCTCTCCATAAAAAGAGCTTCACTTTATTAGGAATCAAAATACTCAAGATTGTACTCCAAATATTCACAGAGTTGGAATCACCACTTACTCCACTACTACTGGCTCTAATGCCCACGTACTTCAATTCCATGCCCAACCAATAACCAGATTCACTGAATAGTGTCCATCATCATTATAATGCCACACAACAACATCACCACCACTTCTCTTACACAACGATATAGATAAAATCTTTTCAGCATCTAATGAAAGAAAATTCTTTATATAATTGTACCTGGGCTACTCATAATTCGATTAACAGTAGCATTAGGCTCTAGAAATTTGGAAGTAACTACTTTGAACGTCCAATGGGAAGGTAACCACTTGTCCCTTAGATTTTAATTAACTCTCCTGTTCCAACCCGCCATTGAATACCAGCACAAAGAAGTTCTTTTCCCCATACGAACCTCTTCCAGACCATAGGAGACATAAGTCCACTTGTTGCCATGACCCAATTACCATCCCTGACATATTTAGATGCAAGCACCTTGATTACTAAGGAATCTGGATGCAAAATAATCCGCCATAGAGTTTTAGCCAATAGTGCCTGGTGAAAGCAGCCAATATCACAAAACCCCAACCCTTCTGCCTTCTTATTCAAACACAACACCTCCCATTTACACCAATGAATCTGTTTCTTGTTGCCTCTATTACCCCACCAAAATTTAGATACTTTAGACCGATAAGTACGACAAACCTCTTTAAGAAGTTGAAAAACTAACATTGTATAAGCCAGAATAGCTTGAGCAACTGATTTGATGAGTACTGTCTTCCCAGCTTTGGAGAGGAGCTTAGTCTGCCAGCATGTTAAGTGAGCGTCTAATGTTTTATTAATTATCTTAAACATATCCTTTTTGTTCTGACCTGCAACCGTCGATAAGCCTAAGTAACGTTCATGAAATGGTACAGTAGAAACTCTCAACATCTGCGTTATTTCCACCTTCAGCTCCTCACCAATATCAGGCCCATATATAATTGCTGATTTTTGAAAATTCACCTTCTGACTTGCAGTGCTTTCATAAAGAATTAATCACTGTTTAATATGAGTAACCTCCTACATATTTGCTTTCCCAAATAACATGCTATCATCCGCAAATAGTAAATGTGAAATAATTGGACCCCCCCCTCCCCCCCCCCCTCCCTCAGATATTCTAGCACCATGAATACAATCCTCACTTTCGGTTTTGTGCAGCAACCCCGTTAGCCCCTTAGAACATAGAAGAAACAGATATGGTGAGAGTGGGTCAACTTGCCTCTGCCCCCTGGTTGGCTTTATTAACCCCACAGCCTCTCCATTCCAGAGTACACTAAGACCTCGTTTGGTTCGCAGAAATGAAATTAATTCCTTAGAAAATTATATGGGAAAGGAAAATAAACTTCCCATTAACTTTCCTTTCTGCTGTTTGAAAACGTCGGGAAAGTAATGAAACAATATATATTTGTTTTCATTTGAGTGTTTGGTTTGTGTAAGGAAAGGAAACAAAATCATACTAATATTCCATTAATATCCTCATATGTTAAAACATATAGTTACACAAATCTCATAAACTTTTTAAATAAAGTTGTCAATAATAATTTTCATTAAGGATATAATCATATAAATGTACTTATACTATGTAATTAATGCACAATTAATGTAGGTAAAATGGAAGAGAAAATGAATCAGTTAGCCTCGTTTGGTTCGCGGAAAGGAAATCATTTCCTTAGAAAATCCGATGGGAAAGAAAAACGAACTTCCCACTAACTTTCCTTTCCGCTGTTTGGAAACGTTGGGAAAGTAAGGAGAAAATGCATGTTTGTTTCCATTCTAGTGTTTGATTTGTGTAAGGAAAGGAAACAAAACCATACTAATATTTCATTTTTATCCTCATATATAATTACAAAATGTCATAAACTTTTTAAATAAAATTGGCAATAATAATTTTCAATAAGGATATAAATGTACTTATACCATGTAATTAATGCAGGGAAAGTGGAAGGGAAAATGAATCCTTTGGAGGATGAGAGGATTCACTTTCCCCCATATTTTCCCTTCTTAAAGGAAAGTTGTTCATTTCCTTGTGCACACCAAACATAGGAAAGGAATAACTTTCCTTTCCCAAGCCCTTAATTCCGTGAACCAAACGAGGCCAAAGGATGAGAGGATTCACTTTACCCCATATTTTCCATTCTTAAAGGAAAGTTGTTCATTTCCTTATGCACAGGAACATAGGAAAGGAATAAATTTTCTTTCCCAAGCCCTCAATTCCGTGAACGAAACGAGGCTTAAAAGATACTGATTCCACACACCTCATAATCAACTCCACCCAACCTGCATGAAATCCCAATCGGAGCATAATGTGTCTAAGGAAAACTCATTCCACCTGGTCGTATGCCTTGTCAAGTTTGAGCACACAACACTGATCCCCAAAGTTTCTAGAGCTCTAATAGAATGGATGACCTCAAAAGCAGTGATGACATTGTTATGTATACATCTTCCATGCACAAACGCTCTTTGAAAAGTGGAGATGACATTAGGCAAGACGTTCTTCATTCTATTCAAAATCGCTTTTGAAATTAACTTGTATATAACATTGCATAAGCTGATCGGCCGGAAATCAGTAACATACTGTGGATTATCCACCTTTGGTATCAATGCCAGCAAGGTATGATTAATATATGTAAGCTCTGCTCCCTCATTTAGAACACTCAAACATAACGCACTGACTTCATTTCCTACCACCTGCCAATAAGTCTGAAAAAACCTTACTGAAAAACCATCCTCACCTGGAGCTTTATTCGAAGCGATTAACTTCAAAGCTTCTTCAATCTCCAGTCTAGTGAAAGGCCTAGTTAAATCAACATTCATATCTTCAGTGACCTTCCAAGGAACTGCATCCAATACTAGCTCCATATGTCGACACCCTTCTTAAGTAAATAATTGCTAAAAGTAACTAATAAAAGCCCTCTGTATATCCTCCACCGAATCCTGTCGAACCCCTTCCTCATTGTGCATGACTTTGGTTCTCAAATAAATAATATATATTGATTAAATTAATTAAAATGATCGACTTAACCTTGGATCTTAATTAGTAATAGCTATATCTGAATGAATTTTGTTTAAGAAAATTCCAAATCAGATTGTTGTAAATTTACATTCATATTAACTGAGGGGGTCATGTATAGGGGGGGGGGGCATGGCCATCTCCGGCCCCCATTAGATTCCGCTATTGTAGGAGTTACAAGTTGTGTTCTTTCCGGTGTATTTGCATCCTTTTGGAAGTGAGAGTGTTGTGCGTGTCTCTAATGCTTCTAGCTGGTTCAGATGCAGGAGTTGAAATTCATGTCAAATATGCATCTGGGCTGGATTAGGCTGCATGATCTAAGTTGAAGCTCAATTTGGTTTGGGTTCTATGTTCATGGTGTCTATTACTCAGAGGTTGGTAGCAGCTAGTTTTTGTCACTACATCAATTCGTTGAGTTATTTGGTGGAAGTACAACCTTGGTTCTTGGAGTCTGCGTTATATTTTGTTATCATTTGTGCTGTGACTACCGAGTCAGCTGTGTCACCACTTTATTAAACCTGAGTTGTCTAATAAAAGTTTACTATTTGTATATTAGCTTAATGCTTTTAACAATCTGTTTTACTTTACTTTCTTTATGTTCTTGAATTATTTGTGATTTGTTTGCGAGTCTTTGTGCCTGGTGTACTTTAACTTGATCTTAACAAATAAGCTGTCATCTTCTGCTTGAAAAAACAAAATTCATATCGTGGGAGCAAATAGTAAAAGGTATTAGATGTTGAGTAACCAAATTACGTGATTAACAACAATTGTAGCTTGAGAAAAAAAAAAGAAAAAAAAAGACACTTACAATTAATTTCTAAACACACGAATTAACAACAACCTACTAATTCTTGCTTATGTTAAAAATGTAGTTCTAAGTAATATTAAACTTTTCCCAAAAAAAACATATTAAAATTTTCACCAGCACATGCGAATGCTTCTACCTTAACTTATACTTCCACGGGGTTTTTTGAAAGCAATAATGCTGAAGCTTGGCTTTGCGGAGGATTGGGTAGCTCTAATCATGAAGTGCATTGATTCGGTTTCTTTTTCGATTTTATGGAAAGGTCAGCCCGTGGGACATTTTAGCCCTACGAGAGGAATACGACAAGGAGATCCATTGTCTCCTTATCTGTTTCTCTTTGTCTCTGAGGGTCTATCAGGTCTATTACATCATGCGGATCACTCGGGTCTGATTCATGGTGTGAGGGTGGCTCCGTCTGCTCCTTCAGTATCCCACCTATTATTTGCAGATGATAGCCTCCTCTTTGTTAATGCTACTGTTGAAGAATGTGTTTCTTTGAAGCAATGTCTACTTCTTTATGAATGTGCTGCTGGCCAACGAATAAATTTTCAAAAATCAGCCCTAGCTTTTGGTCCGAATGTCTCTGATCAGGTGAAAGATGAAGTGAAGGGTGTGTTGGATGTTCCGGTGGTTGATTTTCATGAGAAATATCTTGGATTGCCAACAACAATTGGGAGAAACAAACACGATGCTTTTAAGAAGTTGATTGAAAGACTTGATGTACATCTCCAAGGCTGGCAAGGAAAGTTCCTCTCAAAAGCGGGTAAACTTGTGTTAATCAAAGCGGTTGCTCAAGCCATTCCCACTTATTCAATGAGTGTTTTCCAATTGCCAATTGGGGTGTGCAGAAAATTTCAATCCAAGGTAAGCAAGTTTTGGTGGGGAAAAGGGGGTGATAAGAGGGGTATCCATTGGTGTCGTTGGGATAAGTTGTGCAAAAGAAAAGAAGAGGGAGGCCTAGGCTTCCGAGACCTGCAAGCTTTTAACCAAGCAATGTTGGCTAAAACGGTGTGGAGGATATTTTGGGGGAAACAATCCCTGGTGAGCAAACTCTTGCAGGCTAAGTACTTTCCGGATACCTGTTTTCTTAATGCAACTTTGGGTCGTACTCCATCAGCTATTTGGAGGGGTTTAGTATGGGGAAAACAGGTTATTGATGGGGGGACTAGATGGAGGATCGGAGATGGAAGAAGGGTGAGTATTGTAGCTGATAAATGGATGCCTTATCCGGTCAGTTTCAAGGTAGTTACACCACTACGTGTCCCAGTACAACAAAAAGTGGAATCCTTGTTCAATGAGTCCGGAGCATGGAATGTGCCACTGATAAAGTCTACATTCTTACCACATGAAGCGGAGATGATTCTAGGAATGCCAATTGGGTTAAGAAGTATGCCGGATAAGTTGGTGTGGCATTTTACCAAGAGCGGTGAGTATAGCGTTAAATCTGGCTATTGGGTAGCTCGGGATTTACATGCTCGAAGGTGTGGTGTTGAGGCTGGTTCAAGCTCCAATGGAAGCAAGGCAGTTTGGGGGAAAGTATGGGATTTAAATGCACCCCAAAAAATCAAGATGTTCATGTGGAGAGCTATGCATGGCTTTCTACCTTGTGCCGCAAGTTTAAAACAGAGGCAGATTATTGAAAATTCTTGCTGTGGGTTTTGCAGGGATCCATCTGAATCCGTATTACATGTGTTGTGGGAATGTCCGAAAGCGAAGAAGACCTGGAAGCAAACTTTTTTATTTGGAGTTTGTAAAGTGTGGCAGGAACCTTCTTTCCTTGATTTGGTGCAACATGTGGGCTCTACTTCAACAGGTTATGAATTTGAGAATTTCTGTTTTACGGCGTGGTGGATATGGAGAAATAGGAATTTGAGTAGGCATGGTGAGAAGACATCGGAGCCTGTTGATGTAGCGAGATTGGCATCGGAGTGGCAGTATGAGTATATGATGTTGAATAGCTTGAATCATGATATTAAAGCTCCAGGTGTCAAGCCACGGGTCAATTGGCAACCCCCACAACAAGGAAACATCAAACTAAATTTTGATGGGGCTTGTGATTTGAAAAAGGGAGTATGTGGTCTGGGCATAGTGTTTCGAGATTACAAGGGAGGGTTGAAGGGAGCAATGGCAGTCCCACAGGTGGGTAATCTACCACCTAGATCGGTGGAAGCGTTGGCTTTATTGCATGGTCTAAGGTTTGCAGCTCATGTGGGTTTCTCCAATATTGAAATTGAAGGTGATGCCCTCTCCATTTTAAATGCTTTGCAAGCTAGTTCGGAGGACCTTAGCTTAGAAGGTCATATCATTGATGAAGTTAAAAATTTAGTTCAGTCTTTATCTATTTGTAGTAGCCATTTTGTGAGACGGGAAGGCAACAAGATTGCTCACCGTTTGGCAAAAGAGGCTTTAAAAGTCAGTTTTCCTTTACTTTGTTTGGAGTCAGGGCCTTTATGGCTCCATGAGTTAGTCAGTATAGATTTCCAGAGTGGAGTCTAGTGTGGTCAATCTCGCTCAAGAGCTACTGTATGGTAGTTTATGGCAGGTTGTTGCCCCAAAATCATTGTATGAAGTTTCATTATGAATGAAGTTCCTTCTTGATCAAAAAAAAAAAAAAACTTATACTTCCACTTTTTTGTGAGCTAACTAAATTAAGCTTCAAGAATTTGTACCATAATAAATAAAAAAACACAAAAAGAAGAAGCATGAAGACTCGAGCAACTGATGGTTCAGCTTGACCCACCCATCTTTATAAGCCCAGCCGTTAGCGGTTGGTAGTAACCGCCACTTGCCACCACAAAGCCACGGACCGATGGACGTAAACAGAGACAATTCGACAACAACAAACCACCAACATCGAAAACCTGAGGGGCATTTCCGTCCTTTCCCGCAACCCCCTGCGTCCCTTCCCCCTGGTAATAAAATGCCCCCGTTTGAAAATCCCAAGACCCAAAAAGAAATCTAAAAATCAATTTTGGGGGATTCAAATTGTTTTTTTTTTTGTTTGGTCATAACTTAAAAGAGCATCTCGATCTCCTTCTCCCTTCTTCTCGATTCAAAGCCTGAGGAGGTGTTCAAGGCACCTCTTCGGATTCAATTTGCCGTCTTTACAAGCAAATTAGAAATGGCGTCCGAGATTTTCAATGACAAGAATGCTGTTTTCAAAAAGCTGAAATCCAAGTCGGAGAACAAGGTCTGTGCTTTTTGAGTTTTTTTTAAAATTTTTTTTTTTTTATGATGATTATTGTGCGAAATTCGATCTGGGTCTGTGAGATCTAATTCAGATCTGGGGGTTTCGGGCGTGGATCTTTAATTGGTTGTGGTGATTTTTTTTTTTTTGGTTCAGATGTGCTTCGATTGTAACGCGAAGAACCCAACTTGGGCTTCAGTTACATACGGGATCTTTCTCTGCATCGATTGCTCGGCCGTCCATCGCAGTCTCGGCGTTCACATCAGCTTTGTTAGGTAAATTTCTGAATGTTGTTAGCTGATTTATATTGCAAGATCTTAAATTTTTGTTTTTTGAATGACATGGGACGAAGATAAGGTGATGCACTATTGTGCCCTTTATAAGCAATGGATTGTTTTATTGATTGAATCTAAGGACTTGAATGATTTGGACCCAAAAAAACTATGGATTTTGATGATTAGGGGGGGTGTTTGATGGCATTGAATCGAAGGTGCGGGTTGAACTTGGAGTAGGAGTATAGGAACCACGATTTCTTTTTGGTTTTTTGTTTTTGTTGAGAAATAAGAGATGTGGAAAGTAATTTTTGGGGCTCGCTGGCGCTATTCTGAGGTGGATAGTGTATGGCATTTACCTTAAAACTTGTGTGAAATCTAATGGTACTTCTGCTCACATATACATTCAGACTGCTAAGGTAGATAATTAGTTCTGTTTTTGATATTAGTTTAGAATATTTCTTATTGACTTGTGCTTTATTGTTTGTTAATTCATGAGTTACTTTGATCAGTCTGCACTTCTGAAAAACCTTTGCATTTGTTGCTTTTAAGAAAAAACCTTGATTATAATTGATGAGCATATGCTCTAAGCAAATTCATATCAGAGATCATAAGATCAATGATTGGTGTGTTGCACAAATCTTTGTTGAGACTCATAGGTGATTTGTAAGTTTTGGACACAGCACAAAGATAAGCGTTAGGAATTTGTTAGTTTTGTGTGATTTTAAATTATTTTCTATTCTGGCCTAGTGTAAATATTTTTATTTGACTTGTGCTTTTTTTGGTTGTTAGTTTACCAATTAGCTTAAATGAAATTTAAAAAAAATGCGCTTCATGTTTCGAACACAAAAAAATTCCATTGCAGGTTTTTTTATTAAATTTTAAATTTTTATTTTTTTATTTTCTATCGAAACCTCCTATTGTATATTTTTCTTTGGTTCCAAGACAGCCGGACAAATGATTACATAGGAAATTTCATCTGGTATAAGATAATTAGCTTTGCTGGTGGATTTGATAGTTTGAAATCCAGTTTTGAGTACAATGTTCAGCTGTTGAACTTTAGCCTATAATTAGTCAGATTAGAATTTTATTCCAACAGAAAAGAGGAAGTATTTGTTCTGATAAATAGCTTGTGTCTTCGTGTTCAAATTCTAGTTGGATTGAAACTCATTCTAGTTGGATTGAAACTGCACTAGAAATAAAAGACAACCTTTGTCTCACAATGAATTTGTTGTACTGTTTCAGATCTACGAATTTAGACTCTTGGACTCCTGAACAGCTGAGAACAATGACCTTTGGGGGAAATAATCGCGCACAGGTTTTCTTTAAACAGCATGGATGGACAGATGGAGGCAAAATTGAGGCCAAATATACATCACGAGCTGCCGAGTTATATAGGCAGATACTTTCTAAAGAAGTAGCAAAAAGTATGGCAGAAGACGCAGGTCTTCCGCCATCACCTGTTGCGTCTCAGTCGGGACAAGCATCTAATGGGCTTCCTGATATCAAGACCAGTGAAGCAATAAAAGAAAAGCCTATAGCAAGGCAAGAAACACCTGAAGTTTCTGATTCCCCCAAAGCCCCCCATGTATTTGTCACCAGTACCGTCAAGAAGCCCCTTGGTGCTAAGAAAAGTGGGAAAACTGGGGGACTTGGTGCTCGCAAACTCACTACAAAGGTTTTGATTACTAACTTAGAATGAAATTTTATCCACAACTATATGTTAAATATATTTATGAGTTTCTTTTGTTATTTGATTATGCCTTTCTTATAGCAAGATAAATTTAACAATTGCAGCCAAATGAAAGTCTGTATGATCAGAAGCCTGAAGAACCAGTTATCCCAGTAGTTTCCTCAACCAAAAGCACTCCACCAGCTGTCACACCCCTTGCTTCTCGATTTGAGTATGTAGAAGCTCTTCAAACTACTGATATAAATTCTAATGGCGCTAGTGTAACTGGCCATGTTTCTGCACCCAAGTCATCGAGTTTCTTTGCGGATTTCGGAATGGATAGCAGTTATCCCAAGAGAACTAGTTCAAACTCCTCAAAAGTGCAAGTAAGTTCTGTTTGAGCAATGACATTTGCATACTATCAAGCAAAATTTGATCATTGTTGTTTGTTCTTCTATGTGTAGACATTTATGTAGTTGATATATGTACATTTCTGCATTTAGGAAATCTATGTTGTACGTTTCAGACTAGGATCAAAGTTTGACTTGGTTAATAAATGTGTAGGTACCAAGGTTTTAGAGAATTGAATTCTGAGCTTTCCTTTTAATCATCTAGTCAAAAGACAAGAAAAAAAAAGAAAAGAGATCCACCATATTTCGAGAACATCAACTATTTTTGTTGATTCCATTTCTTAATCCAACTCAAGTATGTCTATCTTTTATCGTAGAAATGTCAAATTCTATCTTCCATATAATTTATATTTCTTGCATTTTTTTAATATCCTTCTAAAGTTTTCCTGTTTTGATACGTAGTGCTCAATGGTCTGACCTTGAAGTTATTATTAGGATATAAAATTAAATATTTGATCACCATGAATCAATTCAAATGGTGTTTCAGACTTGCTATGTCCATGTGTATAATGACTATAGTCCACCCCTGCTAGCCTAACTATGGATATCTTTAATTTACAAATCTAATCTGCATCTTTGGTTTTTGAGAGCACTTGTTAGGTCCAGTTGTTGTTTTCGACTTTGTCAAGATGAAAAGTGGATCATGTCTTAATCTGTAATGTTTAGGACCCTCAGTCTATTTATTTTATATCAATATGATAGAAAGCCACCAAATGGAAGTTCTGTATTTCAATTTTGTTTCTGATGAAGAAGAAAAGGTAGCCAACTGCTACATTGAAAGGCAAAACAAGTTGGAAGATTACAAAATCTGAAAAAATAGGCAAAAAAATTCTGATAGTTCTGCATGTCATTGTCTAGTTGTGGAGGTGGAACTGTTCTTTAGGTCCATTTGTTGCTTTCAAATTTTTACTGTGCCAAGATGAAAATTGGATCATGTTATATGTATTTATTTATTACTAACGTTAAGGACACTGCGTGTGTTTATTTTATTCAAGTAGGATGGAAAACTACCAAATGAAAGTTCTATAATTTGGATTCTGTTGGAGATAAAAAAGAAAAGGTAGCCAGTTACATTCACAATGTAAACAAGCTGGGAGATTAGAGAATCTGAAAATAAGGCAAAATCATTCTATCATAGTTTTGCATGTTGTTATCTAGTTGAGCATGTTGCTAACAGAATCTGAAAAAAACTGCTGGACTTTGACATCTGATAGCATTGATTGCAATTTTCCATTCATGTTATTCACTGTTTTCATTTACAAGATCTGATTTCTCTTGGTCTTCAGATTCAGGAAACTGATGAGGCAAGGAAGAAATTCACAAATGCAAAATCTATTTCTTCCGCACAATTTTTCGGTGATCAGGGCAAATCTGCTGACGTTGATGCTCAAGCCTCCTTGCAGAAGTTTTCTGTATGCACTACTACTATCACAAATGCATAATTAGCTAAATTCATTTGATTTGAGTTAACAATCCCTTTTGATTTTTAAATATAGTATGCATTATCATATATATTAAGCCAATTCCTCTTTTTCTTTGAAAGGGCCAATTCCTCTTAACATGGTTAAATTTTTGAACTTTCCTAAATGCCCACACATAATAATATACAATTACATAAAAATGCTTATAAATTAAGATACAATAGCAAATTAATAAATAAAGATAATAAAAATTACAATATCTCACAAAAAAGAAAAAAAAATTTCCTCTCATCCTTGTGCTCATGGTTTTTTATTTTTATTATATATTTTATATTATTATGGAAAGAAAATTGACATATGCATAGCACATGTTAATAGGCTAGTTCTTATAGCACTTGTTAAGAAAATGCCCCATGTCCTGCGTTAGCTATACTATATATTTGCCAAATTCCCTTCAGAGTTTTTTTCTTTTATAATTTTTTTTTAAGCAGTGCATAGAACTGATGTCTAGACATGTAAAATGGCTCACAAAACCATGTATTTAAGAGAAATGAATTTTGAAACCAACTCTGGAAAATACCGTTGAAGCCTAGTTCGAATTACCACCGTATTTGACCATACTGAGATGGAAATCTTTGAGAGATGTAATTTTAATGCAGTTGATATAACATGTAATATTGTTCTTCCAGGGTTCTGCTGCCATCTCCAGTGCTGACCTTTTCGGTGACAGAGAAGATATCCCTCTTGATCTTACTGCGGGTGACCTTATTAACCGTCTATCTTTTCAGGTACACCTCCTTCAAGATAGGAAAGTTTACTATTTTGTTTCATTGCAGTCCCCTCATATGAATCTTCTTTTGCTTCTGAGTTGCGTCAGAGTTTTGACAACCTAATTTGTGTATTTAATCCTTGGGTCTTCTCCATTTTCCAGGCACAGCAGGATATCTCCTCTTTAAAAAATATTGCAGGAGAGACCGGGAAGAAGCTTAGCTCCTTGGCATCCAATTTAATGACGGATCTTCAGGACAGAATCCTCTGATTTTGATGCTTCGAGTTCGTTTGTTAATGTATCAATCCCTTATCTATATGTAGTGATTGTAAAGAAGAGTTCATTAAATTCTTTTAAAGTGTTATGTCTTGTGATAATTCTCGAGGCTTAACAGTGGCTTATGTTGTAGCTGAGGTATTGGTTTGAGATCTGAGTTTTATCAGTTTGCAAAACCAAACTCAAGTTTTCTGCCTTTTGTTGAAAGAGCGAGGCAATTCTGTTTAAACTCCAAATTATCATTTGCTCTTTGGCAATGTTAATCTTGTATACTTTAAACAATAATGCTAGTTCTTCCCATCTTTTCATTATTGCCAACTCTAAAATGAAAACTCCCCAGATTCCTAATTCTCTGGAGTCAGTTTGTGATGCCGTTACACTGATACCCGTATGGACCTGTGTTGGAGATACTTTCAGATTAGCAAATACTGTAAACAGTTGCTGGTTGCAGAGCTTAATTTGAAATGCGGAATCCATGCCTTAGTGACCGGCAGCTATGGCACTACCTGCACTATGCCTTCATGACCTCCAGAGTTTCATTCTCATTTTAATTGTCTGCATCACAATTTGTTTCGTGAGAAAGAAAACCAAAAAGAATCTTCGAAATAGTTTTCAGTGATGGATTATAAGATGTTGAGGCCTATCGCAATCAGTGATGCATTATAAGATGTTGAGGCCTATCGCAAGTGTGTTTGAGCAACAGAGTGCGCAACCCGTTAGGCCATGGGTTTGCTCGTCTTTCCCACGCTAGTTGCATGAGTTGTTCACTTTGAGTTGTGGCATCTACGACTGGAGATGTGCAAAATACAGTTCAAACTAACCAAACCAACCGAAAGTATAAGTTCAGAACTTTGTTTGTTTTTACTGGTCATGGATATTTTACTATCAAGTCTGCTTCTGTACTGCTTTCTAACAAAGTTTTAGCACATTCAAGAACTAAAATCATGACAAAAATGTGTAAACTGGCAATTCCACCTAAGACTATGGTTTTTGCTTGGCAACTTCTCTAAGGTAGTCTTAAAACAAGAGATAATGATTATACTAATCTGAATATTGATCGAGCTCGTTATTTTTGTCACAATCATCTCTTATTTACTTGCAATATTGGAACTACTTTGGTATTTCTTTCAATTGCTCAGATTGGAATAATTCCTTCTTCTATTGGCTACATTATATTTCTTCAACTCATTCAAGAAACACAATTGATAATTTCTCTGAAGTCTTATATCTCTGTTATCACATTTGGCATTGCCAAAAATGATTTTATTTTTAGTAATGTTCAGAGAGATACTATACAAATTGCTTTTGCTGCAGGTACTATGATTCATTCTTACTCCAACTGTGTAGCTTCTTCATTGCAATTGAAACCAATCAAATGGCACCCTCCCCCTGATGAGTTTGTAAAATTAAATTTTAATGGGTATGTTCATCATACTGACCAAGCTACTGCTGGTTTTATCATTATAAATGATCAGGGTTTACCTATTGTTGCATCTGCTAAAAAACTAGGCTATTCTAATGTTCTGTTTGCTGAAGCCTCTGCATTGAGAGCTGGTTTGCAAGCTGCTGCCATTCATGGCTTTTCAAAAATCAAAGTTAAAAGTCCTCATTGACTATATCAATAACAAGATTACTACTCCTTGGCGTCTTCATACCCTGGTACATGACATCAAAGTTTTGACTAGCCATTTCCACCATATCGATTTTGTACATATTTGAAGAGAAGCTAATTTCATAACAGATGCTCTGGCGAATCCCGCCATACTATTAGAGTTGCTACCTGGCATAACAATCTTCCCTTAAGTGTCCCTAATGCTTTTAATTTTGATCTCTATAATTTAGGTTGTTTTAGGGGTTTTATTTTGAAATGTTTCTTTTCTTCATTGAAAAAAAAACTTCTGTTGTTGTTGTTTTTTTAATATTTAATTTCGAATCATTAGACATGTGTCTTTACGAGACAATGGTCATACCTAGGGCTGTCATTTGATTTGGTAATTACCAAACCGACCGAATACCAACCGATGTTTTAGGTTTGGTAAACCGACTTTTTGGTAACCATGACCGATAAAACCGAAATCGAAAATTACAAAAAAAGTTGATTTGGTTTTGGTAAATACCGAATCTACCGATTATCTAAATATTATATTTATATACTACAGTTTTCAATACACACACATGTATATTAAGAAATAAACATAAAAACTTTTATAATAGTATGAACATTACTACATATACTACATTAATAGTATATGTATTTTAAATAACCTAGTCAACGATGGTTAAATAACCTAGTTTTATTGAAAATTGTTAAAACTTGATGTCATATATACAAAAGAAAGCTATAATTAGTAGATGAATACAAAGTTTATGACTATAAAATTCAAAAACCTAGTTTTGTTCATTCTAATTTATATTATAAAGAATTAGTTGTTCTAAAGTTGGTAATACCGAAAACCGAAATACCGAATTTGGTAGATATAATTAACAACCGAAAATTTTGGTTGGTAATTGGTAAATCAGTTTTGAAACCGAAAGCTTTGGTTTTGAAGTTGGTAATACCTATAACCGATTCAAACCGACCGAGTGACAGCCCTAGTCATACCCATCACATAATGCTATTATTATTGACTCATCATGTCCCGTTTCACTTTCTCAATGAATTTCTTGGTCTGACTTATAATTGCTACTGAATCTAGGTCATAATACCATAACTCTATTAGTTTATTCATTTTCCTCCAAAACTACTAACAAACTATATTTCAAAATGAAATACAAAAAAACATAAATATAAAAAGAAATTAAAGAAATTGGTGCAAGAAAACTTTCGTATATTTTCTTTTGTTAACAATAACACATACATCGCATCAGAATTCAAAAACTACAAATATTCAAATAAATTAACTTAGAAAGAAAAAAAGAAAAAACTGAAATGAAATTTCTTCTTTCAAGCGTGGGAGTTTGGAACTTTTTTCCCTCCATTTCCCAAAAAAAAAAAAAAATTTGCAGTTTCCCTCTTTTTTTCACAACGAACTGTTCAAAAACACCTCCCTCTTGGGAAGCCGGTTTAGGGCCGGCCCTGAGGACTGCCGCCTCAGGCCACCGGTTCCCGAAGGCCTCGGGAGTTTCTATATGTACGTTGCAGATAGTATATATATATATATATATATATATATATATATATATATATTGTTTCCTTCATAAACTGGAGTTGGCCCGTTGCTCCAGTGGAAATGTAGTTGTTATGTGTCTTCCCTGGTTCGAATCACAAAAATGGTTCATTTGCTTTTTTCTATTTAATCTTTTTCAATCACCTTCTTGGACTCCGTGGCCCAGCTAACTCTTTTACATTTTCATTTTTTTTTCATTTACTTATGTTAATTTTTATTGGACTCTGTAGCCCAGCCAACTTTTTTTTTTTCTGTCTATTGAAAAAAAAAAATGGGTATGACAAGATTATATGTATTTTTGCAGCTAAAAATGTGAGATGAGCAAAGTACAAATATATATATATATATATATATTTAACTAGTTTTGTAATTCAAAAATTTATGTAGGGAGTAGATATCCATATACTATTGTTTTGTTATTAATTTCATATTTACTTTTATTCAAAATACATAATTTTGTACTGTTATTTGGCGAAAAAAAATTTATATGTATATATAGGAGGCCACATTTTAATTCTTTGCCTCAGGCCGTTAGAATCTCAGGACCGGCCCTGAGCCGGTTGTAAGTCCCAACTTGGCCGGGGCGGTACAATGGGTCAAGGAATTGATCACAGAAGCTGGTTATTGGGATATTCCTCTCCTTCAGGCCTTATTTACTCATGCGCAGGTGGAGGCTATTTCAAGGATTCCTTTAAGTCGACGAGTTGCGGAGGATAGGTTGGTTTGGAAGTTGGCTAAGGATGGTCAATTCTCAGTTAAAACTACTTATAGTAGTTCAGTGCAAACTTCATCTAATATTGTCCCGTTTGATCTTCCCGTGAATGGAAGCTTTTGGCAAAAGCTTTGGAAAGTGATCATTCCAAACTCGGCAAAGATACATATGTGGAAAGTTTGACATGATATTATTCCTTCTATGGAACGACTCGATTCAAAGAGGGTCCAGTTGGAGTCCTAACTGTGTGTTTTATGCGAGCAGAGCCGTGAAACAACTTTGCACCTTTGTAGAGAGTGCCCTTACTCTAAACTTGTTTTGCAATCGCATGGAGTGTTGAATCAGGTGTGTTACAGTCCTCAAGTTGAGGGATTTGATCTCATTCGGTGGGTTCAGTATTGTCTCTCATCTCTCTCGGTCCATAACTTGGGAATTTTAGTTTGTTTACTCTGGGAAATTTGGACGGAACGAAATCATAGAGTGTGGGACAACAAGAGAAGTGCAGCTTGTGATGTTGTCTTGAAGGCCATGACATGACTACACGAGTTCAGTTTTTATAACTCAAAGGTGGTGAGTTCGGCTACTCGAAGCACATGTGGGGTGAAGTGGTCAGCCCCACCAGTTGGTGTGTTCAAAGTGATCGAATGTCGACGGGGCGTTTCATCATGTTACCAGGAAGGGAGGGGTTGGCTTTGTTGTGCGGAACTCGACAGGGAACATAGTAGCTGGAGGTGGTCAGCCTTTGTCCGGTCTAGTTTCTGCTGAACATGCCGAGTTATTGGCATGTATGATGGCATTTGATTTCTCACTTCAGCAGGGCTTTACGCTAGTGATACTGGAAACTGATGCACTAATGGTGCAGTGCCAATTGACCTCTCAAGTGGGATTTAATACATTGGTGCTGGGACGCTTGTATGAAGATTTGGTCGCGGTTTTGGCTGCTAACACAGACCTCTCGGTCACCTATAAGGGTAGGAATGCTAATATGGCAGCTCATATCCTTGCTGCCTATGCGTGCAGTGAACCTCAAGAATTTTTCTTTTTTTCTACACCTTCCCTTCTTCAAGCTGCTATTGTAGCTGACACTTCTTGATGTAGTTTTTCTTTGGTTTTAATAAAGGGCTGACCTCCGTTCTATAAAAAAAAAAACGTAATTGAGAAAGAATAACTTGAATTTGAGATCTATAATGCATGATATAAGCAATAAAGAAACTAAGAAATATTTGAGTTTATGATGTCAGAAACCTAATGTAAAGAAGAAGACGATCACATAGTAAACAAAAACAAATCACAATCTTACTACTTATCATTACTCCTCCAAAAAGCAATATAATATTGATTACTAAACGAAGTGCATACTCTACAAACATAAGAACATACCGAAAGAAGTGTTGTGAAATAGGATTTTAACGAACTAATAAATGAGAAACATTATTTATTGTGTTTAGAATCCTAAAAAGAAGAGGAAAAAATACTTTCTAAATTTTGTTTTATGTTACATATGCGATACTATTAAAAAAATTAGTTGGGAGATATAGTCAAATTGTAGTAAAAAAAAAGAAAAAAGGGACGACGTCGTATCATGGTGTGCCTATTTATACCAGTCGTCGAGGGTGGTCACAGTGGACTCTTTTCCCAGTGGTCACATCACCTCTGGCACCACTACCCCAAATCAAACCTCTGCTACCACCCCACCCTCGGCTTTCCCCACCACCACCCGAAACCTCCGTTTCCGTTCCCACCACCATCACCCCCCATCCCAACCCAAACTTCCGGTCGCCTCCACATTTACCTAGGGTTTTTTCTTTTCGCCAAAAAATATTGATGACGAAGCCCCAAATCATATGAAGCTTCTCCGACGAGAGTGCATTTCTGGACGCACACGATGGTTCCATCATCTTTTCGCCAAAAAGAAAGATGACGAAGCCCCAATTCATTCGAAGCTTCTCCGACGAGAGTGTATTTATGGATGCACACGATGGGTTCGTCGTCTCTACAACCACCCTGACAGCCCCCATTTCTGTTCCGAAAGGTCAATTTTACCAAAACTTCTCCGACGCCTTATTTCAAGACCCCCACCCTACCAGTGATTCCACCGATTGAGCTGGATTGCTGACGTTGGAATCTCTTATCCCTATTCCGGCGAATCTTGGTGATTCTCCGGGGGTCTTGGTGCACCACCACCCGGTAGTTTCTAGTCCGGCGCCGGTTCTTGAACCTATGGCGCCACTTTCTTACCCGATAGATTATACCGTCCTGTGTCTTGACACTATAGATAAATCTTCTGACATCTTCATCAATGTGATGTCCGAATCGAGCCTGATCCCAATCCCAGTGCTGCTGGACCCAACCGTCCTCCCCGCTGTGAAGCCATCACCATTCAAACCTTTACCGACCGGCAGGAGGTCAATTCTGGGTCGATGTTTGGGAGCCATCGGAAAAGTGATCTTCAATCCAGAAGTAGCATTGGCTAATGCAGCAGAGCTTGTGGTCACCGGAGAGGAGATCTACTGGCATCGGAAGCTAATTTGTTCAGCAATTATAGGTCCTACTTTTTTGTTAGTGGTTTTTACTGGCTCATTAATCATCGGGTGGGTGCGTCGAGGGAAATTGGGCGTTTCTTTCCCTGATGTAATTGAGATGAGGCGGTCGTGTTGACAGCCTTCTTGGGCGAATGGGTCAATTTCTTTGCACTTGAGGCGGGCACGAAACTGGCCTTGAAGCTAGTTTTCTTGAATGCGGTGTGATGTTTGAAGAAGGGTCTTACTAGGCTTCTGGAAAAAGAACCTGAGCTGCCTCTATAATTATAGGTATCATCACAGTTCCACTGCCTTGTATTCTGTTTACATTTCCCTATTAGTTTCTAAAAGAACTCGTATTTGCAGATACTGAATAAATCTTAAAAATGTGTGCCTAAAACGCAGAATATGTTATCAAAATCTGAAGTATTTTGAATCCAGGTACGGACATTATGACATTATTACTGGGTGTTCTTCTTATGTCGTTCTGAGATTTGGTATATCAATGAGAGATTCTTCTGAGATTGTTAATTGTTTGAATATTTTTGTACATATTTGTTTTATGTTGAGAAGACCATTACTGATTAAAATGAACTGTTGATTTTGCAAATGGTTGCTATTTGGTTAGTGTTTTTTTACTTCTTGATTCGTTTTTTGCAATTTCTGCTAATGAAATAAGTATGGCTTTTAGTTTCAACTTCTTAACTATTTTTGAGTGACCCTGACTTCACTTTGTTGCTATATCAGGGCTCCACCAGGAATCCCAACAGTGACATTGCAACAGCGAAATTGCTGAGGTGTCATCGAGCTTGGTTCTGCAATGACTGCAATTTGTGAGATATTGCATCTTGAAGAGGTTTTAGGACAATATGATTGTTGCTTTCATCGTTGGGATGTATAGACAAGCAATTATGGGGCTCATATACTCATTAGGTGTCCACCTCTGGTTATCACATTATAGCTGTGTCTCGTGTATTCTGTCAAGAGATTAGGAAATGGTTCGACTTTCTTACCGAGATTTCGGTAGTCTTACCTTTGGAAGTTTGTCTGCATTTTAGGTTTAATAACTTTCATTTTTAATAGACATCATCTTCAAAATTCAATGACAGCTTGCAATGCCAATAACTTTGTAATTTGACATGTAACTCATAGCAGTAGATATTAAGTAAACTGGAAACGCATTACTGGGCACCTCCCTTAAATAACAACTTAATAGTTAATAGCCCCCAGTTTGGTTCAGCAGGAACAAATTGAGCCTTTTTACAGAGGCGTTCAGCCAAAAGGATGAAAGTCACCAAGCACCAGTGCGCAAATAAAAATGTCAACATGTGCCCTAAATTACCGTCAAACAAAATCTCTACGAGACAATTTGATAGAGAGAGCAAGCTGCCATAAAGGCAAGAAATTCCTGAAATGGGAAAGGAAGTAGTAGGGTCCATTTGAGAGTGAAAGATTAAGAATAAAGGATTTGCAATTGACATTAAACTAGACAATTTAAAAGAACCATAATAACACTAATGCAATGCATATGATAACACCTAAATCACTAGATTTGGAAACACTCCCCCCAAATGAACCATTAGAGCACACCTTTGATCCCATCAACTAGGCTAAACATAACGAAATCAAGACCAAATTTGTTGAATGATAGAAAGTTAGTTAGTTTTTATTTCTGCCTTTGTTTGTTATTGCTTACTTCATGTAGACTTTACTTTTCATAATCTTTCTTCTTGGACTAAATATTGTTTAGTACCCTGTAATATGATCCAACATCGATTCATTCCCTCGACTTTCAATTTCATCAAAAATACCGCCACGATATTATTATTTTGTCCAATAGGTCCCTCCGTTAGGATTCCGTCAATTTCTGACATGTCATTCCAACTCAGTAAAAGTGGGGCCCACATGGAAGTCAAATTCCCAAAATGACTCTAGCCAGCCGTATATGGAAAAATCCAAAATAAACTCCAAATTTTGCGATTGGGGAGATTCGTTCCCACCCCACCCCAACCTGTATGCAAATGAATGCCCCAACCAATGGACCACTTGCATGGCATCAATGTTTGTCAAATGAAAAGTAATATATATCTGCATAATAAATTGGATATGGAAAATTCCAAAATAAACTGGAGATTTTGTGGTTGGGGAGACTCGAACCCACCCTAACGCGTATGCAAATGAAAGCCCCAACCACCAAACCACTTGCATGGTATTTTTACTTTGCAACCGAAAATAATATATATATATATATATATATATCTGTACAATAAACCGGATATGGAAAAAAAAAAAAAATTCAAAGCAAATTTTGCAGTTGGGGAGACTCGAACCCACCCTAGCGAGTTTGCAAATAAAAGCATCAACCACCAAACCACCTACACGGCTGTGGTATTTTGCAAACACAAATAATATATATCTGTAATAGATCAGACCCGAATCGGACATATATTATGTGATTTGGTGGTAGGGGCTTTCATTTGCATAAGCGTTGGGGTGAGTTCGAGTCTCCCCAACCGCAAAATCTGGAGTTTATTTTGGATTTTTCCATATTCGGTTTATTATACAGATTATTTTCGTGTGTAAAACATCAACCATGCAAGTGGCCGGGTGGTTGGGGCTTTCATTTGCACATGAGTTGGTGTGGGTTTGAGTCTCCCCAACCGCAAATCTCCAGTTTATTTTAGAATTTTCCATATCCGGTTTATTATACAGATATATTATTTTTGTTTCCAAAGTACCAGTACCAGTACCATGCAATTGGTCTGGTGGTTCGGGATTTTATTTGCGTACGGGTTGGGGAGGGTTCGAGTCTTGCATGTGGTCCTATCCTTTCAATACTACTGCACTTAGATTCTTTGAGCTTCATCATCACCAATTTTAACTTGATCTTTCATGTTTGACATCAATCATATAATAACTTATAAATTTTCAAGTAACGATAACATCAATAATAATAATAATAACAATAATAATAATAATAATAATAATAATAATAATAATAATAATATGTGTGTAATGTGTGTGTGTGTGTGTGTATTAATATATATACTAGTCAAGCAATGATTCTTAATCAATTTTTTTATCAATTATAAATCTTTCTTCTTTTTACATAGATGTTAAAATATTTGAAAAGAAAACCAAATCCTGTTGTAGAGGAATTGTCAGGTATATTTACCTCATTGGAGTTATTTTTTATTATTTTTTAATGATTTGATACTATTATTTTCTTTTGTACCCAATAAACTTAATTTTCTGGCCCAGCCATTGCAAGTTACTATTGGTTTTATCATTATAAATGATCAGGGTTTACCTATTGTTGCATTTGCTAAAAAACTATGCCACTCTAATGTTCTGTTTGCTGAAGCCTCTGCATTGAGAGCTGGTTTGCAAGCTGCTGCCATTCATGGCTTTTCAAGTTAAAAGTCCTCATTGACTATATCAATAACAAGATTACTACTCCTTGGGGTCTTCACACCCTGGTACATGACATCAAAGTTTTGACTTGCAATTTCCAACATATCGATTTTCTACATTTTTGAAGAGAAGCTAATTTCGTAACAGATGCTCTGGCGAATCTCGCCATACTATTAGAGTTGCTACCTAGCATGACAATCTTCTTTAAGTGTCCCTAATGCTTTTAATTTAGATCTCTATAATTTAGGTTGTTTTAGGAGTTTTATTTTGTAATGTTTCATTTCTTCATCAAAAAAAAAAATTGTTTGTTTTTTTTTTTTTTTTTAAATTTCAAATCATACGGACATGTGTTCTAACAAGACAACGGACACACTCATCGCATAATGCTATTATTATTGACTCATCATGTCCCGTTTCACTTTCTCAATGGATTTCTCGGTCTGATTTATAATTGCTACTGAATCTAGGTTAGAATACTATAACTCTATTAGTTTATTCATTTTCCTCTAAAACTATAGCTCACTTTGTGCACAACAAGAGAGAAGATAGTGAGGGCTTTATGGCTTTTTGAAGCTAGACTTGAGTAAAGCTTATGATAGGATGGAGTGGATATTCCTCAGGAAAGTAATGTAAAGATTTGGATTTGCTCGTAATTGGGTTGAGATGGTGATGCAGTCTGTCAGTTAGGTGAGATATTCCTTTTTGGTGCGGGGGAAACCACGAGGTTATGTTACTCCAAGCAGAGGATTGAGGCAATGGTATCCCTTGTCACCCTATTTGTTCCTCATTGGAGCAGAAGGTTTTTCTGCTTTACTGCAGCAAAAACAAGTACTTGGCCTGTTACCAAGGATTGAGGTATGTGATTATGCTCCTTTGGTAAACCATTTGTTATTCGCGGATGACATTATGCTTTATGCTCATGCATCGTTGGAAGCATGCTATGAACTATAGGATGTGATTGAGACTTATGGGAGAGCTTCTGGCCAACTTGTCAATTTTGATAAGAGTTCAGTTGTCTTTAGTACGAATGTGCCGGATAGTATGCAGGAGGAGGTTTCAAATTTGATGGGTGTGGCAGTGGTTGCATCACATGAATGGTATCTAGGGTTACCAACGTATGTGGGAAAAAAGAAAACGGCTATGTTTCAATAAATTAAGGATAACTTGGTTAAGAAGTTATCCATTTGGCAAGGGAAGATGTTGAGTGGTGCTGGGAAAAATATCTTGATTCGGGTTGTGGCCCAAGCTCTACCTACATATGCAATGAGCGTATTCCAGTTGACGAAGAATTTTTGTGAGGATTTAGAACAAATGTGTGCCAGGTTTTGGTGGGGCAGTACACTTGACAAAAGGAAAATTCATTGGAAGACTTGGAATGCTTTATGTAATCAGAAGGAAGAAGGCGGGTTAGGGTTTCGAAGTTTATCTAACTTTAATTATGCAATGTTAGCCAAGCAAACCTGGCGTGTACGTACAGGCCGTATGTACAAGGCGAAATATTTTCCAGAGGATTCATTTTGGTATGCAATCCCTCACACTTCTCCTTCATATTCTTGGAGGAGCATCTTCTCTACTAAAGAACTTTTACGAGATAGCTCTTGTTAGCAGATTAGGGATGGAATGGCTGTTAGTGTCTTCTCAGATGCTTGGGTACCAGAATTACCAAATGGGAGACCTAGTGAGAATGTCGTGGCATTGGCAGAAGTGCAAACTGTTAGTGACTTGATGTCTAGTACGGGTAGCTAGGATGTGACGCTTATCAAACGTCTTTTTCCTCTAGCAGAGGCAGAGAGGATAATTAGCATTCCACTGAGCAGGAGGATGGTCTCTGATAGAATGATTTGGAAGCTGGCAAGAGACGGTAAATTTTCAGTTAAAACAGCTTATCGTAAATCATTCCCTACTTCTTTGAATCCTAGCCCTTTTGAATTACCTATGGGTGGTGATTTTTGGAAAAAGTTGTGGAACGTGAATATTTCGAGTTCAGCAAAAATTCATTATATGGAGGGTTTGTCATGACATTATTCCTTCTCTTGAGAGACTAGCCTTAAGAAGAATTTAGTTGGAGTCACAATTGTGTTCCTTGTGTGAAGTTAATTGTGAAACGATGTTACACTTATGTAGGGACTGCCCTTTCTCTAAGCTAGTGATACAAAGCAATGAAGTGCTGAAACACGCTTGCTATAACCCTCAGGCAAAACAGTTTGATTTGATTAAATGGTTGGAATTTTGTGCTAAGGAATTATCTTCGAAGAGTTTTGGAGATCTCATTTATCTACTTTGGGGGATCTGGAAGGAGAGGAACAATAGAGTATGGGAACAAAAGAAAAGTGAGGCTTGCAATGTGTTGATCAAAGCTATGTCAAGGCTGCAAGAATTCAGATTTCATAACTTGAAGCGGACCAGTATTGCTGCTCGAAGTTACAGAGTAGAGAGGTGGGTTGCTCCTCCAATTGGTTTTCTTAAAATAAATGCTGATGGTGCTTTTAATCATGTAACCAGAAGGGAGGGAGCAAGTTTTGTGATTCTCATGGGGTTATGCTTGCGGGTGGGAGTTATCCTCTGAGTGGCTTGATATCTCCTGAGCATGCTGAGATTTTGGCTTGTAAAATGGCTGTAGAATTTGCTGTGGACCATGCCTATCTGCAGGCAATGCTGGAAATTGACGCTATGGAAGTACAACGTCAACTAAACTCCTATGCAGTTAGTAATACTTCTGCTTTGGGGCGTCTTTATGAAGACCTTGGACTCGTCTTGGAGTCGCATATCAATATGAGAGTGACTCATATTGGAAGGAAGGCGAATTTAGTGGCTCGCCTATTAGCTACACATGCTAGTACTCTTGTGCAGGCTTGTTTTTATTTTCTCCCCCCTGTTTTTCTTCAAGCTGCAGTTGCAGCTGAATTCTCTCATTTGTAAACTCTTTTAATTCAATAAAAGGCTGACCCTCCTTCCCTCAAAAAATTTTCCTCTAAAACTACTAACAAACTACATTTCAGAATGGAAAACAAAAAAACATAAATATAAAAAGAAATTAAACAATAAGTCAATAACACATACATCGCATCAGAAATTACAAATATTCAAATAAATTAACTTAGAAAGAAAAAAAAAAAAAACCGAAAACGAAATTTCTTCTTTCAAGCGCGGGAGTTTGGAACTTTTTCCCTCCATTAACAAATATTTTGCAGTTTCCCTCTTTTTTCACAACGGACTGTTCAAAAAACGAAACCCTAAAAAATAATTGAAAACCCAAAATCCTCAAATCCCCAATCTTCATTTCCCTCCTAATTTCTGGAGCCAAAACCCAAACCTCCCATTTCAGATTCAATTCCCTCTTCTCTGAAAAACCCCCAATTTCCTCACAGAGTTTCCAATGGAAACCCATCTCTCTGAAACCAACTCTCTGCCCCCAGATTCATTTCTCCCAAATCCCCAACACCAAACCTCTTCTTCCCCAGATTCAATGCCTATTCTTGCAGAGACCCTTGATGGGTCTTCACCATTTTCACAACCTGAAGCCCTAGACGCCCAAAATCGAAATGGGTCCAAGACCCAAGATGAGGTTTCTGTTCTTGCAGAAACCCTTGATGGGTCTTCACCGTCTTCACAAACTGAAAACGTGTACGAGTTGGATTTGGCCCCTGTTCTTGAAACTGAAAATGGGTCTTCGTCCTGTTCGCCTCTCGAAACCCTAGGCTTTCAATCTTCGGATCCTGATTCGCAAGGTTTGGAACAAGGGCAAGAAGGTGACCCCACATCAGCTTCTCCTCACAATGATAATAATGTATTGAATTTAGAGTCGAATTCGCATTCGGAGTCTTGGTCTTCTTGGTCTCGGTGGCCTTCATCGGATTCTAGCAAGCAATCAGTGGTTTACTCAGAGCCGTATCCGATTGAGGAATCCAAGATCTCTATGGTGGTATGCCCTCTATTCAGAATCTATTGGACCTTTGCACTCTAAAAGTATTTAAGTCTTTTATGTTGGTTATAGTGATTTGGGATTTATTGAAGTATTTTGGGAAGTTAAGTTGTGGTATGGGCTTTGTTTTGCAGGGTGCAGGGCTTTATAATCTTGGCAATACGTGTTTTATCAATGCGATTCTGCAATGCTTTACGCATACTGTGCCCCTCGTGGAGGGTCTCCGTTCTTCCAATCATCCCTTGCCTTGTGATTGTAAGACCTACCTGCTATTTTGTTTGATCCATAGTCCTTTTTTTTTTGTTTTGTTTTGTTTGAGAATTTGATATAGATTATATAAGTATCACTTTCTGATTCAATGTATTGGATTTAATGTGAAATTGGGTGTATCCAGGTGGTAGTGAAGGGTTCTGCGTTCTTTGTGCTCTTCGTGAACACATTGATCTTTCAATAGTATCTTCGGGAGGGGCTCTTTCACCATCGAAGCTTGTTGATAATTTGAACTGTATCCTTCAATCATCTGGACTGAGATTTCTTTGCATTAATTTTGATTTTTTTTTTTTTGGAAGTTCTTAAAGGTGATTGATTGTTCTTGTTACACTAATTCATCTGATGCAATATACTTAATCTGTTAATTTCGTCAGTTGAAAGGTATGGACTTTTTATTTTTAGTTTACTGAGAAGTCTACTCTGCATTGCACTGTGATTCTTAACTCGACTCCCTTAGATTTCTCATCTTATTTCCGAAGATACCAGCAAGAAGATGCCCATGAGTTCTTGCAATGTTTTTTAGATAAACTAGAGAGATCTTGGTTGGATTCTGATAAAAAGAATGAGACTTCATCTTGCAAAGATAAAAACCTTGTGAACAGGGTGTTTGGTGGCAGTCTCATTAGCAAAGTATTATTCCTCAGGACCTGACTTTCATTATTTATGTAACAATTTTCTGTTAATTCTTTTTATTGATTTTGTATTGATGGTTTCTTTCAGCTCCGATGTTGTAGCTGTGGTCACTGTTCTGACACTTGTGAACCTTGATTGATCTAAGTTTGGAAATTGAAGATGTTGACTCTCTTCCGAGGGCCTTGGAATCCTTCACTAAGATAGAAAAGATAAATGACGTGGAGACAAAGTTTACGTGCGAGAATTGCAAGGAAGAAGTGTCGGTGGAGAAGCAGCTTGTGGTGGATGAGGCGCCTCCAGTTGCTGCATTTCATTTAAAGAGATTTAAAACTGATGGAAATTATGTTGAGAAGATTGATAAGCATGTGGAATTTCCTTTGGAGTTGGACTTGAAGCCCTACACCAGTGGCAATAACAGTGATGTGAGTTGCTGCTTATTGGTTTATATGTATCAAATCAGTATCTGCTTGATTTGTTGACATATGACAACACAACTTAGTTTCTTTGCATCACTTGCAAATGCTTATTGTGTTTCTTATGCATGAACTGATATGGTCTCTGGGAATATTATTTTGAGTGTTAATTGAGTTAAATGTGTGCGTCCCTGTTCTCTCAAGTTCTCATTCCATGTGTCTTGGCAATAGGTGGAATTGAAGTATGAACTTTATGCAATTGTGGAGCATATTGGCTTTTCATCTACTTCTGGGCATTACTTCTGCTTTATTCGATCCTCTCCAGATACATGGCATAGGTTGGATGACTCAAAGGTAACAAGTCTTATATATTAACTGTTATAAGCTATTTACTTTAATTTTATGTCTTGTGAAGTTGAGTAATGGAAAAGATTGTTTACCATTGATGAATTTCTTCTTAGTTGAAACCTTAATATTTCCCTGAAGAAGTACCACTTGGTGAGGTCACAACTTTTTACTGCCTAGATGGTACTTGATAGTCTGTCAGTATGGTCAGATTATATTTCTATGTGAATTTATCCTCATTGTTATTGTTCAATATTAGTGTTTTGTCCCCTTTGTAGGACAAAGCAAGGGTTGGTGTGAGTGTCTATGGTGGTCTAAGAAGACAAAATTTATAGAAATATAATAGTTTTAGAAGAAAGAGATGATTTATAGATGCTGTAGCTTGAGAGAACTTAGAGAAATAGAGAATAGAGGGAGAAGTGAGAGAACAAGATATGAGGAGATACCAAAGCACCAAGACCAACACTCAATTTTCATTCATTTGAATCTGCCTCGGCATCTCGCTCTTTCCTTTTTTAAGTGCTACTTTTAGCAAATAACCTTATATTTGGGCTTCAAATATAACCCTAAGATTCAAAATAGACTCTTAATAGCACTAGTCCCAAATACCCCAAATACCCCAACAAAATTTAAACATCAACTCTTAGACTGCTCTTGGTTTAAAAAAAATTTCTACTCTTTGTATTGATTGGATTCATAGACTGCCATGTACTTTCCTTTTGGACTGAAAAGACTTGAGCCAAATGGGCCTAGTCTTGGGATTCCAGAGAGGGCACTCTTCTAACCACCTGTGGCTACTGCATTGCATTTTTATCGTTTGATTAATTTTTTTTTGGGTCAATTTAAATGATTTGTATCTTTTTATGCAATAGAAGGGCATTTTAACTTATATGTCAATTTTTTTTCCTTTTCCTAATATTCTTTTCTGGGCTGACAAAAGAATATTGTTTTTCTTTTAGGTCACTAGGGTTCGAGAAGAATTTGTTCTATCACAGGAGGCATACATTCTGTTCTATGCCAGGCAGGGTATTCCCTGGTTTTCAAGTTTAATGGAAGGACAGATGTCATGCTCAGACCTACCCATTATGAATACATCACCTAAGTCTGTGCTAGATAATGTTGAGAACATCTGTACTGTGAATAATCCTGAGGGTTGTACTCCCAATGCACCCAGAGATGTTGGCCAGAAAATTTCTACTTTCTTCCGCAGAGCAAAACGTGAAGAGGTCTTGTTTACTGACACCAGAGATGAAGCTGATAGACTTTCTGAAAAGATTGATGGATCCAAGCATGATGCTGGAGGTTTCAAGGAGACTGATGAGAGTATGCCTATGATTACTGCTTCTACTTCAGTTGGCACAAGGAAATGTTTAGCTGGTACTTCACACAATGAGAATAATGAGAATATATGCAGTACATCCTCTCTTGGTGGTAATGACATACATAAGACGTTTGATGAAGTCAGAGATGCTGGTTGCCCTCCTTCGACACCACCCAGATCTCGAAGTGTAGACGTGTTTTCTTTTGAGTCTACTCCAGGTAAGCCAATTCACTCTGATTAAAAGGTTCTGTTTGTTATCTCTTGAAATTTGGTAATGGAACTAACTTAATGTGTTGAAAATGAATATTTAGAACCAAAATATCATATTCCCCGAGATCATCTGAAGTCAGCAGACAATGTGATCTATAAAAGAAGATCAAGCAAGGTTGTTCCTCCAGATCCAGAAGATCCGAAGAGAAAGGAAGCTATCAGATATCTTGCAAAATCAAGAAGTGCTCCCAGGGACAGGAGAAGTCAGCTTCTTGCTGCTATCATGGAGCCTCAAAGTGAGGGTTTGAACAAGAAAAGGAAAAGAGTGGGGATCATGACCATGTAAAATTCCACCTCTTCCAAGCGCTGTAGAGTGTCTTTTTGGCAAGTGGCCGGAGGTGTATGGGAAATACAATGCGCTTTTTACAGCTGTTTTAGGTCACTCTTTACCTCTGGTGGTGGAGGGAACTGTAGTCAAATTTAGTTTATCGTTTCAGCCACAAATGTAAAGATGAGTTTTTTTCAAATATTTGATCTGGTTTCTTACCAGAAAGAAATATTTCATAGGAGTTGCTCGTAGAATCAATGAAGAAAATTTCATTATGTTTTTGACCACCTGATTCTTGTGGTTTTGCTTCTTAGCATAGATAACAATCTTTCAGAACAGTGTTCAATTGCACTAGTGGTCATACCACTATTTACTTGACACGCTCATCACGTTGAGAGTTAATTATTATAGCCTCCTTATCATCCGAGTTTGTCTGTTCCGATTGGTCCTAGCTTTCCCCTTGAATTATCATTCGAGGTTGTATATCACAATGTTGAAAAAACTTATACTACTCAACTTGTACACTAATTAAACGGCTTTGGAGTTGTGTGGTGATTTAGCTCGAATTAGCAAAATGACCAATTTAGGTAGTCACCCACTCACCTGGGTTCATTATAAAATCCAGAAAAGGATAAGATAAATGTTTAGGCTCGTATTTGAATGAGAGCTAGATCATTTGCAAACATTATATATGAAGCAAAGGACAAAATAAATTAACAGCATAAAACAAATTAAACCTAGTTTGAATAGCATGACTATACTACTTAAGCTGTATCTTCACCATGTAAGTTAAAAGAGGGAAGCTTCCGAGGTCGATATAATTTATTGGTGAGTTCAGAACTTCTTAGTAATTATGGTTCTCTAGACTCTTGGTTGGAGATAAGAATTAGGAAGGAGCATCTTGAATCTAGGGAAGATCAAATTTTTATCATGAATGTACTAAGAAATCTTTGTTTTTGTCAAACTACCTACAAGGTCCTGCCTTCGAATCCATCGACCAAAACACCTGGACTTCTCCTGTGAGACAAGTTCTTCGCTATTTAAGGAATGAGAACCCTCATAACAATTCCCTTTAGCTACCACAGAATTCTCTCTACATTGATCACATTCACTCTAATATACTAGCTTAACTAGTAGAGTTTCAAAGTTGGGAGGTTGATTGATTATTCAATATGGTGGTTTTCTTCAAAGGAGGAGTTGAGCAACGACTGGAAGATCGATTAGTTTGAAGACAAAGAGAGCATTGCTAGACGATCTCCTGTTGCAGGAGTCACCAGGTTCGGCAAATACAGCTCGACATGTGATCATCGTAATGGACGCCATGAAAGAGTTCAACACGGCGCCTCTCGAGTGGGCACTGGAGCATGTAATCAAGGCTGGCACTGTTGTTATTCTTCTCGGTGTGATGCCATGGCTCAACATTCCTCGTAAGTGTATTCGAAAAATGAAACCCTATTTGCACCACATTATAGAAGTAAATGCATTTGCCCATCTCAAATCAATATTCTTCTATACTAATTCCTCGTTGAGTCGGTTAACTGTTTTTTATTAGAGATCGATGTGATCCTATATGTGGTCTAAGAGACAATCCTCTAGCATCACTCTTTTGATCGATATGAACAAGACTTTGATGAGTAACTTGGGAGGTGGTGTTTTGTAGTGTCTTCCAAGACATGGCTGGATATTTGGCCCGTTGGGTTAGAGGAACTATCAGCTGTGAAAGAGAAAATTGAGTGGAAGAGCGATGTCAAATATCTGAAGTTGCAGGCAGTTGTGGATCTTTGCAAAAACTATGGGGTATATCATATATATATAATTATATATATACCTTATTGTATTACGTACTTATTTAGCTTATAATCCTTATCAAATTACTTGGGTAACTACATTTAAATCTTTGTTGTATGTCAATGCAGGTTGTACTACAAAAGAAGGTTATCATGGGTTATCCCTCAAGACTGCTTGTTGTTGAAGAAATTATAGGCTTTCATGCCAAATGGGTCGTCTTCGATAGGTAGGCATATTATTTTGCAAGGCTTAGATTTTCTGATGTGAGATTCTGTTATCCAACAATTAGTAATATGGGATATGTGTAACTGCATGCAGACATCAAAAGAATGACAGGAAGTTTTACAATGGGAAACTTCCATGCAACATGGTGATGATGAACGAAGAAGGGGAGGCTGACATGATCAAAGGGAGGACTATGATAGATAGCACCGTCGGAGGCTCAACACCTTCTCTGTTATCTACTCCGATTCTCATGATCTCTGATCATTTGAAGGAATTTCTTAACAAACCGAAACGTGCTCGAGAAGACCGCTCTAGATCTAGATCCAGATCCCTAGGCGATGTCTAGGAATGCAGAAACAAAGAGAGGAGGAATGTTTGGAGATCGATGAAGTGGAGGCTAAACTCTGAAGATTGCTATTAGTGACTTTGCGATGGTTTTTAAATGTCTGGCTACGGTGTCAAGTGATTGTCAAGCAAGCTAATCAACTACTACCCTTTTGTTTGGCAATTGTGTTTTACCAAGGATTTCGTTATGTAATAATTGATAATCTGCACTCTCCATCCATGCCCCTGCACTTGTGGGTGGGATTCATCGGTTTCTTCGTTTCATTTTCTTTTTTTCCCCTTTCCTCCTTGAATTTCTATCGGAAATGACCATTTCTAAATTATGAATAAAATAAAATTATCAGAGTTTATTGAAATAAATTACTATTTATTTGGACAAGGGAGATACATCTAGTACTTTTCTCTAGTTTGAGGGTCATCAGGTTATCCATCAGTGCAGTGCTTAATTTATTCTAAGATTGCTCGGTCAAGTTATGTGATTTATCTCTGTCATTGTGTTGATTTGTGAAAATCGATCATGAAGTTCTAGCATCCTGATTCAAATATATATGTAAAAAAAGTTCAGTTATCAACTATATATCCTTATCAAGTTCATAATACGCTCTAACTTAAACAAATGATAAAATTTTTGTGAAAAAGTAACTCGGACTTCATTGAATCTATAAACGAGGTTATATTTTTACCAATATGCATGAGAGTTAACAACTTCTCTCTCAGCCCTAGAGCTGCAAGAGAGAACCTAAACCATCAAACGATTTTCCTGTTCGGCGGCGACCACGGGTAGCGCCGACTTAGCAGCGTGGTGTTGTCCCTGTGCTGGCTGCCGGACGGGTACCTCTATGCCCTGGAATTTGGTCTGCAGAATAGATGTTTGGCTCGTGGTTTTTGGCAGGATGGTTAGTGGCGGTCTGGGCGGCATCTATGGGCGTTGTTTTTGCGTAGATACTGTGAGGGAGCTTTGGTGCGTCTGGGTGTTAGATTCAATATGAAACATAAACATATAACTCAAGTATACTATCTCAAATGTTAGATCAATGTTATGAAATAAAATCATAAAACTGACTTGGTGGATTGCTGCCGTTATCCATCTGGTGATCCACTGCCATTATCTATCTGATCTTCTCCTAGATACACACCGTATCTCTCTTTATTGCTTGATGGGACAAACTCAATGAGAGCGTTTTATGTTCTAGCAGGGATCAATTACAAATACCATTCTATATATAAAGCTGTTGAACACAGCAGTTACATGGCAGTTCCTTCCATCAAGGAACTGTCAAAATAACTTCCTAATAGATTTGTCTGGATAACCACACATTTGAATTTCAAATTCTTTAACAGATATTCTAATATATAAACTAAATTTGATTACTTAATAAGTTTATATATATTGGTTAATGTATTGATATTTGAATTCAAAACAGCTTATTTACATTAACTGATGCATACAGAATATAATAGCTAGTTCATATCTATTGCTGTGCAATAGGTATGATCTTACAATCTCCCACTGAACTAGATATTATATGATGTATGCGATGTAAATAATCTATTTCTTAATTGTGCACTTGAATTCAAAAATACTATCTGTTTTACAAAACCCTGTCAATTAAGAATTACTAAGCTGAATCATAGAAGAGAATGACAAATTAGCAAGTTGCCAGTCTTTTATAATCACATCATAGTAATCAAAATTACATGGATTACCTCAAGTGTGATCATGCTTGTTATGTAGTAATCGACTTTCACAAGCATTTGTGATCCTGATGGAGTTATTCAAACTGCATATTTGCTGATGTGAAATCAGCAACGTCTGAATGTATATACACTCTAAATTATGCAGTACTATATTTGAATAAAACAATTTCATTCAAAATTATATGAATGAACTTGATAATGACTGAGATGATTAATAACAATGCATTACTAAATAGTTGCAATACATACTAGTAACTTAGTGAAATACATAACTAACCATCAATACTGCCTAAAACTCCCATATTTTCCACATGTCTGATGAACACAGAAACCGGCAATGCTTTGGTCAATGGATCTGCAAGTTGGTCTTTTGTACCTATTTTGGTCACCTCTACTTCATTGTCTCTCACACTTTCTCTCACAGAGAAATACTTAACATCAATGTTTCTAGATCTAGAAGTCCTTTTGTTGTTCTTTGAAAAGAACACAGCAGCTACATTTTCACAGTAAATGGTCAATGGCCTTTCAATTGAATCCACCACTTTCATTCTTGAAATAAAATTTCTCAACCACAAAGCATGTGCAGTAGCTTCAAATATTGCAATGTATTCTGCTTGAAAGGTTGAAGTAGCAGTTAATGATTGCTTATTAGTCTTCCATGAGATAGCTCCGCCAGCAAACATGAAAATATATCCAGATGTTGATTTCAAGTCATCCAAGTCCTGTTTGTATGAAGCATCTGTATAACATTCCACTTTCAATTCTTGATCTTCAATCCTTTTGTATACCAGCATGTGATCTCTGGTAGATTTCAAATATCTCAAAACTTTCTTTCCAGCAACCCAATGTTCATGTCCAGCATTTGATTGATATCTGGACAACATATTGACAACAAAACTTATATCTGGCCTGGTACAAACCTGTGCATACATGAGACTTCCAACCAATCTAGCATAAGGTACATTCTCCATGGTTTTTCTCTCTAGAACATTTTGAGGACATTGCCCTTTGTGCAGCTTATCACCTTTAGAAACAAGAGCACTTCCTGATCTGCATTTTTCTAGACCAAATCTCAGCAGCATCTTATCTATGTAATTCTTTTGTGATAATCCCAACATGCATTGATTTCTATTTCTGCTGATTTATATTCCAAGTACATAGTGAGCTTCCCCCATATCCTTCATGTCAAAGTTCTTCATCAAAAGTTCTTTTGTGTCTTTCAGTAAACCAATATTGCTGCTGGCTAATAAGATATCATCCACATATAAAATTAGAAATATGAAATGACTCCCACTAACCTTGCAGTACACACATTCATCTAATTTATTTTCTTCAAAGCCAAAATCTGAAATCACAGCAGCAAATTTTAAGTACCATTGTCTGGATGCCTGCTTGAGTCCATAGATGGACTTGTTGAGTTTGCAGATTTTCTTTTCATCCTCAATGAACCCTTCTGGTTGAAGCATGTAGATGTTTTCTTGCAAGTCTCCATTTAAAAATGCTGTCTTAACATCCATCTGATGCAATTCTAGATTGTAATGTGCAACCAAAGCCATTATAACTCTGAAGGCATCTTTAGTTGAGACTGGTGAAAAAGTCTCATTGTAATCTATACCCTCATTCTGATTGTATCCTTTTACCACAAGCCTAGCTTTGTATCTTTCAATCCTGCCATTTGCATCCCTTTTTGTTTTATAAACCCATTTGCAGCCAATTGGTTTCAAATCTGCAGTTCTATCTACTAATGTCCAAACTCCATTCTGTGACATGCTTTGAAGTTCATCTTCCATTGCTAACTTCCATTTGTGGCTGTTATTAGATTGCATAGCTTCTTTCAATGAAACAGGATCATTTTCTTCCCCCAAATCAAACTCAATTGCAGTCAAATATAGATGATAATCACTGGATATTGCAGATTTTCTTGATCTTTCTGATCTTCTCAAGACTTCATGTGCTTCCGCTGCTGGGATTTCTGCATTTTCACTATTCTGAACATCATTGTTTGGATCATTTGGATTTCCAAAATTGACTGCTTGAGATTGATTTTCAACTTGTGCTGCTGGTATGAATGCTTCACCTTGTGCTACTGGTATGAGTGCTTCACTAATCATCCATTTTTCAGGTGGCACAAATTCTGGAAAAATGCACCAATCATCCATGTTGTTATACATTTGATCAACACTGGTCCCTTCACTTACATCTTCATTCTGATCAAACATTTCATCATAGAAGGTTGCTCTATATGTCTCAAAAATTCTGTTGATCCTTAAACGACAGTAAAATTTGAATCCTTTTGACTTCTCTGAATAACCAATAAAATATGAACTTATTGTTTGAGTCAAACTTGTCATTATCTCCATTGTGTTAATTTGATTAATGCTCATTAGAAAATGCATGGTTGGATGAAATTAATCTAAATCAGTCATTCATCATATATTTCAGTTTGACTATATACTAGAATTATATGCATATCCCAAATGTTAATTCATATAGAATAAACATTTTAAATGAATCACATACAGATAGATAAATAAACATATATCATGTTCAAGATGCTGGTATCATTTGTGATACACTTATCTCTAACGATATATTTATGAATGTTCATTATCAAATATATGTTAAACTAGAAAGTCTAATCTTGATATCCAACCGCTTTGGAAGTTAGATTTTAATTTAAACTTTCAAGTTTTCTTCATGTTTCGTCTGTGAATGTATGTTCATACATATACATTACAGCTATTTTGATAGCATTGAATACATATGCAGAACACATTCAAAAGAAAATTTCATTTAGCCTATTGCATATATCAGTATAATCATGGCTACTTTGGCAGCAATATGAATCTACTTGAAATATGCAGTAGTTTCTGAAGTTAGATACAATTTTCACATGTATATATATAACAAATAATCAATATATAATGCGATAAAAATAATACTCAGTTTATACAGATAACAACAGTAAAAGTCACTATCGCTTTGTATTTAATTGATATGCAGATATATTTATACGAACAACATGTTATCATCAAGTCCCAGGATATATATAAATTTGTATTATGATAAACATTGATCTAAATCTGAGCATAGTTGCTCTGATACCGATTGTTAGATTCAATATGAAACATAAACATATAACTCAAGTATACTATCTCAAATGTTAGATCAATGTTATGAAATAAAATCATAAAACTGACTTGGTGGATTGCTGCCGTTATCCATCTGGTGATCTACTGCCGTTATCTATCTGATCTTCTCCTAGATACACACCGTATCTCTCTTTATTGCTTGATGGGACAAACTCAATGAGAGCGTTTTATGTTCTAGCAGGGATCAAATACAAATACCATTCTATATATAAAGCTGTTGAACACAGCAGTTACATGGCAGTTCCTTCCATCAAGGAACTGTTAAAATAACTTCATAATAGATTTGTCTGGATAACCACACATTTGAATTTCAAATTCTTTAACAGATATTCTAATATATAAACTAAATTCGATTACTGAATAAGTTTATATATATTGGTTAATGTATTGATATTTGAATTCAAAACAGCTTATTTACATTAACTGATGCATACAGAATATAATAGCTAGTTCATATCTATTGCTGTGCAATAGGTATGATCTTACACTGGGGGTGTCGGAGGCTTCCGGGACAGGCGCGGGGCGTTGGGGTTGTGGAGCCTTGGACCGGGACGCTGCATAGCTGCTTGCTTTGTGGCGGCGCGGGCGGGGGCTGCTTTGGTCAATGAGGTGTGGGTGGCGGCAGCATGGTCGTGGTGGCATGGATCGCAGAGGTTGTGGCAATAGTTCGTGGCGGTGGCGTGGTAGAGCGGCGTTGCACCGGAGCTGTTCTCATGGAGCTACAAGGTGAATGGAGATGCTTGGTTTTGGATCGGGCCAGTCTGGCTGGGCCTTGAGTTCTGCATTTTCTCTTTGGGCTACTCTTTAGGGTTTGCTAATTTGGGCTGGGTGTTTCCCTCAGTCTTTAGTATGAATTTAGCTTAGTCTTTTTTCAATAATTTCCTTTTTAGGAACCTATGCACTTTTGTGCACCATGTGTACCTCTAGGGCCTCTAGAATAGTACCGAAAGAGGATTCTCGCTATGTCTACCCACTTAGTTGTCTAATGAGTGGGTCTATAGCTATGTACCATTGTGGGTACTACCACTAACTTCTTGTTTACGGCGGAAGGGTATGTACCAGCCTATTCTGACTTGTGATGCAATATATTGGCATCCGTTTTGGGTTTGATTAAAAAAAAAACATGCATGAGAGTTTCTATTTTTGTTTTCACATTCTCAACGAATTGTTATAACAAAGCAAACATCCCGATTGTACAATTAACACTTTACGCTGTTGATTGTACGCTGATCATGCATTGAGATCAATCGAGATGGAATATTGACCACACCAAACAGTTAAATTATTATAGAATACGTACTTCATCAATATTTTCATATATAATTGCATGGCAATAATCAATTGATCCAGTCGATCTGTTCCAATTGTATCATACAACCAGCTCGGATAGCAGCAATCATAGCATGCCTTTGGCCTTTTTTTTACAACCGTCGGAGTAAATGACTATAATCATCCTCCTCTTACCGCATTAAAATTTATTTTTCCTAATACTTTGGGTAAGAAGAGGTGTTTGATCCATACAGATAGTGAGAGAGGTGCTCTCATGGTGCATAGCCACCTTGACCACCACCCTGACCGCCCCCAGCTCCACCTCCATAGCCAGCTCCACCACCGTGTGCACCTGCACCACCACCAGAGCCACCGCCACCTCCACCGCCACCACCGGACCCACCTCCTCCGCCTCCACCAGCAGCCGAACCACCAGCACCATAACCTTCACCAGATCCTGAACCACCACCATAACCTCCACCTGCACCCCCGGCTCCGCCTCCACCGCCGCCACCACTCCCACCGCCACCGCCTCCTCCACCAGCATGTCCACCTCCGGCTGCTCCTCCACCACCATACCCAGCACCACTTCCGGAACCACTCCCTTCACCCCCACCCTTCCCTGCTCCCTCATAACCTACACCACCGCCTCCACCTCCACCGCTACCTCCGCCTCCTCCTCCACCATACCCCGCTGCCTCCGCTCCACCAGCACCGTACCCTGCCCCCCCTCCTTCACCAGACCCACTTCCATGTCCAGAACCCCCGGCTCCACCTCCACCTCCACCGCCCGCACCACGTCCGCCTCCACCACCACCTCCATGGGCTACGCCCGGAGAATTGCCATAACTAGGGCGTGTAACTGTCTCGGTATAACCCAAGAGGACTCTAGTGGCAGAACAGATGCCTACACTTAGCATCACAAGGAAAACAACGCTAACTATCTTTCTGGGAGCCATGGGATCGATCAATGCCTAGACTCGATCAGTTTGTATCCCACAACTTGAATGAGGCAATGCAAGAGAATGTGGGTATTTATAGGAGTAGGAGAAGCAGATTGATCGAAAAGGGGTTTCCAAATTCAAAAACAGTGGTCCAATAAAAGAGATTGGACATGATATGAAAGCACATGCAATTCTATACAACCATGAACGACCCACTAATCTCACTATAGTAGCAGCTCTATCTCACTCATTAGTCCTACATAGATACATAGTGTGTTTATGCTGTCCTCCACATCTAATTTAGCTACCAACTACTGGGACGCAATCCCTTTCACATCAGTGACTTAGACGAAGTAGAAAATTTGCCTTAATCTACACTAACGAAGAATTAATTAACGTAGACTAGTGCTAATTGTTCCCTGTACTAGCTAGTTAATGGCTTCAGTATGATATATAATTCATTTGCTATATTATATTTTCCTAGCTCGTTGCATATATGCCTGCATTGTCATCATTCTCTTTTTGTAGTGCAGTTAGTTCGGTATAAATTGCATCGATTATTTGGAGTTATATATATATATGTGTGTGTGTGTGTGTTACTATGTTAACGAAAATAGAACATGTGTGTGAACTGCAGTATTATTGAACACTTTCTTGTTATCACATTTCTTCAACGAAATGAATATATATATATATATATATATATATATAGATATATATATAGAAGCCTTCCAATGAGGGATCCCTTTTTTTGGTATTTTATAGGGATAGGCATTTTACCAACTTTTGGATCATATTTTCACATCTCAACACCGTTCGTGTTTATAATGGTAAATTGCAGTTTTGGATGCCTTAACGATCATCAAATTGGCTGAAATTTTGCAGAAGTGATCTACACATTAGGACCTAAAAACTGAACGGTTTAGATGTGAAAATATGATCCCAAAGTTGGTAAAATGCATATCCCTATAAAATACCAAAAAAAGGGATCCCTTAGAGGAAGGGCCCTGTATATATATATATATATATATATTAACTGCAAAAATTTGAAGACGAAACAATGTTAAATAGAACTTTACCGACAACCGGACATCCATGACTCGTCTAAACACTATGAGTAATCTTGTATATTACCATTAATTTTTTTTTTTATATAAAGAGATTTTGGTCTCATGCCTCCTATTTAATTGCCTCTTTTCTACTCAATAAATTGTTCCAAAAAAGAAAAAAATAGGGGGCGGGTGGATGGCGTGCCAGTTGATGATTGATTATAAGGGCCTTGGCTCTTGTTTGCTTTTTAGTTACTCTACTGCTCTAGTACAGGCTTTCCAAAATCTCTCTTCTTCTAATGTTACACTTCAGTGTTCACCAACTATTTCGAATCTGGAAAGAGCTTTCATATCCACTCTAGCTTTTCTGCATTTGAAAGATAATGGGGCTTAAAGTCAATGTTTGTTCCAAATTTCTATGCCGGCGGCAGCCAATAAAAGAGAGTTGAAATGGAAGCAAATGCAAATAATACGTACAAATCTGATTAGTACTCCCTCGCAAGAGTTTAAGTAACGCAAAATGCTAATTGTGTTCTGTACTAGTTAATGGCCGCTTTTACTATAATCTTCATATCATTTGCCATATTGTACGTATTTTCATAGTGCATGTATAGGCCGGCGCACTCTCATTGATCATTCTCCTTTAGCAGAGCAGTTGATTCGGTATATATTAGATCCATAATTTGGAGTTATTGTATGTTTATGGAAAACAGATGCATATGTTTTACTATTACTACCCTGAAGAAAAGATCTGCGGAGGAGTCGAGGAGATGTCACTAACAATACATACTTCCAATGTATCAATATGTCATTATGTTGCAACTTAGGTTTTACAACTAATTAAATTTTAATGATTAGTCTTCTTTTTGTAAGTGTTCGGTATTGAATTAAACTCATGGATGTATATTCTTAATTGTTGTTGGTGTGATAAAAATAAAAAGTTGATTTTATGAAAACTGGACTGCCACGGTCTAACTATTCTATATACTCCAATTAATAATAAACCCTACAACATGTACCTAATGTTTCGATATGAAAGTTAATCGTTTAATAATTGGGCGCACATATATACAATGAACAACTTGGTGTCGATCTATTTTGTCAATTATTACTATATTATGTTTTAGGATTAAATTCAGTTTACCCCCTGAGGTTTGGGGGTATTTTTATGTTAGTCCATGTCCTCTCAATTTTAACAGTTTACCCCCGGAGATTTACAATTCTAGTCACCCGTGTCCAATTCGTCAGGCTCCGTCCAAATTGGACGTTAACTGCTGACGTGGACCCAAACTTGAGAGCAAAATTACGCTTATAACCCCCAGCTTAGAAATCAACCCCATCGTCTTCTTCTTCGTCTTCGATCTCCGGCAACCAAAATCACCACCCCCCTCACATCCTAATCTTCTCCTACCGTGCACAAATCCATACCTGCCCACCACCTTCTCTGTCTGAGCTCCGATGGGCAACTCCAATACCCAAACTTCATCATGTAGGCATTCCACCAATACCCAGAATCTACAAATGAAAAATCCCTAACTTTGACACAATTTGCAATAACCACAACTACACCTAGGGGTCGTCAACGGGCCGGGCCGGGCCCGGCCCGGCCCATTCATAGCGGGCTCGGGCCGGGCCTTGCCATATTTTAAAATAATTGCGGGCCGGGCCGGGCCGGGCTTTATTAAAAATCAAAGGATCCAAGCCCGTCCATATAAAGCGGGCCTTGCGGGCTTTTTCGGGCCGGGCCGGGCTTGGCCTTGCGGGCTTTTTTGGGCCGGGCCTTGCGGGCTTTATTTATAAATAAATATTTAAAGACACAAGTTTTTTTTTTTTAATCAAGCTTTGGAAATTCAATGGATAATGATCAAATACAACCAAAGATAATAGATCTATATAACTATATTGTACCAAAAAAAATCTATATTTATATATAGATACTAATTTATTGATAAATAAATTTTTAAAGACACTAATTTTTTATAAACCTATATTTATATATCATACACTCCAAAGAGCAATCCCTATCAATTCAAAGAAAATGGAAAAACCGACCGTTGGATGGGTTTATTACAATAAATTATGAGTATGGTAAAAAATTTAGCCAATTTCACCATATTTTCGAATCCGATCGGATTGGTCAACCGTAGTCACTTATATGTTTTATTGTTTGACCGATGGCGTGGCAACCGCGAAACGTGCTTATTTTTTCACATCACGTTTGTATATATTCCATCGATGGATGTGCGTGGACATAAGATAAAAAAAATTAATTTTAATTACAAACACATTGGTGTATACCAATTTTATTCCTTTAGTTGTATGACTTATACATTGCATTTAAATTGTTTAGGTTCATTCTAAAGCAACCATGAAGTAGAAAATGAATTCGGAGAAACCAACCGCTCGATGGAGAGATTGTAATGTTTTATGGTGATTGTAGAAAATCTAGCCAATTTCGTTATTGTTTCGAATTCGATCAACTAGGTCAAACGTAGTTACTCTTATAAACCTATATTTATATATCATACACTCCAAAGAGCAACCCCTATCAATTCAAAGAAAATGAAAAAACCGACCGTTGGATGAGTTTATTACAATAAATTATGAGTGTGGTAAAAAATTTAACCAATTTCACCATATTTTCGAATCCGATCGGATTGGTCAACCGTAGTCACTTATATGTTTTATTGGTTGACCGATGGCGTGGCAACCGCGAAACGTGCTTATTTTTTCACATCACGTTTGTATATATTCCATCGATGGATGTGCGTGGACATAAGATAAAAAAAAATTAATTTTAATTACAAACACATTGGTGTATACCAATTTTATTCCTTTAGTTGTATGACTTATACATTGCATTTAAATTGTTTAGGTTCATTCTAAAGCAACCATGAAGTAGAAAATGAATTCGGAGAAACCAACCGCTCGATTGAGAGATTGTAATGTTTTATGGTGATTGTAGAAAATCTAGCCAATTTCGTTATTGTTTCGAATTCGATCAACTAGGTCAAACTTAGTTACTCTTATAAACCTATATTTATATATCATACACTCCAAAGAGCAACCCCTATCAATTCAAAGAAAATGGAAAAACCGACCGTTGGATGAGTTTATTACAATAAATTATGCGTGTGGTTAAAAATTTAGTCAATTTCACCATAGTTTTGAACCCGATCTAATTGGTCAACCGATTACCGATATGTAGAATATATATATATGCACATATTCTATATAGAATAATAGAAGTATAAGAACTTCCACACACACACACACATATATATATATATATATATCTCTATATATATATATATCATATATATAAACACACACATATATAAATATATATACATATATATAAACACACACACATATATATATCTCTATATATATTATATATAAACAAACACACACACACACACACACACACATATATATATATATATATATCTCTATATATATATCCTCTATATAAACACACACACAGTCACACACACACACATATATATATATATATATATATCTATATATATATATATATATAAACACACACACATATATAAATATATATACATATATATAAACACACACACACACACATATATATATCTCTATATATATATTATATATATAAACACACACACATATATAAATATATATATACATATATATAAACACACACACATATATAAATATATATACATATATATAAACACACACACACACACACACATATATATATATAAACACACACAAATATATATATATCTATGTGTGTGTGTGTGTATATATTTATAAATACACACACACATAACTACAAATATATATATATATATATAATATTTTACGGGCTTTTACGGGCCGGGCCTAGCGGGCTTTTACGGGCCGGGCCTAGCGGGCCTTTGGCGGGCCGGGCCTACGGGCCGGGCCGGGTTTTTTGCGGGCTTTAGGCGGGCCGGCCCTCGGCCCACCAAGGCGGGCTTTTGCGGGTTTTTTGACGGGCCGGGCCGGGCTAAAAGCCCTCCGGGCCGGCGGGCCTCCATCGGCCCACTTGATCCGCGGGCTTTTTGATGAGGCCTAACTACACCCACATGCCCAGATAACAAAAATCCTATCTTTGATCAAGATATGGAAGAATTTAGAGTTTTACACCATAATCACAATCAAAATCAGAGACCCCGATAAGAAAAAGCTTACATCAGTGAACCTCTGCAGCTCTTCTATCTCCGGTGAACCTCCCCACAGCGAATCTGCCTCTCGGTAACCTCCGCCGCTCTTCTACCCAACCTTGCTCTGTCGTCGTATTACAGCCCAAACTGATACTTCCTCTTCTGCCCTTGTTCATAAACTTACGCTTCCTTCCAGTTAGGTTGAGCTTCACGAGTTCCCTTCGGCTCTTCCTTTGAGCTTCACCAGCAGCAAATGAGCATTACCTCAAATCAATTGACATTTTTCTTCAAATTTTTGGCTGAAAATCCAGACCTAACCTTGGGCTTCGGCGGCGGAGGTACCCAATCGATCAGTGGCAGAATAATTAAATTCGGAGATACCAACCTCCGGTTGAGGCTTTGACTTCGGCGATGAGGAAGAAGTAGACGGCGGGTCGTATGTGTTAGGATCGGAATGGATGCTGACTCGTCGGTTTTTGGAGAAAGACGGCACCGACTTGGAGAAGTAGTCGGGGTTGACGAAGGAATTGACTGTTGGGATCGCAAGGGTTTGACCAGGCGGGCGGTGGAGAATATGGAAAGATAAATCGGAGGAGAGAAGAGGAGATAGGTCGGGTGGAGTGGAGGGGGTGGGTCTTTGGGGCTGCCCAGCGGAGATGAGAGAGAGAGAGAAGAAGAAGAGGATTTGAGGAAGAAGAAGAAATGAGTTTTTTATATTTTTTTTTGGTTCAAAATTTTTTCTGTTTGAAATGACTGTTTTAGCCCTTAAAGTGGGCCCCTAAAGTTGGACTTAACGTCCAATTTGGACGGAGCCTGACGAATTGGACACGGGTGACTGGAATTGTAAATTTCCGGGGGTAAACTGTTAAAATTGAGAGGACAGGGACTAACATGAAAATACCCCCAAACCTCAGGGGGGTAAACTGAATTTAATCCTATGTTTTATTTATCTAATTGTCATTAATACAATTTTTTTTATAAGAATTGTCCTTAATACATTCGTCTTTTTAGGTTTCATATCATATCATATTACACACACACATAGGGGATTGAAATCTACACTTCTTATTTTACAATTCACACTCCATATTTTTTTTTAGCATCTTAACATCATATTTTTACAATCTACACTACAAAAAAACAAAACTTAAGATACTAAAAAAGAAATATGGAGTGTGAAACTGTAGATTATAAAATGGGGAGTGTGATTTTTACTCTCCTATATATATATCCTTCTAGTGAGGGGTCTTTTTTTTGACTGATTTAAGGGATCGCTTATTCCTACTTTTCGATCACATATTCACATCTCAACTGTCCAGTTTTTAGGTCTATACGAGTAGATCACCTCTGCAAATTTTCAGCCAAATTGATAATCATTAAGTTATTCATAACTGTAATTTAAAATTATAAACATAAACTGTTCAGTTTGGATAAATTCAGTTTGTCCATTGATTTAATTTAGTTTGATACCCTAATGATCATCAATTTGGCTGAAAATTTATAGAAGCGATCTATACATTATGACCTAAAAACTGAATAATCGAGATGCTGAAATGCGATAAAAAAGTGTGTCCCACAACACACACACACACACACACACACACACACACATGGAGGCGTTTTGAAGAGAACGTCTACACTGTTGCTAAAATGCGGACGTCTGGGATTTTTGCTCGATCAAGCTTCGACGGCGCAGCGCCTCTTGGCGGACGAAGGCCAGGGGCATCCCTGACCAGTATGCAGTTGGGTGGAGTCGCCGGCGACACCATTTTGCAGCGCTGTCCAGAACCTTGAAAGTGCAGATGAGGCCGCTGCCCAAAACCTTCAACCTCGATCGCTGCCCAGAAGCGGTCTGGGATGCCTCTGGCCTCCGTCCAGCACTATTCGCGCCGCCGTCGCTACCTGAATGCTATTGTAACGTTGATGTCCTCACTTTAGCAACAGTGCGGACGTCCGCCCCAAACCCGCCTGTACGTGTGTGTGTGACTCTAGTTAGGTAAACATGTAACCATAGTTAGTTAACTATAGTTACTTTTCAGTTGTATAAATAGATGTAGGAACCAAGAATTTGAATAATCTTGGTTGGATAATCTCTCATTCTTGTAAAACACCTTATGTTTGTAAATCCTTCTCATCTAGCAATAAAATTTCCAGCAATTTTCAGTCAAACTCTGTGTAAAACTTTGTGCTTGTGTTAGTGGTATAAGAGCTCAAGACTCAGGGCTTGATGACGATCAAGTCTCAAGTTAATCTAGTAAGTATATTTTTTTAGGATTAAATACTTGTTACTCCCTGTACTTTGCTCCATAAAACAGTTCAGTGCAAAAATTTTAAATTAAACAAATTAGTCTTTATTATCTCTAAATCTCACACAATAGGTCCTAAAATTACTATTTTACCTTTTTTTTTTTTTTTCAATTGTTCTCTCTTTTTTCTTTTAATTTCTCTCTTTTTTTAAATTTATTTTTCCTACATGTTCTTATCTGGATGAACCTTCAAAGACAGCTTCCTATAAGCTTTTTGAACATCTTCAACACTACAACTTCTGTCCACCTCGAAAATCACATAACAATCCTTCTTCTTCTTCAATTGCCTCACAATCGTAACCTGCTCCTCTGTATATCCACTCGTAGAGGACGACCCAGACTTGGCAGCTGCCCTAGTCCTTTGAATGAGCATAGGTATACCCAAACCTGACCCGAACAGCCGGTCGGCGGTTTTTGCGCCATCTGAAGCCGACAGAGGATCAGAGTCTTTCTCAATCAATGATAACAGATCAAGGACTTGCAGGGTGAGGGGAACGTGAGGCTGAACAATGATGTCGGCGAGCAGGAACTCCTTGAAAATAGAGGTCTATTGGAGGACAAACTCGAAGGGGCGCGTGGGAATCATGAGGGAGTGTCGGGTTTTGGTGAGGATGGAAAAGTGGAGGGATTTGGAGGGCTCTGATTTGATAAGGTTCTTGATGTTGATGGTTGGCCAGAGCCCCCCCCCTCTCTCTCTCTCTCTCTCTCTCTCTTGACTAGGTGGTCGAGGCCACGGTCGCGAACCCAGTTTATGGTGGCATCCATGAAGGTTCTATGGCTGACGTCGTGGTGATTGGATTTTAGGACGGAGTGGAAGGTGAAGTGAAAGGGAGACATTGGTTCTTGATCTTCGGTAATGACAATCAAAACTTTGAGCGATTTTGATTCGAGTAAAGAAACGAAAATTGAGGGAATTGAACTTACTGATGAAATGGATATGAAGGAGACCTCTTCTTGGTATTGATCTTTTTCTGGAGATTCTGATCGAATCACTGTGATTTCATGGAGTCTAGGGATTGTTTTTAGGAGGAGAGAGAGAGAAGCAGCAAAAAAGAAAAAGAAAAAAAAAGATAGAACAATTAAAAAATAAAAAATAAAAAGTGAGGGGTAAAATAGTAATTTTAGGACCTATTATGTGAGAATTAGAAAGAATAAGGACTAATCTATTTAATTAATTTTTTTTGGACTGAACTGTTTTATGGAGCAAAGTACAGGGAGTAACAAGTATTTAATCCTTTTTTTTATCTAGTATAAGATCTCTTTGTTTATCTATTAGTGCTTAAACTTTGTTATACAAAGTCTTGACATTCATAGTTCATAGTAAAACTCATACTCTCTCGAAAATTCTTCTCTGAATAGTATTTCAAGGTTATTTTCCTTGAGCATTTTAACCATTCTCTTGGTATTTTTTTCCTTTTAGGACATTCTGGCGCATAGTGTCCTTCTTCATTGCAAATGCATAACATCTGCATTTCTTTTGTTTTAGATTTTGACCAAACTTTTTTTTTTGCTAATATATATATTTTTAATTGGCTTCCATTATATCTTCTCTTTTTGGAAGATATAGGTTGTGGATTACAAGGTGGATTTATACATTTATACATTGTGGATTTAACATGGCGGATTTTTGCAGCCTTCCTTCTTCTGAGCTTTCTCATTGCCTTAGTCATTGCAAAGTGTCTCCCTGTAATGTTGCTGCAAGATAATTTAAGAATCTTTCTTTTGTCCATGAGCTTTTATAATTAGTTATTAATATTTGACATAGACTATGCCCCATCATCTTTTTTTTTTTTTTTGGGTCTTTGAAAGGTATATGAGTTAAATCAAGATATGTCCTGTTTTGAGCCACAGTTTGTTTGTTCATGTCATCTCTCCTGATATAAGAGGGACTGTGGGTTAATATGAAGGTTTAGTTTTTATTTCAAGATTTGATGAATATTGTTCTATTGCTTTAATGAAATCTTTATATGTTTCATCTAGATAGAAATATAGATAATTCAGTCAAAATAACGGTTCAACTTAATAATCTAAGTATGTTAAAGTAAACTGCCAATTGGAATTGGTCTACTCATTTCATTTCATAGTCCCTTTATATAGGGATAGAGTTACAACGGAAATATTAATTACATTAAATACATTGAATGCTGATTGATCTATAATTGTGCTGATTGATGGTAATCACTGATTCCTTGATTCTCTCTTCGTCAGTTGCTTTGACGAAGGCACACAATATGTTTTTCCTTTAACACTCCCCCTTGTGCCAAGTCAAAGACGAAATGGTGCATGAGTTGTTTCCTCACTAAAAACCTTACCAAGTAACAATAAAAACCCTGTGGGACAAAAATAAAACTTGGTCGAAGGAAAAGAGCACAACGAAGAGCACAACGCACCTTTTACATTTGAGTATGACATGTGTGTGTTAGACTCCCCCTGACGTCTACACCTCCCCCTGATACTTACATTAATCAGGGGAGCTTGGAAAGTCTTTGCATTCCTATGCTTTTCACATGTTTCTCAAATATGGCCTTAGGCAATGATTTGGTGAACAAATCTGCCACATTCTCCTCAGACTTTACTTGATTCACTTGAATCTTGAGGAGGGCCTGTTGTTGCTGATTGTAGAAAAACTTTGGCGATATGTGTTTTGTATTATCACCCTTGATGAATCCTAGCTTCATCTGTTCGATGCAAGCTGCATTATCTTCATAAATGCAAGTAGGCTCTTCAGTGGTAGAACTCAAACCACCAGTCCCTCGAATATGTGTGATGATAGCCTTAACCATACACACTCACGAACCGCCTCATGTAGAGCGATGATCTCTGAGTGGTTCGAGGAGGTAGCCACAAGGGTTTGCTTGGTTGATCTCCAAGATATCGCCGTGTTCCCAATGGTAAATACATAACCAGTTTGGGAACGACCTTTATGTGGGTCAGAGAGATACCCAGCATCAGCAAAACCAACTAAAACATCATTTGGCCTTTCGGTGTAGTGAGTGGCACTTTCGCCATCAATATTTTCTTCAGGGATTGCAGTTCCATCTGCGGTCCCTCTTGTCTCTCTGTAGGGAAAGAACAGTCTCAAGTCAATGGTTCTTTTTAGGTATCGAAGATGTTCTTGATACCATTCCAGTGACGCTGTGTTGGCGCTGAGCTAAATCTAGCTAACAAGTTCACTGAGAATGCAATGTCTGGTCGAGTAAATTGGGCTAAGTACAATAATGCGCCTATTGCACTTAGATAGGGAATTTCAACTCCCAACACTTGTTCGTCATCTTCCTTTGGACGAAATGGATATTTCCTTGCATCCAAACTTCGACCGATCATGGGAGTGCTAGCAGGATATGCTTTGTCCATGTTATATCGCCTGACTTTTGGACATATGCAGACTGGTGGATTAATATTCCACAAACTCGGTGTTCTAGTTCAAGGCCTAGATAGAATCGAGTTTTCCCAAGATCCTTTATCTCAAATTAGGATTTCAAGTAGCTCGCGGTTTCTCTTATTTCATCAAGAGTACCTGTTATGTTCATATCATCGACATATACTGCTACAATTGCAGATCCGGAACTTGTTTTCTTTATGAATACGCAGGGGCATAATTCATCGTTCTTATATCCCTTCCCAATCAAGTAGTCACTTAGACGGGTATACCACATCCGCCTGGATTGTTTTAATCCGTAAAGTGAGCGTTTCAACCTAGTTGCAATCGAACCAAGTGACCTCCCCCTCTTCCTTGGGGAGCCACTGCCTCAACCACACCTCCACTAAGTGCGGTTGCAGTGCCTCTATCTGCGGCACCGTGCCCTTTGTTGGGGATTTATAACCTTACAGGCACATTTGCAGCTGGTATATGTGATCTCGTCACTTTTACGATATCAGTAAACGCATCAGGCATCGAATCTGCTATGTTCTGAAGATTGATTATTCTTTTCACTTCACTTTCACTTTGTGAAGTGCGGGGATCAAAATGAGACAGAGTGGGGACAAACCACGACAATTCCTGTCGTTCCCTTGGAAAATCCTTTTTCCTATCTCCCCCTAATGACGGGAAGACTGTCTCATCAATGTGACAGTCCGCAAATTTAGTGGTAAAGAGATCGCCTGTCAAGGTTTGCAAATGGCGGATAATTGTTGGGGATTCGTATCCAAAATAAATACTTAATCGTCTCTGAGGACCCATTTTGGTGGGTTGTGGGGGCGCAATAGGCACATATACTGCTCAACCAAATATGCGTAAGTGTGAAGTGTTAGGCTCATATCCAGTTACCAACTGGTAAGCAGAAAATGGTTTGCTAGCTGTGGGTCGAAAACGAATAAGTAAAGCTGCGTGCAATATTGCATAACCCCATGCAGATATAGGCAGATTGGTGCGCATAACCAATGCCCTAGCCACCATATGTATCCTTTTGATGGTGGCTTCTGCGAGACCATGTTGTGTATGCACATGGGGTACAAGATGCTCTACATCTATCCAAATAGATATGCAATAATCATCAAATGCTTTTGATGTAAACTCTCCAGCATTATCAAGCCTTATAGACTTCATAGGGTGATCAGGGTGGTGAGCCCTTAAACGTATAATCTGTGCTAGGAGTATTGCAGCATTTCTTGTGGAACATAAAACAACATGTGACCAGATTGTCGAAGCATCCACCAGAACCATAAGGTACTTGAATGGTCCGCATTTCGGATGGATAGGTCCACAGACATCTTTTTGTATCCTTTGTAAGAATGGAATGTTTTGTTTTGTATCTTTAGCATAGGAAGGTCTCGATCCTGTTTTTGCTAAAGAGCAGGCTTTGCAAAATGAGTGATGTGCCTTTGAAATAGTCAATGAGGCATAATGGGAGGGAGGTAGTGCTTCTGGTACTTCAAAAAGCAATGACTGCATTTGAGCAATCCTAGAACCGACACCTTGCAGTGTGGCAGATTTTTCTCCCATTTTTCACTCGAACGAAGGGATGTCCGTGTGAGTTCTTGAAAAATAAGGATCATCATGTCACGACCTCGGTGCCATAGGCGGTCATGCAAAAGCCTATATGAGTCAGTGCCCCACATTTCATTGTTGGTGACAGTATAGGATTCAATGATCCGAATCATAGTGAGGTACAGTCCACTAAATTGACTCATAAGTTTCTCTAAGATGTGTTTCCTTCCACAGTCATTAGATGTAATATCAAGGTATTCAGTTCCATTCTCACGGTGTGTTTTTACATGATAACTGTTGGCACAAATTGCTTTGAAACATTAACAAGGTTCGATTAGCTCTTGGTGCATACAGAACGTCTTTGACTTTAAATATATCTCAGATTCTTTAGAGTAATTCTATTTTAGTAGAATGATAATCTTTTCATTCTAATAATAATTTTTCCTCTAGATGTATTGCTTTACATCTTTATATTGCAATTTCGAACCATGTAAATATGTGTAGTAAATAAATTTGAATAAATTCAGTGCTTAAGAATAAAATTCAAAATTTATTAATGAGCCAACGATAATCAAATCAAGGTTTTGTTCTAATTCATCAAACCATTATTGAAATAAACTTTAAGACCAAGTAATAGTCTAATTAAGAATGAGGCATTATGCCTTCACAACCGTTTTTGGAAAATAAAGTAAATAAAGCAGATAAGTCAAAATCTGGGGCATCGGTTGACTGAGCAAGTTCCTTGTTGCCATTAAAGTATGCATTTGTGAGATTGACGTCTGGGTCATGGCCTCCTTCTTCCATATAGTGAGCCTCTTGTTCTTTAGACTCCCTATACCTCTTGTAATTGGCTGCTACTCTATTGCTTGCTTGGCAGTTCTTGTACCAATGCCCAATGACTCTACACCTATAGCATGGTTAATTGCCAACTCTATTCTGTTTGACTGAAGGGTTCTTAGGTGCCCTTTGCACCTTATTTCCATGACCACTAGGGCCAGCGCCACCATCTCTGCGCCATACATTGGGAGGCCCTCCACGGCCCATATCATGACCCCCATGTCCCTTGCCACGTGGTGCATTGTTGCCACGTGGATAGGGATCAGCACGTCCAATCCCCTTTGCATTGGGGTTCTTTCCACCGTTCATTTTGCCATAATTAGCCTCAGGAATTTTCTTTGTTCCAACAGGCCTGGCATTGTTGTTTAACAGAACCTCATTATGCCGCTCAGCCACTTGCAGTAGGTTGATCAGCTTGTTGAAGGTTGTGATTTTTTTGTTATCATACTCCAGCCTATACTGGTTTGCTAGTATATATGATTGCTGAAGTAGGAAAAATGGAAAGAGTCTTCTGGATCATATCATCTTCTGTGATTTCCCTTCCACAGAAATTTAGACGTGCCTTTAGGCGCAACATGTCCTTGTTGAAGTCATTGACCCTTTTGTAGTCAAGCAAGCGGATTTCATTCCACTGAACGGTCATTTCTGGGAGTAAGGTGTCATGAATGTTCCCAAAACGTCCCTTAAGGGCATCCCACAGTTCTTTGGGTGTCTTCAACTGAAGGTATTCCCAGTGTAGGCTAGGATCAATATGTCGCCTAAAAAACATTAAGGCATTTGCTTTCACCTTATCAGACGGTCCATCGTCTTTGGGGTCAGTGGGAGTTTTGATGGTGGCAGTGTAGTCTCTTGCCACAAAGGCAGTTTCTACATCGGAAACCCAACGGTGGTACTCAAGTCCGTCTGAGTCCAAAATGTCAAACTCAGGTCGAATTGGATCAGCCATCTACATGAACAAGAGAGAAGAAATAAATTACGCAGTCATAAAGACATCCACGTGAATTATTTTCCAAACGTATGAATTAGATTTCAAGACCAAAATTCGTAATGGTCACATTTTTTTCGATGCTATGTGAAAATACTTTATCACAGTAAGTGTGTGTATAATGCGCATGAATTTTCATTATCATGGTCAAACGATATTGATATGTTGCATTAAAAATAATCATAGCACATTTAAATATAGCATATAAAAAATAAACTACATGGGATGCTCAAATTTCACAAATATACAACAAATTATATACTACACATAATAATAGCAATAATATAGCATGCGTAAAATAAAATATAAACAATAGCATAATTAAAGGCATGCTTAGGAATAACTATATAAGCGTAAATAAAATTCACAAAACATGCTCAGAATTGCATAAATAATATATAACAAAATATATATGGCATGTTCAAAATAAAGTATAAACTATAGCATAATTGAAACATGCTTAAACATAATTATTTAAAACATAAATAACAAGGCATGCTGTAAGAGGATTAATATTATCGAACAAAACATGCTTAATAACAAAATATAATAAAAGCATAAACAATAAAGTATAAAGCATGCTTTGTTAAAATTATAAAATAAAATAAAGAAAACATACTTGATTTCGAGAAAATAAAACAATCCTAGCACACGCGCGTGTTGATGCAGACGTGCGTAGCGATGTTTTTGGGCTTGAGAAAAAACTGGGTTTGCTTTCTCTTTTTTTTTAATTGCTTTCTCTTTTTTTTTTTCTCTTTGGGCCGCAGGCCTGCTTTTTTTCTTTTGTTTCTGCTAGGCTGCATCACCACTTAAGGCCCGTTTGTTTTTTCTGTTTTTTTTTTAAATTGGGCCGGGATTCTTTTTTTTTTTCTGGGCCACTTCTTTTATTTCTCTTTTTTATCTTTGGGCCGGTCCTGTTCTTTTGGGCCGGGTCATCTCTTTCCTTTTTTTATTTTTATTTTTTTTTTCTCTCTTCATCCTCGCGCTTTTTCCTTCTGGTTTGCTGGTTCTTCATAGATGGTTGGGCGTGGCTGTGCGGGCGGTAGCGCGGGGATTGGGGTGGGGGCGCCGGTAGGCAGGTCGGCGGGGATGCGAGGCTGGGCGCGCTGCTGCTGGGATCTGGTGCAGGCCAGGCTATAGGCGGAGGCGGAGGTAAGGGGCTGGTGAGGTGAGGTCGGTCTGACCGGTGAGGTGTGAGGCCGGTGAGGTTTGGTGGGCTGCTGCAGGCTGGGGCGGGGTTGCTGCAGGCGTGTGCTGAGGCTGTGTGTGCTGCTGCAAGGAGAGGAAGCAGCGCCGTTCGGTGATGCAAGCGCGGGGACCGCTGGGTGGTTTTAGCAGGCGCGGGGATCTGGTCGAGGCCAGTGGTGGGAGGCTGTGCAGGCGCGGGTGGGCTGCTGCAAAGGTGAGAGGCTGTGCGTCGGAGGCTCGACGCTGGTGGCTATGCGTCGGAGGCGGTGCTGGCGTGCTGCAAAGGAATTGGATGGCGGCAGAAAAGAAAAAGTTTTTTTCTTTTAGGGTTTTGGGGGTTTTTTTTTTTCTGACTGAAAGAAACTAGAAAATTAGGATTTTTTTTTCTTGGCTATTGACTCTGAGGGTGCTGATAACGTGTTAAAGTAAACTGCGAATTGGAATTAGTCTACTCATTTCATTTCATAGGCCTTTTATATAGGGTTAGAGTTACAACGGAAATATTAATTACATTAAATACATTGAATGCTGATTGATCTATAATTGTGCTGATTGATGCTAATCACTGATTCCTTGATTCCCTCTCCGTCAGTTGCTTTGACGAAGGCACACAATATGTTTTTCCTTTAACAAAGTATGAATTATAGTCCTCAGGATTTAGCAATAAAATGGAGAACAATACATGAGCTAACCAGGCTCCCTTAAACATCAGTTAAAGATTTAGATAGAAATATAGTCGAAATATTTGAATCATGACTATTCAATACTGAAATACAACCAAGCCTACTTCAATGGAAAGATGTTGATGCATATATATACCTTCTAGTGAGGGATCTTTTTTTTTTTTTTTCAAAAGGGGACTGGTGCGGCTGCCCTCAAGTCTTGATTAATGAAATTGTAGAATACAAAGGGGAATGTAAAGCCTGAACCCTAGATTACAATAAACATAAAGAGAATATCCTGGAATAATACCAAGATTCTCTACAAAATCTATGTATTCTAACAAGCACCAATTAGCAAAGAGTGCACGGATGACTATTCCATTTACTTTGACATAACGGTGACATACCTGAAATGTCACGCCCCGATTTTTAAACACAAATAAAAATCGATATATAACCCTATAATTATATATGCGTGATGGTTTAGCCATCAATACAGAATACCTGAAATTTTTTTTCCTTTTAAACCAAGTACAACTGATGCCCTGAACCTACTATGCCAATACAAACTCACTCTGCAGAGTCAACTATTACACAAGTTTACAAATTAAATTGTCACAACAAAATAATAAGTAAATGCTTCTCAGGGCTACTACAACGGGAGTCTTTTCAACGGTAAAGTCACAAAATTGGCTTCCTACCATATAGTTGTAAGCATGCGATCTCAGCTTCAGCCACGATTGTCCTGACCTGCACTATTAACCCCTACACCATTGAATAGTGCACCGGGTTGCCACACAACAAACCCGGTAAGTTTATGAAAGCTCATATGAGTAAACTCAAAACCACAAAACAAAAACACATTCATAAGTCACCTCGACCTAAACAACGATAAGCTCATAACTCACAACTACAACCATCTATTTCATAACCTTCCATAACATGCTTACGTAGGTCAACTCGTGACTAAAACCACATGCTCAAATTCTCAACCTAACATCCAATTACACAAATTCCAGTCAAACAAAACCTCCTCAAGTAATGTTTGGAAATCCTTTGATGCACCACAGCGAGTCACAAAGATCACACTCATTTCCTTCCCACCGGAAGCCTTTGCCATCAACATGACATCAAAGGTGAAAACAATGAATGACCTTCCTATCCTCACACAGAGCACAATCGTCACCACTATGGCCTTTAAGATCAATCAAACCATCAATCAATAAAATCAAGAAGAAAACAAGGCAATAACAATTTAAAACAAGCAAAACAAATCATAGTAACCCCTGCGTATAGTTTTAGTTTAGGACGTCACATTAAGACAAGCAATTCAAGTCATAGTAATCATCATAACCCCACACTCTGACATCCGTAGGTAGCTCTGACCATCACAGTAGTCCTCTTGATCTTTATTAACAATTCAACTCCTCTACCGAGCAGTCATCACACAGATTTCACCTGTCATAACACAGATAGCCATCATCCTACTGATTATCACACAGATTTCGCTGGTCATCACATAGATAGCGATCGTCAAACTGATCATCACACAGATTTTGCCGGTCATCACACAGATAGAAATCATCCAACTGATCATCACACAGATTTCGCCGGTCATCACACAGATAGTAATCATCACAAAGATTCATTACACTTATGTCATCGATTCATTACACAGATATTCCTACACAAGCTTTACATGAAAATCATCATAAAGATTCATCACACTGATGTCATTAATTCATCACACAGATATTCCTACACAAGCTTTACATGACAATCATCACAAAGATTCATCACACTGATGTCATCGATTCATTACACAGATATTCCTACACAAGCTTTACATGACAATCATCACAAAGATTCATCATACTGATGTCATTGATTCATCACACAGATGTTCCTATACACAAGCTACTATATCTTAAATCTCAATTAAGATGGTCATACTAGACTCATGGTATCTCAACACATGAAATTCTACAATCACAACTCAATACACAATTTCACCATTCTCGAGCAATAATGAACTCATTTCAATTATTGTTCACATCACAACGAAGCCACCAATACATATATATTTCACGTAAATATATATATACGTAGTCATCCACTCAGGAATGCCACTAATACCAACTATAGTCATAGTTAACCTAATAACTCCAAGACAATATAGTAATTATGCTCATAAAGAATATCATGAGATTTACTCACCTCTGAATCCTGCTGTGTCTTCACACGTTAACCAAGACAAGAACAAATCGCCGCAATCCTCTCAACACAAGCCTGTCAAGTACCTAAACACATACGGTCTTGATTTAGTGCACGAATCACAAAGTGATTAAAGTCTGAATCCCCGTACAAAAGTGACTCCAATCAAGGCGAAACCACATCCGAGACCACCCAAAGTCTCCAGAATACTTCTACGATCGATATGTCAAAAGCACAAGTCGATCGAACATTCGAATCCTCACGGATCGAATAATCGAATGGTTCGAAACCTTGAAAACCTTAACATGCTCATACGATCTCCAAAAATTAAGTGTTGTCTATCGAAATGCTCGTATCGACGAGCAGATCAAAATCAGGAACAGAAACTATCCCTGAGGTGGCCGGAAACTGTCGGAAAACACCACCACAGTGGCGGCACCGCTGCCAGCCAAAGTTAGAATTTGACAAAACTTCCAACACAAAAGTTCTTCATCTCAACTCCAATTACAACTTTCATAACTAACACAAAGTCTGAATCAAAGACGTATGACCGGAATTTACTTCAAAAGCTTTGAATTCCAATGAACCCTAGAATCCCAAATTCCAAAATTCGATCTCCACAAGTTGAATCATTGCAAACCACCTTAGGAGAAAGCTTCTACGTTCACTGGGCTCCAAGAACCCTCAAGAATCACCAGCTAAGGTGACTAGAATCTCCAGTTCCGACGAAGGCTATTGCAGCTCCGCCGCGGTGGTTTCCCAGCCTTGCTGTTCCTCCTATGGCTCGAATTGTGAAGAACCACTTTCACAAACTTGTAGAGGAGGTTGAGCCGAAGAAAGCCTACTTGGTTTCACGTTCTATGATGGCTGGACGGTGGAGAACAAAGCCGGCTAAGGGAGAGGACAGACGCGGGCTCGAGGAGAGAGAAAGGGAGAAAACTTTCCGAAAATGGAAACTCTGATATTTTTCTGAAAATTTTCCTATTTATCCAAAATGAAATTTTTTTCCAATGGCCATAACTTCTTCATACGAACTTCGATTTGAGCGTTCCACATGTCCACGAAATCGTATCAATGCGCTCTACGACTTTCATGAAGGAAGTTTATGGGGAAACCTAACGTATAAAAATTCAACCTTTGCCCCCCCCCCCCCCCCCCAAAAAAAAAAACCATATTATTCGAATAAAAATTCGTCCGAAACACTTCTGCTTTGTCCATGAGCCATGAAACCGTCCAATAATCACAAATTAGATTTCAAAAAATCCTCGGAAAATAATAAGGAATTTTTGGGGCAATACATGAAAGATAACCCTATCACGAAGAAGCATCATTACAAATAGCACAGATTTCCCATTATGTTGCCGCAAGAAAATAAATCCGACGACACTTAATTTCATTCTGCCACTAGGAGGTTGCATCCATTTGATCAAGCTAATAGCTTGCTGCCTTGCTAGGCCAGATAAGGCACACTGAGTGTGCATACTGGGACAACGCCCACGTCACCCTACCCTAAAGTGGGAGGGACTTATTTTGGCATAAAGCCACATTCTACTAAACGTAATAAATAAGAAAACATAAAATAATAAAAGTATGGGTCCTGAGCCAAAGCCCAGGCCCAACAACCATTAGGCCCAGCAAGGAAGGAGCACATGTCCAGCCCAATCCAACAACCGCACAATCCAGCGCTGCCGCTGCCACCACCATGTCACCATCACCGCACCTCCGCCTTGCCGCAATCTCCAACCAAAATCTAGCCACCTAAACATTCAGATCAGTCTCTGACCTGAACTGACGTTGCCAACTCCCTAGTAGAGAAAACGTAGCCTCAGAACCACAGATCGATGGCATATCTTCAATCACGGCGACCAAAATCCTCCATCTCCTCCCTCTGATTTGCCTGTCCATAGCCATCACTTGCCAAGTGTCATGGGCCGAACTTTGCAATGCACAAAGTGGACCATGCTGCACTTGCTAGCAAGCAAGTCAGCCAAGTGAGTACCTTGCAAGGAAAAATGAAAGCCACATGATTTTAAAATAGTGCTAGCAACAAGCAAGAACACAATTATATAAATGTTGGGTAACCACGAAAAACAATGAATAATAGAAAGGGAAAGATCAAAGGGCAATCTCACGAGACACAGATGATTGAATAATTCCTCTTTTATTGATGGTAAGACGGCAAAGGAGGCAAAAGTACATGTGCTTACCTATACTAGTTCCGTAGTCCAAACTATGCTGACTAGGAACCCCTCCACAAAGAGCATATCGGCCTTACATGAACCTGGTAGGAGGAAACATGAAAAAGTCCGAGGAGACTAAATGCTAAATAAAATAAATTACATAATTTGAACATTACCAAAACACCCCTAGCACACCAGCAAACCAACCAAAAGCTTGACTAATGACCCTGGACAAGGTTGCTTGCGACATTACAAGTGCGGCCCCTAACATCCTCCCCCACTTAAGCTGTCGGTGCTCTCAACGACGGCTTTGGTCTTGAAGTCTTCAATCTTCTGCTGGAACTTCTTCTTCAGGGCTTCAACATTCTCCCAACTGGTTTCTTCGTCCCCAAGACCCTTCCACTTGACCAGGAACTGCTGGCATGGGCGCCTTGATACTCTGATCACTCTCTCTGCTAGGATCTTCTCCACTTCTTTTGGCTTGGGTGGTCTGATGTCGACGAGCTCTCGAACAAGCTAGTTACGTGCTTGATCTTCACGGTCTGGCTGGTGCGGTTTGAGGTTGCTGATGTGGAAGACAGGGTGAACTCTCATCCAGGCAGGAATATCGACTTTGTAGGAACATTTCCCCACTTTAGAGATGATAGGGAGAGGTCCTTCATACTTCCTGAATAGTCGCTTGTCTTTGGAGCACAGGAACCTGAGTTGTTCTGGGAGCAGCTTGACAAGGACCATGTCCCCTGCTTTAAACTCCCTGGGCTTACGTCCTTGATCTGCCCACTTCTTCATTCTCCCCGCCGCTTTCTCTAGATAGGCTTGAGCAATCTCAGCATTGGTCTTCCACTCTTTTGTGAAGTTGAAAGCACGTGGATTCGCCCATTTGTAGACTTCTTGTACAGTATCGGGCAAGAGAGGCTGTTGGCCAGTGACAATTTCAAAAGCTTCTTGTTGGTGGATGAGCTCTTCTTCGAGTTGAAACAAAATTGTGCAACATCTAGCAATTGCGCCCAATTATGTTGATTGGCATGAACAAAATGGAGCAAGTATTCCTCCAACATCCCGTTGAACCTTTCTGTTTGCCCATCAGTCTGTGGGTGATAACTTGAAGATATGTTGAGCTTAGACCCGAGCAGCTTGAATAGCTCGATCCAGAATGTTCCCGTGAACCTAGTGTCTCGATCGCTGACAATGTTCTGAGGCACACCCCAATAATTCACCACATGCTTGAAGAAGAGGCTTGTTGTGTCTTCCGTCGAGCAATACTTTGGGGTTGGCACAAAGGTGGCATACTTTGAAAACCTGTCAACCACCACCAGGATGCCTGATAAGTCTCCCACCTTTGGGAGGTTAGTAATAAAGTCAAGGGAGACACTCTCCCACGGGCGAGTCGGGATAGACAGTGGTTCCAATAGCCCTGGTGTCTTTTGACGCTCAATCTTGTCTTGTTGGCATGTTAAGCAAGTCTTGGTGTATTTTGTGACATCGTCCCGCATCTGGGGCCAATAGTAACCCTGCTTGAGAAGTGCGTGCCATCCAGGGTGACTTGCCCATAGGGTGTCGTGACACTCCCTCATGAGCATTCTTCGTAATCCGTCAGCTCGCGGAACAAACATTCGTCCTTCTTTGGCCATCAACATGCCATCCTCCATCCAAAACCGACGGCTCTTCCGTTCCTTCACCATTCTTATGAGAGATTGCGCCATGGGATCCTTCTCCAAACTCTCCTTGATACGTTGCTTGATGTCTATCGCAATGATACTGCTCGACAAAGAGCCAACACCTTGAGGGTAGCAAGGTCGGCCTTGCTGCTTAGAGTATCAACAACTTGGTTTGTGTGCCGAGCCTTGTGTTCAAACTGGAAGTCGAACTCTACGAGAAACTCTTGCCATTAAGCTTGTTTTGGAGTTAACTTTGGTTGGGTTAGAAAGTGGCTGACGGCAGAACAAATAGTGTCGCCACGTCCTCAAACAGTGAATTACGGCTAGCAACTCCTTTTCTTGCGCCTTGTACTTCCTCTCGGCTTCCGAGAGTTTATGACTTTCATACGCAACAGGGTGCCCCTGTTGCAACAGGACTCCTCCTAAGGCGAAGTCAGAAGCATCTGTCTGGACTTCAAATGGCTGATTCAGGTTGGGTAAGACAAGGACCGGATCTTCCATCACTGCCTTCTTCAAATCTTGAAAGGCCTTCTCACAACCACTACTCCAATCCCATGTCACTCCTTTCTTCAAGAGTTCAGTTAAGGGGGTCGTCTTCTTTGAGTAGTTCTCAATGAAACGTCGGTAGTAATTAGCCAACCCAAGAAAAGAACGTAGCTCTTTCACATTCTTGGGGTTTCGCCATTCCTTTATGGCGTCTACTTTCTCCATATGCATCCTGATTAGACCCATTTCAATAATGTGACCTAGAAACTTGATGGTCACTTGCGCGAATGAGCACTTTTCGCGCTTGACATACAATTGATTGTCCCGCAACCGTTGGAACACCAGCTTCAAGTGCTCTACGTGTTCTTCTAAGGTAGAGCTGTATACCACAATGTCGTCCAGATAGACCACCACGAACTTGTCTAAGTATTTCTAGAAGACTTGGTTCATCAAAGTGCAGAATGTGGCTGGCGCATTGGTCAACCCGAATGGCATCACCAGGAACTCAAAGGCGCCATAACGGGTGACGCACGCGGTCTTGGGTTCATCACCTTTTACAATGCGGACTTGATAGTACCCTTAGCGGAGATCTAGCTTCGTGAAATACTTGGCACCACTGAGTTGGTCAAACAAATCTGCAATCAGAGGAATCGGGTACTTGTTGGGCACAGTGACTTTGTTAAGAGCCCGATAGTCCACACACAGTCTCCAACTTCCATCGTGCTTCTTTTGAAACAACACGGGCGCACCAAAGGGGGCTTTAGATGGCTTAATGAATCCTGCCTTGAGCAGGTCTTCGAGCTGCTTTCGAAGTTCCGCCAATTCTGGGGGAGCCATTCTGTAAGGTGCCTTTGCATGTGGTTTGGCCCCCTGAAGCAGTTCAATCTCATGGTCCACACTCCTCCTTGGAGGTAATTCTTTGGGAAGTTCAGGTGGCATCACATCTACATAGCTCTCCAATACCCCCTCAACCTCCTTCGGAATCACTTATCCTTTAGTCTCATCCCTTATCAGGGGAACTGCTACATAGGTAGGCTCATGATGCTTCACGGCTTTCTTGAACTGGAGGGCGGACAAGAGACGGGGTTCACTCGGTTGTTCTATTCTTGCTGGAACCACACAAGGCCTTTCTCCCATAATGAGCAAGTGTTGGGCACTAGGAATGGGTATAGCTTTGTTAGCCAACAAGAACTCCATCCCTAATATGACATCAAAGTCGTCCATATGGACCACTACCAGGTCGGTCTTCCCTTGCCAGTGACCCAACTTGAGTGATACCCCTCGAGATAGTCCAGTCATGGGTGAGGCCTTAGACTTCACAGCTTTCATGCGGCCAACATCCTTCTCTAACTTCAGCCCCAACCTCCGTGCTTCAATTTCTGACACAAAGTTGTGAGTGGTCCCTGTGTCAACCATTACGCTCGTGGCTATTTTCTCATTAATACTACCATCTATGAACATCAAGCCTTTAGCCTGGGACTTCTTAGGTGAATAGCGCTGCTTCTCCACCGCACCCAAGAATCTTAAAGCTCCCATGTGACCAGGTTCCTCCTCTGGCTCTTATTGATCCTCCGTTTCTTTCGATTGAATATGAGCCTGTAGAGCAGAAATGGCAGTCTTATGAGGACATTCATTCACTCTATGAGGTCTTCTGCATAAGAAGCATGCCAGTGGCTTTGGAGTATAGCCTGAAGGATTAAAAGGTAGAGGGTTGAAGACCCCTGTCGAGACCGCAGGCTTGGACATAGTCGTATCCCACGCATTCACTGTTCTCCTGTCCCCTCCTCCTTAGTTGGAAAATTTGGACTCCGCTCCCCCACTTCTACTCTGTCCAGGCCTTAGATTTCTATTAATATTCTCATTCGAAAATGGCTGAGTCTTCTTAGTAGAGTTCTCTTCGAATGTACAGTCCGACAACCTTTCAGCAGCAGCCTGTGCGGAGGCCAAATCTTGGACCCTCTGCTGTTGAAGTTCTGTCCTCACCCATGGCTTTAAGCCTTCAAGGAAATAGAACAATCGATCATTCTCTGACATATCCGGGATGTCAAGCATGAGCACAGAGAACTTGTTCACAAAGTCTTGGATGTTGTTGGTGTTCTTAAACTCCCTTAGCTGCCTTCTAGCAATGTATTCTACATTCTCGGGGAAGAATTGAGCTTTGAGCTCTTTCTTAAGATCTTCCCAAGTGTCAACGGTGCATACTCCTCTTTGTATGTCATTATATTTGGTCCTCCACCATAGTTTAGCATCTCTTGATAAATACATTGTCGCCATGTTCACCTTTACCTCCTCCGAGTCTGGCTTCACTGCTTGGAAGTATTGTTCCATATCAAATAAGTAATTCTCAAGCTCCTTGGCATCTCTCGCCCCCTCCAAAAGCTTGAGGTTTTGGTATCTTCACCTTCCTGTAGTCCATCACAGGTTGGTTTCCCATCTCCCGGATGGTCAGGTTGAGCTTGGTATTCAACTCCATTAGCTAAATCCTGAAAGCATCAATGGTGGCTCGGACATCTTCTGCCAATTGTCCACTGTCACCTGGAGTATATCAAGGGCATCACTCATTGCCCCCATTTGCTCGTTCGGAATGAGAGTTTCTTCCTCATTTCTCTCCCTTCCGTTTCCTCGAGCTTTGCATTTTTCAAGGGCCACAACTCGGTCCTTTAGGCTCTCCACCTCTATCATCCGCGCCGCCAACCCCTCTAGGTCGACGCGGTCCAACACATTAGTGATATCAATCAACCTGTCAAGCACCCTGCAAGTTCTCCGAGTTGCTGGTCATACCAATCAATTTTTGTTGGTTTGTCATCTTGCATGTCATCGTAGTGAACTTCTTGAGCTGAGTTGGCTCTGATACCAACTGTCACGGGCCAAACTTTGCAATACGCAAAGCGGACCGTGCGGCACTTGCTAACAAGCAAGTCAGCCAAGTGAGTACCTTGCAAGGAACAATGAAAGCCACACGATATTAAAATAGTGCTAGCAACAAGCAAGAACACAATTATATAAACGTTGGGCAACCACGAAGAACAATGAATAATCGAAAGGGAAATATCAAAGGGCAATCTCACGAGACACAGATGATTGAATAATTCCTCTTTTATTGATGGTAAGACTGCAAGGGAGGCAAAAGTACATGTGCTTACCTATACTAGTTCCGTAGTCCAAACTATGCCGACTAGGAACCCCTCTACAAAGAGCATATCGGCCTTACATGAACCTGGCAGGAGGAAACATGAAAAAGGCCAAGGAGACTAAATGCTGAATAAAATAAATTACATAATTTGTAAATTACTAAAACACCATTAGCACACAAGCAAACCAACCAAAGGCCTGACTAATGACCCTGGACAAGGTTGCTTGCGGCATTACAAGTGCGGCCCCTAACACCAAGCCTAGCTATCTATCCCGCCATCCAACACACCCAACCTCAGATCAGATCGGATCTGACCTAGATCGAATAGGTCAGTACCAACAACGGCCACAACTCGGCCACCACTCTCACCTTGACAACAGAGGAAGGATATTAGGCCATTAAAGCCCGCAGTGACTAGTCCGACTACGATGTCCATGGGTCGCGCCCGCCGGACGGAGCATACTCTCTCTTACAGACGACAAGCGCGTGTAGCGCGTTCTACTTCAAGACTTTAGGAATCCTAAATTGATTTTTATTTGCGATTTTAATTTACGGGATTGATTATTTGACTGACTTTTCAATTACTTTTATGCATTTCCACCATTCAGTTTTTAGGTCTATATGAGTAGATCACTTCTGCAAATTTTGAACCAAAATTGATAATCGTTCAGGCGTTCAAAACTGTGTTTCAATTATAAGCATGAATGTTTCAGGTTGAACAGATTTTGTTCGTCCATTTATTTAATCTAGTTAGATACCTTAGTGGTCATCAATTTGGCTGAAAATTTACAAAAGTGATTTATTTATGGAGTCCTAAGAAGTGAAAGGTCGACATGCTGATTTGCGATAAAAAAGTGGGTCCCGCAAAGAATCCCTTAAACTGGCAAAAAAAAAAAGATCCTCACTAAGGGATTTATTATTTGACTGACTATTTGATCACTTTTCGACATCTTCACTATTCAGTTTTTAGGTCCATTGATTTAATCTAGTTCGATAACGTTAATCAATTTGGCTGAAAATTTACAGAAGTAGTCGATGGAGTTCTAATAAGTGAATGGTCAAGATGTCGATATGGGATCAAAAAGTGGTTCCCACAAAGAATTCCTTAAAATGAGCAAAAAAAGGGATCCCTCAAGGGCTATACATATAAGTTTGCTCACTTAAGAAACAGTTTTAAGGGATTGTGAGAGACAAATTAATCAAACCTACATGTATTAAATTTAAAAACTGAAATTACAATATATAACTTAAACTTGTGTATTTACTATCAGTCGTCAAATGCAGTTGTTCCTCACGGTTCCTTAACAATTGTTCCTTAATTAGGTGAGCAGCTTTTTGTGTGTGTGTATTGCCCTGCTATTCATTTGGCACCATCTATGTTTAATTTTATACCTCAACGCCAAGAAAGAAAATGCACATTCCAATGGAGATGATAAAAAGAGTTTACCAATATAGGCCATCTTGTCTGGCTAAAAAAATGGTGAGTTTTCAAATATCTTCATACTTGTTGAGAATATATATACATCCCACATAGGAAAAATGGGACCTTGTCTATGGGTTTATAAGAGTTTGGGCCACTCCATCCATTGCCAATTGGTTTTGGATGTGAACCCCAGATTACTTTATCATGGTATCAGAGCCAGGTTACCCACGTGTGCATGCCTAACGGTCACACGGGCTCCACGCCACCCAAGTTGTCCACGTGTATGGCTTGAAAATTAGCCACACTTGTGGGGGCGTGTTGAGAATATATATACATCCCACATGGGAAAAATGAGACATTGCCTATGAGTTTATAAAAGTTTGAGCCACTCCATCCATTATTGGTTTTGGATGTGAACCCCAGATTACTTTATCAATACTGAGGTCTTTTTAAGAGTGAAGTTTCTACGGAGTCTTCACATATCCGATTAGACTTTTTTTTTATGTCCCTTTAACTTTTATCAACTACAACTCTACAAGTTATGTACGTAGAGGGCGCGCCTAAACCTTTGAAGGGAATATGATCTTGATCTTGTGTTGAGCTTTATGGTGCTGATTTTGTGTTTCTTGGTCTACTCACTTCCAAATTCTCCATCTAAGACATAATTTATCTGATTCGAAAAGACAATCCCTCGGCACTATAATGAACATCATCACTACTTTGAGAGCAAATTGATTGCGTTTTTTATATGTTAATTTCTTTATGAAGAAAACCAAAAATGTAAAATGATTTTAGATACAAATTTTGTTGTAATGCCAATTTTTCTAATCGATGAGTTATAGCATTGATTATAATTTATTATTTTCAAGAATAATGTCTTTAACCACCTCCTTTATCTACTTTGTAGAAATCATTCAAGCAGATGTTACAGACTTAACAACAAAATTAATAAGGTTGTTTGTATAATTAAAAGATAAACGAAAGGCCCTAAAAATCATACGTAGTCGTCCCCTTTCCTCAAGAGACTAGCTTTTGATTACCATAAACCAGAAAGCATACGCATCGAAAAAAGTTGATCAAGATGGTTTCTGTAACTTCTGTTTATAATTTAATTGCATGCAACTTTGCACGTACCGTAGTAAACTATCTCCCATGATAAATAAATTAAGAAGAACAAGACTCCATTAATCATCAATAGTTCCATACAACCTTTGGACGCATACAACTGGGATTCATAAATACTTTCAAATAATAATAATAATAATAATAATTATCTTCTTACCCACATGTACTCTTATTGTTGCTCTATGTTTTTTGTTTTTTCCATCCTTAATACTAATACAGGTAAGAAGAGGTAAATTTTGGTTGTGACAATGAAAGTAAAGGTAATCAATTCAAGGAATATAACCACCATGACCGCCACCCTCACCGCTCCCGCCACCTCCTCCATATGCACCGCCATGTGCACCACCACCACCACCACCGCTTCCCGCGCCTCCGCCCCCACCACCAGCATACCCACCGGCAGCTCCTCCGGCTCCACCTCCAGCTCCTCCGCCACCTCCATATCCACCTCCACTTGCTCCTCCAGCACCGTAACCTCCGCCACCACCGTGACCCCCACCACCTCCATATCCGGCACCATGCTCGCCGCCAGCACCATAGCCTCCACCGGCACCACCACCTTCTCCACCTCCATAACCAATGCCGTGCTCTCCTCCATATGCAGCTCCCCCACCACCACCAGAACCACTACCACCACCGCCTCCACCAGCACCACCAGCTCCACCATACCCGGCACCACCTCCTTCACCACCACCGCTTCCATAACCTTCAGCACCGCCAGCACCATAAGCCCCTCCAGTGCCATATGCACCGCCACCACCACTTCCACCGCCACCTCCTCCACCACCCGCATGTCCACCAGCGCCTCCATACGCAACACCACCGCCTTCTCCACCACCACTACCGCCTCCATAGCCAGCAGCACCATGTTCACCTACAGCGCCATAACCACCTCCACTGCCTCCACCTCCTCCGCCACCACCTGCACCTCCAGCACCACCACCTCCATACCCGGATCCACCCCCGCCACCATGGCCTATAGCAGGATACGTTTCATAAGTCAGGAGTGTTCTTGCTGCAGAACATATGCCTAGACCTAATAACACGAAGAAAACAAGACGCTGAACTCTTTGAGAAGCCATCGAAGCAATGCAGATGAAACCCACAACAATGGTGGTGCCTGGTGTAGAATGCAAGAGAAGGTAGCTAGGTATATAAAGGAATGGGAAGGGGGTCCTGTAACGCGTCTACTGATCCTAAGGTGGTTGAATGCACATGCAGAAGAGAATTTCGGGTGCCCAAACTCAAGAAGGTGGTCCAGTACAAGCATACGTCACACTCAGTACGTTACACTTACACTAGTGAAGCTGCTAGTGTGCTTTTGCTGTTTCCCACAAATCGTAATGCAATAAAGCCTTTTTGTTAAGCTAGATCTTTCGAGACACCTAATTTAGTAATTTTCCTTTTCTGGGTGTGATCTGATGGCATGCATATCTGCTCATCTAGTATTATAGAATTGACCGAAATTGAACAAGTTAAGCTGCCCATGGGTTCGAGAAACTGGTCTGTTTACCAAACTAGTAGATGAGTATGGAACTTCATTGCTCAATGATCTTTTGAACTAACGCTAATAGTTAATTGATCTCTTTTGAGAAATATAAGCATGTAGGCAGGCTCAACTAGTGCGATTGTCCCACAAACTTGTGTAATTACAGCCATTGAGTAAGACCGACGTTCTTTCTTTTAAAGATATTTATAATGCAGGATCGATGGAGATATCTAAGTAGTGTTTTTGGTGGACTTCACTGTAGTTGTTTGCAGGCTCCATGTTTCGATCTAAAGCGGACGTTGCCTTTGTAAACTTGATTGCAGCACCATTCGAAAGGTTAATGTAATTAGCACTACGTACGACCAAAGAAAGATACAATATGATTAATATTACACAATGTGACTCTCGGTCACAAAGTAACAAGATTTATGGCCAGAGATTCAATAGGTTGTAGATGAAGATAACTTTTTGTATATATAAATTGTATAGGAAGATAACATTTACTCATTTAGTGAAGTAGACGCAAATTAATAATTCTACTAACAAGTTATGTATTTTAATTGCATGACCCTAAATCCTACTGTTAGTGAAATTAATGTGGAACAGCGTAAGATAATATCATCTCCTACTGTCTATTTTCTGACACGAAACGACACCTTGATCAATGCATGGCCTTTCTGGATTGTAACTTCTATATTCAACAGGCCAACCAATTGTCATAGAGCTGAAACTTAAGCTGATAGTGATCATGAAAGAGTGATAATATGTGAATGTTATTATATATGTCAGAACAGCAGTACTGGTTTGCCACCTTCAAAAAAAGTGCCATTGTATAATTATTGTAAAATGTAAATGATCGATCTCAATCAACATATATGTTCCTCCTCGATCCTGTACTCATCGTCGCTACGCAATCAACAGTATGAAGCAGCAGCAGTATTAGTTTTTACTTCTTTTACGTGATCGACATTCATACCTGTCTGTTTCAACCACTTACGGCATGTGCATTTAACTAAATGCAGCTCAGGAAAATTAAAGTTCTTCCTCGCCAAAACTGATTCTGATCGATAAAAATGAAAATTCTCTCTACAGCTTGCATTCTACTGTTGTGGGGACTACTGTAGCCTGAACAAAATGTACTGGGTGCCCTTTGCTATGCGTTTTAGGTTTGACTTTGAGTGTCTGAGCTCTCTTGCTCTCGCACTAAAACTAATGGGCTGTGAGTAAGGACCCTTTTTAATTTAGAAGATTCTTTTAAATGTAAATTCGCTGATTTTTCATAATTTCTGATCTCCATGAATTCCATATTCTGAATTTTTCGTTCTTCTATCAGCTTCTCTGGGAAAATCATATCTATTATTAAACATCTGCTAAATTCACTATAACCTTGTGGCGCTAAACTATGCAAACGAGTAATTAATTCAAATAACTTGAAACTGGAATAAAGGTAATCAAGTGACCAAAAGGCTTTTGATTTTCCCAACGTGGGACATACATGCAAGTTTTTGATGAGAAGTGGAGTTTTTAATGTAATAATTCAACACCTTAACAACCTTTGATATCAATATAACAACTCATAAGGTAACTTAGAAAAACTATTTATTAAGATAACTAAGGTCTTTATTTGAGTATAATAGGTTATATTTTGGTTGATTGATTTTTCATAGGGGTAATTACATGTCATCTCATACATGATATGCATGTAATGTAGAAGTATCTACTAGAAAATAAGCAATTTCTATTCAATTAGATGGGGTGTCTTCAAATCTCAAGTTTGAGTATGTCTCCTTGTGATCACACGCACACAATCGCTTGATCTGTGCAGCTAAAGCCTAATCTCACCGAGGACCCCCACTAAAGATCAAACTTCCCCAAACCATATCTCTTCAATCATCTCCTCAGTTATCCACAACCAAGTCAGTATGTACAAAATTTGTGTGTATTGTTCATTTTGCTAGTAGCGAGTTTTAACTACAAACACAAAAACAAAACCGAATATATGAAAGAAAAATGACAGTGCGATTTTAGGCGGCAGTGGATCAGTTGCCAAAATTTCCACCCCTAGTGCAAAGAACAAGTTATTGCCTTTGCGTGCATGTGCGGAGGTCTCTGCTAGCTTGAATGGTACAAGCTGTGCCGCATTTGTGTTATTATTCGATCATCATGAATACTAGTTTAGCTTAGCTTAGCTTAGCTTAGCTTGTGGGTAGTGGGTATTCACATGCAAGAGTATGATCACCATGATGCAAGGGCAAACCCAGCCATTGTCTACCTAAACCATCTGGATCTATTAGTTCTAGTGTAGGTAGGACCAATCCATCTCACTCTGCTTGGCTAGTGGAGCCTTTTATTCTTCACGCTTGTGTTGTGCCCTTGTGTGGTTGGTTGATGACAACCTTCTTATTGGCACCGACTGTATCATTCTGACGTACGAATGTAGATATTCTATGTACGAAACGAAGGTAAATGCCTTTGGAAAATTTCGCAAACAGTACACCAAGTAAATGCCACTAATAATTCTTATACACAAAGTTTCAAACCAAATATTTCGGAACACGAAATCTGAAACTCGACCCACTATCAGTACACGACGTCAATTTTTGACACCAAAATGTCCATTATGCCCTCAGTTCTTTTTTTTTTAAATAATTTTTTTTCCTTCGTTTTTATCTCTTTCTTCTTCCTTCTTCCGGGCTCACTCCCTCACTCGATCTTTCGCAGTCGGGGACGGCTCTGTTCCAGGCAAGGCCTTCTGCTCTGGGACCTCAATCTGGCTGAGTGGGGCCCACGAGCTTCAGTTCAATAACTGCGAGAGAGCCAAAGAGGCCCAAATCCACTGGATCGAGACCTTGATCTGCATCCCAACTTCCGACGGTGTTCTTGAAATGGGTTCCTCCGGTTTGATCAGAGAGAACTGGGGGTTGATCCAGCAAACCAAGTCGTTGCTCGGGTCGGATCAACCCGACCCGGAAACAAGACCGCTCGAGTTCATCAATCGGAACTTCTCCAATTTTTGACATCTGCATCATTGCCGGCGTGCAGGAAGAGGATCACAGCTCGTACAATGACGACAAGAAACATGTTTTTGGTTCTAGCAAGAAGAAGAACGGAGCTCCGAACCCAAACCCGGACTTCGCAGATTCCGACTGCCAGATGAAAAGAGCGCCGAAGAAACAGGGTCGGAAACCCGGGCTGGGCAGAGACACGCCACTCAACCACGTGGAGGCGGAGCGGCAGCGACGGGAGAAGCTCACCTCGCAAGGGCGGCGTTGGAAGCGAGCGAGTGAGCGTGGAAGTGAGGAAGGTGGCGTTGGAAGCGAGGGAGTGAGCCTGGAAGAAGGAAGAAGAAAGAGATAAAAACGAAGGAAAAAAAATAACAGAAAAAAAAGAATTATTATAAAAAAAAAAATTTGAGGGCATAATGGATATTTTGGTGTCAAAAATTGACGTCGTGTACTGATAGTTGGTCGAGTTTCAGATTTCGTGTACCGAAATGTTTGGTTTGAAACTTTGTGTATAAGAATTATTAGTGGTCTTTACTTGGTGTACTGTTTGCGAAATTTTCTCTTAATTAAAGCAGTTCGCCAGAGAACAATGTAGTACATTTTTGTTCTTTCTTTTTTATTAAATAATTAACAAATAAATGATGGTTTAATTACCTAAAATAGTTTAGTATGATTAACAAAACATTAATTATGTATTTGCGTCTGAAAATTATAGCCAATTAACCGGATCGTTTATGATAATACACAGGAAAGGGAGAAGGTTTCCTCCATTGTGTAACCTACATGTTGGCCTCTAGTGGCACCAACAATTAAGGAAAATGATCTAAAATGGAAAGTCTGTAACAGTAATTCTAGCTTATCAGATGTCTAATGGAAGTGGTAATGAATAGAGAAAATTTCAGCCCACGTCCCCAAATTATGCTGCCAAGACCAATTTGATATCCGAACTCTCAAAAGTATCAATGTGATACCCAAAGACGTATTTTGACATCAACGTGATACTTCCATAAAAAATCTCTAACAGCGTCGTCTGTTTGCTGATGTGGCAAGCATGTGGGCCCAAAAAAAAGTGAAATGACCAATTTACCCTTTTGTTTTGTTTTTTTTTTTTTTTCCCTCTTCATTTCTTCTTCTTCTTCTTCTGGGATTTGGTTCTAGCCAAACCATTGCAACCTCCGAAGCAAACTCTGCCACCACATTTCCTTACTTACCTGACAACGTCATCAACCACCCACGCCAAAATGAATTCCGATTTCGGCCTCGAACGCGAGCTCGGCCCCGACCACAGATACCACCCCAACATCAAGAATCTCACATTACATGCAAATGCAACAATTTGACAACTTCTAATCCAATTCAAATTGAGAAAAGAAGATCTAACAATGTCTGAAAACAAGAACAAACAATTCAACTTCTAATCCAAAATTTCAATCTCTCATCTCCACTACCAAAATTGGAATCCCACCTGAAAACTTTCACCGTTAACATGAAAGGCATCCGGCGACCCAAGCCGTCGATGAACCCAAGGCCACCGCCACCATCAAGGCCGATTGACCACTTCCGCCAACGCGACTCCGACGCTAGCAGCCGCCCATAACCCTAGTCACATTCTCAGGCATCAACGACGCATTCTAGAGACTCTCATCCTCTCTGATCGCTCTCATGATCGCCCAATCAGAACTTCCTCCAATCTGTTCTTCTTCTTCTTCTTCACTGCTACCTCCATTATCACCCTCGACGTCATCGTTTAATCTGAGTGACGACACTCCTCTCTGCCCCTGGTTCACAATTCACCATTGGGAAGTAGCTGCGAGTGGGAAACGTCGGCATCGTTTTGGGGATAGTGATCCTCGTTGTCTTAGGAATCGATGGCTGCGGTGGCATCGTTGTCGTCTATGTTGGTGTCCGAATCTACTGGTTTTGGAGGAGTACCAATAGCTACTATGGATATGGAGGCATGGTGGAAAGCGAAGAAATCAAGGATGAAGTTAGTGAGAGAGAGGAGACGGGGGTCGAGAGAAGGAGAGAGAGCGAGAGACTGATAGCCTCCAAAGCCATCAAAACCCAGAAACCTGAAAACCAGAACCAAGAGAGAGGAGAGAGAGAGAGAGAGAGATGGAGCTCTGTGCTCCATTATTTATTTATTATTTTAATTAGTTATAGTAAAAGACCATTTTGCCCTTGATAAAAATATTACATAGGATCCACATGCTTGCGGCTTCAGCAAATAGACGGAACCATTAGAAATTTTTGACGGAAGTATCACGTTGATGTCAAAATATGTGTTTGGGTATCACACTGATACTTTTGAGAGTTCTGGTATCAAATTGGCCTTGACATGATAGTTTGGGGAGGGTGGCTGCATTTTTCTCTAATGGATATGCTAGCTAGCTTGCTATTAGTTGCCAATCTGGTAGGATAATTTTTAAGTTCACTCTTTGGGTGAACGAGCATATTCACCCACATTATAAATTTATGATTAACATACTTTTACTTAATAATTTTATAATCCAACCGTTCATATTTTAAATTAGCTTTTAAATATCATCTCTACAAAAAAAAAATCCATCAAATCAGAGATCGTTTAATCATGTAATTGAATCAAATAAATGGATGGTTCTAGCAACACTCATTACTATTATGATGAACAGTCCATGCATTTAATAGAAATGAATAACTAAAATGTCTCCAATTTGATTTGCTTTGTATAGAGTTAATCTTTATATTATGTTATAAAACATGAAAGGTTGGATCACAAGATAATAAAGTTAAAATGAGTTAATCGGAAGAGAGAGCGAATATGCTGGTTCACACTAAAGGTGAACCTAAGAATATTCTGATGTTCTTTATCCATCCCACAAGCACTCCAACATAGTACAAAAACTACATATAAGAGACAACATCCCGGTGTTCTTTATGCTAAGCTAAATGTTGACAACATGTTTAAGCTAAAAATCTAACCCTTTCAGGTAAATATTCGTAAGCTAACAACTAATTAACCCTATATATTTGTAAGTTGGAAATGTTTTTCAAGCCTTCAGTAATCTCATCCAAACTTGGTACATTGGCTATATTCATATTTTTCGTTCCTACAATGCCGGTGAATTGTCAATCATGATTTCCAATACAATTTTCAGTCCCACGTCATCGTTCACCAAACTAAATGTCCCAAACACTTGAACAAATGGGGTGGCGGAGAGTAAGAACCACCAACTCCTATATATGACACTACTAGTAAAATTGACTACACACAGTGATTGGAATCAGTGAATACAATCTCAAATAGTTACTGATATCCCTGTGGAAAGCCCAATAGCCACTCTATTGTCCTACACTCACATATTAAGGGGGGTGTATTCAATTCAGATTTTAAAAGATTTTGTTTGAGTTTTTATAATCCATGGATTTACTTAATCCACGGATTGTTTAAATTCTATAAGGACTCTGATTGATTATAATGGATTGATTTACTAGTATTTATTTGTTGAAGGACCCACGTCAGCAAGATAACAGAGTTTTTGACTGACAAGTTGACGGCAAGGACCAATTAGGTGAAATTGAAGAGTTCAGGGAGTTTTTAGGTGAAATTGAAACGTCAGGGACTGAAACATCGAAACCCTATAAGTATAGGGAGTAAACAGTATTTTGTCCAAAAATAAAGTAGTAAACTAATGACATAATTTATTTCATATCTAATCTACAAAAGAAACATGTGTGTATGTAACATCCTTTTCTGGCTTTAGATGAATATATGTATATATATCGGCACCTGGCTTCCGGTTTGATTAAAAAAAAAAGAAACATGTGAGTATGTATCATCTTAATAATACCATTGAAAGTGAGCTTAATTAGCTAGAAGGATTAAGGCTTCTAGAGCTATAGTGATAAAAAATAAAAATAAAATTATTAGATGAGAGCAGAGGCAGAGGAGGATAGTGGGAAGATAGGTCTAAGACAAATTGGATGAGTGTCACCTCTTGAGAACTTTTTTTTTTTTTCTTTTCGGTGAAGTGCTTCTTCATTTTTTGAGTGAGAAAGAATCCATCAAAATCTTTTGGGACTTGTTGAATTGTTTTGGAGTTTTGATATGTATAAAAAGCACTATAAAATCCTCCAAAATCAAGCATTTAATGAAATACTTAAAAATCTGTATACTTTTGAATATCTGCATATTTGAATGGATAATTTTAAATCTTAATTGAATACATCAAGATTTTAAAGGATTGTTTAAAATCTCTATTAAATACCCATAGACGTTCAAAATACAAAAAAAAAATCTTGTAGACTCTTAAACAAATACACCCCCCTAAATTTCTATCTCATTTGAAAGGAGTGGCCTTTGGTCTCTCCTCACATGTAGAAAAATCAGTGTGGATTATAATAACAGGACCTCCCACTTCTCAACTCTATGCAGGTCCACCAAAATCAAATCAATGATAAAAATATATTTGTAGAATGCATCAGTGTGAGAAATATTGGCTAAATATTAAATAAATATTTTTGACATTTCATCAGTCCAATTGTATTAAAGAAAATAATTTTACTAATTCTTTGTTTTAATCTGATCATTTCTTTTATTCTGGGATGTCCAGATCTGGTTCTTCTGGTTCAGTCGAATAGAGTTCAAAATTCAAATTGTTATAAGAGGTTGTTGGAAGATCTGGTTCATCAACAAACATAGTCCTTGCATATCTTCTGATTCAGTAGAATATAATTCAAAATCTCCACCCACGCCGTTATCAGTCTTCGGTGTAAAGAAAGACATGGATTAAGAACTTCAAACTTGGGTAGAGAATCAATTATATGCTAAGAAACCTAATATGATCATAAATGCCAAGAAGATTATTGAAAACTGAAAACTGTTAAAATTTAAATACAATAAACCCAACGAATCTTACTTTCAAAAGATATATCTGCTTGATTAGAAATCATCCATGCCACAACCCAATCAGCATAGATCTGCTTACTAAAACCAATCATCCATGCCTCCACCTCCGATTTCTACTCACAATGATTCTTCAAAACCCCGATCTCGCAAGTATTTTTATAAACCTACACATATAAGGCAATCCACAACAAATAACAGGAACCAAGAACATTAAAAGCATCTCGACAATTTCCTATCCAGAGCGATGCCTTGCTCTGAAATTTCAGAGGGAGGTTAGGGTCACTTTTCGGTCTCATATCCACATCTCGACAATTTAGTTTTTAGCTACTAATGTATAGATCATCTTTGTAAAATTTCAGCCAAATTGATGATCTATAAGGTAACTAACTTGTTTAAACCAATGGACGAACTAAATATGTCTAACCTGAACCGTACTAGCTTTAAAACAGTTATCAATGCCTTAACGACCATCAATTTGACTGAAATTTTGCAGAGATGATCTATACATTAGTACCTAAAAACTGAACGGTCGAGATGTGGATATGAGACCGAAAAGTGATCCTAAACCCTAACCTCGCTCTGAAATTTCAGAGCGAGGCATCGCTTTGGATAGGATCTGTGTGTGTGTGTGTGTGTATATATATATATATATATGAAAATATGAAGATATATATTTAAGGGTGGTTGTGGTTGGACCTCCAAATTTATTATTTGGACATCTCATACTTAGTATATCTTTAATTTACTTTTTAGAATATTAGAAAAGCTAAGTAGACCGCCTTATTTTTACCAAACACCATTGAACATGGAATTGTGTTACTCTACTTTTTATCTGTATCTTCAACCACGAGAACAAGAATAAATCTAAATCATATGATATTGCTCTCTCATGAGTAGGTTTCTCCTCCACCAAAATTAATCAGAGAGTTGGTTCTCGATCTTGATATGTTGCTGGAATTCCTTTGAATTTGCTAAAAGAAGGATTTCAAGGGTTTTGGGTTGGAAGATCGAGTAATAAGTATATCATAATATTCAATTAATTTAGTTTAAGAAAATTCCAAATCAGATTGTTTTGAATTTATTTTTGTATTAAATGATGGGTCATCTATAAAAATTATTATTGTTACTTAATTGTTTTAGGTAAATTATGAAACTTTATAAGCAATATAAGGAACTTCCAGAAAAAAAAAAAACAATTCAAATTTTTTTTTTTTTGAATCAAAGAGAGACTATTTCATTAAGAGCTACCTCAGTGGAGGTGCCTGTGATCAAAGTTGGGTACATCAATAATCCAGTCCGACACAACATCAAGCCAGCCTATATGTTGCATAGGTTCAAAGCCTATTGCTGCAAGCCTAAGCTACCATATTAGTGGAACGTGGTGCATGGCATATTTTAACAGAGGGGATATTTGCAGCAGCTTGTTTGATGTCTTCAATTAGTCCTCCATTAGCGAGTAAACCATGATCCCTACATTGAACTTCAGCCACAGCTTCTATACAGTCACTTTCAACTATTACCCGCGGAAGTTGTAGTGCATTGACTAGATCAAGCCCCGCTCTAATGGCAAACAGCTCACACTGTTTTGGTGAAGCAGTATGTGCAATAGGACCAGCAAAAGCGGCAATGAACTTGCCGATAGTGTCTCTAATTACACCCCTAATACCTCCTTTCGTCTGTTGTGGCAGAAATGCAAAATCCACATTGAGTTTAAGAGTCCCATTTACAACAGGCCTCCAAGTGTGTCTATGCTGTGCCGTAGTGGGTATAGTGGTGGTAGCTCTAGCTTTTTGAAACTCCTCGAGTCATGAATAGTGGATGTAGTCTGCTTGGTACCATTCCAAAGACAACTGGTACGGTTCTTCAATAAGGCCCAGACTATCATCAGTAACTTCGCAAATATTTCAGGCTTAAGACTGGTGGCTCTTTCCCGCATCCAGTCCTTAAAGTGAAGTAGAGGAGATGTAGTATTCTGTAGGTTGAATGAATAAGCCTTTAGAATTTTAGAAGCCACTAAGCATTTACAGAATAAATGAGCTACATCTTCCACATGATGATTACAAAGTATACACTGCATAGGCTCCTCATATCCTTTGGTGTAGAGTCGATCTCGAGTAGGCAGAAGATTATTACAGGCTCGCCAAGCACAGATGCTTACTTTACCAGGGACTTTAGCTCTCCATAGGCTCTTCCACAAGTCTTTATACAAGTCTCCATTAGATGTTGATACAAGGACGTGTTGTAACACTTCCATTCTTGCAATCCAATAAGCTGATTTAACTGAGTAATGTCCCGTTTTTTCAGGACTCCAAATAAGTCTATCCACTGTGGGAAACTAAGAGGAATGCAAAGAATACGATCTACAACTTCACTTGGGAACAGACTATAGACAAGGGCAGATTTCCACTGCCGAGTAGGTTCGTCAATGAGTTCAGCTACTGTACACAAGGTTGAGTTGTGAGGCCTTGAGGCCTGAGCATAACCTTGAATTGGCAGCCACCTATCCTGCCATATATTTATTGATTTTCCATCCCCAATTTTCCATTGCACCCCTGCCTTAAGCACTTGTATGCCTTGTAGAATACTTCTCCAAAAGAAGGATGGTGAGCCTCCCACATCAGCCTCCCAAAAGGAACAATTTCGGAAATACTTGGCCTTGTACAGCCTTGCAATAAGAGATTAAGGGTTGGAGATAATTCTCCATCCCTGTTTAGCAAGCATAGCTATATTATAGGCATAAATATTTTTGAACCCCATACCTCCCTCATGTTTAGTCAAACATAGTTTCTCCCAGCTTCTCCAATGGATTTTCTTCTTTTCATCGGTGTCACCCCAAAAGAACAATGCACAAAGTTGGTGAATATCAGCACACAAGCTTTTGGGAAGCAAGTAGCAGTTCATAGCATACAGTGGCATAGTTTGTGCCACTACCTTAATGAGAATTTCTTTTCCAGCACAGCTTAGAACCTTTGCTTTCCAACTAATCAATGTCTTGGATAGTTTTTCTTTAATATAAGCAAACTTTGCTGTTTTAGACCGACCAACTCTTAGGGTTAGTCCCAGATACTTGTCATGTTCATCCATATGTTGGACTGCAAGAATGGAAGCTAACTGATTCTGTAAATCCATGTCAACATTTCGACTAAACACCACACTACTTTTCTGAAAATTGACTTTCTGGCCAGAAGCTTTTTCATACATATCCAGAATTAGTTTGATAGCATTACACTCTTCTATGGTAGCTGTCCCAAAGAGGAGACTATCATCTGCAAAACAAAAGATGGCTAAGTGTAGGAGCCTGAGGACACATGGTGATTCCTTGCACTATATTATGTTGCACAATATGTGATATGAGTGCAGATAAGCCTTCAGCATAAAGAATAAATAAATATGGTGACAGGCGATCACCCTGCCTAATGCCTCTGGTAGGAAATAAAGGAGGAGTAGGCTCCCCTTGTATCAAGATAGAATAGCTGACAGTGGTGACATTATTCATGATCATACGGATCCAAGCTGGATAAAAACCCAACTTTGTGAGGATTGCTTGCAAATATTTCCATTCAAGTCTATCATATGCTTTGCTTTTATCTAACTTGAGAGAGAAGAAGCTAGTTTCTTGATGCCTAATTTTATGCATGAAGTGAGCAGCTTCATTCGCTACCAGTGTGTTATCAGAGATTATCCGGCCAGGCACATATGCACTTTGTAGAGGGGATACAATTTCGAGTAGCCAGTGTTTAAGTCTATTTGCTACCACTTTAGAGCAAAGCCTGCAAATAACATTGCTAAGTGCAATAGGTCGAAAGCAACCTCCTTTGGGTCCTTCATTTTTGGTACTAAGCATAGGTATGTATAGTTGGCAGTTGGCTCCATTTCACCAGTTTCAAGGAAGCTTCGAACTGCAATGCAAACATCCATACTAACAATGTGCCAATATTTTTGAAAAAAGAATGGGGACATACCATCAGGTCCAGGATTCTTTGAAGGGTGCATTTGAAAAAGTGAGACCTTGATCTCATAATCAGAGTATGGTTGCATAAGGCTTTCATTCATTTCAGTTGTTACTTTAGACGGTGTTGCTTCAAGTATTGCAAGTAATGCTGCTTCATCAATGTTTTCAGCTGAGAATATGCCATGAAAATAATATAGTCACAATGATTGTATATCCTCTTGATTTTTTTGCCACAGACCTTGCCCATCAGTCAACCCTCTAATAAGATTCATACTACGTCTATTGCTTGCCCTCATGTGGAAGTAAGCAGAGTTTCGGTCACCAACTTTCAGCCATAAAGCCCTTGATCTTTGCTTCCAATATTTTTCCTGTTATGCTAGTATCTGACTGTGCTTGACATGCAACATCCTTTGTTCCTCATACTGCTTGGAGAAAAAGAAGCTTCATAATATCATACAACTTCTCTTATATGACCCGTAGTTCAGCTCTCTGGTTGTCAAACTCCTCCTTATGCCATTGCATTAGTTGATGACCCGCAACCTTGATTTTGGAGGCCAATTGTATAAGTGCATTTCCCGTCAAAGGCATTTACCATGTCTTTGAATAATTTCTCCATAGTTTGGGTGACCATGCCAACATTCTTCAAAATGAAATAGCCTCTTATTCCTATTGAGTTTTACCTTTTCGATGCTCACCACAATTAAGAGTGGGCAATGATCTGACTCCCTAGGGTTTAAGGTAATAACCCTACTGTACGGGAATTTTGCTCGCCATGCAGGACATTGAAGCCTTCGGTTGAGCCTTTCCTTCATAAATTTGTTACTCCAGGTAAAGCGGCTACTAGTAAAATCCATATCAATGAGGTTACAATCAGCCATTGTCCTCTTGAATGTGGCCATAGGTGTCGCCGCTCTACTAGGGCCTCCTGACTTGTCTCTGTTCGACATGATTTCATTGAAATCACTAGCAACCAACTATGGAAGAGTGCAGTTCTCCGTCGCCAGACTTCTGATAAGGGACCATGTACGATGTCGGCCACCCCTGGTAGCAATACCGTAAAGTCCAGTAAACCTCCATTTGAATGCGTCATCAGCTTTACCAATGACTACTTCGATGTGGTGTGGTAACCGAGATCTGAAAACTGCATGGGTTTCATCATTCCACAACAGCGCTACTCCTTGAGAGTCCCTTTCATGTGGGAAGCAGATATTCTCCTGGAAGCCAAGCCTTCGTGTAAAGCTATCTATGTGTTCTTTTTGTGCTAAGGTTTTAGCAAGAAAAATGATACTCGTTTTTTTTTTGCTTGAACGATGTCAATGAGGGCTCTTTGTGATTCATAGTTCACTATTCCCTGCAATTCCATACCAAAATGTTACCTTGCAGCATAGTTGATTGTGATTAGCCTCAACGGCCAATTAAACAACTTAGATGGCGTCGCTAGCAAAGTAGGTGGCGCTTAGGGCTTTTTTGTTTTTTAATTGAATGTTATATTTTAGGGAGGTAAGAAGATTTTTTTTTTTTTTCTCTCTTTGTCCTTTTTTTCGTTTCATATGATTTGAAAAAGTCTATTAATATTTGAAAAAATTGGAGGTCTAAATATTAAATTGGACTAAATACTGTTTAGTCCTTGAGCTTTTGACCAAAAAACACTTTAGGTCTTGACCTTTTAATTTCACACGTTTAGTCCTTGTACTTCAAAATTTCGGACCAATAGATCCTTTCCGTTAGTTTTCATCCAAAAACTTTGTTAAATGGTTCACGTGGCAATTCTTCCGCGTCAAAAAGTCTATTATGGCCTCACTTTATTTTTTTATTTATTATTTATTTATTTTGTTTTTATTTATTTTCTGTTCATCTCTTCTTCTTCTTCCCCATCTCTCTCCTCCTTCTGCTTATCCCTCATCTCTCATTTTGTTTATTTCCCTCATCTCTCAACTGATCACCCCCAAACTCTATTTACTGCTGCTTCTTTGATTCCTCCTCCATGAGGCTGCCTCCGCCCACACATTACTCGTTCTCGGACTTCGCCATTCGCTACTCGTTCTCCGATCCCTTGGACCACCAAATACTCCGCCACAATGAGGCTATCTCCACCTCGCCTATGCCTCGACACCTAAATCGAGACCCATATCGATCTTCTCCAGCGTTCTCCATGACTTTTCGGCAACCCAAAGTGGACAATTTCTCCGCCTCGCCTCCCTTCTTGACACCCAGATTGAGACCCACATCTTCTCCTCCCAGCACCTGCCTTATCCCCGCCAGCCAGCTAGGATTTGCTTTCTCGTCTTGCCGGTTGCATTTACGGCAGCATCTGTAACTTGATTCTCCACCGGAACAGGGAAATTGCTCTTCTTTGCTTGATTCTTGCTTGGCAGCAGAGCTTCAAGGCCAAGACCATGTACGCCAATCTCTCCATGTGTGTTCGATTTGAATGGTCAAGTTTTGGTCTTGGTCAGAAGTTTGGTTTTTTTTTTTTTTTTTTTTTTTTATCAATTCTGGAATTATGTTTTTTGTTTGTTGATTTTGGAAGTTTAATTTGAAGGTTTTGTGATGGCCATTTGAGAAGTGGGGAATTAAGGTTATGGGCGGCGGATCAGTGGCGTTGGTGATGGCGAAGGGGATTGGGGCGTGGAGCTGTTTGCCTTGGGATTGGGATTTGATGGTACTGGGTTTTTTGAAGAAGGTTTTGAGCAGGGTTTGGATGGAGCTCATGGATTGTTGATGGAGTCATTTTGGTTTTCTTTTCTTTTTGTCTTATCGACCTGGGTTTGGGAGAAGAATTGTTGCAGTTTTTCTTTTTCTTTTTTATTTGGATTTGGTTCAAGAACATGTAAAATTTCTGGGTTTTGATGGTTAGGAGGTGGTTGTTCGGAGAGAGAGAAGAGGTTGGGGGTTTTGGAGAGAGGGTAAGCAGAAACTAAAAAATAAAGAAAAATAAAAAATAAAAAAAAAATTAAGGAAAAAAAGTGAAAGAGAAAGTGAGGGCATAATAGACTTTTTGAAGTGGAAGAATTGCCACGTCAACGATTTAACAGAGATTTTGGACGGAAATGACCTATTGGTTCGAAATTTTGAAGTACAAAGACTAAACGTGTGAAATTAAAAGGCTAAGGACTGAAGTGTTTTTTGGTGAAAAGCTCAATGACTAAATAATATTTAGTCTTATTAAATTTAGAGGTCCAACTAGAACCACCCTATATCTAAACAATTTCTCTTTTTCTTTCTATCTATCTAAGTCTTTTAAATTTTGGGAAACAATTAAAAACTTACACACATACACATGTGTGAACAATTGGTACGGATATCAGTACATATAATTTCTCACACGGATGTGACTGTAATATATGTGTCAAGTTTTCACACTTTTATTAATGGTTTTACATATTCACATATATGACTATGAAAAAGGTGATTGTTACGGATATCAATGAGTATATAATTATTTAATAAATTATATTTTTATTATTACATATAGATATTTGTGTGTAAAACGTTTCCTACATATTTCTGTACCTGCAAAATATTTAAAACACACAAATATCTGTGAGAAATTTTATATCACATAGATTTCAGTGAGCAATAGTGTTTATATGTGCTCATGTAGGGTCTAGTTAGTTATTTCACACAGATGTCGGTGGTTACTAGGTCCAGTTAGTTAGTCACATAGGTGTTTGTAGTTATTAACCAAATCCCACATATTTTTAGGACTAAATTCAGTTTGCCCCCTCAACCTTTGGGGCAAACATCAGTTTGGTCCATGACCTTTTTTTTAATCATGATGGTCCTCTCACTTCTATTTTCCATCAAAAGCCTCCAAAATTCAAAAATGGCTCGAAATGCGACGTCATTAGCTGAGCTGGACCAGACAGCATGGCCCACGTGTCTGCTTTGTCCTCTTAATTTGGCTGAAATGTCCAAAAAACCCCTTGTGATCGTTTTGACTCAATTACGGATCCATTACACGAGTCAAGACCCGTAATGAACCACTAAACTCAGTCTCTCTCTCTCTCTCTCATCTCTTTTCATCACAATCCTTTCCATACAGAACTCGAAACCCAAATAAAGAGATTACTGGATTATAGACACGACGTGTTTGAGACATGGTCGGGGCCCCGATAGATGAATGGGTACCTCAAATTGAAGCTGGAGGCGATGAAATCCCCAATTATGGTGAGTTAGGGTTTTCAATTTCAATGAATTTATCTGTGTGGGTTTTACAACTATTATGGATTTAGGGTTTAGAAGCATCCAATTTAGGGTTATAGTTGTGGGTTATCAGAGATAGGGTTTAGAAGCTTCAGTCTGGGGGTTTCGAGATTTAGGGTTATGTTTTAATTTTTAAATTCAAAAGGTTTGTCTATTTCTAGTTGATATTGAATAATGAATGGTGCATGTGCTTATTGTTGGGTAGCTCAAATAGGGGATTTAACAAAATGCCAGTGATTACAAGTGGTACTGAGGCAGTGTACTTTGTGGTCCTACTGGAGAATTCAATTTTGTTTAGGGTCTTACTATTTTAGTGGTTGGAACCGTTGTGAAATGGGTTGGTGGATAAGGGTTAACCTTTTGTTTAAGCTGCCTTTTTCAGCTACCTTATTTATCGTTTAGGCCTTATTGTTGTATTATGTTGGAATCCTGCTGTCAGCAGGCTTACATTTGTTGTCATGTGTTGCTTAGTTTGGCTAGGATATTGTGCTCACTGATTTTATATTCTTGTTTTGCAGTACACCCTGACTATTTTACAATCAAGGTATACCATGGTGGCTACATAGAGCATGAGGATAGCAAGTACATTGGTGGAACTGTCAGCTACTATGATAATGTGGACAAGGATAAAATGTCATTGATTGAGGTGGATGGCATGGTGAGAGGGATCAAGTCTAAGTATGTGGGAACAAGGATTGATTACTGGTACTCTATTGGCAATGAGGAAGATGCCATGTCTAAGTTGAACAATGACTCGGATGTCATCAGAATGTGTTGCATGGTGCTAGAAATTAGACTGGTTATTCTGTACCTAGAACACTTAGATCTTGTCCCGGGTTATGAAGATTTAGAGGATTTGTTCATTTATGAGGATCAGATACCTAATTGGGGATGCAGTCAAGCTGGATCATCGGGGGTTATAATAGAGGAGCTCCCTGACTCACCAAGGAAGCCAAAATCGGGGGTGAAGATTGAGGAGATTCCTGATTCACCTAAAAGGCATGCTGAGGTGGTAAAACCAGTGACAACACCATCAAGGAGGTATAAACTGTGTGCAAACATAAAGAAGGTTGTATCTGCTCTACCTGGTGTGAAGATCAATGAGGCTCAAGATGAAGTTCAAACTCCAGCTAGTAGGGCTCCAACTATTGACCCTAGTGGTAAAGGGAAGCAGAAAATGTAGATAGAGGAACTAGTTGAAGAAGATGATGGGCGGTTTCAAGATGAGCCTGAAAATGAAGTTGCAAATGATGGGTGGTTTCAAGAAGAGCTTGAAGATGAGGTAGCTACTAGGGGTGAAGAAAATTTTGTTGAAGCTTCTGATGATGATGATTCAAATGATGATGATTACAACCCTGCAAAAGATGATGATGAGTATGCAGGGTATGGAGTGGATGATGATTTTCTCTTTGACTGGTTAACAGAATCTAAGGTTGTGTCTAATCCAGGGCAGGGCCCTTCTGTAGCAGGTAGAGGTTAGGAGACTAATGAGGAAAGTTTTGATGATGTAGAAGACAATGAGCAGATGTTTGGGGCAAAGGATTTAGATGAAGAAAGGCTAGGGCCAGAGTATAACTCTGATGAAGATGGAGGTAAAGACAGATTCCCTGAGTTTAATCCCAAGGTTGATATGAGGGATCCACACTTCTGCAAAGGGCTGAAGTTTGCCACATCAAAGGTACTCAGAGCTGCCATAACAAAGAGGGCCATTCAAAATGGTTGGGAAGCTGTTTTTCTGAAGAATGATAGGCTGAGGATTAGAGCCATTTCCAAGGCACCAAACTGTCCCTTTGAGCTGTTTGCATCAAAGATGCAGCATGAGGACACCTTGATGATAAAAATTTACAATGGAGAACACAATTGTCCAAGGATTCTTGATACTAGCATGGTAAAAACACCATACCTTACACAGAAGTTTGTTGAGCAAATCAAGCTGAATCCTGGTATTTCAACAGGTATAATCTCTGCAACTCTTTCTTTCTTTTGAATTGTCCTTTGTTTAATATAGTTTGCAATGTGTTTATTTTTGTACTTGTTTGTTGCCACAGAGTCTCTTGCACAGACAATGATAGTTGGTGTGAGGGCCAAAGTCTCATTTCAACAAGATTATAGAACCAAGAAGGCTGTATTGAGTCTGCTTGAGAAGAGCATGAAGGAGAAATATGCTCAAGTACAGAATTATGCACAGGAGCTAAAAATGGTGGATTCAAACACTACTGTTGATATCATATGTGATTTGAACAACCCTGGTCAGCTCCTTATTTTTAAGAGAATGTACGTTTATTTAGGAGCTTTGAAGTTGGGGTTCAGAGCTGGATGCAGGCCCATTTTGGGTCTAGATGGTTGCCACTTGAAATGTGCTTATGGTGGGCAGCAATTATCAGCAGTGGGATTGGATCCAAATAACACAACGTGGGTGGTAGCTTATGCTATGGTTGAGATGGAGTAAGGATTCATGGGATTGGTTTTTGAGGTTGTTGGTGAAAGATTTGGAGATTACAGGAGATGGCAATGGTTTGACTTTCATATCAGACAAACAGAAGGGACTGCTTCCTGCTTCCTGCTTCCTGCATGTGAAGTTGTGGTGCCTCTTGCAGAACATAGGTTCTGTGTTAGACACTTGTGGACCAATTTCAATAAGTTTTTTCCTGGGAAAGTTTTCAAGGATCAGGTCTGGACAATTGCCAAAGCAACAACCATGGCCTACTACACCAAAGAGCTGGTTTTGATGAAGCAAATGGACCCTAAAGCTTATGACTGGTTAACAGGTATTTCAATACTCTAACCCTACTGTATTAGTACTTGTGTTATGAAGATGGCATCCTAAGGTTAATTTGGGTTGAATTTCATTTTGTAGATCCTTTGAGGCCCCCAAAGCATTGGTCTAGAGCTCACTTTGGCACTACCCTGAAATGTGATGTTCTTAATAATTTGTGTGAAAGTTTCAATGCTTTCATTTTACCAGCTAGAAGCAAGCCTGTGATTTCATGCTTTGAAGATATTAGGGTCAAGATAATGAAGAGGATTTCAATGAGAAGAGACAAGATGAGCAAAGTTATGGACCCGATCTGTCCCAAGCTTAGAGAACTCCTAGAGAAGAACAAGATTAAATCTGCAACTGATTGCATACCATATGGCTCTGGCAGCGCCCAGATTAAGGTAGAAAGCTTTAGAGGATCCAAGCATGCGGTTGACTTGACCAAGAGGACATGTGCATGTAGGAGATGGGACCTCACAGGCATACCATGCAAGCAAGTCATAGCTTCTACCAACTTCATGAGACAAACACCAGAAGACTGTGGATCCTTGCTACCTCACCAAGACCTACATGGTTGTTTACTCTAACACAGTAAAGCCAGTGAATGGAATTGACTTATGGATCCCTAGTGGTGAACCCCAAATCCTCCCACCTCAGCACAATAGGCAGCCTGGTAGGCCAAGAACCAAAAGGATTAAAGATGCATCTGAAAAGGAGTCTGTGGGTCCAAAGCTTGGCAAAGTTCAAAAGAGTTTGAGGTGTGGCAACTGTGGCATACTGGGTCACAATGTGAAGACTTGTCATAGGCATCTTCACCCCAAGGAAAAGCAGCTAAGAAGAGGAAACTGAACACAGGAGAAGCATCAACAACTCAAACTCAAACTCAGGTATTTTCACACTTTGGTTAGTAGTAGAACTTGCAAATGATATAGCTGTGGCCACTGACGACATTACTTGCTGCAGGCTAAGGGTAGCAAAAAGTAGTCGAAGACCAAAAATGAGCTTAGAGAAGAGCTGAACAACAGAAGGTAAACTGATGCAACTAGTCATTTGGTTATTGATTGGTTTTCTAAGTTATTTTTCTTCTCATTATTGTAGAAAAAGAGGGATTAAAAAAGACAGCTCAAGGGCATCAACAACTACAGCTGCTTCAAGTAAGGGCAGACCTCTAAAAGCCTCTTCAAGCAAGGGAAGACCAGCTGCTTCTTCACAGGCTTCATCAAGGTCATCTGCAAGGATCCGGGAAAATGCAAACAATGCTGGAAAATAGAGCAGGAGCTGTATGGGTTAGCAACCAAGGTTAATTTATGATTTAGAGATGCATGTTGTAATTTTTTGTGCAACCTTGTGCTATGCCAGAAGGTTGCTAGGTTTAATATTTTATTTAGATTATTAGACCTATGATTTTGTGCAACAGAGGAACCAGACTGTATTTTTTATTGGTTTGGATGTAAAACACTTTGATGCATCTATTTGGTTGCTACAACAATTTCTGGTAATTTATGCACTCCATTTTATGCTCAGTTTCAGGTTTTGGTAATTTTCTAGCCATTTTTTGTCTTCATCATGTTTTGGTAGTTTTATAGTCATTTTTTGGTCTTGTTCATGTTTTGGTAATTTTCTGGTCTTGTTCATGTGTTGGTTCAGGTTTTGGTACTTTTCTAGTCATGTTCATTATTTGTTGTTAAGCAGGTTTATTTGGAGGTTTTGACCTCATTTTGGAACCCTTTTTGTGGTTAAAAAGGGATTAGATTATGTACATTAAATTTTGGAGGGAAAATATTGTGAAATGTCTGTTATGCCCTTTTAGGGGTGATTAAATCTGACAAATGGGGCCATGTTGTCTGGTCCAACTCAGCCAATGACGTCACATTTTGAGCCATTTTTGAATTTTGGAGGCTTCTAATGGAAAATAGAAGTGAGAGGACCATCATGATTAAAAAAAAAGGTTAGGGACCAAACTGATGTTTGCCCCAAAGTTTGAGGGGAAAACTGAATTTAGTCCATTTTTTATCAGTGTGAAAGTCAGTAGGTTTAAAATCAGTGTGGGTTGCTAGTTTTGCTAGTAGTGTGGCCCATTCTATACTCTTTAGTGATCACATATCTAAATAAGTTTGGGGTGAAGCCGTTCTAACCATGTCACAACCCAACCTTGAGTCATGACTAATGTGGTGGTTAAAAACTGAAATCAGAGTGAGGCATTTTTTTTTTTTGAAGTGAGAACAAATCTATGATCACAAAAGAATAAAGGCAAAACTTGATGTTTTCAAACTCTACGTAAAAGCCATGTTTAACTTAAAAAAATTATTTCACTGAACAAGACTTTCAACAAAGTTCCAAAGGAACACTTCTCGTAAAGCCTTTCCAAAATCTGAGAGAAAGGTAGTTCATCTTATAAGCTCGAAGACCAACTTGCTTTCAAAGTTTTCCACTACAAAAGAATGCTCCAGGTTAACACTTCAGTTACTTACAACATATGTACATTGCAAAAGCAAAAAGAACAAAATTATGGAATGATGAACATCCAGCACCATGGAGCAACCATTTAAACAAGGAAAGCACAGTTCAGCACACACTTCACAAGCAAAACAAAGCTCCAAACATTTTCTACTCAAGACAATTCTGGTATCTCACTAACACGTCCACTCATGGACTCCTTTCCTGAATATCACAACAAGAAATAGGGAATGAGCTTCACAAGCTCAGTAGGTATAACAAAACAATCAATAAGCTAAGATTCTAATTTAGAATGCACTTGGAATGTGAAAGAAGCAAGTGGGATTAAACCTTAAAAGTTGCTGCTGAAACCTTTGGAATGGAATCAATGACACAATTGGTATAAAGTTATGACATAAGGCTCAGATTTATATCAAAAACATTATTCAGCTTAAATCAGTTCAAGGAACAACTGAACAAGAAGAGAAGAGTAAGCTCAAAACCAAGAATTTCTTGATAATCACTCAACCAAGTTGGAAAAGTAAAACCCGTCGTAAATCCCACTAAAACAGCAATGTGTCTATAAGGCCTTTTTGCTTCAGTCACTATGTTCAAAATTCAGAAATCCTTTTTCTTTCCTTGGCTGTAACTTTCAGCAACAAAGGTTTAAAACTCTCAACACAAATCCCAACGAAATCCTTGAAAATCCTTCTTTTTCCGGTTAGAGCCCATTGCTCGCATTAAGGCCACCGAGCACACCCCATACAAGTGGATCCTGATAAGGTTTTAGGTCTTTCACCCTAGGGAGGCACAATCCCTACTTAACTTTTTCCCGGGCCTAACCAATAAAACAATTTAAAATCCAATACTCTTTCCAGAAACCTTTTGTCTCTCAAACCAAATTGAACAGTCCAAGGAATTCAGATAAGAACTTAAAATCTCTTTTCTTTTTCAAAAGTCAAAAGAATTCTGCCAAGATAAGGTTAATAACTCAACTCTAATTTCTTTTATGAAACAGAACTTCAACATAACAAATACCAAAGTTGAAATCTATTCCCCCAGAAATACACCTTCAGTGGGGTATACAAAGCTGAATTCATTAACTCATAGATGAAATGAGAGAATAGTCAAAGAATGGAACCTTGTTTCTGAGTAATCTCATAAATGGAAAGTAGTTTCAAAACTTAATAGCAAACATGTTAAAATTTCAGATTTCAATAGTAAGGCTGCATGTGATATAGATCTTTAAAACAAAATCAATTTTTTGAACACCATCGAAGACTGATCAAGTGGTAAAATAAATAGGCTCAAGAGTAGCTATATAAAGACACATTTACCATCGTAAATCCAACTAGGTTGAGGCATATTGGAAGCGAAATAGGCTTTTGATATTGAAAGGATGCATGAATTTTCTGTACAGTATTTTAATAAAGTAGTACAGTTCTTGTGCAAAACGTAACAGTTGTTGAATCGAATACATCAATCTTTGAATAAAATCCCTTACTTGTTGTAAACATGATTTAAAAGATCAGATCCTTTTCAAACAATAATTTCAAATTTCAATTAAAAGAGAAGGTGGATAAGTATAAGGCAAACTCTCTTGAGAACTTTATGCTTATGTTAATCGGATTGTAAGCATGTGGACATTCAAAGTGCTTTTTATGAAAATTAGTAGAGATCAAAGGAGTTGACTCAGAATCTTAGTGAGAGAATATATATTAAACATTAGCTTTTAATAGGTACACATGGACATGCAGCCGCTACGTGTAAATTTTTAGCTGCAAAACTTTGCAAGAAGAGAACAAAGACAGTGGCTATCCGACACTAGAAAATTGGGAGAGAGAGCGAGAGAGAGAGAGAGGGATGCTTCCAAAAATCATTGTTAAAACTTTTGCTCAAAGACTATTTAAGATAAAACTAAAAGAACAAGGTGCAGTGATCATAGGAAACAAGGCATCAATACTTCATGCAAAACAAAGAAATCAAAGCTGCACAAAGAGAAAGCATTCCTTATCAAACAAGATTCCAAATCAATTACTAACCAAAACAAAAATCTCGTAACAATTCATAAAGAAGACATTCCAAAGCAATCACACTCACTACGTACACACCAGATTAGAACCTAAGCTATAAGAGCAACTCCAATGGTTGAGTCAAAATGCCTATGTCAAATTTGAATTTGAAGGTTGAGGTGGCAATTGTCAATTTTGACATACTTTTACTCCAGCAGATAGGTCTAATTTAAATATTATTTTATTATTTTTTCAAAATATTTTATAACAAAGAGAAAAATGTTTTCTCTTTCTTCTCTATCTTCTTCTCCTTCTTTTTCTCAGTTCCTTTTCTTCTTCTTCTTCTCTTCTCTTCTGCAACTTTCTTTCTTCTGTTTAAATCTCCCCATTTATTTCTCTCCTTTTCTTTCAAGAAATAATAGCACATGAATTTCCATAACTTCCAAAGGTCTAAAATCCTCAATTCCTCCAAAATATAATTACAAACTTGTCCCATGAAACCTCCATATCTCCCAAACAGAGATGATCAGATGGCCACATACTCTAAATGACTCAATCTCTATTTCTCTCCCTCTTTATTCCTCAAAATCGATCTCCCACCTCACCTTAATTTATACATACATTATCCTTTGGTTTTACATATATACATAACCTCTGTTGCGCCCTGCCGTCAGCAAAAATGGCGACCTTTGCTACTCCCAAACTGCTGGTTTGATGCCCAGCTCAGCAAAGACCCACTGAAGAATGGTGGTGATGCCAAAATTACAGATCTATTGAGTTTTTGCTTTTGGTCTGGGTAGGAAGAAGAGAGAGAGGCGAAGGGAAGTGGGAGAACGACAGAGAAACAATAAAAAAAGAAAAGACAATTTCATTTGGGTCTGTCAAATTTGATAGTTTGAAACCAAATTGTCATCCACGGTGGCAATAACACATGAGTTTGGGGGGATACTCTCATGTGTCATTTATAGCTGTTGGACTTCCAAGTGGCAAATGACCAATCCGTTGGAGATGGTCTAAGAAAGTTTTGTCTTCCCTACCTCACGCCTTAGTTTAGCGGCTGACAAAACCACAATCCCTGCTACAAGCGGCAAACCAAAACCAAATGCTAACACCCACTCAATAAACAGCAATTCCAGCCACCTAAACCAATTTTACGACAAAATCATACCCAAATTCATAGAAAGGATAAAACAGAATGAATGGGTTTTAGAAGGTGGAAAATTTGACTTACTGGAGATATTAGAAAGGATAAACCAAGAAATTTAAATTCGTGGTCAGTGGGTTTCACAACAATCTCTCTGAAGCTATTGCAAAAGTGCAGAATTTTGACCGTTGGGTGAGTGAATGGAGGTCAATCTTTGAGGTACAAGGCAAAAGAAGCAGCAGAAGAGGAAGTAGGAATGACGATTATGGTTGAGAAAAAGAGAAGCATAGGAAATAAACAAGTGACTAGCACGTGTTGTTTCTCTAGATGGTGACTAGATATGCTTCTATATTCATTCAGATATTAAGCAAAACCAATTAAATAATCACCTATAGAGACCTAACAAAAACAAACCAATCTCAAAACTATAACTGGTAGTCCATAATCTAATCAAAACCAAATCCTAGTCAGAGAGCAAAACACACAAAAGAGAAGGACGAAAGAAACAATTCGATAACATATCCTATTTAAAATTGAAGTCGTCACAAACCACCTCTCACCTTATCAATCGCCTTCTCTCTAGTATACTCAAAGAGTCGAAGATCAAACCTCATTTAAGCTTTTTGCAAACATTTCCATATTTCATCCCCCTAATAACCTTCCTCCCCATGTCTTTGATTGTGTGGCATTTGTTCATATATATATATATATATATATATATTTCTTATAGTACTCATCAAAAGGCTACAAGTGCTATTTACCTCATACCCAAAAATTCTATGTCACTATTGATGTGATTTTTTTGAAGATGCTTGTTATTTCACTCCCACCAAACCTTCTTTACGGGGAGAATCATTCATTTCGGGAAGAAAAGTTCAATTAAGTGTTAGTTGTACCTCAAAAATTATTCCAAAAGTTGAAGTTGTACTTCAAGATGTTGTAATTATGCCTCAAGGATTTGTCCAAGAAAATGTTGAGGAAGTTGTAGAACAGGATCAAAGTATTGTCTAAGAAGATTTTGAGGAAGTTGTAGAACAGAAAGTTGTAGAGAATGGTCATAATGTTGTCCAAGGAAGTGTTGAAGGCCCAAGATCCCCCTCTGATGCTTCTTTTGACCAATGTGCTCCAGTGGTAAGTTCTGGACTCATATATGAGTATGATAATATATTCCGGTTTAATTACCTGGTCATAATGTTGTTACCCTCTAAATATGTGTTACCTAACCGTACTACTCGTGGTCAGTCTCCTTAAGTATATGGAACCATTCTTAATGCTAAAGCCAAATATCCTAAATCAATTGTTGATCTTCTGTATCTATTCCTAGTAAAGTGTAGGATGCTCCAAGAGATCCAAAGTCGTCTAAGGCTATAGAAGCAGCAATATATGAACTTGAGAAGAACAATATATACTTGGGAACTCTTAAACTTTGGCTTGATCAGATACTTAACTAGAAAATGGCTTTAATATCTACAACACTCTAATATCATCTTGTACATTTATTAAGTTAATTGATTACAAGTTTGCAAGTAGTACTCTAAGTATAAAGGCGGTCGTGTGAACTGTGAAGTAGACATCTGGTCGTGCATGTAAGCATATGGAAATTCTAGAGTACATTCATTTTTATATTTTACTTTTTTACCGGAGACTTTCGGCGATGAAAATTTCTCTTTATAACCATATCTTTTTTATTTTATTATTCATTGGAAGTTTTCAAGACAAAAATTTCATTCGGAAATTGGGTCTCCATTTTTTTTTAGGATAAATTTCAGTTTAGTATCCTGTGGTTTGGGGGTAACATCATGTCAGTCCCTGCTCTTTCAATTTGATCAGCAACACCCCTGTGCTTTCAATTTCAATCAGCCATGCCCAAATTTTACTGTTCCATCCAATTTGAACGTTAACTTTGACTGGATTGACAAAGCAAAATTTGGACGGAACAGTAAAATTTGGGCACGGCTGATTGAAATTGAAAGCACAGGGGTGTTGCTGATCAAATTGAAAGAGCAGAGACTGATATGATGTTACCCCCAAACCACAGGGTACTAAACTGAAATTAATCCTTTTTTTTTTTATGGGGCTAGGGCTTTATCTTATCAATATTTCCTCGGCAAAGATTCATTTATTTTTTCTTATGATCGAGAGGTTTTTGTCGATTAACTTTTCGTCAAAAAAAAGTATGCCCCTTATTATATATAAAGCTTTGGGGCTCATTGGGTTGAAGGCCATAAGCCTAGGGCCGGTCTTGTTTGCAATGAAAATAATTGGGGACAAAGATATACTCGTTGCCATCAAACTTGAATATTGACTCACGACAACTTGAAGACCAATTGTAATGTATAAAGTCATCAAAAATGTTGTGCATCTTAGTTCATGAATTATGATCCAACTCAAAAATCTAGGATTGCTTGATGATACCTCAAATTATGAGTCGTTGAGAAGGGGTTTTTCACCAACAGTGTTTAGAATGCCTTTAAAAAAAATGAGACAAAAAGAGGAGTAAGAAACGAGAGAGACTCAAGATTTTACAAGAAGTTGAAATGGTTGGTTAACTCAGCTATCACCGGTGGCGTAGCTAGAAGTTGTATCAAGAATAAACAGAATAGCTTATTAACTTTGTATACAAAAGAATTTGGAAATAGATAGAGCGTTCAACAAAAACTTTACAAGTTATGGGAAGCTAAATACTAAGGTTATATCTCCAGTAGGAGAAAGCTATATTGAGGCTAGAAGTACAATTTAGCTTCCAGAAATATTATTCTGTTGCAGATAATTGGATAATTGTATTGTATTCATCTCACTATGAGGTTTATATAGGGTTACATCATGTATACAAAAGGCAATACATAATAGCTATACTAATCAATCGCACATTACAAGTATGTCAATCGCATACACTACAAGTCTGTCAATCGCATATATTAAGCAATACATATTGCATAAATAGTCATTATCATTTACAACACTCCTCCTTGGATATTCCATGTCAATAGTGTTGCCTCTGCTATGCGCTTCTAAGTTGTCTCGTCAAAAACCTTGCCAAGTAATAAAAACCCTGTGGGAAAAAACAACCTTGGTCGAAGGAGAAAAATAGCACAACGCGCGTGAATGTGGAGTAGTCAACATCCTTCCACACTCCCCCTTGTGCCGCTCAAACTCGGTGATGACTTTTTGATCGTTGCCTCACTAAAAACCTTGCCATGTAACAAAAACCCTGTGGGACAAAAATAACCCTGGTTGAAGGGCAAAAAGAGCATAACACGTCATTCACTCTTCAAGATCGAACATGTAGACATCATACCTCCCCCTGATGTCAAGGTCTCCTCCTGATTTCTACAATTATGGGAGTTCGGATAACTTTCTTAATCCGATGCTCTTCACATGTTTCTCGAAGGTGGATTTAGGTAACGACTTGGTAAACAAGTCAGCTACATTATCCTCTGAACGGATTTGATTCACTTCAATATTTAGAAGTGTTTGTTGTTGCTGATTGTAAAAGAACTTAGGCGATATATGTTTGGTGTTGTCGCCCTTGATGAAACCTAACTTCATTTGCTTAATACAACCTGCATTATCTTCATAAATTCATGTAGATTCATCTGTGGTAGACTTCAAACCACAAGTTCCTCGAATGTGTCTAACTACAAACCTTAGCCATATGCATTCTCGCACGGCTTCATGTAGAGCAATAATCTCTGCATGATTTGAGGAAGTAGCAACAAGGGTCTGCTTTGTAGACCTCCAAGATATCGTAGTGCTTCCCATGGTAAAGACATGCATAACCCATTTGGGAGCGACCTTTGTGAGGGTCAGAGAGATACCCTGAATTAACAGAACCCATCAAGACATCGTTGTCATTTTGATGGAAGGGAGGAGGAGCACCGAATGTGGCGTTTTGCCTTGGAGTCCGATCCCACACTTCCGTTATTTTTTTTTTCTCTGTAAAGATAGAACAAGCCCATATCAATCGTACCTCTCAAGTATCGAAAGATTGTCTTTATGCCAATCCAATGGCGGCGTGTTAGCGCAGAACTGTGTCGAGCTAACAAGTTCACTGCGAATGAGATGTCCTGTCTTATGCATTGAGCTAAGTACAATAATGCGCCTATTGCACTTAGATAGGGCACTTCAGCCTCTGGTAAGTCTTCGTCCTCAGCCCTTGGACGAAACAGATCTTTTTCAGGCTCAAGACTACGACCGATCATGGGAGTACTCACAAGCATTGCTTTATCTTCATTAAAGCGCCTTAATAATTTTTGAGTATATGCTGACTGATGGATCATAATCCCATCACTACGGTGCTCGAGTTCTAGTCCGAGGCAAAACCGTGTTTTCCCAAGATCTTTCATCTCAAATTCGGATTTCAAGTACTTAGCAGTTTCCTTTAACTCATCTAGAGTTCCAACTAGGTTCATGTCATCGACATAAACTTCTACAATTGCAAATCTGGAACTTGTCCTCTTTATAAACATGCATGGGCATATTTCATTATTGACATATCCCTTCCCAATCAAGTAGTCACTTAGACGGTTATACCACATCCGTCCGGATTATTTCAATCCATATAGTGAGCGTCTCAATCTTATTGAAAACTCGCTCCGTGGTTTAGAGCCACTTGACTTAGGTAATTGAAGTCCATCTGGAACCTTCATATATATCTCTGAATCTAGATCCCCATAGAGATATGCTGTAACCACATCCATAAGCTGCATGTCAAGTTTTTCAGAAACTACCAAACTGACAAGGTAGCGGAAAGTTATAACGTCCATTACCGGAGAGTATGTCTCATCGTAGTCGATTCCAGGGCGTTGTGAGGAACCTTGCGCCACAAGGCGGGTTTTATATCTAACAACCTCATTTTTCTCATTACGCTTTCTAATAAAGGCCTATTTATGGCCAACAGGCTTTATACTTGGGGGTGTCAGCGTTATAGGCCCAAAAACCTGTCTCTTTGTTAGTGAATCCAATTCAACCTGGATCGCATCTTTCCATTTAGGCAAGTCTGCCCTTCGTTGACATTCTTCAACGGAGCGAGGTTTAATATCATCGTGTTCTATAATTTCATGAGCAATAGAATATGCAAACACATCATCAAGGATAATAGAATCTCGATTCAACGTCTCATGTATACTAGTGTAATTCATGGAGATCTCCCTATTCCCTGTAATTGGTTCTAACATTGGATCGTCCCCCAATGATGTCTCTTGGACATAACCATAAACCGAAATATCTTGATCAGACGAATTATTTCTGTCGATGATTAATGGATCTTTCTGTGCCAAACTCGCTTTCTTTCTCGGGCGAGAATCCATAGAAACTTTGGGCCTCCCACGTTTTCTTGATGGGAGCCCGGCCTGAGCCACATTTCCATCACTATTAGTGGTGGAGGCGCCATGCCCAATACCCTTAGGGGGTGCCATGTTCATGATTTGTAGGGACATCAATCCTTGCAGGCACGTTTGCAGCAGGTATATGTGATCTTGTCACTTTAGCTATATCAGAAAACGCATCCGGCATAGAGTCTGCTACGTTCTGAAGATCGAGAATTCTCCACACTTCAATTTCAGACTGTGCGGTTCGAGGATTAAGATGAGACAAAGTGGGGACAGACCACGACAATTCATGTTGTTCTTGTTGAACATTATTGTTCTTATCTCCCCCTAACGACGGGAAGACTGTCTCATCAAAGTGACAATCCGTAAATCTAGCGGTAAATAGATCGCCTGTCAAGAGTTCTAAGTAGCGGATAATTGTTGGAGAGTCATATCCAACATAAATGCCTAATCGTCATTGAGGACCCATTTTGGTGCGCTGTGGCGGCGCAATTAGCACATAAACTGTACACCCAAATATGCGTAAGTGTGAGACATCAGGCTCATATCCAGTAACCATCTGGGACGCAGAAAAGGGTTAAGTGGCAGTCAGCCTCAGACGAATGAGCACAGCTGCATGCAATATTGCATAGCCCTAAGCATAAACAGGGAGATTGGTGCGCATAACCAATGCTCTAGCGACCATTTGAAGTCTTTTAATGGCAGCTTCTGCGAGACCATTTTGGGTGTGAACGTGAGGAATAGGGTGTTCAACCTCAATCCCAATGGACATGCAATCGTCATCAAATGTTTTTTATGTAAACTCTCCAGCATTGTCAAGACGAATTGACTTAATGGGATGATCAGGGTGGTGAGCCTTTAATTTAATGATTGGGCTAATTACTAGTTAGTACCCTGTCGTTTAGGTCCAAAATCAATTCAGTCCATGAACTTCTAATTTCATCAAAAACACCCCTGCACTTTCAATTTTGATCTAATAGGTCCAATTCGTTAATATTCTGTTATGAGTTCAAGTTATAGTTGGATTATTTGTTGAAAAACTATTTATTTTTAATAGTATGACTCACTCCTAAATTGACTATGTAGACCACCTCGACACCACATCATAAAATATAGGTCATATATGAGCCACATTAACAAGTTAAATAACTTAATTGTCTGAAAACTAACAAATTAGACCTATTAGATCAAAATTGAAAGTGCAAGGGTGTTTTTGATGAAATTAGAAGTTCAAGGACTGAATTGATTTTGGACCTAAACCACAGGGTACTAATTTGTATTTAGCCCTTAATGATTTGTGCTAGGAGTTTAGCAAATGCAGCATTTCTTATGGACAATAGCATGACATGTGACCATCGTGTCGATGCATCAATCAACACCATAAAATATCTAAATGGTCTGCAAGTTGGTTGAATAGGTCCACAAATATCACCTTGGATTCTTTGTAAGAATGGAATATTTTCTTTAGTGTCCTTTGCATAGGATGGTCTCGATCCTAATTTTGCTAAGAGCATCTTTGCAAAATGAAAGATGGGCTTCAGAAGCAACCAGGGAAGTATCCGGTTGAGCCACGAAGTCACAATTGACTTTAGAAGTAGAAAAAGGAACCAAGGAGGTATTGGTGGCGTCAATACCACTTTTGGGCAGCAGGGGGTAGGTGGCGCCAGCCCTACCTTGGATCGAATTTTAGTTCTGACTTCTTTTCGTTTTGAAAAATGGATGTCCGTGTGAAGTCTTTAATATACGGATCATCATATCACGACCTGGGTGTTTCCGAACGGTCATGCCAAAGCCTATATGTGTCAGAATCCCATAAGTCATCTCTCATGACATGGTTGGATTCAATAATTCGAATAGTGGTTGCATACAACCCACTAGAGTGACACATAAGTTTCTCTAATACTCGTTTATGTCCGTAGTCATTAGAGGTGATGCAAAGGAACTCTTGTCCATTCTCACAATGTGTTTCCACATGAAAAGCATTGGCTCTTATATCTTTAAAACTCAATAGGGTTCCTCCAGCCCTAGGAGCATATAGAGCTTCAGTAACATTAATATTTGTGTCATTTGGCAACATAAATTGAGCTGGTCCTCGACCATGAATCAATTGTGATGGTCCAGCCATCGTAGTCACAGAAGATCGACTAGGCGTCATCCATGGAAATAGTTGTCTATGTCGCAATATAGTATGTGTGATGCCACTATCAATAAAGCATTCCAACTCTCCAGGAAACATATTGAAAAATAAAAAGTTCGGAATTAAAACATGTCCATGACATCGAATAATAATACGATACTTTATTAATAAAGATAGCCAATGATTACATCAAAGGTCCCAAAAAGTCTAATCCAAAATAAAATCAAACTAAGACACATTGTAGTCACTCTATCCGTTTGGTAACTCCAATCAAATATGACCAGGAAAGTAGAGAGAGATGTTGGTGGAGCGAGGCTCTTTTAAGTACCATTAATCTCAATGACTTTCCTAAACATCATATTTCATTGGGTGAACCACATAAGAAAGATTTTAATACAATTGTCATTTATTGACTAAGGCATATTACCATTACAAAAATTCTTGGAAAATAAAAGGACTATTCTAATCAAAGTTGCGGCATCCTTGTGCACTTCATCGTCAGCTTTGAAGTCCTCTATGGTGAGATGGATGTCTCCACCATTTTCTTCTTCTTCTGCAAGGTACACTTCTTGCTCCTTCAGGTCCCTGTATGCCTGTATCTTGAAGCTAGTTGCTCCCTTGCCTTGCATTTCTTGAATCAATGCTCACTTGATCCACATTGATGACACATGTCATTGTGGTTGCCTCCCTTTAACTGAGGTGCACGTTGTGGGCGTTCCCTAGGAGGGTTGCCACCACCATCAAGACCCATGGCTCCACCACCACGATCAGGGATACCATGACCACCTCTCCCACGTGTGGCATTGCCACCACGTGTATTCGCACCAAACCTGCGGTTTCCTTCCTTGTTCTGCTCCTTGCGCCCTCTTTTGGGTGCATTATAATTCGTCTCATGAACGCTCTTAGTTCCAATGGGCCTTGAATTATAATTCCACGAGTATGTTATCATGTTTCTCAGCTACAGATATGAGATTGATAAGCTGATGAAACCTCGTGATTCGTCCTAGCATTGACTTCAGTGCGGTATTGCTTTGATACCACAATGGCTGAAACGGGGAAGGTGGAGAGAGTTTTCTCAATTAGCTCTTGCTCTGTGACAGGTTGTCCACAAAACCTCAACATGGACTGTAGGCGAAGAGCTTCTGAATTATATTCAGCAACAGACTTGGAATCAGCAAAGCACAGATTGTTTCATTGAACCTTCAAATCAGGGAGGAGGGAATCTTGGACATTACTAAAGCGCTCTTCTGGCGCTACCCATAGCTCTCTTGCATCCTTGATTGACATATACTCCAATCTGAGTGCCTTGTCCATATGGCGTCGCATCAAGATAATTGCTTGAGCATGCTTTGTAGGTGTTCACACGAACACTCGATCCAGGCTAGGTGCCTGGATTATGGGTAATATTCCCTTTGAAGTGAGGTGGTTCTCAACATCGGTTACCCAACTGTGGTAATCCGAGCCTGTTGAGTCAAGCATGGGAAAGTCGAGTCTAAGTTCATCCGACATCCTGAAAATAAGAAGAGAAGATATATTAGTTTTGGAGCTAAACTTCCATGAAAACTAAAATAATAAGATTTCCGAGCTATGCTACCAAGAAAACAATTTCCAAGAATCTCTTTTGGATTAGACCAAACAATAATGTTTTAATATGGTCACAATTTGATGCTTACGGACGCTCTTAGTCGGAGCATTATGAACACTCTTAGTTCATACGAATACTCTTAGTTCGTCAAGCGTGAATCCCCACAATTCTGCTTTATTAAATAATCGAACCCATGTTCGTATATTGAAAATCCTGTAGAAAATAAAAGAATTTAAAAGACAATAAATCAGGAACTTTAATCTTTAAAACTTACTTGTTGAAATTCGGAGCAGATTCGCTTCTAAACAGCTCCCACTTCGAATGGTATACAGATCTCAAAACAATTCCAATAGGGCTGAAATTTAGAGGTCAGATAGAAGAGGCAGAGACGAACAACTTTGATGAAGGAAGGATTTTGATCTGATGATCAAGACGTTTTGGGCCTTGCAAACAGGCTGATCTGCACAAGAACGAGTGTGCTGCAGGGGTAGCAGGCGTGCGACGATGCTGCAGGGGCAGTTGGAGGCACACGGGTGCTCAAGGACTGCAGGCGTAGCGCACGGTATAGCTAGCAAGGTCTAGGAACTTGCGGCATTTTTTGGTGAAAGAAATTTCTGGTGTTAGGGTTTTTTTTTTTCTTGGCTAGGGCTTGGGTTAGAGTATCGTGCTGATACCTTGTTGTAGAGAATTGGATAATTGTATTGTATTCATCTCACCATGAGGTTTATATAGGGTTACATCATGTATACAACAGGCAATACATAATAGCTATACTAATCAATCGCACATTACAAGTACGTCAATTGCATACATTACGAGTCTGTCAATCACATACATTACGAGTCTGTCAATCGCATACATTAAGCAATACCTATTGCATGAATAGTCATTATCATTTACAACATATTCTTTATTTATAAACAAGTGAACTATCCCTAGACTCCAATAAGGCAAGTGTTATGGCTCTGCTAGGGTTGCGCTCCAGCCGCCCTTGGCCTCTTCTCCATCACAGATGGACATCTATTCCGATCTCCTTTTCATCGGACTCATTGCGCATGCCTGATGCTATCTCCTCTAAGAGGCCAAGGCTAACGCTAGGCTTTCCACTTACCATGACCTCGTTCTCTCAATCCCAATATGCTTGTGGAGTCCTGATGCTATGTGTTTCGCTGGGGAATGCAGATCGATCTATGGCGTGTTGGACCGAGACGTCAAGGAAAGATTTGGGCTCGAAGGAGGCTGTGCAGGTGAGCGGCTCCGCTAGGCGCTACCGGCTGTGACGCAAGAAGAGGCAAGCCTGTGATCTGTCGCTCTAGTGACCAACGGCTGTGATTATCCCTGGACGAGTATGGCAGCGGCGGCGACGCTATCGACGTCGAAGTTGCTGGTTTGCATATCAGATTCCTCATCCAACCTTTTTCGTTCATCAGGGTTCGACCAGATTCAACGTTCCATAGCGTGGGCTGGGGAGTCCAAATTGTGCAACTAGCCTTGTGGTTGCACTTGAAGCTTTTCAATATGGTGGTCTTCGCAGCGTCCGGTGGCGGTGCAGTCCGTAGCATGAGGCTGCTGGATCATGACTGCAGGACGCCAAGATTGAGTGGGCCTTTTGGGCTTGCTTACTTCTTTTGGGGCTGGGATGACGTCTTTTGGCCTCATGAGGAGTGGGTCAGCCTTCTATGGCCGGATCTCATTTAAGTTTTTATGTACTTAGCCTATTTACTTGTCTTTTGGTAACATAGTTTATAGGCTTTCTTGAATAAGTGAGCATGAGTACCGTTAAATGATCAGATCTAATCTATGTATCAACGTGGTATACCACAAACTCTTTATCTACCTAGAGATGGTAGAGGGAGGAAATGTAATGGTCCTTTCTGGCCTGAGTTTATTAATATATCGACATGATATTCTTCAAAAAAGACTCCAGTAAGGTAAGGCTAAATTTTAGTCATTTCAAGTTTTTTATGATTTTACATTATGTTTTTCAATTTTATGATTTTATTTTATTATACTAATATTTTAGTTTAGACTAAAATTAATTTTTGAGACAAGTCACCGTCAGCAGCCAGGTTTAATTAAGTTTAATTAATGCTCGTTTTCTGTGGATCCCATAAGAGCCAAAGAGCCACCTTCAGGGCTATTTTCAGCCCCCTCCACCCTTTTTTGGACTTTTTATTATTGGAGTTCATAATTTAGAAAAAAAAAAAAAAAAAGATTAGAGATCTTATTTTAGCTCTCTTGTTAGAGATGACCTAAGGTTTAAGAGGTCAATTAACCTCGATGACCTAACCCGCCACCTATGGTTTAGGAGGCTAGACGGACGACCAAATCAGACATCGGTCTTGGTGGTCTAGCTTCGAGTAGTATTCATGTCTTCTTTTAAAATTGTTTCCCGCCAAAACGAAGGCAGAGAGAATCAGAGAATTTCCAAATATAAATGAAAACATTAACATAGAGGAGAAAAAAAAAACTTATCTTATAACCCTGTTGTTGTTCAATATTACTTCTCTACCATTGCGTCCTCAATACACCTCTCTGTTTTTCCCTCCACAGCGTTTCTTCTCTCTCTTTTTCTGAAGCGACCTTTTGGTTCTAAAAAACGACGGCCTCAAAGTCTCAACCTTTTTGTAATCGAACTGAAAAAGTTTCAACCTTTTTCAAGTTCAGCGCTTCCAACAACGTCGTAGAGATTTCTGAAGCTGCCGTGCGTCTCCACCCGGTGAGTTTTACTCATTGTTTTTGTTCTTATTTCTTTATTTGTTATCTCATCAGTGTTGCTCATTGTCTAAGTTAGGTTCTTGGATGTTTTGTTCTTCTGCTGTTCTTACTTTAAAGGGCTTCGTATTGTGGATTTATAAACTTGGTTGATGAAAAGGTCGTGAATTTGGGTTGTTCTCCCAAGATTTGGAAACCTCTTCCTCAAATTGGTTTTAGGTTTTTTAGGGTAATATATTCTCGCTTGTGTATTGGTTGCTGGCATTGCTGTGCATATAGAATTATAGATGAATATACTAATGACCCCAAAGGACAATAGTACATTGATCTCCCCCTCATAGCTAATTAATTATTTAGTCTATAATCTAGTTTGTTTGTCTTTTGAACATTGAAGACAACAAAACTGTGCATTATTGATTAATTAGTTACAAGAATTTTTTTTTTTTTTAAAATTAAATTTGACTTAGTTGAGCAGAGCGCAACTCAGTTTTGTTTAGCTTTCTGATTAGCCTTCAAGCCGAGAGTAATGAGTGCTTTATGTCTGCCATGGGGCTTGACATTATGCAGGGGTTTGTGTTTGTGAGCTGAACGAATATTGCAACTTATGGGTGAGCTTCGTGAAGATAAGGAGGAGTTAGAGATCACTTATGGTGTTCAAATCCCCGAAGATGCCCTGTCTCTCGCTTGCAGCATTGCCATGAGATACTCTGATGGTTGGGCTACTAGCTAGCTCAAACTGCTACATATAGTTCTTTGACAGTTCTTTCAGTATACGTTTCTAACATGCTCCATCCTCTTTCTTTTTCTGGTTTTGTTTTAGTTTTACTGGCAGCCACCAAAGATGTGAATTATAAGACTGAGAAGTCATTACCGGGACAGCTGGCAGTTCACCTCTTAGATAAAGCATGTTTTGAACTCATTAATGATTTTGACATGGGTGTAGAGAATTGTTTCGACGTGTACTCACTCATCCGCGCACATATTGAGTTGAATGAATGTAAGAAAGAAAAGGCTCCTACCAGCCAATGCTGGATCGACTATGGAAGTTGGTGCATGCTATGTAATATGTACTATTAATTCCTTGGTAAAAGCCAGTCTTGGAATTACTCTGGTTAATGTGGTTTTGGTGCTGACTTTAGGTAACAGATGAGTATAAAGATCTTAAGGAAAAGTGGCATACACTTGAGGGGAAATGGAAGCTAGTCTTGCAGTCCAGGCGGAGATCAGAAAGAAGAATTCAAGAAGTAGAGGCACTGAAGCATGTGCGCGTAAATCTTCTTTCTTATTTGCAGCAACCGGAAGTGGTGAAACCAACAGACCTTATGCAGCTTTTTTCCCTTGTACATGTGCTTGGCAAAGATCAAAATGAGCTGTTAAATATTTACCCTTTTATGATAGCCAAGGTGCATAAGTTTTCCACTTTTACTTTACCCAGTTGCTTGATTACTTGCTTAAGAATGGTTCTTGATTTTTAAATCTCCGTTTGTGTAGGTAGCGTGGTCCTTGACTGGTATTCCAAAATCATGGTTACTTCATTCTACGGAACCACTATTTCTCCCAGATATTGGCCCCACATTTGCAAAGAGGGTTGTGGGGCAAGAGCTTCCTAAACTTGCTGTCACCGGTGCCTTGACAGAGCTTGGGCCTGGGGCGCACCCAATTGCTTCGTTTCTATTTCTTTGCCGGCCTGGTTGTGGCAGGACAGAGCTTGCTAAAGCTATTGCTGAGCTATTTTTTGATGAAAAGGACAGGTTGACTGAACTCAACATGGTAAAATATAAGTGTGCAGATCATGTATCGGATGAAGATGAATATGACTTCCCACGGTATGAATCGAAGTCAGAATTTAGGGAGCATCTCCTAGAAGCCGTGAAGAAGAGTCCTTTTGGTGTTGTCTTGCTTGATAACATTGAAGTTGCTCGTACATCTGATGTAGACATTTTGGTTGAAATTTTAACCCATGGAAGACTGAGCGATGGGAAAGGACACTGTGTTGATTTCACTAAGATAGTGATTATTCTGACATCAAATGTTGTGCAAGATCCATTTATGTTGCGCTGTTGCAAATGTACTGAGAAGGTTGAAAACTGTTTTTTTAAAGACCTGGATGAAGATTCACCAAATGGTGTTTGCCGTCACCTTTTGATTCTACGAAAGGTAAGGTGAAAATGTGCCCTTTTGAATCATTGCTCTCATTTTCTTTAGTAAACAAATTTTCTCTGTGTTTCCACAGGCAAGAAAGCATTTTAGGACTGAGTTATTTGAAACTCTGAATGATGTCATTGCATTCGAGCCCCTTTCACTTCTGCACTACAGATGTGTTACGAGATTGTTGTTAAGGGACATCGCATGCTCCATTACAGAAAAGCGCCTCATCATATGCCCATCTGAAGCTGCAGTTAGAGCTATATTACTTGATTCGGATTTTACGCGTGTAATTATGCTGTTGTGTTTTTATGAGTCACCTAGAATCTTATATACATAGATGTTCTTTACATTTGTCTGTTCAGAATTCTGTCAATGTTACCCCTTTTTACTTTTCATACTCCCCCTTATTATTTTCTTTCAATTCTCAATTTTTTCACTTTCCCTGGTCATTTTCATCTCCTATTCATGTTATATGGCTGTTGTTTGGCGCGCATTAACCTGCCTAATTGAATGGAGGTGAAAGGATGCCTATACCCCTGCATCTGACGTGCAACCTTTCATCACTCCTATTAGATTGATAGTAGGCCTTTGTCCCTGAATTGGTAGAACACATTGTTGAGAGTACACATGTAACATTGAAAGAATGGCCAAACCACAGGTGGAACTAGACTGATTTCAGTAGATTCTTTTTAAGAGGGCATCTGTGTAGGTATGAGCTTCGTACATTTGTTGAACCTTTTTCGACCGTTTAGGAGTTACTTGATATTGTTTGCTTGATATACACTGTTAACCTATTTCCTAACAACTTTAGCTTTTGGCATAGGGGTTGGCTAACAGTAATGTCAAATCAATTTGCAACGAAGAATCTTATATCTGGTAGCTCGTAATGGTGAATGTTGATTGTTTTTATTAATGTTTCAGGATGGCACAAAAAGTATAAAGAGCTATCTTCAGACCAATGTAGAAGCTATGCTAAAGGATCGCCTTAATGAGATTGATGGCCCGTGTGTTGTCTATATGGATGCCTCCGTGGGGATAGAGGAGTTGTCTTATTTTAGATTTGAGAAGATGAGTGCATTAGATTATGATCAGGAATTAAGGGACTTCGTAAACTCTTCAAGTGAATTAAGATCAACATACAAGAAAGAGAAGGTCTGGCTGAAGAAAGTTTCCATGCTGAAACGAAGTTTTCCTGAATTTCTGGCTAATGAAAAGGCGGTGAAGGATCCGGCCAAACTTTCTAAGGTTCTGCATATAATAGACAGTCTATTAGAAAATGCAACTCATGAAAATGCCACAGTGGTAAGTACATACTTATTCTTTTGCTTTTTAATAAATAGAACATTGAGCATGCCATTATCAATGTCTTCTGGCAGACTTACTGTGAAGTTATGAAAATTACATCGTGTATATTTTTTGGTTGGTATAGAATGCAATTGGCTCCTTGGAGAAATCTGTTGAACCTCGGGATGATCAATTGGGGAGATCTAAGAAGATGGCTAAGAATGGTATCAATGGTCTGCGGGCATCTTTGTCCAATCTGATGGTAAAGGACGAATTCATTGGTACAGTAGCTGCCGCCTTTCTCATGTCTATTGATTCTCCACCACAGGGTCTCCCATGTAGACCTGCCAAGACATTTTTACTGTTGGGTCTTACGGAAGTTGGTAAGGCAGATCTTGTTAAAGGTTTAATGGAGCATTTTGTGAGTGATGATGGGATGAGCCTATTGTTTCAAATTGATATGTCCAAGCATGATGACACAGAGACATGTTTCTCAAGCATGTAAGGGAGTTTTGATGCATCATCACTAACACTTTTCTTTTTCTTGGAACTATGGGTCAGAATGGATTTCAATTCTTTTGGTATTTGTCGAAGCACGTCACTATTGAATTTTTTTTATATTCAGGTACACTAGCAATGAGCAAGCGGTGAAGATAGTGCCTTATAGTATTTTCCTTATTGATCGAGTTGAAGATGCCCTTCCCTCCGAGTTCAATGCTCTAATACGACTGCTTGACTGCTGTACAATGAGTGACCAGCATGGACGCAAGGTTATTTTTAGTTGCTGCATTGTCATGGTTGCTTCAAGCGCTGGGAACAAGGACTTCATTGAAAAACTTGTCCACAGGAAATATAGTGCCAGATTTAATGGGAATGTCCTTGGACAGGTACCTTATGTTAAGTGCAGCCAAGTTATCACTTTCCAGGGTTTTAGTTGCTGATGTATTCAACCACTAAATTTCTAGATTCATCACAAATTTATTTTGGTGTACACATCAGGAACTAAAAACATTTAGGTTCGAATTGCTGAATCGAATGGATGAGATGGTACTATTCAGTTCCTTATTTGGTGATCAACTTGGAAAATTCCTAAGGCTGTCAATGGATGGTGGAGGTGATCTTCATGAGAATCCTGTAAAGGAGGCTCTTGCATTTGAACTTGCTTTTCAGGATTTGTTTCTGCCTGCTAAATCTCTAGTGAGTATCATTATAGCACCTATGGGAATCTGTTTTGCTTGAATCTGTTTGGATATTGTTTTACTGACTAATTTCATACTTTTTGGTAGTCTGATCCACCCAGTCCACAGAACCAAGCAGATTCTGTGTTCTATCTTTTAAAATGGCGTGTCATCAGAGATGATGGACTTGAAGTTATGGACAAGAGTACCTTTTATCGCCACTTCTTGAATGGTTCATCAGGGAATATGAATGAGTCTGATACAGGACCCGTATTTCAACTGTCACTATAGCTTTCTCGGTAGTAGAACTTGTATTTTGCACAGGAACTTAACATAACTGATGTCTCGCCATATGCAAAAGTAAACAATTTCGACTCCTGAGCCCAAAAGAGTACCAAGATTGCAAGGCATGTAAGAGAATTTCAAAGTTATATCAGGTTAGATTCAACTCTTGAATCATATTTCAAGTTGCTTTGACCCTGTGAACCAAGTTTTGTCTCGGGTCAGTCACAAATGTCAAATTTTATGTTTACTAATTCTGTATCGACCCCTACCGTGACTGCCATTTTAACCATAACCACCGTATGAATTTTGTGTCAATATTCATTGAGGCAAGGGCATCAGCAAGGGATTCGGTATGTAAACAACTGAAGAAATTCTACAGAAAGCGGAGGAAAAGAAGAAAAACTTGTTCTACCTAGCTGTGAGGCATCATCATATATAGTCTGATACCAGAAGAAATTAGAGATTGACCAGAAAATTGTCAAGTGAAAATTTTGGGGATTAGAGATTGACCAGAAAATCGTAAAGTGAGAATTTTGGGGCTTATTTTTGTCATTCGTACAACGATAATTCATCTCAATATGTATAGCTTACACAGTTCTGTTGGTATTAATAATAGTTGAATTTACATGGAACCTTACAATAAATTGGCTTCTTAAGTCATAAATTGAGAATGCTCCCTTAATTCTTAGTCCATTCCCTAGTAGTTGATCGCTGATAATAAATTTCTGATTCTAACACATTCCTATGGCTTCTTCTCCCAAAACAAAACAAAAACAAAAACACTAATAAGGCTATTTTGATTCACAAATACCACACTGTTCATGACTCTGGTGGAGTGAATCTCTAGAAAATGGAAGGCTTAATCCGTTACCAAAGTGCAGAATGCATGTAAAGACTCTCCATGACTAATGTCCTTTGTCAGCTATAGTTAGTGATTAATAAAAGATGGAAGTGGAATTGGCCTAACGAAACCCTGTCTAGGACTGCAGATGAGATGTGATTCTTTGTTTGGATACCCAGCAATTCGGGCGCGAGAGGTGTCCGCACACATGGAACTATACAAAGAACCAGGCCCCTTCAATATCTGAGTTGGTTAGGTATCCATCCATCTTGTTCAGCCAAGCCATTCGAAAGAATTCCTTCTTGGCTACCCAGCTGGTTAACAATAGGACAGCTACTGGGCTAGGTATCACTGCATTTGTATCACAACTGCCAGGAAAACAGGAATCACATTCACTTTGAATCCTTCAGCCAAAGGCTTAGACAGACTGCTGCGCGTTAAAAGCTATCAAGCTTAGAGTTTGCAGGGCAAAGATTGCAGAGACTCTTTCAAGAGATCCAGCATTATCATCAGATATAAAACTCCCCCAGTAGGAGAAAATGAAATTAAACCTCCCTTCTATTTGGGTAATGGCCTTTGTAAAATTTATATTTATATGATATCCTATAGAATATAGATTGAACATTTTGAATTCATACTTGGTGGTAAAGACTAAAGTAGTAGACTAGTAGTCAAACACAACGTTGGCAATTATATACATTCTAAGTGTTAAAGAAGTTGGAACCAGTGCTAGTAAACGAAAGAGCCTGAATAATTGAATATACCATTTGCAATATACTTTGCTGATCATGAAACAAATTGTTTAGCTCTATGACCATATCGTTATGTATGCAGAAGATTTCTGTTTGTTTAGATGCAAGGCCTAACGGATTCTGTTGAAAACTGGATTCTTTACCCTCGCGGTGCTTAAACCAAATGAAACTGAACTAATACTGGGATACACATATTTAAATGCCTGAGAACCCTCAATCTGAGGTGGTTTGGAAACCCTACATCTAGCTCAACCAAACCATTCGAAGGCTTTACTTCATGACCCGGCTGCTCAAAACTAAATAAACGAGCAATTGCAACTCAAAATGCAGAAGACATACGAATTAACTGATAAGTACGAGGAAATTTATCTCAATTTTTATGAAAAGAAATGTACATGTGTGACATGGACCAGCTTAATAAAACCAGATATATGAAAAGAAAAACAGAGCAAGAAAACTTGACATCACCGCCCCTCACTCTCCGTTGACAAAATGCCGGACGTCCTCGAGAATATTGCGACCCTGATGAGGCCTATCCTGTCTTTTCACGTACCGTTTCGCTTCATTCTCCGTGAACTCGCTCAAACCCTCCTTCCCGTTCCTCTCCCACATGGCCTCCCCGAAGCTTCTGTGCCCGAAATAGGCCTCGGCCTCGACCGGAACGACGTCGTCTCTGTCCGCACTGACCGTCAATTGAACCGGGAGCCGCTCGTAGTGCCCGATGGAGGTGCATTCCAGCTCGTCGAACCGGGCGAGTCCCCGGGTCGAAACGGCGTAGAGCTCGCCCCTGATCGGGTGACCCGACCCGGGGAGGTTGATGAGGTAGGGAAGGCCGTGGGGGCCGCAGACGAGGGGGTAGGTGTGGAGGGTAATATAGGGGCCGATGAAAACGGCGTCGTCTTGGTCAATTAATTCCTTGGTCAGCTTGTGGTTGTGGAAGCCTCGCTTGAGTGTGCCGTAGGAGAAGATGAGGTGGGGTTTGGATGCGTCGCCGGAAATGTTAGCCATGGTTTTGGCTGAGAGAGAAGGAATCAAGAAAAAGCTGCAAATGGGATCAAATGGAAGTCGGAGAAACTTTTGGTTCGCTTTGTTTCCGGGTCAGGGTTGAAATTGGGGCTTAATTTAATGTGGGTAGAAAGAAGCGGGTTAAAATTGGACTCGGTCAGACAAGTCTAAAACGCTGCCGTTTTAACATTACGTATAGTTTCGTACTACTACCATGTTCCAATTAAAAAAACACAAAAAACAAAAATTTCAATGCTCCATCGATCTCCACTGCTATCTCTAACATTGGAATCAGCCAACACAATGTTAGCATTGGTATCTTCATCAACACAAGTGCTCTCATTCACCTCAAGCTTCCGAAGCACACGCTTGCTTCGAACCTTTGGACCCTTAACCTTGTTCTTAGCCCCTTTAGGTCTTCCTCTCTTGTTCTTCATAGGAGATACCATTATTAATTGTTGGGAATTCCAGACCCTGCTTAAACATGCATCCAAAGAAGAAAGTTTCTCCAGCTGCTTAGTCTTCTTGCCTGACCTTGAATTGTGAGCTCAGTCTCGGCACTCAATTGCTGCAACAGAAGTGTATCTAGATATATTATTGAATGTACGTACTGATACGTTAGAGTACGGTAGAACTTTCGTTTTTTCTAAGTTAATACTTAATTATTATTTTAATTATTCGTTTAAAGTTCTAATACTTCTACGTTTACTGGATGATGAAGTTATAAAGCATGCAGATGGCACTGAATCTCTCTCTCCAAACAATTATCAAAATCAAAATCCAGAAAAACCAGTTCTTTTTCTTTGCTCGCGACAACCATGGAGGGTTGTCTAGTATCCTTCCTCATAGAACTTGGCCATGGATTCCAGATTACACAAATTTTTCTTTTTGTTAAGTTTATCAATTTAAAAGGGTAAAAAAGTTTTTTTTTTTTTTTTAAATTCAGAAAGTTGGGAATACATATAGCAATGTGCGTATAAATTGTTTTTTTATATATATATTTTTTAAATTCAACAAAGATTGAAACAGGTAAAAAAAAAAGAACAAAAAAAAAAAACAAACAAACAACAAGCCCAACATGCTTAACAAGCCTCGGCCCAAGTATAAATTGAGCAGGGAGCTGTGTCGTGGTCGCCGCCACAATCTGAAAGTAATCGTACGTCACGAAATTTCAGCCAAAACGCTTGGAAGCCGGCCAAATCAATCCAACGTAAGAACACCTTAACAGATCTCCACGATCCAAATCTCACTGCCATACAAAACATCATCAATCAACAACATCAAATAGCAGGCAGGCAAGTACTGGCCTGAGTAACCAAAGAAAGGAAAAAAAAGATCGAGATCGGCAGTAGCGAATTCACCACAAGTCGATACTCCGAATCAGATACATGAAAACTTGACCTCATCTACTATGACATTTCCCAAACTGCCCCTCACTTCCCATTCACTAAATGCCGCACGTCCTCAAGAATACTGCGACGCTCGTCGAACCGGGCGAGCTCTACGCACTTGATCCGATGACCCGAACCGGGAAGGTTGATCAGGTAGGGAATGCCGTGAGCTTGGGCAGCAGACGAGGGGGGGTAGGTGTGGTGGGTAATGTAGGGGCCGATGAAGACGGCGTCGTCTTGGTCGATCAATTCCCTGGTGATCGAGCTTGTGGTTGTAGAAGCCTCGCTTGAGTGTGCCGTAGCAGAAGATGAGGTGGGGGTTTGGAATCGTCGCCGGAAGTTTCAGCTATGGTTTGGCTGAGAGAGAAAGAAAGAGAGAGCTCCAATCAGGATAGAATGGAAAACCAGAGGAGCCTTCTTTGTTTATGCACTATCGTTTTACTCATCAGAGAGATATTACGTGCCATTGTCCATTCCTTTTTTCACTGCATGGGTCGCAGGGGATCAGCAACTCCAGGATGGGGTATGTCTGTCGTTTTGTGGAGGGGGTCACAGAATCTGAGGTCTCATAAAACCGAGTTTCGAGGATAAAGCTGAGGCCTGAGGGGGAGACGTTGAGACGTCGAATAAAAATGGGTGACTTTGTCGGCAATTAAAGCTGAATCTTACAGACCATATATCGAAAACGACGCCGTCACAACGTACGGTGGAGCAGGGACCACATGAGTGGTTCCCACGGCGGCGAGAGAAGGACGGGTTTTTTTCCGATCATGGGAAAATCGCAACTAAAGATTTGTTCTTAATCCAAGGCCGTACGCGTGGAGGGATGAGGAAGTGGGAACCAGGGGAAAAAGCTACGTTTCAGAAGCGAGTGAGGGGTAGGGGGCCGGTACATTGCATTTGCAGCTGACAAATATCCCATCCAATCCAAAGGCTCTTCTCACTCTTGTCACTTTTGTGCTAACCGAAGCTCTCATTTTAATGCAGATCTTGTTGAACGATCAGCTGGTCAGTTGGAATCATTTGCTCACTAACCGTTTGATCTCCTCCTCCTAAAATTTAGATATCTGTCAACCGTCTGATTGAAGTCCGATCTCCTCCTCCTAATATTCAAATATCTGTCAACCGTCCGATTTCAATCGGACGATAAGTGAGCAAATGATCCCTGGTCAGTTGCTGACCAGGTGATCGGGACTGTCTTGTTGAATATGAAATAAAAGAAAGAGATTTTATCACAAATAGTGCATGAAATATGGATGATTCTACACTTTGGTGTATGAACTTTGAAAACTATCAGAATGGTGTATGAACTTTTCATTTCAACATCATTCTAGTATATGAGACTAACACCGTTAAGGTTGACCGTTAAGTTCTACTATTTAACTATTGTTGGAAATTTTGCAATAATTCTATTATATCATGCATATAAACAAAACCTTCTCGCCTGAGGACTAGCCTTCAACATGCCACAATTCACCTAACGACCTCCTATCTAAATGGTTACTAACAGGACGGAATCACTGCTGCCTTAGTGAAGAATAATTCTGGTAAATGCAAGATATCTTAAAATTATTTGCAGGTCTTCTAACAGATATATAAAGACGAAATTTAGATAGAACAACAAATATTTTTGTGACAATATAATGGGCGCACACTAGAATTTATTTATTGAACATAGATACAGACTAATAAACCCATAGCCTCACTCTTGGCTAAACAGTTAAAGCTATTCATAACTGAAAAGACTTACTTGGAGTAAAAGCACACTCCACACTTGGAGCTTCTAAGAAGAGCACACTGCTACTACTACGACTCTGGCTCTCTTATTCCTTGAGAGAATATGATTCTGCTCAATTTTCTGATGCCCTTACAAACTGACACTAAGGCTCCTTTTATAGGGAGCGGACTCCAAACTGAAATTCAAGAGATCCAGCATTATCATCAGATATAAAACTCCCCCAGCATGATCATATATCTCATATATAATGATAGTTGTACATCTTATGTATGATAAATACCCTAATGCACTTTATTCTGTTCCATATACAAGAATCATACGAACTCTATTCAAAGGAACCTAATATGTAGCTGGCTGTTATTGAAATGCAGATTACTAGTGGCTGTAACACATTTAAATTGGATTCTTTACCTCGCGGTGCTTAAAAAATGAAACTGAACTAATACTGGGATACACATATTTAAATGCCTAAGAACCCTCAATCTGAGGTGGTTTGATCTAGCTCAAGCAAACCATTCGAAGGCTTTACTTCATGACCCGGCTGCTCATAAACAAGAGACTACTGCAACAGAGTCTGAGTACGTATCTAAATTGCTTGGAATGCAAACACCACATCACATCCCTATGAAAGAGTAATGTGCCAACGATAATCGCGGCAATTCACTCTCATTGTTCTGCCTATTTGCACTGAAACTCATCAAACTAAATAAACGAGCAATTGCAACCCAAAATGCAGAAGACATAAGAATTAACTGATAACTTATCAGTGATAAGCATGACGAATATTATCTCAATTTTTATGAAAAGAAATGTACATGTGACATGGACCAGCTTAATAAAACTCAGCTTCCCTTGCTAAACAATTAGAATAATCAAAATCCAGAAACACCAGTTTGAATCAGATATATGAAAAACAGAGCAAGAAAACTTGACCTCATCGACAAAGCCATTTCCCAAACTACCCCTCACTCTCCATTCACAAAATGCCGCACGTCCTCGAGAATATTGAGACCCTGATCAGGCCTATCCTGTCTTTTCAGGTACCCTTTGGTCTCATTCTCCGTGAACTCGCTCAAACCCGCCTTCCCGTTCCTCTCCCACATGGCCTCTCCGAAGCTTCTGTGCGCGAAATAGGCCTCGGCCTCGACCGGAACGACGTCGTCTCTGTCCGCATTGACCGTCAATTGTACCGGGAGCCGCTCGTAGTGCCCGATGGAGGTGCCTTCCAGTTCGTCGAACCAGGCGAGTCCCCGGGTCGAAACGGCGTAGAGCTCGCCCCTGATCCGGTGACCCGACCTGGGGAGGTTGATGAGGTAGGGCAATCCGTGGGGGCCGCAGACGAGTGGGTAGGTGTGGAGGGTACTGCAGGGGCCGATGAAAACGGCGTCGTCTTGGTCGATTAATTCCTTGGTGAGCTTGTGGTTGCGGAAGCCTTGCTTGAGTGTGCCGTAGGAGAAGATGAGGTGGGGTTTGGATTCGTCGCCGGAAATGCTAGCCATGGTTTTGGCTGAGAGAGAAGGAATCAAGAAAAAGCTGCGAATGGGATCAATTGGAAGTCGGAGAAACTTCAAAGGGACCAATTTGAAATTGGGGCTTAATTTAATGTGGGTCGAAAGAAGCGGATTGAAATTGGACTCGGTCAGACAAGTCTAAAACGCTGCCGTTTTAACATTACGTATAGTTTCGTACTACTACCATGTTCCAATTAAAAAAAACACAAAAAACAAAAATTTCAATGCTCCATCGATCTCCACTGCTATCTCTAACATTGGAATCAGCCAACACAATGTCAGCATTGGTATCTTCATCAACACAAGTGGTCTCATTCACCTCAAGCTTCCGAAGCACACGCTTGCTTCGAACCTTTGGACCCTTAACCCCCTTTAGGTCTCCTCTCTTGTTCTTCATAGGAGATACCATTATTAATTGTTGGGAATTCCAGGCCCTGCTTAAACATCCAAACAAGAAAACTGAAATTCCTTGGTGTGGCGGGTAATGTAGGGGCCGATGAAGACGGCGTCGTCTTGGTCGATCAATTCCTTGGTGAGCTGCTTGTGGTTGTAGAAGCGTCGCTTGAGTGTACCGTACGTAGCAGAAGATGAAGTGGGGTTTGGAATCGTCGCCGGAAGTTTCAGCCATGGTTTGGTTGAGAGAGAAAGAAAGAGAAAGCTCCAATAAGGATAGAATGGAAAACCAGAGAAGGCCTTTTTTGTTTATGCACTATCGTTTTACTCATCAGAGAGATATTACGTTACCATTGTTCATTCCTTTTTTCACCGCATGCGTCGCAGGGGATCGGCACCTCCAGGATGGTGTATGTCTCTGTCGTTTTGTGGAGGGCCCGAGGGGGGCACAGAATTGGAGGTCCCATAAAACCGAGTTTCGAGGATAAAGCTGAGGCCTGAGGGGGGAGACGTTGAGACGTCGAATAAAAATGGGTGACTTTGTCGGCAATTAAAGCTGAATCTTACTGACCATACATCCGAACACGACGCCGTCGCGATGTACGGTGGAGCAGCGACCACATGAGTGGTTCCCACGGCGGCGAGAGAAGGACGGTTTTTATTTTTTTTTCCGATCTTGGGAAAATCGCAACTAAAGGATTTGTTCTTAATCCAAGGCCGTACGCGTGGACGGATGAGGAAGTGGGACCCCCGGGAAAAGCTACGTTTCAGAAGCGAGTGAGGGGTAGGGGGTAGGGGGTAGGGGGCCTGTACCTTGCATTTGCAGCTGACAAATATCCCATCCAATCCAAAGGCTCTTCTCACTCTTGCCACTTTTATGCTAACGGAAGCCCTCATTTTAATGCAGATCTTGCTGCATTAAAAAAATTTCAATTTCAAATTACAGTTTACACCCTATCTTTCACAAATTTCACTATTCAAATTCATACTCAACCTTTTTTTAGTGTAATATAAAATTTGTGTTTCTGTAAGGTTTCAAATCTTCGATGAATGTAAATTGTCAGTTATAGGCTTATAGCTTATGAATTTCAATCTGCTTTTATATTCACTAATAAAAATTGAGTGTGTCTGAATTGAATTGTGATGGGAACATATGTAGGTGGAGGTAGGTTTAGGTTGACTGTAGAATTAGCTTACCTTTGGTTGTAGTTCTCTTATGTAGGAAGGTTATAGCTATTTTCCATACATAGACGTCAACACAATAATGGTGGTGAACGAAGATGCCAAGGAAACGACTGAATTAAAGTTGGATGCTAACTGTTTGATGTCCTGGATGATAGACTGAAGATGCCAAGGAGTGTTGGTCTTCCCAATAACACAGTGAATGTCCAGTAGGGAATCCCCTTCAATCAACAGGTTGGTGTTGTTAAGCTCGTGAGCTTTTAGGAGGCTTTTCCAGAGTGCAACAGCTTCACTCAGAGGGACATTAGCTTTCCCAATTCTTTTAGCACAAGCAATAACAGGACATCCAAAGCTATCTCTGATGGCAAAGCCAATAGCTGCATTGTTGTTTTGTTGAACGACTGAACCATCAAAGTTGATTTTAACATGGTCTCGAGGAGGAGGATTCCATTTGATGTGGTCACACTGATCTGGAGGACGCCTTACAGGAGGATTATGAATGAGGAAATCTTGAGAGGTGAAAGCGGCAATGGCCACTATAGCAGGGGAAGAGAAAGCTTCATTCCTGAAAACATTAATTATTTCTTGCTTTCCAAATGTGATAGCATAAAGAAATGATCTTACCAAAGAGATTGGCATCATAAGGAGCATCAATAAATAAATTAGTTAATTTCTGGTGCAAGCTATTTGCATTAAGCAAAATAGTGCAATTGTCTAGGTTCCAAACAGATCTTGACATAGAGCAATGACATAATAAATGGTCAATAGTTTCTTCACTAGCATTGCATAACGGACATAATTTAGAGTGAATGAGGACAAACCTGTGCAATCTGCTTCTGGTTTTAATTCTACCTCGTAAGAGAAGCCAACCAAAGACCTTCACCTTAGGAGGTAAGTTCAATTTCCAGAGTTTCTTGAGCAAAGGAGATTGAGCATGGCTCTCTACATTTGTATTTTGTAACCAAGTGGCAGATTTAATAGTAAACGCACTATTTGGTGAAGGCCCCCAGATAAAAGCATCTTCATGGGGATATAGAGGAATATGCATCGCACAAATTTGATCCACAACATCCGTATGTAAATGAGTCAACAAATTATCCCTATTCCACTTATTGTTCAAAATATAATCGCTAACTATTTCATTCCAATTAATAGAAGTAGTTTGATTTTCATCAAGAAGGTTAGCTAGAGGAAAGGGGAAAATCCAGTTAAAAGTCCAAAAATTAACAGTTTGACCAATACCAATAATCCATCTCATTCCATTGAGAATGATGTCTTGACTATCTACGATGCCTTTCCAAGCTAAGGAGCAGTTTTGCCCTTTCTTGGCTTGGAAGAAGGATCTATTTTTAAGATATTTTCTAGTAACAATCTGAACCCACCAATTACTCGGTTGGGTGAGAACTTTCTAGCCAAGTTTGGCAATAGCCGCATTATTAAAATGAGCAGACGGTCTAATGCCTAAACCTCCCATACTTTTTGGAGTACAAGCGTGGTGCCAAGCAATAGGGTTAAAACTAGAGTTGGAACCCCAAAGAAATTTCTAGAAACTTTATCAATTGCATTTGTTAATTTCGAAGGGCATTTAAAGCACGACATTATGTGATTAGGCATACCTGAAAGGTTAGCTTGAATGAGAGTGAGCCTCCCTGCTCTTGAAAGGGACCCTTTTTTCCAACTTGCAAGCTTGTTAGATATTTTCAAAAGCAGTTCTTTAGCATTAAATGGATCTTTCCCAAAAATGATATTGTGGACACCGAGATACTTGCCAATAGTACTTTTGTGCTGAATATTTAGGATGTTAACAATATCATGTTTTGTTCCCGAGAGGACTTTAGGAGAGAAGTACAGAGACGATTTATGAAAATTGATTTTTATCCCGAAACAGAGGAAAAATCATTTAGAATTTTCATAACATTTCTAGCAGCCTTACTAGAAGTTCTACAAAAAATAAGGCAATCATATGCAAACATAAGGTTAGAGATCTTAAGCCCATGAGGAGAGGAAAGGATCCCAACATGGGAGCTAGAATCGGCAGACATTCTGTTTAGATGCCTAATTAGGGATTCCATGCAAAGAATGAAGATATATGGTGAAAGAGGATCACCCTGCCTTACACCCCTAGTAGGGCAGAAATAACCCTCGAGTTTGCCATTAATAATAATAAAAAAGGAAATTGAAGTTATGCACTCCATGATCCAACCTATCCATTTGCTATTAAAACCAAATCTACTTAAACAAGCCTTAATGTAATTCCAATTGATGAAGTCATAAGCCTTTTCTAAATCCAATTTATAGCCATCGCACCAATTTTGCCTTTCTTTCTCTGAAAATCAGAGAAGAGTTCATGAGCAATCAAAATATTGTCATGGATGGATCTTCTAGGGGCGAAAGTACCTTGATTATTTGAAATGCATTTCTCAAGCAAAGGCCGCAATCTTTTGACCAAAATTTTTTGTGATAATTATAAAACAGACATTGCAAAGACTAATAGGTCTAAAATGAGAAACACTTTCAAGATTTTCTACCTTTGGAATCAAAGTAATATTTGTGTGATTAATAGCATGTAAGTAGTGTTTGAGAAAAAATGCAGGATCATAGGAACCAGGCTACCTTTAATGTCTTCCTAATGTTTTTGGAAAAATATAGCATGGAGACCGTCGGGACCTGGGGCCTTTAGAGGGCCAATCGAGTTGAGAGCATCTAAAATCTCCATTTCAGTTACCTGTCGAGTGATAGAAGCATTATCAGAATCAGAAATAATTGGATTTATTATGTTGATAAAGTCATTAAGGGGGTGTTTGTTACATGGGATTGGATGGGATTGGACATCATTATCAGCTTATGTTATACCAATCCCATGTTTGGCAAGAAGCAGGACTATTTTAAATGAGACTCTAGAGTCCCAAATTCCCCCTAACACCTTCTTCCATAGACACCCCAAAAACCATGGGATTGTGGAAGCCCGAAGCCCTCATTCTCTCTACTCTTTGCTTCAGTGATTGATGAACTCTCTCATCGTTCTCACCTCCTCAAACCATGCCCGATGAACTCTCTTGAAAGCTTCTACAAATTTCACCTCCTCAAACCATGTTCGACGAACTTCCTCGAATGCTTCTGCAAATTGAAAGCTGAGAAGAAACCAAACTGAATGATTGGGAATCAGATAATTGCAAAGGTAATGAATCAATGAAAGATCGTATTTTGAGAATTGGGTATTGGATGTTTTGTTGTTTGCTTAGATGGGTATTGATTGGAATTGCATAATTTTGGATTTGGGTGAAGGATTTCGATTCTGGTAGTAGAATTTGTTTGGGAAGAATTGCAGGCACCTTGGCTTGACTGGAAACCCATATCCCTTGACCAAGAACACGGGTACCTTGGCTTGACTGGAAGAGAAATTGGGTATGGCTTTGATCTGAGAAGTCTGAGAGAAATGTTGATGATGTTGATGGTGTTGCAGGTCTGTGGTGTTGATGGAGTCTGGGTCTTCATGTTTCTTGTAAATTCTGGGTCTTCTTGTTTCTTGTAAACTGTAGTTATTAGTCCCTCCAACACCAAACATAAGTCAGGACATAGTAAACATAAGCCCAGCTTGAGGAGTCCGGGACAATTATAAAAATTAACGCGGGGTATGACAATCCCAGGAAACAAACATCACCTAAGAGAACAAACACTAGGATTTGTATCAACAGTAAATCGTTTCTTGAAATCTGAAACAAAATGTCTAGCTAGGATGTTAGGATAAGTTATCCAAAAGTTATTGTCATCCTTGATCTTAGAAATGAAGTTTCTCTTTTTCCTGATGTTGGCCTGGGTTTGGAAAAATATTGTGTTTTTATCACCTAGTGCCAACCAATTTGCCTTTGCCTTTTGGGCCCAATAGATTTCTTCATCTCTATGGAGATCATGCAATTCAGCTGTAGCACAGTCGCAGATGGATTAGTCATAAGTTGAGTTTGGATAATTGAAATTTGGCCTGCAGAGAAGAAATTTTCTTAAATAAATTCCCAAACGTTTCTTTATTCCAATTTTTTGCAAGCACAGTAAATTTGCCACACAAAATGGTAAAATTTCTCATTGGATCAGAGTCATGAAAAGCATTCCAAGCATTAGTTACCAGAGATTTAAAGGAATAATGTGACAACCACATGGCCTCAAACTTAAAACTGTTAGACATCTTGGGGGTCCTGTGATTAAACGAAACACAGACAGGTAGTTAGACCCTATTATTGGCAGATTTTCTACTTTAGCCTCAGGGAATTGATGAATCCAGTTGGGATTTGCACAAGCTCCATCTAATTTTTCATAAATAATAGTGTGGTCCTTATGATTGTTGGTCCAAGTAAAGGGTACTCCTAAGTAGGGAAGAGAGCTTAAGCTATTGTCATTTAGGAAGTTAACAAAGTTTATCATGTAGTTTGTGGTGCAAGGATTACCTCCAATTTTTTTAATCGGGTGAGCAATAATATTAAAGTCACCCATACGAAGCCAGGGTTCATCGTTGTGGGGTTTAAGAGAAGAAATTTCATTCCAGAGTTGCAACTGTTTATCTTTTTTAGGATAAGCATACACAAAAGTCATAAACCAGCAAGCATTAGTAATAGGATTAGTAGCATAACAGTGAATAAAGCCATCATGTGGGCTAATAATATTTATATTAATAGTTCTAAATTTCTAAAGCAAAACAAGGCCACCGCATTGGCCTTGTGCAGGTACAACAAAACTCTCATCAAAATGAAAACTACTATCTATTTTATTTCCTAAATCAGTTGATGCCCTTGTATTAATGATACAAAACACATCAAGAGCTAGATTAGAAGCATAAAAGAGAGCCTGGAGTGAAATCCAGGTCGGGGGGTACCCCGACTATTCCAAATGAGCATCTTCATTTAGAGACTTTATTAAATTGGGAGGGACCAGCCTCCTTGTTCTTGTCATTCTCAGTAGGCATATCATCCATCATGTCTCTGGATTGTTTCAGTGGGCTACGATAACCTACGATAACCAAAGCTAACTTCCATGTGATCTTCCAGGTTGTCGTTGTCCCAAGCCTCCATGCAGAATTTTCAGGAGCAATTAGATTATTGATGAAAGCATTTTCATCACCCTCTTTAGCATCCATAAAGTTGTCCTGAGAGTAAGATAAAGGGTTATTAAAGAAGCTGTTATAAAACTCAACAGCATCAGTTGGGGATAGGTTGAATCTAGGTTGTAATTCCTCAAGACATAGTTATCAACATCAGGAGAGGCATAGAGTTTAGCAATATTTGGGAATGAAGAGAAAGAAATAAGAGGCTTAGGATCATTTAAGTGTAAAGAACCACTCACCAAGTCCTGGGAGTTAGGAGAAAGATCAGCATCAGAATTTCCAAGCTTATTCATAGTCCTAAGCGGGCTACCAATAGTGATACCACCCCGAGTAGCATCTTTGAAAGAGAGGCCATCTTTGACTAAACCACTCCGGTTTGGAGTTGGTAGGGATCTGGTTCCAATAGTGGCTCTACCGTTACCATGTTTTCCAGTAAAAGACCCGGCACCTGGAGTCCTTTTCCTGGTCACAAGGCTCCAGTTTGGAGATAAGGGATTAATATCATCCTGTCCTTCTTGTTCAGCAAAGGATTCAGTGGGGCCTTGACCACGAATAACAGAGGTATTGGGCTGAGGAAAATTGCCATGACTTTTTAAGAAAGTAAGGCTTTAATTTCAGGAGCAAGTTCTTTCTCAGAGGGCTTAACTTCATCATCATCTGAAAAAGCGCACTACAAGAGAAAATAGCAAAAGCGAGGAATTTTATTGTGACAACCCAAAATTCGTCACAAAAGCTTGGCAAATACAAGGAAATGTCAGTTGTCACACATGATCCCATCAGCAACAACCAATTTGTCGCATAAAGTAGGTAATTGCGAGAAATCGAAAGTTGTCGCCCATATGACAATATGCGACACCCAATTCCTTGCAAAATGTCAATTAGGCGACAATTTCTACTAATTGTTGGTTAATATTTATGTAACAACTTTAATTTCCTCGCAAAAGATTAATTAGGCGACAATTTTTGCTGATTGTCACTAAATTTTTATGTGACAACTAGATTTTTGTCACTAAAAACTAATTTAGCGACAACTTCTGTGAATTGTCGGTTAATGTTTATGTGACAACCTTAACTTCCTTGCTGAAAATCACTTGGGCAACATTTTTAACAGGTTGTCGCTTAATGTTTATATGACAACTTGAACTTTCTCACTGAAAACTAATTAGGCGACGATTTCTACTAGTTGTTGGTTAATGTTTATATGACAACTTTAATTTTCTCACAAAAGACCAATTAGGCGACAACCTCAACGAATTGTCGCTTAATGTTTATGTGACAACTTGAAATTCCTCGCTAAAAACTAATTAGGCGACGATTTCTATCAGTTGTCGGTTAATGTTTATGTAACAGTTTTAATTTTCTCACAAAAGACCAATTAAGCGATGATATCTACGAGTTGTTAGTTAATGTTTATATGTCAACTTTAATTTTCTCACAAAAGGCCAATTAGGCGACGACCTCAACGAGTTGTCGCTTAATGTTTATGTGACAACTTGAAATTCCTCGCTAAAAACTTATTAGGCGACGATTTCTATCAGTTGTCGGTTAATGTTTATGTGACAACTTTAATTTTCTTGTAAAAGACCAATTAGGCGACGACTTCTACAGGTTGTTAGTTAATATTTATGTGATAACTTTAATTTTCTCGCAAAAGACCAATTAAGCGACGACTTCTACAGGTTGTCACTTAATGATTATGTGACAACTTGAACTTTCTCGCTGAAAACCAATTAAACAACTACTTGTACGAGCTGTCAGTTAAAGTTTATGTGACAACTTTAATTTTCTCACAAAAGACCAATTAGGCGACGATTTCTACGGATTGTCGCTTAATGATTATGTGACAACTTGAACTTCCTCGCCAAAAACCAATTAGGCGACGATTTATATGAATTTTCGGTTTTTTTTTTTAAAAGGCGTTTGGAACCCAGCCAAGCTGGGAGGCTCAACGCCACGCCTAACTTATTGTATTAGAATGAATTGTCGTTTATTGTTTGTGATGCGATTAGAACTTCATATCATATTGTTTGTATTTTCTTGTCAATGTAAAATTTTTCTTTCCAATTATTTTACTTAGACTAGCTAGTTTGATTAGATAATATATTTCTTATTGGATTATGATTCTAATTCTAGTCAACTTTTATTTATTTTAGGGGAAAGTCCAAAATCTTATTGAGGATCAATAACGAGTACAAAATCATTATTTTCTTGTATAAATGAAATAAATTGATCAAATAAATAGGTATGGAGCAAGGGATTAAATCTATAGAATCTCTAATATATTATTTTTTAGAGGGACTGATATATCATAGAGGAAAAATATTTTATCTTTCACCGTTTATCTGAAATTTCTCCGATATCGTCAAATATCTCTGATATATTATTAGATTATATCCCGATAAAATAAAGAAATATCTGTAAAATGTGAGAAGAGAAAAAAATCAAAAAGTTACTCTATTATTCATAGAGAAACATACATTATGAAATATGAAGGTTATGTGGAGGTGTAAAATTTAAGAATGGTTTTTGGTCAGGAAATGGCCTAATAGCTAGAGAGGCAGCACAACAAGGCCGCCCCTGAGGGTTGCCTAGTGAGGCAGCTGCCTCAGGCCACCGGTAGCCGGAGGCCTCCGATTGATATAATTGTCTCAGTTATTAGTATATATACAATTTATTAGCAAAAATTATACATATGTACCAGAGTGGCAGAGCGGAAAAGCCTTGACATATAAATGACCAAAACCTTCATGGGTTCAAATCCCTGGGCAGTTCAGTTTTCTTTATTTTATCTTTTGGGTAAAAATCACAAATAGTACCTGAACTATACCTCAATCTTATCAATAGTACCTGAACTTTAATTTTGATCACAACTAGTACCTGAACTTTTCGATTTCATTTTAAATGGTACCTAGAGCCACATTCGGTCACTATTCCGACCAAAAACGGCATATGAGGCGATCGTAATGATGATCTTAGGTGATTTCAAGGGTTGCGATCATAGTGATGATGTTTTTGGTAATAAGCTTTCTTTGAACTTTTATTTTTATTTTATTTATTTTTTTTGGATTTGGCTTTTTTGGCAGGAATAATGACGGAAAGTGGCTCTAGGTACTATTTAAAATGAAATCGAAAAGTTCGGGTACTAGTTGTGATCAAAATTGAAGTTCAGGTACCACCGATAAAATAGAGGATAAGTTCAGGTACCATTTGTGATAATAACCCTTATCTTTTTACTTCTTCTATTCTTTTTTTAAAATGTGAAACTCAAGTGAGGCCACAATATTTTTTTTTGCCTCAGGCCTCTACAATCTCAGGACCGGCCCTGCAACACAATCTGTTTGGAAAAAATGTCTCAAGGTAAAATCTCTCAAGATAGATTTGAGTGAGGTGAAATTCCCTCAAGATGAAACCTCTCAAAGGGGATTTGCCTTAGGTGAGGCGAAATTCCCTCAAGGTGAATCTCTGTGAGGAGAAATCCCCTTAAGACGAATATGGGTGAGGAGTAATCACTGAAGTGGAATTTGGGTGAAGAGAAATCACCTCGAGGAGAATCTGGATAAGGAGATTCTGCCAACCTACAAATCTACGATTCATATATCACAACCTACAATTCATGTATGCATAGGTACCAAATCAGTGCCTTAATAGTTGTCAATTTCTTTTAACGGAATAAGATTTAACGAAATGCAACTTTTACTAGGAAGGTAAGACCCTTGCTTAGACTGCCAACCTACAAATCTACAATTCATATATCACAAGCTCGCTCTCTAATAATTTTTTTTTTTTTTGAATGATACCTAGCAGGGGTGATTTTTTCTGCATTCTAAAATCCTAAATTTTGAAACCTAAAATAATATGAAATACAGATTTGGAATGGATTATTTTTTAAAAGGACGCCATCCAATTAAAAAAAGAAGCGGCGTAGTTTAAAAATTACCGGATCCGATAAAAAATAAATAAGTAAAGAGAAGATAAACCTAACTTTCTATCTAAAAAAAACAGAAAAAGAAAACCTAATTAAACTTCAGACTCTAATCTAGAGACTCTGCCGTTTTCTTTTCTACCTCTCTCTGTCTCCATCACCACCAATTTCTCTCAACCTCACGCCGTCCATGGCCGCCATCACGCTCCTCGCCCTTGCAAACGGTGCGCCGGACGTCTTCTATTTTGTCGCGGCAGCAACTACCGAAACGGTTCTGCTAAAACTAGGCACTCAATCTTAGTTTACTCCAATTACCCTCCCTCTCTATCCTTTATCAAGTAATTGCTCATTTTTCTTTGTTTTTTAGCTTGTTCCATTTCTCTGCAATGTGAATTCTATTATATACCATGCTATGTCAAATTTCTTGGGTACCTTCCCAGCATATGCAAAGACAAGACATACATCTGGAAATGTGTATGCTGATGCACTACTGCAACATCTGTATTGATGGCTTTAAAGGTTGTAGCCTCTTGTTTCATATTCCTCCTATTCCTCTCATATAATTACTGCTTCAAATTTTTACTAGATATACCTTGGATCTTGTTTTGGACTTGTATGATTTCTGGTTCCCAGTAAGTTACATGGACCTTTAGTTTTGATTCAATATACATGGAATGATGCAGCCTCCAGTCTAAACTTCATGATCTAGCTATTCAGCTCATACTTCATTAGGTAAATGTTGTGTTTCAGAATATCAATTTTTTTACTGACAGACAGAATCTTTTCACAGTTCTTTACTTTATAAAGTACAATAGTTAACTAGAGCATATGCATTGATATTGTTAAGAAGAGCTTTGAGTTGCTTAAATCACAAACTAAAGGATTAATTACTGGAAAGTATTCCCGTTTCCTATTAAGGATTACTGGAAAGTGTACATATAGTTTTCTTTTGTTTCCTTGAGTGTTCTGGTGTTCAGTTAAAGCTTTAAGGTTGTCTTATATATTTTGCTAAATATATTTGTAGCTAGTTGAATTTTGATTTCTTGGTGTTTTGTTTATCTTGAATACATGTTTTTGCTTTAAATAATGGATGTTGTTGGCTGTTTTTCATTTCGATATCTAAATCGAGTGGATCATGACATATAGAATATGCATGATCTTTTTTTTTTGTGTGTGTTTTGGATGGCTTCATTCATGTTTTTCTTTCATTTGCATTGTATAGGTTTTGATCACATCATGCTTTTGACATTGTCTTAAGGTTTAGTTAACCATTTTGGTTTTTGTGTTGCAGCCTGTGAAAAGCCCAATAGCTATCTGCAGCGATATTCATGGACAATCTCATCATCTTCGAGAGCTTTTCCGTAGTGAAGGAAAGGTATTTACTCTGATTTTTTGAGCTATTTAGTTCTAGCCCATGTTTGGTCTAAAGAAGGCTGTTAATAGGCCCGAATTGTTTATGTGGTTATCAGTTATCACTTGACAACATTATGATGGTGATGTTGAAGAACTCTATTTGGACTTTATAGGAACTGAAAGTCATTTGGAAAATGACATGTTAGTAAGCTCAAGCCTAGTGGAAAGGATGTTAGTGTGACCAGGAAGAACAAATTGCAGTACTTCCATGTAACTGCTGATTATAAACTTAATCTAACAGGTTTGTATTGAATACTGTTTTACATTTGAAAATACTCCTAATTGAACACCAAGGTCACCCTTTTATTTCTTATTTTTCTGATAGCTGAAGAATTGTGCTTTTTTCAATGTTGAATTGCAGATTTTTCTATTTTCAAATGCATTCTATGTAGTAACTGATCTGATATCACCATCTTGGCTAAAATTGTTTAATGCCGGGAAATTTAATCAGGTAACTCCCTCTCAAAGTTACTTTTCCTTTCAAATTTCTGTACTTTTGACCCAAACAATATAAATTAATGCTTTCGGATGGAACAATGACAAATTTTGATGACTTTAGAAAGAACACACAATACACTGGTGGTCAATCTGAGGGGACCCTGGTGATTAAAATCTTTTGGGAGGTATTGACGCTCGATTGGAAGTTGATTGTCGTATTCTTTTTGTAATGAAAAACTAGACCGTAGTTTTTTTTTTGGTCCCTGTACTATAAATAGTCCAGAACATCTTATATCATGGTCCTGAACATGTTATTTGGTTGATAGGTTTCAAAATCTCCATAGAAGTGTCATGTTCTAGATTGAGCAAAAGAAATTGGTAATGCAGCGTAAGTTGGGCCGAAGGAGAAGAGTATGAATCGTGGCGGAGTTATGCCTTTTATTTAACATGCTTGGAGGATAGCTAAGAGATGAAGATGGTGTCCGAAACAATGCAGACAATTCGAAAGATGAGACATTTGATGAAGATGAAGACTTGTGATTCACAACGTGGGTTTCAGTAATATTTGGTTTAGGTTTTAGCTAGTCTTAGTATACTATTTTTCTTTTTCTTTTTTATTTTAGGTATATTATTTTTGGATAAAATATTTGTAGACTTTATTTGGTTTATGATTTAATAGGTCTTTGAATATTATTATTTGTAGAATATTATTAATAAATTAATTTTTGTTTTTGAATATTAAAATTATTTTGGAATTTTTAAATAAATAATTGTTAAATGAGACAAACAACTAGCCTCATCTAAGATCATTTGCAACAAACGATAATAGTTTTGCATATGTTGTAAATCAGTATATGCAACATTATATGTGACCTCGCCTATTATTTTTTTCAACAAATATTTAATCTTGCATTTTATATTTTCGACAACTATGCTGATATTGCATATCTTTATAAAGATATGGGCGACAACCTAAAGTTGTCATAAAAAGTCTAAATTTCTCGCTTAATTGAAAATGTGACGACTTTGAATTGTCACAATTAGTTGTCGCTTAATGTGTTTTACTGATTGTCAAAAGTGACGAAATTATACAGTTGTCGCATTTTCAATATGCAACACAATTGATTCCTCAACGAAATTATACGAGACAAACAAAAAGTCTCACATGTAAGTATCTACAACAAATGTATATGTGTCACATATTCATATATGCGAGGACCGAATTGCGTCGCATATTTCAAATGCAACAAACATACAAGCCCCGCAGATGGAATATGCAACGTAAATGAATCCTCGTATATTAAAAATAGTAACAAATATAAAGTCTCGCATATAGTTTTTTGTAACACACTTGTGTGTCTCATAGTTTGTAATATGCAATGAACCAATTGCGTTGCATATTGAAAAAGTGACAACCGTGTAATTTCGTCGCTTTTGACAATCAGTAAAACACATTAGGCGACAACTGATTGCGACAACCCAAAGTCGTCACATTTTCAATTAAGCGAGAAATTTAGATTTTTTACGACAACTTTGGGTTGTCGCTGATGACATTTTCTCTTGTAGTGGCGGTCAACTAGGATAAAATCTTCTTCTCTTTCTCTGAAAGGACAGGTATTGATTTTGTGTTTGTGGCTGCCGCATTGGAAGCAAACCACAAAGAGACCTTCATAGGAAACACGAACACTGACTGGATCGTCTAGGTCATCCTCAGTGTGGATGACAAGAATTCTGGTAAGAGGTTGCCTAATATCAATTTCAAGACAGACCCAAGCAAAGATACACTGTGATCCTAAATAAACCATTATGTAGTTATAAAAAATTCTTAAACCAAAAGGAGGGGAAAAAATATTATATGTACATGATTCCGAACCAAATAATGAAAGCTAGCTGGATACACAAAGTGATACATTGATCATCTTTGTGATCCATTCAATGCTTCGTGTTTCACTAGATTGTGAAAAATCTGTGCTTATCTTTCTATCATACAGGTCAATCACGCAAGGATGCTCTTTTTATGTTCTATTGATATGTTTTTGATGAGTTTAATGATTGAAGTCGTTTAATTTCAAGTTAAATGTTATAGATTTTTCTTATATATTATATTTTTAGGATTTGTCTGTTATATATTAATTAATGTACTGATATATGAAATGAAATAAACTAGTTCAATATAGAAGTTAATTAACTTTATGCATTAGTAGACTAACTTAGCTTGATTAATTTTGAGCCTACGACTGCAGGGAGCTAATTTGCTGCTATAAAGAATGTATCTATATTTAATATATTAATATGTTAATATACTGTAAACCTAATTTTCTTTTGTACGTTATGAGTGACATGTTAAGGGCTCATGCTTGTATCGTTGTATTTTTTTTTTTTTTTGAGGAGTAATAGGAGCAGATGAATCCGAGATGCTTGTATCGTTCATACTACTTGTAATTTATTAAGTATGAATGAACTTATTTGATCAAAAGTAAATTTTTATTCATAAACGATTTTTGCGTAAAAATCCAATACTTCCACGTTTATAAATGCAGATAGCAATTGATCGAAGACTATATCTATAGCTAAGCAGTAGGTACCTATTACAGCAGTACCTGCCTTGCCCTAGGCTATAGTGACAACAGCAGCAAAGTTGTGGTTCCCCGAGATGGCGTGTGATTGATCGATCTCGATCTTAGGAGTACTGCAGTGATTCGATTAATATAAATTTTTATGAATCAAGGGGCATGTATTATGAATATTTGCACGAACTAAAGCTACATGAATCTGAACCTATTTGCTTGGCTGTTTGTTTTAAGCAGGTACTGAAGAAATGGATATGTGATCGATTCTCTTTCTATCAAAACAGCTCCTTTTACGACTTTTTGGGTTTCAATAACAGCCACTAAGCTACTGACCCATCCACCCAGAGATTCTCGATCTCTTCCCAGTTCCCATTCAACTCCTAAACTCCATCTTACTAGTTAGTCACTTTTCCCTGTCCCATGTATGTGCCCTACAGATAAAAAAAAAGGGTTAATGCTCATACACCCCAAATCAGGGAAAATACTTCTCATACACCCCAGTGTATTATTTTTGTTCCCTCTTACACAACTTTTTCTCACTTTCTTTCCTACCTACCCATCCTTTCAAAACCCCTACCATTAGTACCCTTTCATAGCAATTTTCGTTTGTCAGAGTCAGCATCTGCATATGTCTCTTTCATAAGTTTACTATACGATATATGTTGTTTTAGAAACGTGGTGGGCCCATCAGAGTTTGTTTCATTTGAATATATATATGAAGCTGACAGTCATCCTCTAATTCGAAAGGTAAACAGTACGATTTACTATTCATAATTTCAGTAGCTATATGCAAACATACTACTAAAGAACTGCAGAAAGAGAGAGAAAAACTGAGAAAATTAAAAACCTATCGGGACAACCTTGATAGAGAATCTCCCAACTACTGAGATATTATTTATAGACTACAGACTAGAATCTATAAAATAGAAGAAGAGATAGAAAATCTCCTATATGTTCTAAAAGAGGAACAAAAACCTCTTGATTTTTTGAGCATTGGTTAGATCCGCACTTCACTGGTATCAGAGCTTGTAAAATAGCTCAAGGAGAACCCCTCCTTAATGGGGACAATGTCAGAATTGTTATTAGAGAAAATAAATTCTCTACTGAAAACTTCTGATGAAATATCAGAAGCTTTGTTACTAGAATATCTAGGTGTCAGTTGACTCTAGAACTTTCCTGCTATAATCCACAATTGGAAAGATTGGAAAACAAACTGGATTATATCAAAGAACTTCCAAAAACGGAAGAAGAAGAAAACTAACAAGTGTTAGTAGAAAAACAAAGAACAGCAAAAAAACGCTGGATTCTATACTGAAGGACAAGAAATTGCCTACAGTAAAAAAGAAGACTAATGGATTTAAACCATTAGAAAAACCAGATACAAATCGTGTTCCAAACATGATTTTTCTGGAACCATCTACTAGTCAGACTAGTATCCGGTATGAAAACCCGGAAAAAAGAGAAATGAAAGATGTTAAGCATCTTTGGAAAAAAGAAAGGAGTTCAACTCCTAAATGCCGAAGAATTTGAGTCCAATGAGATTGAACAAGAAGTAAAAAATTCCTCAATCCCAAAGTTAGATTTCAAACAGATCTACAAAAAGAGGAAAGTTTGATTTAATGGACAGCCATTATTTAAACTACTGGAGATTACAACCCCAGCAACCGCAGGTGGAGAGACTGATCTTCTACTGATCACTCCAGCAGAAGTTGCCAGAGCACAAGCGAAAAAATATCATTAATTTATATATTGGAGCAGTCCGGTAGGCATAAATCTGCTTGCTCGAGAAGGAATAAACTGTTCAGTCCTATGTGTGCTACAGGACAACAGGTTAACAGACTTCCAAGCTAGTCTGTTGGGAACACTTGAAGCATCCTTATGCGACCAGGTGGCATATTTCAACTGCTTCCCCAACTTCACCACCAGCTTGAAAGATGCAGCTCATTGTCTCAGACTGAGAGTCAAGACAGATGGCATATCCATGAAAGAAGATATGCAAGAACTAGCAATAGTATACAGGATATACTATAAATTGATGAGTACTACAGTAGCCCCTAAGACAAGGATTACAAATATCCCAGGTCTTACTACTGGATTCCTCACCAATCAGAAGAACCATTCACAGCAGATCCACAAAGTTACTTGGAATGAAGTAACATTTCCTCTTGAATGGAAATTATCCGGTCCAAAAAAGCAACCGGAAAAAGCAAAAGCAAAGATCTACGAGAGTAGAAGAACTGGAGAAATCAGCCTCAACTTCGACAATCACAGAAAAAGTGATGTCTGTCCTGAGAACATCAGGATAAACAACAGTCTTCTGAGAAGAAGCTACAGCACCAGAGAAGCCGGTGTCAGTGGAACAAAACCCACTATTGAAGAGCAAGAAGATCTGGAAGCTGATCTATGCAGACCAGTCCATATGCTCAGAGCTGAGAGGCTCTATGATCTTTACAAAGAAGCTGAGAATTGTGAAAGTCCTGAATGATTAGAAAAACTAATCGAAGAAATGAAAGAATTCAAATGCAGAAAGACAAGAAAAGTCTTTCCTTACCAAGATGTTGAAATGGAAGAAGGAGGAAGCTCCAGAACTTTCATCAAAAAAGAAACAAGGGAAACAAAACTCCCATTCCAAAAAGCCCCTACGGGTAAAAAAGGAGAAAGAAATTCTCAAAGATTCGTCCCCGAGGACAATCTGCCTAGAGTTCCTATCACCAACTATGGAATCTGGCTGAATCTAGACAAGAGTCTAGACAAAAGGAAAACCATTGACCAATGGGTAGACAGCCTGATGATGGCTTCTGCACTTACCCTTGGAAAATTTGAAGCACCAGATTTGCAGGTGTACTATGAAACTACTCTCACCGGAGTGGCAAAAAAGTACTACCTATCCTTCAAGGAAACTGCCAGAGGAAGAGACTGGCTTGAAGAGATAAAAAATTCAAAGTCTCCGTATGATTTTGCAGTACCCCTGTACGATCAGTTCTGTGGAGATCTCTCAAATCTGAGTGAAAAAGCCAAAGAAACGGCAAAATCGAATATCTATGCTCTCAAAATCTGTGACATGAGATATTTCGAAGAATACCTGAATGAATTTCAGGAATATTACTGTACAATTGGTGAACTAGAGAATACTGATCTAGTTAATCTGTTGCACAGAAAGCTCCCTGAACCATGGAGAACATCTGTGAGAGAAAGCATAGCTGAAAAACCAATTGAACGATTTTCAGTTGGAGGAATTGCCGACAGAATTCGGCAACTACTGAAGGAGCAATGCAAAGCCAATCTTAGAGCTAAGATGGCCAGAAAACAACTCAAAGGAGTTGAAAATTTCTGTTATGGAATACTGGATATGCCCACAAACTGGGGATGTCATGAATCCAAATTCCATAGGAAAAAGAAAAAAGAAAAATATTACTCTAAAAAATTCAAAAAAAGTAATCAGAAGAAGAATTGGAGATTCAAGAAAAGCTCCAATTACAAGAAGCAAGAGGATGAAGATCCAAAGAAGAAGTTCTTCAAGAAAAAGAAGAACACTCACCAGCATAGACAACCTAGCAAGAAAGCTTGCAGATGTTGGTTGTGCAAAGCTGAAGGGTACTATGCCAATGAATGCCCGGAAAAGGGTAACAGATCTACTAAGGCTCTCTTTGAAGAATATGAACAAATAGTAGAGGTAGCAAACATGAAAGGCTACGAAATAGCCTATTCTGATGAAGAAGATGACGACAGGTCAGTCTACTCTGCCTGGTCTGAAGAAGAAGAAAGTTCATCAGAAGAGTCTAAGATTGATTCTGAAGTAGAGTACTTCGAATCCAGACAAATGAATGTTTTGAAAGTCAAAAATTGGGAAGAAAGCAAGACAGAATCCTTCATGTCTTCTTATCAGGTGAACCCTGGTTCATTCGTCTGTGACTACTGCTTTTGTCACGAGAAGAATGGGCTCCCTATGTTCTGTGAAGAGTCTAAGAAGACTTATCACAAAGAATGCTTCATAGCTGAAGCAAGAATAAAAACCAAGAATGGTCTTGTCAGCCAATGGGTTGAGCAAGAATATGAAGAGTATTTCGCTGAGAAAAAGGCGAAAGAAGTTGACACTCTGTTCCAGGAAACCATGGAACAAACAAAAGGAGTGGCAACAACTGTGTTCCAAGAAACAACCATGGAACAACCATCTTCCTCAGAAATAAAGGAAGAAATCATCGGTGAAGAAACGATCGATGAAGAAATTGAACTGGTTGAAATACCAGAAAATGAAGAACTGGTGAAACCACCAGAAACTGTTCATCTCTTAGAACGACAGGAGAATACTGACACATGGGATCTACTTGGCCAACCTTCCGGCAAGTTTGATTATAAGGTCAGATACGATCCTCCTTCCTGGTTCAATGATCCAGATAGCAAAGAGATAAGTCCTACAGATTGGGATGATGATGACAAATCACCCATTCAGGAAAAAGTTCCAGAAGAATGCAAACCATTCATTCCTCAGGAACAAGCTCAAGAAAATGAGCTTCACCAATCGAAAGTCGTCTCTACAAGTAAGTACAGCAACTACATAGAGATTGGACTCAAGTTCCCTGATCACAGGAAATATCATCTACATGCTTTTGTCGATAATGGATCAGGTTTTACTGTTGCAAAGAGATTTGCAATTCCAGATGAACTCTGGAAAGAAGACAAGAAAAAGTCAGCTACTGGTGTTACATTCGATGGAAGCCATCTCACCATGAAGAAAGTAGCAAAAAATGTTCATATCACCATCGGTGGAGGAACGTTTATCATCCAGAATGTTTGGCAGTCTGAAGGCCAAGGATCCGATTTCTTGTTGGGAAATGATTTTATTCTCCAACAACGTTTCATTCAGGATGAAGAAGCGATAGGCTTCAGGAAAGGAGAACGGGTGTTCTGGGCAGACCACCTCACACACGCATTCAGTGTAGTCGGTCCCGGTTTTACTACTCACTATCAGAGATCGCAACAGAATAGTGGTGATCTTACCCCCTACAAACCCAAATTTCAGCCCATACTCCAAATCAAACAACAAGAAGAACTGCTTGTTGAAGAATCTTCAGAAGAAGAAGAAGAAGGAACTAGTGAAGAAGAAGAAGCTAGTTTCATCCATGAGCACAACCTCAAGCACTTTCAGAACAAGCTTGAGTCTCAGCAAATTCCCACTCTTGAAAAAATCAAGAAACTACTAGAGCAGAATGTGGATACAAACCCGCAGAAGTTTTGGGAAAAAGACCCAGTGGTCTGTGAATTAAGATTGCATGACATGAACGCTATCTGCCATGTCAAAGCCATTCCTCAGTACAAAGAGGAAGATCAAAAAGAATTCAGAAGTGACATCAAAGATCTCCTGGAAAAGAGATTAATTCAACCCTCCACTAGCCCTCATCATGCTCCAGCATTCTACGTGAGAAATCATGCAGAGAATCTACGAGGCAAAGCTAGAATGGTTATTGACTACAGAGATGTCAATAAGAAGACTGTCAAAGACGGATATCAGATCGCTCAAGTCAGAGTATTGATCAACCAGCTCAGAGGAGCTAAAGTCTTTTCGAAATTCGATGCAAAGTCGGGTTTCTGGCAGGTCAAGATGCATCCAGAGAGTATCCCTCTCACTGCATTTGGAACACCACAAGGTCATTACGAGTGGCTGGTAATGCCTTTTGGTCTAAAGCAAGCTCCCTCAATCTTCCAAAGAAAGATGGATAACATCTTCAAGCATGTAGCAGAGTTCTGTGTCGTCTACATAGATGACATCCTGGTCTTCTCCAAAAACAGAGAAGAACACATGAAGCACCTCCATGAGGTAGCAAAGCTGATAGTTCAGCATGGAATTATCCTAGGTGGGAAGAAAATCTTCTTTATCCTTGATGAAGTTGATTTCCTAGGAATAAACATCAAGAATGGAGTCATAAAGCTCCAACCTCACATCCTTGAAAAAATATGGAAGTTCCCAGACAGGATTCCTGATGCTAAGAGTCTAGAGAGATTCCTTGGTGTCATAAATTATGGGAGAGATTTCATCCCTAGAATCTCATGGTTAACAGCAATGTTATCTCCAAAGACAAGTTCCAAGAGAAAATGGAACTTCACAGAAGATGATGAGAAGATCGTGAAGCAGATAAAAAATCTCTGCAAGAACCTCCCTCCTCTTCAACAACCAGAAGAGAATGATGAAATTATCCTCCAGACAGATGCGAGTGATAATTACTGGTCCGGTGTTGTTCTGGCGAGAGCGCCTGGAACTAACATTGAAAAGATCTGCAAATTTTGTAGTGGCAAGTTCAGCCCTGCAGAACTGAATTATCCCACAGGGGAAAAGGAAATCTTAGCTGTCAAGAAAACGATTTTAAATTCTCCAGCTTATCTGGGAAAAACCTTTACTGTCCGCACCGATTGTGCTAGAGTAAAGAATTTTAAAAATTTTAAACTTGACAAAGCTGCTGATAGAGGAAGATTAGCTAACTGGCAATTGTTTCTTAACCAATATGATTATACTGTTGAATTAATTGCAGGAAACAAGAACTATCTTCCAGACGCATTGACCAGAGAATTGGCAATGTTCAGCCAAAGAGATGACGACGAAGGTCGTAATCCCAGAAGCAGAAGGCCTGGGAAAGAACAGGAACCTGAAGAGGATCCAAAAGAAACCAAGGAGAAAATCCTTAAAAGGTTTCTGCTAAGCTCAAAAGGCTTGGCCTCAACTGATCAATCCCAGGGTAAAGGATTGGCTAACCCGTCTCAAACGGCAGACGGTAAAGGCACATCAAGATCGTTGATGGCTGCTGCTTTGCCAAAAAGCAGACCAACTCCGAGTGGAGTTATAAATGTTTTTAATTATGAATTAAGAACTTTTGATACTCCTGTGTTCAGAACTGGCAGGAGACTAGCTTATCACCAGAAGGCAATCCTGGACAATCTCTTATTTGCCTTTCAAGAAAGAAGCAGTGGATTAATGTTCCCAGCTCTGTTTGCATTAGCTGAAGAACTCTACGAGAATGGTAGACCACAAGGTGAAGAGCTTCACACACAGCAGAGTGCTGTAAGGAAAGAAAAACTATCCTTCCTTGAAAGTCCAGAAAGTGCTAGGGTCCCTATCATGGCACTCAATGAATCAGACTGGTATGAATTCCATAATCTGATAGGAAGGCACAATCCTAAAAACCTAGTTCCTCCAACCCTCTTCATTGTCTCAGGACCATATGTTGGACGATACTTGGTAAATGTTCAGAGTGAACATCCTCAAGAACACAAGCTTTGGCTTGTTGAAAATGGTTTTGTCCATAATCTGTGGACTAAATCTAATGATGATCTAAGAGGCTTGCCGCCCATTATCGTCAACACAGTCAAGAATATTAGAAGACAAGACTGTATGCTTCGTCTGAAGTTCAGATCCACTCCTCCAGAATGGATTCAGAAGACAGATGGTGAAGTTGAATATATTCCTCCATATCATTATATACGAATTATTCAAAGAAGATATCTTCAACCAGCCTGTGTAGCATACAATGGCCAACCTAATTCTATCATTCCTTGGATGAAGGCCATGGCTCTTGACTACATCAAAAAGATCATCTCTGAAGACAGCAACAATACATTCCTGGCAGCAGGAGAAAAGACAATTATCACTGCTTACGATCATCCTGACGTAGTCAGCAGCGATATATTCCTATCTCTAACCAGAAAAGAGATAGACTCGACTATGGCATGCATGCAATGGGTGGAAAAGCTTGAAAATGACAACCACTACAAGATGTATGTTGACACAGACGTCGAGGACAATGCAACAACAACTCGCATGGCCCAGACAGACAACAACTCCTTTGTCTTTGGCCACCATTCTGAAACAGACGAGAACATGTGAAGCTACAGGTGAAGAATCAGCACCAAAATAGCAACTGTAGAACTTTAGACTTTTCTAAAGCTACTTTTGCTTTTTCCTTTTCAAAAAGAAAAGGTTAAGTGAAAAACATTTCACTTTTTCCTTTTGCTTTTCCCTGACCGACCTCCACCAGCAGGAGCACTC